>OZ014521.1:311955417-312597698 GCA_963966055.1 Lathyrus aphaca
CAATCTCATTTCTTCACATCTCCGTTTAAGTACAACATTATCATTTCTTCGCGTGTTCGTTTAAGTATAATGGTCACGTTCTGGGTTATCGTTTAAGTACAACAATCCCTCTCTTTTCGATTGTTTCGTTTAAGTACAATGGTTCCCCAGTTGAGTCTTGTTTCAGTACAACAATCTCATTTCTCCGCGTCTCCGTTTAAGTACAACGGTCGCGTCTCGGGCTCTCATTTAAGTAAAACGACCCCATTCCTTTGATCTCATCTAAGTATGATGATTTCAATTCCTCGATTCCATTTAAGTACAATGGTTTCGTCCTTGAGTCTCCATTTAAGTACAACGGTCTCTCCTTTTTCGCGTCTCATTTAAATACAATGGGCGTGTCGTGGGTAATCATTTAAGTACAATGATCCCATTTTCTTTGACTTCATATAAGTACGATGATTTCATGTCTACAACTCCATTTAAGTACAATGGTTCCGTGTTGTCGAGCTCCCATTTAATTATAATGGTCTCGTTCTTTCGTCTCCGTTTAAGTACAACAGTCACGTTTCGGGTTATCGTTTAAGTACAACGATCTCATCCCTTCTGATTCTGTTTAAGTACAACGGTCTCTCCATTTCTAATTCTGTATAAGTATGATGGTCTCGTTTCCTTTGAGTTATCATCTAAGTATGATGAGCTCATCCTTTTGTCCTGTCAGAGGTCAATCCCATGCGTTGAGTCGTCATCCAAGAATGGCATCTCTTCTCAATCCCTTCTTATCCCACAGAGTACAAATTTTCCCGTTTATTCGGGTAATCAATCACTCTATACCACGAAGGTCTGAAATCCATTGCTATCATCCATTCAGGTCTACAGGTGATTGAATAGGGGCAGCTATAATACCCTAAAATTTTCCCTCTTACTTTATGGCCAACCGCAAGTGGTTTATGCTTCATCATTCCGCAAACATAGCATTCCATCCAAAAATAATAAAAATAATAAAAAATCATGAGCATTTGCATATGCATAATGCATGTGATTAGGCTAGGTTTGTCAATCTTGGAGCTCAAAGAAGGGAAAATCACTACAAAAATATATTCAAAGCAAGTCCATGAGAAACAGCCAAAAGAAAAGAAAATTGAAATTTTGAGGCCATTAACCGGTTAACCTATTTGGTTAACCAGTTAACAGAGGAGGATTTTGGAAAAATGTTTGAAAGTTAGTAGGATTTCTTCACTTCCCTCCAGATTTTCCTTCCCTTTCTCCCACTTCATTTTTACTCCATTCACCTTGGATTGTTCTACCATCTTCTACCACCTTCTATATTATTCCAAGGAATATTCTAGAACTCCAACCCTAATCTTAACTAACTCCTAATCAAACTCCAAACCAAAGCCTAGTTTCATTCCTAAACCTAACCCCATGCCTACTCATTATATAAACCTTAATCCACCAAAGCAAAGGGTTGGCAATTCATTTTCACCATTTTCATCTTCAATCTTCTCATTTTTCTCTCAATTCTCCCATTTCCTCAAAACTCACCAAATCTTCTTCAAAGAAAAGCTCTTCAAGTTTCACATTGAAACTTGAAGATCTTGAAGCTTAACCTTCATCCTCCATTGATTTGTGGATTTTGGAAGAAGTAGTTACTGGTTTTTGAATTGATTTGGAGCATTGGAAGAGATTAATCGAGAAGCATCAAGAACGAATCACATTTATTTTGCATTCACGGATCTTCGGTTTTCTTCTTCACTTGAACTCCGATTCATCGCAACATTCACCGAAGCAATCCTCCGCTTCGTAGATTGGTGATCTAAAACCACTTATGCTTTAACTCATTCTCTTCATCTCGCCGAAATGGCATTCTTCGCATGTTTATCGTTTAAGTTTGCGTTTTACCGTTCGATTCCGTTTTGTTTGCAATGTATGAATTTTGATTGTTTAGAGCTAGATTCGTAGCATAATCTAGGTCCTAATAGGTGTTAGAATACTCCCTCTAGGTAGAAAATTCATGTTAACATGTTCATGTGTGTGTTAGAGATTATTAGAAGTGAGTTTGTGGCCAAAAGCACTTATTTCTAAACAATTTTTCACATTTTGTTCAGTGTTAACTGGTTAATGCATTTGGTTAACCAGTTAACATGCACGTTTTGTCACAAATCACTTCTGTTTTAGGTCTATTAACCGGTTAACCTATAGCGTTAACCGATTAACGCTATTTGAATTCAAAATTTTAGCTTAGTTCATTGCTTACTCTTGCTTTCTTGTGCCTTTGATGTTCATACATGTTTAGCTATTGATTTTAGGGAATTTTTGAGATTAGTTTAAGTATCTCATTCCATCGTTTCGAGTCATTTCGACACGTTCTCGTTTGTTTTTGCATTTTGTGCTTATTTGTCATTTTTATACATGAATTGATTTAGTGCATAATCGTTTATATGTTCAATGCATCATTTAGCATGTAAATGATCATGCTACATTTTGTTTTTGCATCCTTAGCATATTTCGTTAACTCATACGCATCATCGCATCACATATCGTATGTTGCATTTCACATAATCATAACTATGTATGTGCATGTTGTTGCATTTTGTTGCATGTTTGATCATGTTAAATTTTGTTTTTGCGTCAAGATGCATGTTATTCTTGTCGATCCATGTTGATACATGTTCATGTTCATCATGCTTATGTGTCATACTTTGCATACTTGTTGCATAATTGATCATTGTTGCATTCTTTCATGATCCCTCATTAAAAACAATCATGTTCAAATAATCATGTTCATTGATCTATGTTCATGTTGAATTTATTGTGTTAATTATGCATTTTCCATTGATTTCGTGCATTAAAAAAAAGGAAAATAATCAAAATCTGAATTTTGCATTCATAGCTATTTGTTTGTGCAATAGTTGTAAAATGTATGCTGACAGTTGCATTTCCACACTTTTTACACCTATTTTGCATGCTGATTGTGAGTTGTAAAAAGTTGTTTGCATTGTGCATTGCATTTCATTGTTGTTTGTGCATTTAGTAGTTGTAAATAGTTGCTGGATTTTGCATTGCATCATTTTTTAGTACCATTTAGACTTAGAATCGAGTCTAGTTTAGGTCCTAGGAGCATTAGGATTTAATTGGTACTTTGTTGGCTTTATTATTTTAAATAATATGCAACACTAACCTTTATTTTGTAGGGAGGTTAAGGTAAGTTCTTTACAACTTATTCCTTTTACGTCTTTATGCATTTAATTTGCATTTTACCTTACCTTTCATACTTGTGTTTGTTAGGTTTTCATAACTTCATGTTAATCCCTTGTTAGAATCAACTTAACTTCATTAAGAAGTAAGTTGTATTCTATGTGCTCATTGCTCTTTTCCTTCTCATTAGGATAGAAACCGCACTAACCTAGGTTTATCCATGTATAATAACACTAGGATTTTAGTCTTCCCCTTAGACTTTTTGCCTTTTGTTCGATTTGCTTTCTCTTTCTCATCTCACAAAGAAAAGTTAAAAACCACCTAATAAAGGTCGATCTTTCTCGCATGACACAAGACATTGTCGTGGATTACTTATGCACGTCCTGTCTCGGGGCGAGGTGTAAGTCATCTACCAGGATGAACAAGTCTTAGTACGAGAAGGTTCACAAACAATAAACAAAAACACTTCTCTAAAAGACAAAACAACAAAGGAGAATCGTCTTTTCCTTCGGGAACTTCTTTTCTCACCTCACTCACTCTTAACGCAAACTTGCGACGACTTGTCTCGCATGCAAGACGGTAAACGCACTCGTTCAAGGTTAGCATAGACATACGCAGTTCCAGCGCATAAAAAATACAAACAAAGTTTTTGCCTTTAGTTAGGCGAACTAAGTTGACTCTAATCCTCATTTTCACGATGAGGTACGTAGGCAGCGGGGTAGGGCCCATTTGAGCACACTCTTTATTTTCCCTACATTTCACTCCTTTCTTTTCGATTTCATTTTCAGTTCCAGTCAGCAGTTCATTTGTTCAGCAATATCTTATTTCTCACCCTTTGAAACAGACGAACAAGCATGGATCCCATTGGGTACGGCGGACAGTCTGGGGTGCTAATACATTCCCAGGTCGTAACCTACTCCCGAACCCAGATCTTTAGTTCGCAGGACCTTGTCATTTCCTTCTTCCTTAAGTTCGTGCATCATTACCTTTCTCATTCATTCGGGATAAAAATGTCTGGCTGCCGACTCTACCTTTTCCGCGCCACTTTCGCGTTTGTACTAGGATGAAAACCCCATGAGCGACATATAACCATCTTTTGTTGTAACTCGGCTTGTTGCGCAGTTTTTGCTTGATTTTCAGCCACATAGGCTATAATTCGAATCTAATCACTCGACCCAAACATAATAGGCTTCACCATAATCTCCTCATCCAGGTTGTGGAATTTTTCCTTTCTCTAGTTTACATTCACCGACACTTCACCAAACCAGGTTTACAATTTTGTGGGTTCGTTTATTGTTTTTATGCTTGATCATCATGTTTATCAGATGTTTGTTAATTCCAGTGTAAGATATTAACACCCTTACATAAGCATTTTGTCCAACATTTTCCTCTTAAGAACATAATTTCAATTATTATATTGTGAATCATTTTAAATCCAAAAAAAAACTCTTAAGTACAAGTCTTAACATTAAACAAGATCAAAATAATGAGTGATAAACATTTAGCAAAATCAACCTAATCACATGACAAATGCAAAATAAAAATATAACATTAAAATTGAATAATAATAACAATAATGTAAATGAAATTAGTAAAATCTACAACAATATCACAATTGAGAGACAAAAACTAGTTTGATGATAAGATTTGAGAATTTGAGATAGATTAAAGGATTAAAGGTAGATTATGATGATTTTGAAAGTTTTATATTTTGAATTGGGATACAAGAGAAGAAATGGTATTTCAATTTTTGAATTTTTTTCTCTTCATGCAAAATGGATTAGGAAAAAAAGTACAACCTATTGGTTCAAACATATTCACTGATTCACTACTTTGATCAGCGATTCAGCCGAATCATGTCGATTTATATATAATCAATTGCATATTCGATATGGTCAATTGGATTAGAATGACTTTTAAAACACGGCTAACAAATGATTATCATAATTAATATCTTCGCATATTAGTATTATATATATATATATATATATATATATATATATATATATATATATATATATATATTTATTTATATATATATATATATATAAATAAATATATATATATATATATATATATATATATATATATATATATATATATATATATATATATATATATATTAATAAATATTATATCTCAAACTTGCAATTTTTTTTAAACTTATCTACATTTAATTAAAAAAGTTTTAGAAGAATTTAAATGCTTTGATGATAAAAGTGTTATATCATTTAAGTTAATGCTGACAATTGACAAATTAAAATATATTAACAACAAGAATGAATACTATTGCAACCAATTAGTTTTTGATCTTAACGTCTAGCTGCAACTATTCATAGATATATATTGATGGCTTCCATAGCCATCTTTTGTTTTAACTCGGTTTTTTGAGCAATCTTTGCTTGAATTTCGGCTACATAGGCCATAATTCGAGTTCAAGAACGCCACTCAAACATAATTGGCATCATCATAATCTCCCCATTGAGTTGGGGAAAATTTTCCTTTCTCTAGTTGTCATTCAACCACACTTCACCAAACTGGGTTTACAATTTTGAGTATTCGTTTATTACTTTTATACTTCATCATTTTTTGATCAATTGTTTGTTAATTCCGATGTAAAATATTAACACTCTTGCATAAGCATTTTTTCCAACATTTGTCCTCTTAAGAACATAATTTCAATTATTATATTGTCAATCATTTTAAATCTAAAAACATCTTAAGTACAAGTCTTGACATTGAACAAGAGCATAATAATGAGTCATAAACATTTAACAAAATCAACTCAATCAAATGACAAATCCAATACAAAAATGTAATATTAAAATTGAATAATGATAACGATAATGTAAATGAAATTAGTAAAATCTACAATAATAGCACAATTAAATGACAAAAACTAGTTTGATTATGAGAATTGAGAATTTGAGATAGATTAATGGATTAAAGATATATTTTGATGATTTTGAAAGTTTTATATTTTGAATTGGGATACAAGAGAAGAAATGGTATTTCAATTTTTGAATTTTTTCTCTTCATACAAAATGGATTAATAAAAAAAGGAAAACCTATTGGTTCAAACATATTCACTGATTCACTACTTTGATCAGGGAGTCAGTCGAATCATGTCGATTTATATATAATCAATTGCATACTCAATATGGTCAATTTGATCGGATTGAATTTTAAAACATGGCTAACATGTTATTATCATAATTAATATGTTCACATATTAATATGAAATATAATAAATACTAATAAAGATTATGTTAATGTTGACAATTGAAAGATTAAAATATATTAACTACAAGGATGTAATACTGTTGCAACCAAATACTTTTTTATTGTAATGTCTCGATGCAATTATTCATAAATATATATTGTTGGCTTCGATAACTATCTTGTGTATAACTTGGATTGTTGAGCAGTCTTTGTTTGATTTTCGGCCACATAGGCCATAATTCGAATCCTAGGACTTGACCCAAACATAATAGGTATCACCATAATCTCTCCATCCAGTTGTAGAAAATTTTTCTTTCTCTAGTTTTTATTAAACTACACTTCACAAACCGGGTTTAAAATTTTGTGTATTACTTTATTGCTTTTATGCTTCATCATCTTGTTTATCAATTGTTTGTTAATTCCGGTGTAAGATGTTTACACCCTTGCATAAGTATTTTGTCCAACATTTGTCCTCTTAAGAACATAATTTCAATTATTATAATATCAATCAGTTTATATCAGAAAACATCTTAAGTACAAGTAATAACATTAAACTAGAGCAAAATAATGAGTCATAAACATTTAGTAAAATCAACCCAATCAAATGAAAAATGCAAAACAAAAATGTAGCTTTAAAATTGAATAATGATAACAATAATGTAAATGAAATTAGTAAAAATCTTCAACAATAGCATAATTAAATGACAAAAACTAGTTAGATTATGAGATTTGAGAATTTGAGATGGATTAATGGATTAAAGGTAGATTATGATTATTTTGAAAGTTTTATATTTTGAATTGGGATACAAGAGATGAAATGGTATTTCAATTTTTGAATTTTTTTTCTTCATTAAAAATGGATTAGGAAAAATAAGTACAACCTATTGGTTCAAACATATTCATCGGATCACTTCTTTGATTAGTGAGTCAGTAGAATATGTCGATTTATATATAATCAATTGCATATTTTCAATGTGGTCAATTGGGTCGGACTGAATTTTAAAACACAACTAACAAATGATTATCATAAATAATATGTTCACATATTAATATGAAATATAATAAAGATTAATAAAGATTATATCTCAAAATTGCAACATTTTTTAAACTTATCTACTTTTAATTAAAGAAGTTTTAGAAGACTTTAAATGCTTTGATGATAAATATGTCATATCATTTAAGTTAATGCTGACAATTGACAGATTAAAATATATTAACTAGAAGGATGTATTACTATTGCAACCAATTAGTTTGTGATCTTAATGTTTTGCTGCAACTATTCATAGATATATATTGTTTGCTTCCATAGCCATCTTTTGTTGTAACTCGGATTCTTGAGTAGTCTTTGCTTGATTTTTAGTCACATAGGCCATAATTAGAGTGCAAACACTCGACTCAAACATAATATGCATCATCAAAATCTCCCCATCTAGTTGGAGAAATTTTTCTTTTCTCTAGTTTTCATTTACCCACACTTTACCAAACTGGGTTTAAAAATTTGTGTGTTCCTTTATTGCTTTTATGCTTCATCATCTTGTTTATCAATTGTTTGTTAATTCCGGTGTAAAATAATAACACCCTTGCATAGGCATTAAGTCCAACATTTGTCCTCTTAAGAACATAATTTCAATTATTATATTTTCAAAAATTTTAAATCCAAAAACATCTTAAGTACAAGTGTTGACATTAAACAAGAGCAAAATAATGAGTCATAAACATTTAGCAAAATCAAAACAGTCAATTGACAAATGCAAAACAAAAATGTAACATTAAAATTGAATAATGATAACAATAATGTAAATGAAATTAGTAAAATCTACATCAACAGCATAATTAAATGACAAAATCTAGTTTGATTATATATGAGATTTGAGAATTTGAGATAGATTAATGGATAAATTGCATATTTGATATGGTCAATTGGATCAAACTGAGTTTTAAAACACGACTAACAAGTGATTATCATAATTAATATGTTCACATATAAATATTAAATATTAATATATTAATAAAGAATATATCTCAAAAAAATTGCAAATTTTTTTAACTTATCTACTTTTAATTAAAGAAGTTTTAGAAGAATTTAAATGCTTTGATGATAAAAGTGTTATATCATTTAAGTTAGTGGTATCAATTGACAGATTAAAATATATTAACTACAAGTATGGAATATTATTGCAACCAATTAGTTTTTGATTTTAACGTCTCCCTGCAACTATTCATAAATATATATATTGTTGGCTTCCATAGATATCGTTTGTTGTAACTCGACTTCTTCGGTTGTCTTTGCTTGATTTTCGGCCACATGGGCCATAATTCGAGTCTAAGCACTCGACTCAAATACAATAGGCATCATCATAATCTCCCCATCCAGTAAGAGAAAATTTTCCTTTATATACTTTTCATTCACCCACACTTCACCAAATTGGGTTTACAATTTTGTGTGTTCCTTTATTGCTTTTATGTTTCATCATCTTGTTTATCAATTGTTTGTTAATTTCAATGTAAGATATTAACACCCTTGCATAAGTATTTTGTCCAACATTTGTCCTCTTAAAAACATAATTTCAATTAGGGTTAATACCTATTTTTCTCTGCCATATAAGCGCTTTATGAAATGCCCCAGCAAAAAAAAAGTTGCAAAAGTTTCTCTGACATTTAAAGATTCTCTCAATTTTGACTTTCATCACATCCAGTCAAAAAATGCTGACGTGACAACATTTTTTTATTGAAGTGTCACGCTATGTTGACTTTTTATTTTAATTTATAATTATTTTCAATCCCACGTAAGCATTCTATTTTATATTTATTTATTATTTTGATTAAAAAATATGTTAAATGTTAAAAAAAGAAAAAATTTGAGGTGAGATTCAAATCCACCCCCTTTCTCTCATACCTTCAATGTCTAATCACTAGGCTTGAGGTTCATGTTGAAACATTATTTCCTTTAATTTATGTTAATACTATTTAGTTCAGTATAATTATTAACATAAATACTTTAACTTGCTGAAATTATTACAAAATGATTCAGTACAAACTTAACATATTTAATATAAAAACTTGTTTAACGTAAAATACTTTAACTTGCTTTTAATACAAAAACATACAGTATTTAATACAAAAACGTATTTAATACAAAAACATATTTATTATTATTTTTAAAAATATACAGTATTTAGTACCAAAAGCCTTGAGCATAATAATATTATATAATTATTAATAACATAAATACTTTAACTTGCTTTTGAAATTTTTTTAAAATATGTTTTTAGTGTAATTGTTTTAAAAAAATAGTAAACTATTTACATTTTTTAGTAAAAACTATTTAAAAAAACTATTTTAAAAAACATACAGTATTTAGTACGCTATTTTAAAAAACTATTTTAAAAAACAGTACAGTATTTAAGACTAATAATAGTTTAGTTTTAATTAAACTGAAAGTCTTATTAGTTTAAAATTATTAGTTTTAAATGGAAGTATTATTAGTTTTAAATTTATATGCCAACAATAAATTTATATGCTAACAATAAATACTGTAACTTTATATGCTAACAATAAATTAAAAATATTGTAACTAAATAGTAAAAAATTAAATTACTAACTTAATAAATACTTTAAGCTTATAATTATAATATAACTAACTTAAATTAAATTACTAACTTAATAAATACTATAACTTAATTAAATTACTAACTTATAAATTTATTTTAATTTATATTAATAATTATAATATTAAATTAAGTATTGTTAATATATAAATCAAATTAATATGGTTAATAATGGATATAAATTAAGTTTCAATTTATATTTGAAAGTTACAATAGTAAAATCAATTAAAGGAGACAATATTGCAAGATTAGATTTGTAACCTAGAGGTTAGTCATTGAAGGAGTGAGAGAAAGGGTATGGGTTAGAATCCCACCTCTTGCAAAACCAAATATTAAAATTTCAAGGAAATTTTTGCAACTTTTTTTTGCAAGGACTTATTGGGAAAATTAAAATTTCAGGGGAATTTTTGTAATTTTTTTTTGCAAGGGCTTATTGGGAAAATCTCAAGTCCCACATTGACAAAATATATAACTCACAATAGTGCTGGGCGTGAGGGGGTGCATCGGGAAAAACCCAAGTCCAACATTGGCTAAATATATAACTCATAGAGGGTTTAAATAGAGTGATACTCCTCACCTTACCAACCAGTTTTGTAGGGTGAATTAGGTCAAACTCTAATTCTAACAGATGTTTTTCATAAAGCGCCTATATGGCAGGGGAAAATCGATATTAACCCTTTAAAATATTATATTGTCAATCATTTTAAATCCAAAAATACTTAAATACAAGCCTTAACATTAAACAAGAGCAAAATAATGAGTCATAAACATTTAGCAAAATCAACCCAATCAAATGACAAAAGAAAAACAAAAATGTAACATTAAAATTGAATAATGATAACAATAATGTAAATGAAATTAGTAAAATCTACAACAATAACACAATTAAATGACAAAAACTAGTTTGATTATGAGATTTGAGAATTTAAGATAGACTAATGGATTAAAGGTAGATTATGATGATTTTGAAAGTTTTATATTTTGAATTAGGATACAAGAGAAGAAATGGTATTTCAATTTTTGAAGGAAAAAAAGGTACAACCTATTATTTCAAACATATTCACCGGTTCACTACTTTGATCAGTGAGTTAGCATTATATGTCGATTTATGTATAATAAATTGCATATTCGATGTGGTCAATAGGATCGGATTGAGTTTTAAAACACGGCTAACAAATGATTATCATAGTTAATATGTTCACATATTAATATTAAATAGAATAAATATTAATATATATTGATAAATATTATATCTCAAAATTGCAACTTTTTTTTAAACTTATCTACTTTTAATTAAAGAAGTTTTAGAAGATTTTAAATGCTTTGATGATAAAAGTGTTATATCATTTAAGTTAATGCTGACAATTGATAGATTAAAATATATTAACTACAATGATGTAATACTATTGCAACCAATTAGTTTTTGATCTTATTGTCTCGCTGCAATTATTCATAGGTATATATTGTTTGGGTCCATAGTCATCTTTTGTTATAACTCGAATTCTTGAGTAGTCTTTGCTTTATTTTCGGCCACACATGCCATAATTAGAGTCCAAACACTCGACTCAAACATAATAGGCATCATCATAATCTCCCCATCCAGTTGGCAAAAAATTTCCTTTCTCCAGCTTTCCTTTACCCACACTTTACCAAACTGGGTTTAAAATTTTGTGTGTTCCTTTATTGCTTTTATGCTTCATCATCTTGTTTATCAATTGTTTGTTAATTCTGGTGTAAGATTTTAACACCCTTGCATAAGCATTATGTCAAACATTTCTCCTCTTAAGAACGTAATTTCAAATATTATATTGTCAATCATTTTAAATCCAAAAACACTTAAGAATAAGCCTTAACATTAAACAAGAGCAAAATAATGAGTCATAAACATTTAGCAAGATCAACCCAATCAAATGATAAAAGCAAAACAAAAATGTAACATTAAAATTGAATAATGATAACTATTGTGAATCAGATACCTTAGAAACAAAGTATAAGTGGTTCATTGATCAGTTTGTAAACCCACAAGGGTTAGGATTTAGGGTAACCAAGGATAACAACAAAGATTGGTTATAAACTTCTATTCTTTCCTTTCTCTTTCAACAAGATTACAAGTATGCAAAAATAATAAATAACCCCTCTCACTATTGAATTAGGGTCTTATCTTCCTATTTTCGTATACAAAATATGAGAGACTAGTATGCTATTTATAAGAAAACTAACACACTAACCTAATGAGATTTTTAAAAATTACCCATTACAAGCTAACTTAGGGTACAAGCTAACCTAAACAATTGGATCCATAACATAAGGCCTAATTAAACAACAGCATGTGAGCGGACTTCGACGATATAATAACCCTAGAATTCGTTCAAATATCTCACAAATCTCCACCTTGGGACAAACTCTATAACAATAAGAAAACAAAACTAGCTTTCTTCATGCACCTTTATCAACTACATACAGTGGAAAAACTTGCAACTGGGCAACATCTTAGTGATCATATAAGAAACATTATGATCTATCTAAACCTTCAGCACTTGGACTTCTACACGCTCAATTACCCCTCTGACGAAATGCATCCTCACATCAATGTGCTTGGTTCTCTTATGATAGGATAAGTTCTTCGATATGTGTATTGCACCTTTAATATCACATTTAACAGTGATACCTCGACCTTGAAGTTTCAGCTCCTTTGCAAAACCTTCAAGCCACAATATTTCATTTACAACTTCAGTTAGGGCGATATAATCTGCTTCAGTGGTTGATAAGGTAACAAACTTCTGAAGTATTGCTTTCCAACTAATTGATGTGCCAAACATAGTGAAAACATATTCATAAATAGATTTTCTGCAATCCATACAACCTGCATAATCAGAGTCGACATATCCTTCAATTTCTGCTTTACTATCTTCACCCAAGGCTCCACCATAAATTAGGACTCTATTTAGAGACCCATTTATGTACCTTAGAATCCACTTCAATTCTTTTCAGTGAGCCTTTCCAGGATTCTCCATGTACCTACTTACAAGACTTACCGCATATGCTATATCGGGTCTAGTATAAACCATAGAATACATCAAAGAACCTACTATATTAGCATATGGAATTCTATCCATATAAGTTCTTTCGACATCAGTATTGGGATACTGATATATACTCAACTTGAATTGAGGGTTTGTCGGAGTCACAACAGGCTTTGAATTTGACATACCAAACTTATCGAGAATCTTCTTCAGGTATGCCTCTTGAGATATGCATAATCTCGACTGCTTTCTATCTCTTCGGATGTCAATCCCAAGAATCCTAGACGCTGCTCCCAGATCCTTCATGTCGAACTCCTTATTGAGTTCAACCTTCACCCTCATTACATCTTCGACATTGTTGTTTGCTATTAGAATATCATCCATATAAAGCAAAAAAAAAAAGAATTACTAGGTCGAAATCTGAAGTAAATACAATGGTCTAACTGACTTCTGATGAAACTTATGCATGACATGAACTTGTTGAATCTCATATTCCATTGTCAAGGATATTGTTTCAGCCCATATAAAGATCTCTTCATTTTACACACATACTCTTCTTTCCCCTCTTCGACATACCCTTCAGGTTGCCTCATCAAGATTGTTTCATCAAGATCACCATACAAGAACACAGTCTTTACATCCATCTATTCCAGTTCAAAGTCAAAATGTGCCACCATGGCAAGCAACATTCGAATGGACCTATGATTCACAATAGGAGATAAGATATCATTGACGTCGACACCCTCTTTCTGAGTGAACCCCATTGAAACCAACCTTTCCTTGTATCTCTTCGACGCCACTCCTTTGATTCCTTCCTTAACTTTGAAAATCCATTTACAGTTGACAAACCTGGCTCCAACAGGTTTCTCAATCAGTTACCATATGTTGTTATCATGAAGAGACTTCATCTCACCATCCATGGCCTTCATCCATTCAATCTTATTTTGACTCCTCATAACTTCCTTATAGTCTCTAGTTTCTTCGTTTAGAACCTCACTTGTAGAGATTAAGGCATAAGCTATAAGATATACATACCCAAGTCTTTGAGGTGGTTTGATGACTCTTCTTAATGTGTCTCTTGCCAGCAGGTAGTCATTATCAGTATTCTCATCTTTGAGAGCAGCTTCTGCTTCTTCTTCGACTTCATCTGGGTCATGCAATTCAGCATCACTATGCTCCACCTCAATAGGAATTTCTCCCTGTTCTAGCTCTTCCACAACATCATTAGTTTTCTTGAAAGCCATCTCAATTTTATTGAAAACTACATCTCGACTGGTGATACACCTCATGTGACCTGGCTCTAGGCACCATATCCTATAAGCTTTGACTCCTTCAGGGTATCCCATGAACATGTATCTTAGAGCTCTAGGTTTGAATTTATCTTGCCTAATGTCAGCATATGCTACACAACCAAATACTTTTAGTTTGTCGAGATCTGGTGGATGTCCCGACCAAACTTCTTCAGGTGTCTTCATATCTAACACAGTCGAAGGACATTTGTTTATCAAATATGTTGTTGTCGAAACAACCTCATCCTAAAACACCTTCTTCAATCTAGAACTAACCAACATGCATCTAACCCTTTCGAGAATTGTTTGATTGAATCTCTCAGCTAGACCATTTTGCTGAGTAGTACCTGCTACAGTCTTATGCCTTGCAATCCCAAACTCGACACAGTAACTTCTGAATGCTTCATTGTAGAATTCAAGGCCATTATCAGTTCTCAACCTCTTGACCTTTCTGCCAGTTTGAGTTTCGAACAAAACCTTCCAACACTTGAAATTCTCAAAATTTCATCCTTCGTCTTCTGAATGAATACCCATAAATTTCTGGAATAATCATCAATTATGGATATAAAATACCTTGCACCTGAATGTGAAGGATTCCTTGCAGGCCCCCAAAGATCAGCATGGATGTAATCAAGGGATCCATGTGTTCTTTGTTTACCTTTGTTAAACTTCAACCTACATGATTTACCGAATACACAAGGTTTATAAAAATCCAACTTCTCAACTTTGTCACCACCTAGCAGGTTATGTTTCCCCAGTTCGACTAGGCCTCTCTCGCTTACATGGCCCAATCTTATTTTCCATAATTTTGTCTTTGACAACAGTTTCGTGGATGCAACATTTGTCGAACTAACAACTTTGGCTTCAAGGGTATACAAGCCTTATTTCTTCACGCTTCTCAAGACTTCCTTCGACCCCTTCATGACTTTTAGAATACCTTTCTCTCCTTGAAAACATATCCCTTCTTGTCGAATTCACCAAGAGAAATCAAAATTCTCTTCAAGTCAGGTACATACCTAACTTCAGTCAATAACTTATTGATTTATCATGGAGCTTGAATCTTACAAATCCGATACCTGTAATTTTGCAAACTTTGTTATTTCCTAGCAGCACCAATCCATCATCTTGATAACATAGCTCCTCGAACAAATATTTGTTTGGAGTCATGTGCCAAGTGCAACCTGAATCCATAATCCACTCTTTTCTTGAGTCGCCGCTTGAAACCACAAGAACATCAGATGATTCAAAATCATCTTGAACAATGGTCATACTGCCATTATCCTTACCTCCATGATCTTTCAGGAATTAAGGGCACACCTTTCGAATATGATCCTCCTTCTTACAATGATAACATCGAACACTAGATGCTTCACCACTATAAGACTTCTGCTGACTTTTTCCCTTCTTCTTGTTGAACTTACCATCCTTTCGCAAGAATTTCTCCTTAACAACCAAACCTTCACCAATCGTCGAAGTTTTATGCTCCTTTCGTTCGTTCAAGTTCTTAGAGTACATGGCAGATTGAAGATCTTCAAAGGTCAGGGACTCTCTTCTATACAAGAGGGTTTCTTTGAAGTGAGCATGTGTTATGGGAAAAGCACATAACAACAACAACGTTTGATCTTCCTATTTCCCCTAATACAAAATATGAGAGACTAATATGCTATTTATAAGAAAACTAACATAGTAACCTAATGGGATTTTTAACAATTATCCATTACAAGCTAACTTAGGGTACAAGCTAACTTAAATAATTGGATCCATAATACAAGACCAATTAAACAACAATATGTGAGCGGACTTCGACGACATGCTAACCCTATAATTCGTTCCAATATCTCACAATAACAATAATGTAAATGAAATTAGTAAAATCTACAATAATAGCACAATTAAATGACAAAAACTAGTTTGATTATGAGATTCGAGAATTTAAGATAGATTAATAGATTAAAGTTAGATTATGATGATTTTGAAAGTTGTATATTTTGAATTGAGATACAAGAGAAGAAATGGTATTTCATTTTTTGAATTATTTCTCTTCATGCAAAATGGATTAGGAAAAAAAGTACAACCTATTGGTTCAAACATATTCACCGGTTCACTACTTTGATAAGTGAGTTAGCATAATATGTCTATATATATATATATATATATATATATATATATATATATATATATATATATATATATATATATATATATATATATATATATATATATATATAATAAATTGCATATTCGATGTGGTCAATTGGATCGGATTGAGTTTTAAAACATGACTAACAAATGATTATCATAATTAATATGTTCACATATTAATATTAAATAGAATAAATATTAATATATATATTAATAAAGATTATATCTCAAAATTGCAACTTTTTTTAAAGGTTATCTACTTTTAATTAAAGAAGTTTTAGAAGACTTTAAATGTTTTGATGATAAAAGTGTTATATCATTTAAGTTAATGTTGACAATTGACAGATTAAAATATTTTAACTACAAGTATGTAATACTATTGCAACCAATTAGTTTTTGATTTTAACGTATCGCTCAAACTATATATATAAATATATATATATATATATATATATATATATATATATATATTGTTGGTTTCCATAGCTATCTTTTGTTGTATCTCGGCTTCTTGAGTTGTCTTTACTTGATTTTCGGCCACAAGGGCCATAATTCGAGTCCAAGCACTCAACTTAGACCTAATAGGCATCATCATAAACTCCCCATTTAGTTGGGGAAATTTTTCCTTTCACTTATTTTCATTCACCCACACTCAAACTGGGTTTACTATTTTGTGTGTTCCTTTATTGCTTTTATGCTTCATCCTGTTGTTTATCAATCGTTTGTTAATTCCGATCTAAGATATTAACACCCTTGCATAAGCATTTTATCCAACAATTATCCTCTTAAGAATATAATTTCAATATTATATTTTCAATCATTTTAAATCAAAAAACATCTTAAGTACATGTCTTAACATTACACAATTGCAAAATAATGAGTCATAAACATTTAGCAAAATCTACCCAAATCAAATGACAAATGCAAAACAAAAATGTAACATTAAAATTGAATAATGATAACAGTAATGTAAATGAAATTAGTAAAATCTACAAAGATAGCATAATTAAATGACAAAAACTAGTTTGATTATGAGATTTGAGAATTTTAGTGTAACACCCCACACATAATTGACTAGTATATTATGCATGAAACATTAAAATTGGTTTTGAGTACATACAAAAGACTTAAAGAAAATACAATAAGTCGTATACATCAAGAAAACTGAACTAAAATGTATACAACTATCGCTCCCGAAGATTTGCATCCTGGTGCAGACGCGAACGGTCGGTGAAAGAGAAAAAAAGGAATGAATTTAATAGAGTCGCCAACCAGGCATTTTTATCCCGAAGGAAAGGTAATGCTGCATAAACCTAGAAAGAGATGGATAAGACGGTTGCGAACCAGAGAAACTGAGAAAGGGGGTTGGTTACAACCTGGGAAGATATTAGCACCCAGATTGTCCGTCGTACTCGACAGGATCCACACTTACAAGATTGTGTTTAAAGGGGTAGTGTGTGTGTTATATGTGTGCAACAACTAAAGAAAGAATGTACAGGTGTCAGTGCAAAAGGGAAGGAGTGCTCAAGAATGAGGCTTAGAGAAGAGAGCTGAAAGAGGGGGATGACAAACAGACTTTTGTTCGATAACAATTAAGTTATGCCTACGCATCCTCTCGTGCAATGAGGAAGTCAGAACACCGTAGTTCGACTCAAAGAGACTGGAATGATTTTGATGTGAACTGCTTGCTTGTCTATGCTCAAGTGTATGACTCGTCTAGCTCGAGTGCTAACTGTCTTGAATTAGACGGAAGAAGCGAGTTCTCGTTTGTGAATGAGTATGATGAGAAAAGAATCTCGGAGGATACGATCATTGTTTGTTTTTGTGTTTTCAGTTTTTTAATGCTTTTTGGTGTTTTTCATAAGTTAATGAGCTTAAGCCTAAATCAAGGGCTTGAAAACTCATTATATCCTCCCTAATTAGGGATAATGAGCCTACTTAAGTATGAGATAAGCATCTTAACTTAATTATCATGATGATGTAGGATTGAGATCATTAACCTACTTGTGATTAATTATATGTTTTTGGTTTTTTGTTTAGTATTAAGTAATGAGTTTAATCTCTAAGCACATATTAATGAATTCATTACACCATCCTAATAGAAGGATAATAAATGAGAACACTTAAGCTGAGGAAGATACCTCGACTTAATCTATGGTTAGGGATTAAATTCATTATATAACAAGACTTTGTTAAGTGGATTTTAATTAAGGGATGAGATTAAGAAGTGGATTTTAAGTTTGTAAGACAACTTGAGGGGGACTTATCCATTAAACACTAGGGTTAGTCCCTCTTAACCATAAGGAGGAGATAGAACGCTAATGTAAGGCCCAGTTTACAAGATAAAGTCTCGGTGATTATTAATGTAATTTGATTAAGAGTTGTAAACAAATTAAAGGTTTAACACTTAGGATTAAAGTTATACACTCCATCCTAAGAGAAGGATGCGGGCATAACCCTAATTCCAAAGTCCTACAACTTTAAGAATTTAGTATCTGATTATTGAGATGAGAAGAGAGACTCAAGGAGACTCTAAGGTAAAAGATTAAGGGGGACTATACACAACCCTAAAAAGTTATCATGCTTGGGTATCCTATGGTTTTTAAGGCTTAAGAGAAAATATCTTCAAGGCCACCAATGGAAGAAGCGGATGAAAAAAGAAGGAGAAAGAAGAACAAGTTACTTACTTCCTGAAGAAGATAAGTAACTTTAAAGAAAGAAAGTAAGAAGGATGGAACATAAGTGAATTAGATTCACTTTAAAGACATGTAAGAATGCATATGCATGAGATAAGAAGAGATGGGAGGTGAAGGAAAATCCACCTCCCAAATAACTTACCAAAAGACCCTGAAAATGATAGTATGAATGCATAAGACTTAAAGCATAAGGAAATGAATGAAAGTGAGATGTAAAGACCAAAGTCAGAAGTGAAAATGTAATGTAAAATGCATATGAGATGATGCAAAGTCATACAAGATGCATATGAATGATCATACAAAGATGAGATGCAATGAAAGCATGTTTAGAAGCATGAAAACACATGGATGTTTTTGAAATGTAATGAATGCAAGACATGGAAAATGAATGAAGAAATGATTAAGCAAAGTTCAAGCATGTCTTAGGATGTCTAATATGTCATACAAATGCTTGAAATGTCATGGTAAGTTCATGTGATGATGATATGCAAAGGAGAATGCAAATATACATGAGAAATTATGGTATTATCGATATATGAGATGCAAATGACCAAAACAGAAGCATACAACATGATAAAAAATTGAAATCAAGCTCAATCAAAGCCTAAACCCATACAAGGTCAAACCCCAAAGGAGAAAGTCAGAAGCTAATCCTATTGAAAGTTATGGATTTTCTAAGTTTACTAGGGTTTTTGGATGATTCTAAAGGGAAAATGCAAATCAAATTGAAAATGCAAGATAAATTCATGAGAAAAATAACCTATAAACTACATGCAATATATGAAACAATGCAAAAAGAATCAAGTTCATACTCATCATGGTTAGGAAGAAATGAATTTTTAAAGTTAGGGTTAGAAAATGTGATTTTTTAAGAACCCTAATTCAAAGAAAATTGTGAAATTATGATCAAGCCTAAAAAGAAATTTGTATGATGAGTTTGAAAATGTTTCTAAATGTATTGGAATAGTTCATGAATGTTTTGGTGATTTTTAGAAACCTAAATGTATTTTTAATTAATTAAAATCCATTAATTAATTAAAAATAACATTTAAATATTTTAAAAATATTTTTTTAATGCAAAAAATAAAATAAAAATCATTTTTGGGTTAAGAAAAATATTTGGATCAGAAATGCAAAAGATCATATTTTTGTGATGTTTTTAACTATTTTAAATAAAATATGCAAAAGAAATGAATAAAAAATGAAAATAAAATGATTTAAATAAAAAGTAAACGCATCCAAAGGTCCAGATTCAAATAAAAAGGGAGGGAGTTGACTGGCGTGTGTTTCAAAGGCCTAGATCAAATATGGCTAATTGAATATTAAACCTAATTAATTAATCTAATTAAAATCAAGTGGACAAATCCTGGCCCTCTAATTATGCGCTAATCACCATCTGACGGCTCACATTCAAATTGGGAACTAAACCCTAATTAGGAACCCTAATTATTTTCAGGTGACCGGAGCTAGCTCCGGTAATCTTTTCCGGAACCCCCTCCCCCGTGTTCTCTCAAACCTATATAAAAACTCACCAAAATCTCCAGAATTGATCTTTAAACATCAACAAACTCAAATCCAGCAACAAAAACAATTAATCATGCATAAACAAAGAGAATCAAAGAAGAACAAAATTTAGGTCAAAGTTTCAGAGATATGGTTCATGCTTGTTACTTCATCATTTTCAAAACCAACAAGTGCAGTGTGATCAGGAGAGCATGGGGAACATTTCTAGAACATGAAATAAAGCTTATGGAAAAAAGGTTCTAAGGGGCTACCTGAAATGAAGCTTTCACTTCCTGAGCTTTCTGGCCTCTTTCTTGGTTCAATCCACCTCCAATGAACCCCCTGATGATGTTGCAATGCTTAGAACAAGTTTGTGTGGCTTGGTTTATAAGTTTCAGTTCCTCTGCACCCGGAATCGTGTTTTGGTTTGGCTCTGTTTTAGGGCTTTTCAGAGGGTGCTTTGTGTTCTATGGACCATTTGAAGATGATTGGTGAAGTTTGTTTTGAGGTTTGATGGTTGGATTTTGAGAATCGAAGAAGGGAGGCTTTTTGGCAAATTTGTGAATGTTGAGTTCTTGGAGGTTTCAGGCTCGCTTCTTGTGTCAAATGAGCTCCATAATGTTTGTATATAATGTCTTGATTGGTCAGAGAGTGGTTAGTGGCATGGTTTGATTGGTATAGGCAAGTTGCAAAAAAGTCAACAACTTTGTACCTCAAGCATGGGCCATGGCAGAGCTGGCTTCAAGGGGTGTCTGGCCTCAGCTTGCATCAAGGAGAGCCATATAATTGGTTTTATGCAGTTGGCACAAGTGGTGGGAAGGTTTCAAGAGGTTTTGCAACTTTTCCCTCTTTTAGAATTTCATGTAAATGTATTGTGGAAACTTGCAATCCAAGGCACAATTTTGGTTCAAATGCATTGCACTATGTTTGTATTATGCCAAGCAATCAATTAGAGGTCATGAAATGGCTTGGAACTTGAATTTGCAAAAAATCCTCTTTGGCATGAACTTGAAAATTATAGGATTTTTGCCAACTTTGAAAGGCCATATCTTGATTTCTAGGATGAATCAAGACATGCTCTAGTACTTTTTGAAAACGGAAAGACATAATCTACAACTTTCATGCCCAAGGATTTTTCATTTGAAGCATTTTTGGTCATGAAAGAGGAGGTTGAAAATCTTTCCCAAAATGGAAAGTTTCCATTACAAGTCATTTCCAAAAATGGCAAGTTTGCATTTGGTCCAAAATTATCCAACTTTTTGAACTTCCAAACACTTCTAAGATAAAATAAAGATCATAGAGACTCAAAATGATGATGATGACCCTTTGGTACCCTTGTTGGGGGCCTCAGATGCCCTGATTTTGACTTTACTTGCTCAAGAAGTTACCCAATGATCAGATGACTTCCACAATGAATGTTTTCATAAAACTTGGTACACATGATCCTTATAACATATTAAGAACATTAGAAACAAGAATGACCAAAAAATTTTGAGTTAAGGCCTCTGAAACCAAAACCCTAATTTTGGTCATCTGTGCAGGAAAATCCTAGCTCTGCTTCCATGCCTTTGCCATTCTTTGTCATTTTGACTTTCATGAACTTTGGGGAGCATATTATGATCATGGGACACACATGGACCCTCTTGGTAAGCTTCAAAACCATTGGGATGGCTCAGATTGATTCTTGGATTGCTCAGATCACAAACACTAGATGCAGATGAAAATGGAGCTATGCAGTGAAACAAATATGTAATATGAGATGGTATGCTTATACTAAAACAAAAATGAAAGATCACAAGCCAAGGTGTGAGAAAAAAGTGAGGGAAAATTTGGGGTGTTTACAGCTGCCCCTATTCAAGCATAAGTTAGTTGTGCAGGATGTAAGCGTCTGGCTTAACAGACAAACAAGATAACTTGTGGTTGAATACCAAAGACAGTCCACAATTTGCACTCGCTGGGGATAAGAAGAAAAGTGATATAAATTGTAAAAGGTAGTATAGTATGAATATCAAATGATAGCGAAGGAGGACGACCATTGAGCAGAGGACGACTGCTGGGGATAAAATGGTAAGTTAAGCAATGACGAGGACGACCGACAAGCTGGGGAAATAAAGAGACCACGACGGGGACGACCATCGGGTACGAAAATAAAACTCTCTGGGGGTTTGAGGAAAGCAATGACGGGAACGACCATCAGGTTTGGAAAGTAAAGTAAACAATGATGGGGACGACCATCAGGTGAAAGAATAAATGAAATAATGATGAGGGATGGTCATCAAAGGTGAAGGACGATCACCTAGCAGGGGACGGCTGATGAAAATATCACGACTTAGGACGAATTCCAGATAGAAAAGGCCAACGATGGGGACAAACATCGGATAAGCATAATGAAGTACGATCGTCAAGAGGTGAAGGACGATCACCTAGCAGGGTACGACTGCTCTTGGGGATTATCGCGACATAGGACGAATTTCGGGAAAGAAAGATCAACGATGGGGACGGCCATCGGATAAATGATGAGGGACGGTCATAAAAAGGTGAAGGAAGATCAGCTAGCAGGGGACGTTTGCTTTTTTATCATGACATAGGACGAATTTCAGATAGAAGGTTCCAACAATGGGGATTCCACTGGGGAAAAGGATGAGGGACGATCATCCGAAGGTGAAGGACGATCACCTGGCAGGGGACGGTTGCCGAAAGTATCACGACATAGGACGAATGTTGGATAGAAGAAAGTTGTTTTGTTGGCAACTTACTGGGGAATGGTAAACACAGACGAGTGCTTACGTATTTCAAATAAGTGTCTGACAGTGTGTATAGATTAAAGATGCGGACGAGCATCCTTTGAACCATGATACGGACGAGTATCGGTAGAAACAAACGTTGACACGTGTTTAAGGATGATGATACAGATGAGTATCAATCGGCTAAGCAAGGAACACGAACGAGTGTTTAATCTGTTGGGGAGATATATACAAAATGCGGACGAGTAACAAAGGATTATATATGTAGAAATGTTGATCTGTTGGTGAAGTATGTGCAAGACACGGACGAGTGTTTGACTAGCTGGCGAGGTATGACACGGACGAGTTCCGAAAAGAACATGTACAAGCTATGAACCACTATTTGTGTTTGAAAGTGCAAAAGGTATTCTGGCGACCTGCGGGGAGATAAGATGACACGGGCGAGTGTCAAGAAGAGCATGTTATGAACAAGTATCTGTACTTGAGAGTGCAAAGGGGATGCCTTGGCTTTTATCTGCGGGGAATATAAGTTTTGTATATTGTTGAAGAAATGATGATGGTACTTGTAGGTGACTGGCTCGAACCTGGCTCGTGATCATGCAAATGTTTGATGTTTGCCGTAATTCTCTATATTAGACGGAATGCTACGCTTATTTTGGGAAACATGATGCGAATGCTATGTTTATGCAAGTGAGAAACTTGATCCGAGATTCGGATCCTGCAGAG
The DNA here is from genome assembly GCA_963966055.1 of Lathyrus aphaca. Classification (NCBI taxonomy): domain Eukaryota; kingdom Viridiplantae; phylum Streptophyta; class Magnoliopsida; order Fabales; family Fabaceae; genus Lathyrus; species Lathyrus aphaca. Next base: position 311,979,548 of record OZ014521.1, read on the forward strand.
ATAAAGATCTCTGGCTGATTTATTTGGAGGGATAACCCAGCTGGGGGAATAGATCATTGATAAATCTGTCCGGAGGGAGAAATCCTTAATGGGGGATGTGTTTCAGGTATTGCTCTATTGGGGAGGCAACTCTGTGGGGAATCAATTCCACCAACTCTGCTGAGGATGAGGGAAATCTGGCATCTCTGGTGGGGGATAGGAAATTCCTTGACCACCTTGTTGTGGAAGAGGCTGTCAGGCACTGCTCAGGAGGTCCTGCTCGGGGAGGAGATAACTTCGGGGAAGTAGTATGCTTGATATTCCCCGTGTCGCGAAAGATTGTCTTTCGTGAGTACCTGCAACCTGTTAAGACAAAGGAAAAAACACAAGTGTCCCGAGGCATCCTTAACCGGATTCCGTCATAGGAGTTAGATTTACCTTAAAATAATATATTTCCTGCAAGCATTTATTAAAATGGCTCATATGTTTTATGCAAGTGTTGTATCATGAACATTGGACATTTCGCAAACGAAACAAAAGTGTACAAACAAAGTGTGACTGAAAACTCTGATTTTATTAATTTGTGTGTCCTGAGTAGGCAAGTACAGTCAAAGAAGAAAATCCCCTGAAAGGAGGAGATTGTTGTAAATTGAGAAAACAAAAGTGTTGTCAATGTTGAAGATGAAGCTCCAGCAAACTTCCTTTGCTATGACCTGTATGACCTCGACGTTCTTTTTATGTTGCTTTCTAAAGAAGGCTGATTCTAACTGACACTTTGTCCTTTCGAAGCTTGCCATGTTGTGAGAGATACAGACGAATTCAGAATGCAGTTGTTCGCTTATTCCCTGATTTTGCGTGGATCTCCCTTTAGGATTTTTAATCCACCGGGATACCCATTTTTGCCTGAGCTGTCCAATGCGGCTTTTCAACTCAACGGGTGTACATTTTTTTATTTTTCCCTTATTTTTACCCGAGTCTTTTATTTTATTTTTACTCGCCGAGATGCCCTATTTTTTCCTGGACTTACATTCTGTTTTTATGTCCAGCGGGTCATTTTATGCGAAATATTTTTTAACTGCATCTGAATTCACAAGAGACGGGAAGTCTTCACCATACATGGTTGCGAGCATCAGTGCTCCACCGGAGAAGACTTTATTTATCACATAGGGACCCTCATAGTTTGGTGTCCACTTGCCCCTGTGGTCTATATGAGGAGGAAGGATTCTTTTCAGAACAAGCTCTCCCACTTGGTATTCCCGAGGTCTGACTTTTTGATCGAAGGATTTCTTCATTCGCTTATGATATAACTGCCCATGACAGATGATAGCTAATCTTTTCTCTTCAATCAGATTCAGTTGGTTGTACCGAGACCGGACCCATTCTGCTTCATCCAGTTTCACATCTATCATTTCTCGTAAGGAGGGTAGCTCAACTTCAATAGGTAGGACAACTTCCATACCATACACAAGCTGATAAGGTGTTGCCCCAGTAGATGTTCTGATATAGGTTCGGAACCCATGCAAGGAAAATGGTAGCATCTCATGCCAGTCTTTGTAGGTAACTACCATCTTCTGCACAATCTTCTTGATGTTCTTGTTAGCAGCCTCAACAGCGCCATTCATCTTTGGCCTGTAAGGAGAAGAGTTATGATGTTGAATTTTAAAGTCCCGACAAAGTTCTGCCATCATCTTGTTGTTCAAATTGGAACCATTTTCAGTAATGATTCGCTCGGGAACTCCATATCGACAGATGATGTCTTTTTTCGAAAATCTGGCTACCACTTGTCTGGTGACGTTTGCATACGAAGCTGCTTCGACCCATTTGGTGAAGTAATCAATGGCTACCAGGATGAATCTGTGACCATTTGAAGCAGTCAGTTCAATCTTTCCAATCATGTCAATGCCCCACATAGCGAAGGGCCAAGGTGAAGACATTACATTCAAGGGATTCGGGGGTACATGCACTTTATCCGCGTAGATCTGGCACTTGTGGAATTTCTGGCATAAGCACAACAGTCTGCATCCATTGTGATCCAGTAGTAACCCGATCTTAACAACTTCTTTGCCATTGCATGTCCTCCGACATGGGTACCGAAAGAACCTTCATGTACTTCGTGCATCAGGAGGTCTGCTTCCTTCTTGTCAACACATCTGAGCAAGACCATGTCGAAGTTTCGCTTGTACAAAGAACCATCAGTATTGAGGAAGAAACTTCCGGCCAACCTTCTCAATTTCTTCTTATCATTTGATGATGCCCCAGGTGGGTATGTCTGATTCTCCAAGAAGCATTTGATGTCATTGTACCAAAGCTTGTTGTCATTGACAGTGTCTACAGAGAAAAAATATGTCGGTCTGTTCAGTCTGGATACCAAAATCCGAGGCACATGATTGGCAGGTTGTACTTTGATCATGGAGGAAATAGTAGCTAAAGCGTCTGCAAACTAATTCTCATCTCGAAGGATGTATTCAAGCTTAACTGTTGTGAAGAAGGTCAACAATCTCCTCGTATAATCACGGTATGGAATCAGATGCTCATGATGAGTGTACCATTTGCCGTTGGTCTGATTGATTACCGAAGTTGAATCTCCGAATACATTCAAGGTTTTGATCCTGAGGTTAATGGCCTCCTCAAGACCCATGATACAAGCTTTGTATTCTGCTTCGTTGTTAGTGCAGGCAAAGGTGAGTTTTGCCGAGAAAGGCATATGAACTTCTTTAAGTGTGATAAGTACTGCACCAACTCCACGACCATTCATGTTGACAGCCCCGTCAAACATCATAGTCCATGCTTCTTATGGGTCAGGCCCTTCAGTGTGAACAGGCTCTTCAAAATCTTTTGCTTTCAAGAACATGATGTCTTCATCTAGGAAGTCAAATCTCATAGGCTCGTAATCATCAATGGGTTGCTTAGCCAAATAATTAGACAATACACTACCCTTGATGGCCTTTTGAGAAGTGTACTGAATGTCATACTCTATTAGAATCACTTGCCATCTTGCAACCCTTCCGGTAAGTGCTGGCTTCTAAAATATGTACTTGACGGGGTCCATTTTTGAGATCAACAAGGTAGTGTGAGTCAACATATATTGTCTTAGTCAGCGAGCAGTCCACGCTAAAGCACAACAAGTTTTCTCGAGCAGTGAATAACGATGTTCACAGTCGGTAAACTTTTTGCTTAGGTAGTATATTGCATACTCTTTTCGAATAGACTCGTCATGCTGGCCCAACACACACCCCATTGACCCTTCTAATACTGTCAGGTACATGACTAGAGGTCTTCCTTCGATTGGAGGCATTAGAATTGGAGGTTCTTGCAGGTACTCCTTGATCTTTTCAAAAGCTTTCCGACAATTGTTGTTCCACCTGACTGTTTGTTACTTTCTTAACAGCTTGAATAGGAGTTCACAAGTTGTAGTGAGGTGAGATATGAACCTTAAGATGTAGTTCAATCTACCTAAGAACCCTCAAACTTCTTTCTCAGTCCTAGGTGCAGGAATTTCCTGAATAGCTTTGACTTTGTTGGGATCAACCTCAATTCCCTTTTTACTTACGATAAATCCCAGCAGCTTACCGGAACGTACCCCGAATGTGCATTTGTTGGGGTTCAACTTCAGCTGCTACTTCCTCAGACGTTTAAACAACTTCAGCAGATTCACCAGATGATCTTCTTCTGTGAGGGACTTGGCAATCATATCATCCACATAGCATTCGATTTCTTTGTGGATCATATCATGGAATAATGTTACCATAGCCCGTTGATATGTTGCACCGACATTCTTCAGTCCAAACGGAATTACCTTGTAACAAAATGTGCCCAAGGTGTGATGAAAGTTGTTTTCTCCATGTCTTTGGGTTCCATCTTGATCTGATTGTATCCAGAAAATCCATCCATGAAAGAAAATACCGAGAACTGAGTTGTGTTATCTACCAATACATCAATGTGAGGTAATGGGAAATCATCCTTCGGGATAGCTCTGTTCAGGTCCTGGTAATCCACACACATACGCACCTTGCCATCCTTCTTAGGCATGGGTACAATGTTAGCAACCCACGGAGGATAACTAGTTACAACAAGGAAATCGGCATCCCACTGCTTTTGTACTTCTTCCTTGATTTTCATGGCCATATCTGGGCGAGTGCGGCGCAACTTCTGTTTAACTGGAGGGCAATATTCTTTCAATGGTAGCCTGTGCATGACAATATCCGTATCTAGACCTGGCATATCTTGATAGGACCAAGCAAAGACGTCGACATATTCCCGAAGCATACTGATGAGTTGTTCCTTTACTGGAGCTTGCAGACTGGCCCCAATCTTCACTTCTTTCATATCTTCCTCGGTACCAAAATTAACAGTTTCAATTTCCTCCTGATGAGGAGTAATCACTTTCTCTTCTTGCCTCAACAACCTGGCTAACTCTTCAGGAAAATCATAGTCTTCATCAACCCCTTCATCTGCTTGATTAATTGGATTGTCAAAGTCATACAAGGTCATAACAGTGCTGTTGTCGGTGCAATATGGAGGATTATCTCTGCAAGGGTTGAGATTTGTTCTTTTTAGTGATTAATTTTAATCTTGCTTTAAAAAAGTGTGAATGAAGTTATTATTTTGAAAACATTGCCATTTATTGTTTTGTGCGAAAAATAACAAAAATGAAAAGACAGTGAGAGAAAAAGAAAATTGTTTGCAAAAGATGTCCATTGTTCATTGATATTCCATTTGCACAAAATACAAATATGGCCCTATTACAAAATGAGTCCTGACACCTTGGGCAAGATGCAGGACTTGATGCATGCTTAAGCAGGAAATAATAATTACTCTGCAGGAGTAACTCTTATAATTTCCTGGGAAGACCAGTTAAGGACTTGTTGGCCCGGGATCCTTGGACGAATCCAGCTCTCCAGGTTGAGGTCGCTTTCAGCCTCGTCTTCCACGTTATTGACAACATCTGAGGTTATCATTCCCCCACTTATGAACTTGGGCTCCTTAGCAGGCTCTGCTTGATCTTGTCGGAATGGTTTGTAACCCAAACCGAATATGTCCTCCTTCTTCTCCATAGGTAGCAGCTTGCCCCAGCCTTGGGCGTTCCCATCTTCAACAACCTTCCGAGCTTATTGGTAGGAGACAATTGAAGTACCCATCCTATCCTCCCGGGATGCAGAAAATACTTCAGTTGTCACCTCGTTGACGTTCAGTGTTTCGAAACCTTGGCTCATGGTCTCGTGGATTTCACCATCCATCTCAGTGTATTTGTAGGTAGCCAGATGGCTAACAAAAATGTCCTCTTCACCACAGATTGTGATAATTTGCCCTTCCCACTCGTATTTTAATTTCTGGTAAAGGGTCGACGTAACTGCACCAGCGGCGTGAATCCATGGTCGACCCAACAAACAGTTGTAGGCCGGATGAATGTCCATCACGTAGAAAGTAGTTTGAAAGACCTGCGGGCCAATTATCACAGGCAGCTCCACTTCTCCAAGAACAGACCTCTTGGAACCGTCAAAATCCCTAACCACCAGATTGCTTGGTCGGAGAGCTATACCATCATATTCTAGCTTAACAAGGGCTTTCTTTAGCAAGACATTGAGTGAGGACCCAGTGTCAACTAGAACATGTGAAAGCACATCCCCTTTACACTCTAGAGTGATGTGCAAAGCTTTATTATGATGACGACCTTCTGTAGTCAAATCAGCGTTGGTAAAGCCTATTCCATGACTAGTATTAACATTAGAAACCACTATCTCTAGCTGATTAACCGTGATCTCCTCAGGCACGTAGGCTGCGTGCAGGACTTTAAGTAATGCATCCCGATGAGCTTCGGAACACAATAGCAATGATAGAATGGAGATCTTGGAAGGAGTCTGGTGGAGATAATCCACAACCCTATAATCGCTTCTCTTGATTATCCTCATAAATTCGTCCACATCCTGATCAAAGGACGACTTATGAGTTTCTTTTGTCACTGGTTCTTCAGGCACCACATTTTTGCCTTTAGCCTTGGCAGCAGCCTCTGCCTCAGCATTAACTCTTGGAACTTGAGACGTGAAGAGACGTCCGCTTCGAGTGAAGCCTCTGCCTCCCCCGACATTATCGATCTATGGTGTATAAGTTGAAGAATCAAGAACGACTCTCTCTCTCTGTTGCAGTAGAGGTCTGAACCATACTGCAATGGTACAACATTATCTTTTTCATACGGAATGGGTCCAGGTACCGTGATGATGACTGGACTGACTGCAGCGGAAGTAGGAACTGTTATTGTTTGTAGGTCGTAATATATGGTAACAGGATTTCTGACTGGTGGTGGTGCTTAAAGACTGAAGCTGGGTTGTTGTTGAGATTGTTGCTGAAAATTGTTGGAATCGAGGACCATTGTCGGGTCGTAATATATGGTAACTATGGAGATGTCATTATTAATGGTTGCTGTCGTTGTAGAAAAGGATGCGGTTGAACTAATATTTGTTGAAGTGATAGAAGAGATGATTGTTGACTTTGTAGCAAAGTCTGTCGGAACAATTATTTTTGAAGTTGTAAGAGGGGTGCTTGTTGGTACTGTAGGAGTAATTGCTGATGTTGTAGAAACCGTTGATGTTATCTGCAAGATACCTTCTCTGATAAGGCCATTGATGCCACTTCTTAAGCTTGCACAACCATTGGTGGAAACTTTGCAAGATTCACAACAGGCCTCACAACCTGGGAACACCTGGCACTTTAAAAGCTGAGCTTTAACCTCGGCCAGAGGTGTTTGAATGCTTTTAGTATCTTCAATTAGGTTCACTGGTTGATCCTCCTCAATTGCATTTATCCTGGGCCCACCATGGCTAGGCATAGGATTCTTTGTGACGTTAGGAGGAAGTGCAAAATTTAAAGCCTTTGAATCAACTAGATCCTGGACCTTCATGTGCAATGCTCTGCACTTTTCTATTGTGTGGCCAAATGCATTGGAATGGAAGGCACATCTAGCGTTGACGTCGTAATTCCTTGGAAGGTTCTGAGGATCTGGTGGAGCCAGAGTCCTTAATTCAACAAGATTAAGCTTCAAAAGTTGTGGTAGCAAAGTGGCATAGGGCATCGAGATAGGATTGATTATCCTGTTGGTTTGAGATGGCCTTTGCTGGAAAGGACATTGCTGTTGGTTGTTGTTGTTGTAAGACCTTTGTTGAGGAAAATGTTGTTGCTGAGGGAAATGTTGTGGTTGCGGAGTGTATTGTTGTTCAGGTGGTGGAGTGGGAATTGTGACAGCGGCTATTGATCTTGGCATATACTGGGGCCTTCCTCTACCCATGTGCATTGAATTGGTTTCACCCGACCTGCGAGGCCCTTCAAAAGGTTTCCTCGTGCTGCTTGAGCTCGCGCCATTATCAGAAATCTTACCCATTTTTAACAAACTCTCAATTCTCTCTCCTGCTATGACCACGTCAGCAAAGCTAATGGAAGAGAAAACAACCAGCCTATCAATGTATGTACCCTGTAGGATGTTCATAAACATATCGGCCATTTCTCTTTCCGGTATTGGAGGTTGAACAGCAGCTGCTAATTGTTTCTATCTCTGAGCATACTCTCTGAAGCTTTCTCTGGAGGATTGTGACATGCCCATTAGGAGAGTTCTGTTAGGAGCCATGTCTAAATTGTATTGATATTGGCGTATGAAAGCCTCGGCCAAATCCTTCCAATTTTTGATTGTTGCCCTGGTCAGATGAGAGTACCACTCATGGGATGCCCCTGTCAAGCTATCTTCAAAATAGAATATCCATAGCTTCTCATCCATAGTGTAAGCCTTCAATATTCCCAGAAAGGATTGAAGATGGGTGTGAGGGCAAAATGTTCCATTATATCTTTCAAAGCATGGAGGTTTGAATTTGTGAGGAATTCTTACTCCTTCAACTAGGCCCATGTCCATAACATCAAATCCTAAGGAGTTTTAGGACTCTAGAGATCTCAACTTTTCTGCTATCTCGTCCATACGACGATCATAGACTTCATCTACCGCACCAACTACAATGAATTGTTCCTCCTGAGAGTCCTCTTGCAAGGCATGCCCTTCAGTATTACCTTGTGTATTCCTAATAACATTAACTTCAGAGTTGAGATGAGGCCCAAACTCTGGGGGTCAGTACGTGGCTGTACAGATCATTGTTGCTGGTACCCCCTGTACCTGGGTGATTTTCTTCAGGAGTTTGCCGCTCGACCAACTCTCTCAATATTTCTTGGCTTTGGGCCAACCCAGTCATTACTGCCATGAACTAGCTCATCTGAGCCCTCATTTCAGTTCTTTCATTAGCCATCTGGTTTCTTACATCAGTCAGATCTTATTGAACTTGGTCCATCTGTAAGCTCGGAAGGTTGTTTCTTGTAGGATACCGGTGAACTCTATTGATGGGGAAGACTCTCCTACGAGCAATGTTTCCTGAAACCACAACACATTGAGAAAACAAAAACAAAGAATACCTACAAAACAAAGAATGAGGTTAGTATGCAATGCAGTATGTCTATTTGTCTTCCAAGGGTATCCGGTTTGGTTCTTTGGTTTTGACCTTCCAGACCTCGAGGAATGATGATGTTGAGGAGAAATGAAGCTAAAAGGATAACACATAAACCAAATATTACAAATGTAAAGATTCATAGTTTATGATTACAACACGTTCCCATGGTGGGTCAAAATACAAAACAAAAGTACAAACAAAATGAAGTACAAGTACAAAGAAATCAAACATCCAGCCCAAAGTCATTCTCTTTGACTTCCTTCAGGAGAGCATCAATCACTGGTCCAACTGGATGCTCTGTGATGGTCCTGATAAGAAGGTTCCTGGTGGCAATGGCACTTGTCAACCTTTTATACTTGTCTTGGTCCTTTGATCTCTTCAACCTCGCCCAGAGTTTCAACTTGGAGATTTCTTTCTGTGCTGCTAACAAAGCTTTCTGACTTTTCTTCTCATTAGCTTCTAGCTGCTCTATCCTAGCCTGGGTCTTCTGATCTTCCTGTGAACGAGCTTCAGTAATTCTGATCCATCTAGCCTGACTCTCTTCCAAGTAGTGCTCATCTCTGGCCTTCTGAATCTTGGATTTTTTGCAAGCATTCTTCAATACCAACTCCCCTGCTCGGACTCTTCTGATGTAATCATTTGTTTTCTCAATCTTGGTCATATGCTCAATCCGGAGCTTCTCTAACCTCTCATTGTCCAGACGACTATCATTCCTCTCCCAGAGGGTCTTCTTTAGAGCTTCAGAAAGCTGAGTATTCCTCTCTTTCAAATTCTCAAACTCTTCTAAGCTGACTGTAGCTACAAGCTCTACTACTGATGGTCCTAGCACATCCTCCAGGGTGAATGGCATGCGGGTGATCTGTCCTCTGATACGAGACCAATCAATGTATTGAGCTGAAGCTATGTTTATGCACTTGCCAAGAATAGCAGTCCCTTTTGTCTGAATGTTATCCCAAGCCCAGACTGCTTGTCGGATGATATCATGATTATTCTGAATATCACAGTAAAAGGTTTCTGATAAGTCCTCCTCTCTTGGTGGATGTACTAAGGCATATCCTAGTTGCCTTTTGAAAAGCAAAGTATTGTAGTTGATGCAACCCTTCACTCCAATGAGAGGTACATTGGGATACTGCCCACAACTGGTGATTATGTCTCTGCCCTTGGTGCTCTGAGTGCACCACCTGATGTCTTCCGAAGTGAGAGCAATCATTATTTTATCCCAATTTCTTGAGTGATGAGGATTCAAGAAAGCCTTTGTGTTTGGCAAGTGCCTCAATAGCCAACAGTAGAAGAGAGGTGCACAACATCTGACTAATCTTCCCCTCTGCTTCTTATTTATCTGATGCACTGAGTAATAGAAATCCCCGAGCAAGGTAGGAACTGGATCCTTCAGCAAGAAGAGATGGATAACATTGTTGCTTACAAACTTAGGCTCGTCCTCAAACAAGATGATACCTTATATGCTAAGGGCCAAGAGAGCACAAACAATTTCCCACTTCCCTTCCACAGCATGACTGGTGGCCTGAGTAATCAAGAAGTCCAAATGGAGGCCTGGGATTCCAGCCTTGGTGGTCATATTCTAATCAATGATGGTGGTTTCCAAGTACAGAGCCTTAGCTATATCCTTATTCCTAGGATCCGTCATCTCAGGGTTGAAAGGAACCCCTCTCCTGATGGGGACACCCAACAACATGGAAAACTCCTCTAACAAAGTGCCCAACTGAAAGTCTGGAAAGGTAAAACATCTGAGAGGAGGGTCATAGAACTGAAGGCAAGTGTGGATCATACTCCTCTGTGATGCATCCAAGTCCATGATCATGTCCATAATGCCACCATAATGTTCCCTGAATAAAGGGACATGATCAGGAGTGATAAGTGTCTGAATCTGCCCGATGCCTGCTAGGGAAGGCTCAAAGAAATGATAAGTAATGTTGCTATTCCTGGATGGCTCTATACTGATAATGGATGCTGATGAAGATAACTGAGGAGAAACACCGGTGAAGAAAACTGGTAAAGGTATTGAAGGGAATCACTGATGAAAATGTCTGAGAAGATGAACAGTCAAAACCAAACCAAAGATAAGATGTGGATACCCTGTAAAACAAATAGAAAAATGTTAAAATGATGCAAAATGATGTATGCATAATGATATGAAAGGGTCTGTGATCAAGTGTTGGGTCTGTTATCTGCCTTGAAAAGGTCCATGTGTGTTCATAAGTCCAGATGAAGGCTTAGAGAACCAGTAACCAGGTGGGGGACTCAAATAAAGAGCCACAAGTCCAGGGTTTCATAAGATCAGTCCAAAAATTGTGTAACCTTAACAATATCAGTAACAGGGTATGATGAGGCCAAGGGTTCCTGCAAACCTGTAAACATCCCAACCCCCTCACAGGTATTGTTCTAGAACAAGGATCCTCAGACTTGGATCTATTATGAGAAGTGTAAACACTTCTAACCTGAAGGTACAGTGTTTAAATTAATCATAAAGGATCCCCCTCTAATTCACCTCAGATGCTGAAGGTCATCTAAAAAGGTCATTCAAACTTAGCAGGCTTCCCAGATAGCCCTAGTACTACAGGAAATATGTAGCACAAAGTTCTCAAGAAGAAACCCATGTCTGAACCGTGTTTCATATTCCCGCACCAGATCGAAATGGAATGGGAAAGAATATGAAGCCACTCTATCCTATGTGTCACTCAGGCTCCGAGTATGGAACCTTACTCACTGAGTATCCCTCCCACCAATAGTAAATAACAGATCCAACACATGATATGATGAAAAATAATATGAAATGCAATAAAACAGTAAATGAAGCAATAAATAAAGTTGTACAGAAAGCAATAAATAAAGAAATAAACAAGAAGCACATAGAACACATAACACCCCTATAAACACAAATCAAACAAGAGCTAGGAGAAACCCACAAAAAGAACGAGAAGCCTTGGTTGCAAGAATACTTCCCCAGCAGAGTCGCCAAGCTGTCGCTCCCGAAGATTTTCATTCCAGTGCAGACGCGAACGGTCGACGAAAGAGAACAAAAGGAATGAATTGAATAGAGTCTCCAACTAGGCATTTTTATCCCGAAGGAAAGGTAATGATGCATAAACCTAGAAAGAGATACATAAGACGATTGTGAACCAGAGAAACTAAGAAAGGGTTTTGGTTACAACCTGGGAAGGTATTAACACCCAGATTGTCCATCGTACTCGACAACATCCACGCTTATAAGATTGTGTTTAAAGGGGTAGTGTGTGTGCTATCTGTATGCAACAGCTAAAGAATGAATGTACATGTGTCAGTGCAAAAGGGAAGGAGTGCTCAAGAATGAGGCTTAGAGAAGAGAGCTGAAAGAGGGGGATGACAAAGAGACTTTTGTTCGATAACAATTAAGTTATGCCTATGTATCCTCTCGTGCAATGAGGAAGTCAGAACACCGTAGTTCGACTCAAAGAGACTGAAATGATTTTGCTGTGAACTGCTTGCTTGTCTATGCTCAAGTGTATGACTCGTCTGGCTCGAGTGCTAACTGTCTTGCAATAGACAGAAGAAGCGAGTTCTCGTTTATGAATGAGTATGATGAGAAAAGAATCCCGGAGGAGACGATTATTGTTTGTTTTTGTGTTTTCAGTTTCTTATTGCTTTTTGGTGTTTTGCATAAGTTAATGAGCTTTAGCCTAAATCAAGGGCTTGCAAACTCATTATATCCTCCCTGATTAGGGATAATGAGCCTACTTAAGTATGAGATAAGCATTTCAACTTAATTAGCATGATGATGTAGGATTAAGATCATTAACCTACTTGTGATTAATTAGATGTTTTTGGTTTTTTTGTTTAGTCTCTAATCACAAATTAATGAATTCATTACACCATCCTAATAGAAGGATAATAGATGAGAACACTTAAGCTGAGGAAGATACCTCAACTTAATCTATGGTTAGGGATTAAATTCATTATATAACAAGCCTTTGTTAAGTTGTTTTTAAATAAGGGATGAGATTAAGAAGTGGATTTTAAGTTTGTAAGACACCTTGAGGGGGACTTGTCCATTAAACACTAGGGTTAGTCCCTCTTAACCATAAGGAAGATATAGAACCCTAATGTAAGGCCCAAGTTACAAGATAAAGTCTTGGTTATTATTATTGTGATTTGATTAAGAGGTGTAAACAAATTAAAGGTTTAACACTTAGGATTAAAGTTATACACTCCATCCTAAGAGAAGGATGCATGCATAACCCTAATTCCAAAGTCCTAAAACTTTAAGAGTTTAGTCTCTGATTATTGAGATGAGAAGAGAGACTCAAGGAGACTCAAAGGTAAAAGACTAAGGGGGACTATACACAACCCTAAATAGTTATCATGCTTGGGTATCCTATGGTTTGTTAGGCTTAAGAGAAAAGATCTTCAAGGACACCAATGGAAGAAGCGGATGAAAAGAGAAGGAGAAAGAAGAACAAGTTACTTACTTCCTGAAGAAGATAAGTAACTTTAAAGAAAGAAAGTAAGAAGGATGGAACATAAGTGAATTAGATTCACTTCAAAGACATGTAAGAAAGCATATGCATGAGATAAGAAGAGATGGGAGGTGAAGGCAAATCCACCTGCCAAATAACTTACCAAAAGACCCTGAAAATGTTAGTATGAATGCATAAGACTTAAAGCATAAAGAAATGAATGGAAGTGAGATGTAAAGACCAAAGTCAGAAGTGAAAATGTAATGTAAAATGCATATGGGATGATGCAAATTCATAAAAGATGCATATGAATGATCATACAAAGATGAGATGCAATGAAAGCATGTTTAGAAGCATGAAAACACATGGATGTTTATGAAATGCAATGAATGCAAGACAAGGCAAATGAATGAAGAAATGATAAGGCAAATTTCAAGCATGTCTTAGGATGTCTAATATGTCATACAAATGCTTAAAATGTCATGGCAAGTTCATGTGATGATGATATGCAAAGGAGAATGCAAATGAACATGAGAAATTAGGGTTTTATGAATATATGAGATGCAAATGACCAAAACAGAAGCATACAACATGATAAAAAATTGAAATCAAGCTCAATCAAAGCCTAAACCCATACAAGGTCAAACCCCAAAGGAGAAAGTCAGAAGCTAATCCTATTGAAAGTTATGGATTTTCTAAGTTTGTTAGGGTTTTTGGATGATTCTAAAGGGAAAATGCAAATCAAATTGAAAATGCAAGATAAATTCATGAGAAAAATAACCTATAAACTACATGCAATATGTGAAACAATGCAAAAATAATCAAGTTCAAACTCATCATGGTTAGGCAAAAATGAATTTTTCAAGTTAGGGTTAGAAAATGTGATTTTTTAAGAACCCTGATTCAAAGAAAATTGTGAAATTATGATCAAACCTAAAAAGAAATTTGTATGATGAGTTTGAAAATGTTTCTAAATGTATTGGAATGGTTCATGAATGTTTTGGTGATTTTTAGAAACCTAAATGTATTTTTAATTAATTAAAATCCATTAATTAATTAAAAATAACATTTAAATATTTTTTAAAAATAATTTTTTAATGCAAAAAATAAAATAAAAATCATTTTTGGGTTAAGAAAAATATTTGGATCCGAAATGCAAAAGATCATATTTTTGTGATGTTTTTAACTATTTTAAATAAAATATGCAAAAGAAATGAATAAAAAATGAAAATAAAATGATTTAAATGAAAAGTAAACGCATCCAAGGTCCAGATTCAAATAAAAAGGGAGGGAGTTGACTGGCGCGTGTTTCAAAGGCCCAGATCAAATCTGGCTAATTAAATATTAAACCTAATTAATTAATCTAATTAAAATTAAGTGGACAAATCCTGGCCCTCTAATTACGCGCTAATCACCATCTGACGACTCACATTCAAACTGGGAACTAAACCCTAATTAGGAACCCTAATTATTTTCAAGTGACCGGAGCTGCGACACCCCCTCCCCTGAGTTCACTCAAACCTCCATAAAAACTCACCAAAATATCCAGAATTGATCTTTAAACATCAACAAACTCAAATCCAGCAACAAAAACAATTAATCATGCATAAACAAAGAGAAACAAAGAAGAACAAAATTTAGGTCAAAGTTTCAGAGATACGGTTCATGCTTGTTTCTTCATCATTTTCAAAACCAACAAGTGCAGTGTGATCAGGAGAGCATGGGGAACATTTCTTCATCATTTTCACTCCCTGAGCTTTCTGGCCTCTTTCTTGGTTCAATCCACCTCCAATGAACCCCCTGATGATGATGCAATGCTTATAACAGGTTTGTGTGGCTTGGTTTATGAGTTTCAGTTCCTCTGCACCAAGAATCGTGTTTTGGTTTGGCTGTGTTTTAGGGCTTTTCAGAGGGTGCTTTGTGTTCTATGGACCATTTAAAGATAATTGGTGAAGTTTGTTTTGAGGTTTGATGGTTGGATTTTGAGAATCGAAGAAGGGAGGCTTTTTGGCAAATTTGTGAATGCTGAGTTCTTTGAGGTTTCAGGCTTGCTTCTTGTGTCAAATGAGCTCCATAATGTTTGTATGTAATGTCTTGATTAGTCAGAGAGTGGTTAGTGGCATGGTTTGATTGGTATGGGCAAGTTGCAAAAAAGTCAACAACTTTGTACCTCAAGCATGGGCCATGGCATAGCTCGCTTCAAGGGGTGTCTGGACTCAGCTTTCATCAAGGAGAGCCATAGAATTGGTTTTATGCAGCTGGCACAAGTGGTGGGAAGGTTTCAAGAGGTTTTGCAACTTCTCCCTCTTTGAGAATATCATGAAAATGTCTTGTGGAAACTTGAAATCCAAGGCACAATTTGGTTCAAATGCATTGCACTATGTTTGTATGATGCCTAGCAATCAATTAGAGATCATGAAATGGCTTGGAACTTGAATTTGCAAAAAATCCTCTTTGGCATGAACTTGAAAATTATAGGATTTTTGCCAACTTTGAAAGGCCATATCTTGAGTTCTAGGATGAATCAAGACATGGTCTAGTACTTTTTGAAAAGGGAATGACATAATCTACAACTTTCATGCCCAAGAATTTTTCATTTGAAGCATTTTTGGTCATGAAAGAGGAGGTTGAAGATCTTTCCCAAAATGGAAAGTTTCCATTACAAGTCATTTCCAAAAATGGCAAGTTTGCATTTGGCCCAAAATTCTCCAACTTTCTGAACTTACAAACACTTCTAAGATCAAAAAAAGATCATAGAGACTCAAAATGATGATGATGACCCTTTGGTACCCTTTTTGGGAGCCTCAGATGCCTTGATTTTGACTTTACT
Source organism: Lathyrus aphaca (assembly GCA_963966055.1). NCBI lineage: Eukaryota > Viridiplantae > Streptophyta > Magnoliopsida > Fabales > Fabaceae > Lathyrus > Lathyrus aphaca. Next base: position 311,995,285 of record OZ014521.1, read on the forward strand.
TGCTCAAGAAGGTACCTAATGATCAGATGACTTCCACAATTGATTTTTTCATCAAACTTGGTACACATGATTCTTATAACATATTAAGAACATTAGAAACAAGAATGACCAAAATAATTGGAGTTAAGGCCTCTGAAACCAAAACCCTAATTTTGGTCATCTGTGCAGGAAAACGCTAGCTCTGCTTCTATGCCTTTGCCATTCTTTGTCATTTTGACTTTCATAAACTTTGGGAGCATATTATGATCATGGGACACACATGGACCCTCTTGGAAAGCTTTAAAACCATTGGGATGGCTCAGATTGATTTTTGGATTGCTCAGATCACAAATCCTAGATGCAGATGAAAATAGAGCTATGTAGTGAAAAAAATAAGTAATATGAGATGGTATGCTTATACTATAACAAAAATGAAATATCACAAGCCAAGGTGTGAGAAAAACTGAGGGAAAATTTGGGGTGTTTACAACAACAAGTGTCTTCAAGGAAACTACACAGCAGAAAATAAGATCTGGCACGATCCAACTGCCCTCTAGAGCATTTGAGACAAACCTTCTAGTGAATCTTCAAACTAATCTTGCACCTTAAAAGAAATCAACAACATGGGATGAGATTACTAAATCTCAGTGGGTTCCCCTATCTTATGGGTCCATCAACTCTACAGGGTAGGCTATATGTATCTCATCCTATTAGTAATCACATATATACTATTTCATAGGATTTAAGAAACAAAGCATAGTACGTTTCACAACAACATATAAGCCAATAACTTAAATGTATGAGTCAATGATCTATCACGTGGAAGCCTTTGACAAATATCTATCCCACCTAGTGTTTTGAACGTCATTGACTATTGACAAATCTTTCTCCCATAATGACAAAGTGTCATAGATGTTTCTGATCCACGTAGAACAATAGGAGCTAATCATCTATCATGCCAAAGCCTCTGACAAACCTCTAGCCTAGCTAGTGTTTCAAACGTCGTTGACTATCGACAAATCCCTCACCCATCATGACAATGTTTTACTGAAGTTTTTGAGCCACGTAGAACAATATCAGCTAATCATCTATCACATTATATCCTCTAACAAACCTCTAGCCCAAATAGTGTTTTGAACGTCGTTTACTATCGGCAAATCCACCGCTCATCATGGTAATGTCTTACGGAAGTTTCTGCCCTCTTATGACTAAGTCTTATAAGGTGATTTTCAGAAATTATCTGATGCCTTCTCTAAGGACTAGTCTAGCAAGGCGGTATCCAGAGTTCTCCTACCTTCCATCTAATAGGACTTACTCTCCCCCATTTCAAACTACGCATTAGCATTAGTTAGAATTTCAAATTTTAATCTCTTGATTCTATTACCTTGGAATTAAGGTGTATCTAACATTACCAAAGTTTCTTATTTTCAATACTAAACAATTCCCTATTTCATATAACATTGATCCTAGGGTTCCACTCACCAGGTGTCGCTCCCTGGATTTCCATCCTGGTACAAACGCGAAAGTGGCATGGAAAAAGGGTAGAGTCGCAAGCCAGACATTTTAATCCCGAGGGAACGGAAATGGTAATGCTTTACAAACCGAAAGAAAAGAAAGGAAGGACAAAGGTCCTGCGAACCAAAGAATCTGGGTCCGGGAGTCAGTTACGACCTCGAAAGATATTAGCACCCCAGATCGTCTGCCGTACCCGACGGGATGCACGCTTGCAAAGAAACTGTTTCAAAGGGTGTAAGAATGAAAGCTATTGCAAAGAAAAGGAACTTAACTAGATAAAAGAAAAGAAATGGGGAAAATGTAGGGAAAATAAAAGAGTGCTCGAACGGGCCCTACCCCGCTGCCTACGTACCTCATTTGGAAATGAGGATTAGAGTCATCGTAGTTACCCTAACTAGGGGTGGAAAGATTTCTTGTGTTTTAAGGCTTGAAATGCTTATTTCAATGATCAGGTGTTACATGCTCGTCTGGCACGAGTGCGTTACCTTCTTGAAAAGTGACAAGTAGGAGCAAGTTCATATGTTATGAGTGATGGTGATGAGAAAAGAAGTCCCGAAGGAGAGACACTTATTCTTTTCCAGTGTTTTTTATGAGTTTTTATTTGTGTGTCACAAGAAAGTGAATTCAAGCTCATTTCCATGGAATGTGTACTTGCTACTACATTCCAAGATGTAATAATAGCAGAAGCACATCCAAGTAAGGAGAAGATCCCCAAAACCTGGTTTCAGAGATTAGGGCATAAGTTCACTAACTCATTGAAGTTATTAGATGTTTTTGTAATTTTTGAAGTGAAGAATTGTTTTTTATGATTTTCTTTATGAAAATAGTCTCATGATTAGACTTGTTAATCATGCTGGACAAGCTTGTATTATCCCAAGATGGGAAGACTACAAGTGCCCCATGGAATAAGGCTATACATAAGAGACTACTTCAATCATTTATTAAGTATTTTTTAGGTTTTTTGTATGAAAATGATAAAGAGAAGAACCAAAAGAACAAAGGTAAATAACTAGAGGGGGACTAACAAATCCTAATGTTATCATGCATAGGAGTCCTAGGTTAGTGTGGTTTGAAGATCTATCCTAATGAAGAAGAAGGAAAGGAGAAAAAAAAGAAGAAGAAAGGATCAAAAGGAATCAACTTACTTCTTAAAAGAAGTTAAGATGATCCTAAAGGGGATGAAAAGAAGTTGAGCAATGATGGCCTAAGCACATCACAAACACAAGTTAAGAAAGTATAAAAGAAAAGAGATGAAAGAAGTTGATATGTGAAAGAAATAAGTGTCAAGTTAAGAAAGAGCAACAACAGGTAATCAGACAATCGCAGACATGGCCTACACGAGGTAAGACTTCAGGTGCAAGTAGTATGCAAAAGGTAAAAATTAGGTCTCATTGGTACCTAACAGAGAATGTTCGTTTCCTCTTCAATACACACAAAAGAAATCAGGAATATCTCAATCCAGTAAAGGGAGTCAACAATCAAACACAATTGTCAATTATTAGAGTATCAAAAGTCAAGTGTAAGCATCCAGCGTCCAAGGCAACCACCAATGAAGACCAAAATTAAAACCAAGAAAATAGTCTGCACGATATCAAAGCCTAAGTGCAATTTGTATCTAGAGATCTCATCAGTTCAAAAAATAATCGATCACAAGATCATCGCCAAGTTACATCCTCCATCATCAAAATCAAGCAAGAAGCCTACAAAACATCAAATATAAAACTAAAACCAAGATTAGACAAAATCCAAATTAATTGAAATTAAAATCTAAACTATAAAAATTATAATCAAGATTAGCAGAATTAATATAGAGTTAAAATCAAAATTCTAATCTAAACTTAAAACAAATATTAATTAAATCTAAACAACAATTAACAACATACTAACCCAAAACTAATAAAAAACAAAAACAAAAAGAGATGAGAGTGTGAGCCGCGGTAACTGGGGTGCAGAAGAGAAATCCGATGGGCTTAGATGGAGACTGGAAACAAAACAAAGGTCCAAGAATTTAAAAAAACATTATCCTAAAAATACTAATAGTTAAAATAAGATAAAATAAATAATAATAAAAAACAATCAATGTTAAAATAAAATAAATAAACACAGGGCTTTAGAAAAAGGGGTAACAGGTTCAATGAAACACAAGAAGACTTTTTCCAAAAGTTCCATCGCTGATTTCAACCTTTCAATGTCTCACAAAACCATCAAGCAGAATAAAATTTCCTCAACAACCTCAAACATTTCTGCGATCCCTCATCGGCTCATCCTTGTTCTTGTTCATTAAAAGTTGATCGACCCGATATCAAAGAAATTTGCGGCTTCCTCTTTATTTCAGTATGTCGCCGAATACTATAGCCCTTCGATGACTAAGGATCACGATGATTTGAGATTTCAACATAGATGGAAGGGATCCACGCGGTGGCTTCGGCGGTGCGACTTGTTCTTCTTCTACAAAAAGCTCCGACGACAATCTCTCTTCACATCGATCTCGCTTGCGTCTCACTCTTCACGGTATCAATCTGTTGTTGGTTTAATGTGTTGTTGATGAAGTGGTTTGGTTATGTTGAAGGTTTAATGGATCTGATGATGGAGGTTTGAAGGGGCTTGTTGAGAAGGGGGTTCAATGTTGTGAGGGAGATGTAAGTAAGGTTGATTTTTGGTTAGAGAGATCGTTTTTTCAGCATCAAATAATGAGGGAGAAGAATCTGTTTTATTAGTGTTTATGAAGAAGAAATGTTTATGTGATTCATAGAGGTTTTCAGTGATGAAGAGGTTAAAGGAAGTGACGATGAGTTCGTGCAATGAAGGGATACTGATGAAGCATTTTGGGTGTTGTGGTCAGTGGTTTGAAGAGTTGAAACATGTGAAGTGTGTATACGATTTATTGCTGGTTTTTCTATAGATTGGTTTCAGAAGGATATGAAGATAGTTGGTTGAAGGGGTTATTGAAGATGAAGAAAGATGTTATATGAAGTTGAGTGATGTTTTTTTTAAGAAGACGTGATGCAGGGTTGAGGAATATTAAGATATTGTTTAGTGAAGCTTTCAAGTCATTCAAAAAAATGAAGAGTGAAAACCAACAAGTATATGCATGTTCTCTCATACTCATTATGTTGAAGGTGTGTCTGCGCGGAATGTGTGTAGTAGCGGATTGTACGTGGTAATAATGTGTACCTGGAAAAATTGTGTACTGTGAGAGGTCGAATTTTCTTGCTACGAGAAAGTGATGTGCGTTGTGTGTACCAATGTTTTTTAGTGGAATTGGCGGAAGATTCATGTGCACATTACTGGAAAATTAGTGGAATGGTGGGGTCGTGTAATTGGTGGAAGAATGGGGTCTACACAGAAGAATGACATGAAAAAAATTTCATTGTGGTTTTAGGAGTGGAAAACACACGTTGTATGCTGATGGAGAGTATTTGGGTAGCACAATTTGTTTCTCTTTTCTTGCTTTTAATTGTAAGATAAAATAAAATAAAATAAAATAAATAAATGAATAAGCATAATGGGCTTTGTTTTTTTTACATGTACACTATTTATTTTTTATTTGATTTGGAATATGTAGATATTGGGAAGTTAATAAAAATGGGTAGAAATAAAAAAAAAGAATTCGAAAATTGAACTATGGATTCGAAATATGGAATTTGGACAATGGTTAAGAAATGGATAAAAATGATGAAAATAAATGGAAATGGATGGGTGATGACTCAAAAATCGGAGAATGGTCTAAAAGGGATTTTATAGATGAAAATGGATATGAGAAGTGGTCACCGAATAAAATTTGAAATGAAACTTGAATAAAAACTCTGTTAATATTTTCCATTGATGCATCCTGACTGAATTCGATCCAAAGACTACACTTGGAATTCCTGCAACAAATCCCGATTAAAAAGGATGAATGCATTCATAGCCCTAAATAACTTGCAATTGGGACAATTGTCAACTGAATCAATCTGAAACCTTGCCTTGATTACTGAACCCACACAATGAAAAATAAATCCACAAATGAACACGATTGCGCCTGATGGATCATGATAAATCGTATTTTATGAACCTAAAACCCACACGAGCCACTGCTTGATGAATTTAGCACACAACACAACTTGACTTAGGACGCATACTTCCTGGACTGATGATGGGCCATATGCATAGAGAATAGTCCTTGGACGTGAAATCTCTGAAGACCATTTAATCAGGGAAATAAACCCTGATCACGTGACAGGATCCTAAGACGATTCCACTGATGGCTGCAAAGCCAAGAACTTGAATTCTTCTGATAATCCACAAATACGGTGTGAAACCCTACTTCTGATGATGACACTGATACCATGTCTCAGGAGCTTATGCAAATGATTGAATGCAAAATGTTAATGATCTAATGATGATGAGGATGAATACAGAGAAAAAAAAGCAGACAAAGATAGAAAATCAGAGGGAAAATTTTGGGGTATTACAACGAGTAATTTCTATTAGGCAATCATCTTATGTATGTATAATAAAACATAATGAGTCACTTTATAATAGTTCCAGTAATACACCAGATCATTCCCATTGCAGACATACGCAATACTGCACATACAATGTCAAGCCATCGTTGTGTATATACCAAATCATTCACGGGCAAGGTTGTCTTAGAACATATCAAACATGATGCACATGAGCTCACATAATCATATTCGGCTAGTCATTCCTTTACTTCATACATACTTGACATAATACATGCATTCACTTCTTAACATAACTAGCTCACTTAAACTTATTATATCATATGTTTGCATACGAAAATAAGCATGTGTGTCATATTCTATGCATAGAACCAGTTATGTCTCACCAATACTACGGATGTCCACCGTTCGTGAATACGAAAAGCATTTCATCTCTTGACGATTTCTCACCAATATTCCATTGCATGCATCATATATTGGCACATATTTATCAATTTGCATCATCAAAACATGATTTCCATGGATTTTTCTCTCAAACCCTTAAAATCCTAAATCATCCCAAACATGAACATTCTCATAGTTCTAAGTATAGAACTCACATTACAAGACATATATAATTATCACAAGAACACAATTCCATCAATGTATTAAGCATGCAATCATATTTCTCACTAACCCATTCAACATGAAATTCAATCCCCATTCCTACCCAAGTTCTAACTATGGAAATCACTTTGCATAAATAGATATTAAAATGACATCCATGTTGCAATTGAGCTTCCATCTTGGTCAAAATTCCACTTCCAACATGATCAAACCCGTAGCTACTCCTTAACCCATTTTCAGCATGAATTCTCAAACTTCAAATGTGTTTATCTCCTTCAATATATGCCTTATTGACACAAAATCATATATCAACTTAAAGAGAATTTTGTAAGCTTTCTAAAAAATCCAGAACCACTTCTATCGGAGTTAGGAGTAAAAAGATATTACCTGTCTAATGGAGACTAGTCAAGATATCTCGTATACATGCCTTCACCAAAATCAGCATCAGACCCTCACCTTCAAACACATTCATCTCTCTCATCCCAAACATGCAGAAGACAAAATTTAAATCAAAGTTGAAGAGAATTTCGTTTAGTTTCCAGAAAGTCTAGAATTACTTAAATCAGAATTACGAACAGAAAGTTATTATCTTATTAGTGGAGGTTGTTCCAAAGTTGCGAAAATGGAAAACATGAACATGATAAAAACTTAAATTCTTTCTCTTCTCTCTCTTGCTTCTACTTAAATTTTGGTTTAAGGAAGTATATATGTCTTGGACATCCAAACATGTCCTTAAGCCACTCATGCAACATGTTAAATGCCTAAAATGCCCTTTAACTACGTCATATTTACCCATATGCCATCTAGTCACATTCTAACTATTTCTCCAAGTCAAAAATGTCCTCTAACTAGATGGTATTCACAACTTTTCCATCTAGTTCATTTTCAACTAATCCTCATGATATTCAAATTATTCTCATGTTTAGGGAATGTGGGATATTACATTCCCCCTTAAATAGAATGCACCCTCAAATTATTTCCAATCAACATGATGAAAAGTTTTCTCACATCTTCTTCCAACAAGGGGATGCAATATACCATACATTCCTCCTGATACTCCGTCTTGACATACCCGAAAATGATTTTTCTAAGGTCTCCAACCATTACTTCTTTGCACTGAGTCTATGTAACTTCAAAATCCTTGGAAACCCATTTTAGTTGGATATCCCTCATCCTCAATGTTTGCAAAGCTCATCCTTGCTCACACATACCACTGACTTCCCAGTTCTTTTCCCTTGGTTTCTTGAAGTTTCTTCATTCCAATATATTATTGTTACGACATTCCTCTCTGTAACACGGTGGGAGAACTGACTTTAGTTATGTTGCGGATAGCAAGAGTCGCCACCGACTTTTATTTTATCCAAAAGGAAAGGGTATAAAAGAACAGGAAAGACCTTAAGAGAATATTTTCGGGTCCGGGGGGTAGGTTATGTAAAGGGAAGGTGTTAGCACCCTTTACATCCATGGTTATCCATGGGCTCTTAGTTACTTAGCTCACTTTTGAATTGTTTTTTTGAAAGTGTAGTGTGTGAATAGAAAAACTTTCAGAATAGTTAATAATGATCCATGTACGGATGCGTAAAAACTTGTTTTTGAAAATTTGTTTGAAATTTGTTAAGTGTGAAAAGTTTTTTGAAGTGAGCAAGTACATAAGAGGAACCTACCCTAAAGTTTTAAGTCTTTCTTGTTCTTTATCCTTTAATTGGTAAGACTATCCCTACTATTAAGGAGTAGGTAGTCATTACCTTGGATGTAAGGGACATGAGAGGGACATTTATTTTTGAAGGCAACTGTGGGGTGTAATAAGCATAAAGGAGGGACTATCATCATTATTCGAAGGGACTTGATTCGTAAAGGCAACCATGAGGGACTTGATGATTTTTCTTTTTTAAGGGACTTGCTTTATACACCCCACTTGACCTTATGATTTAGGCAACTTGAGGGATAACCTTAGAAATGTGAGATGGCGATTAAAAATCGACTTACGTGTGTGAGTGTTCAATATTATTTATCTTATGATTAAGGTGATCTAGATTAATTTTAAATAGAATACATGTTTTGCACTCCCTAATTTACTAACCATAGCAACAATTAAAATATTTACAAAATTACACCAAGGAAGCAATTACATAATTATAAGCAAAATAAAATAAATAGCAAAAATAATTAGCAAGATATAAATAAATAAGCAAAAATAATGAATAAACAATAAATAAATAAATAGGGGTTAGTGATAATAATAATTAAAAAATAAAGTTAGTAGAAATATCAAGAATAAAGTTAGTGAAAATAATTAAATTTAATGAAATAGTAATAATTAGAAAAATAGACAAGGTTAGAAAAAATAATAAGATAAAAATTTAAGATAATAATAAGCAAAAAATAAGAATATGGTTAGCATCAATAATTAATAGAAAAATATTATAATAACATGATTAGAATAATAAACACAAAATTTGATTTTATATATAAGCATTTATTTAGAAACATGGATAATTAAATAATTACTATAATATAAAAATTTTAAATATGATATAATTACAAATTTAGATCATTATCAAATTTAATTATTTCTAAACAAAAATTATAAAAGGTATTTACATATTATATAAAGAAAATAAATTTTAAATATCATGTTCATAAATAAAAATAATCATATTTACAAAATTTACAAGAATCATATTAAATAAATAGATATACATAATAATTACATTAAGAATTAGAAAATAAAATTATTTAGAAAAAAATAGAATTAGGTTTTGTTTTAGAAAATATTTTAGGGTTTGTTTAGAAAATTAGGGTTTGTTTATATACAAAATTATTTTAACTAATATATACATATATATTATAATTACATAAAATAATAAAATAAATTTTTGAATTAAAAAAAATAGAAAGTTTAGAATTTTTAGAGAATAAGATGTTATTTTAAATTTTTAATACATATGATTTATTTTTTTATTAAGAATATAAAACAAATAAACTAATTAATTAAAGAAAATAGAAAAAGTGATAAAAAATGAGAACTTACCTTGGCTGGGTTTGAACCCAGGTCTTCAAGCTTGCCAGCATCAAAACATACCATCAGGCCAACCATGCGTTGGTGATCATAGAATGACTCCAATTGTTTTTATGCAATGTCTTAAAAATCCAGAAAAATAATGAAAACAAAAGGCCTGGGGTGGGACTTGAACCCAGGACCTTCTGATTACAAGCATGCACGCGTATCCGCCTGGCTGGGAGAGCCTAACTGATAGTCAAACAATCACCAATAATAATATATTAAGAATACAATTAAAATGAGAAAATACCAAAACATTGGCTGGAGGCAGGATTCGATCCCCTCCCCTTTGATCATACGCGTACAAGCCTTTCCACTGGGACAACGAAGCTGTTGTGATAACAAAATAACAAAACAACATAAAATATGTTAACATAATTTAAATTTGTCCTGAGCGCGCGAATGGCTTCTTCTTCAACCTTTTTCCTGCGAAATCTTCTTCCCTTTTTCCTGCGAATTTTATTACAAGTTCTTCATGGTTCTTGACCTGCGAAAATCAAACTCACACCAAACAACAACGATTTATGAAATTAATTATAGTTTTATAATCCTGGAGATTCATAGGACACTCCTATGTTCTCAAAACTCATTTAAGTTTAGTAAATCAAAGGACCCCATTTTGGAGGTCAAAACCCTAACTATGGCCGAATCTGTTTTAGGCAAGGAAGCTTCGATTTTTTTGTCCAGAAACGATCTATAGCACATAACAAACAACATTAGCCAAGCAAATTTCATTGAAACACAACAAATTAATGCAATCGAAAAAAAGTTTTGTCAAGCATAAACAAGCTTCGGGTTTATCATTAGGGCATGATTTGAATGCTTATGAATGATGATTCATGATCCATGATGTCCAAGGAAGCCAACCATGTCCTTATTTTACCTTGAAACCCCTTGGATTGAAGAATCCGAATTGGTGTTTTGGCTTGAATTTTTGAGCTGTGAAACTTACCTTTTGATGCTGGAAAATCGTGAATGAAGGTTAGGTTTGTGTTTAGTATATATATGTGAATCATTCTAGGTCAAAATATGGACTGGTTGTGTGGAGATTTGGATCCAAAAAGATTGAAAAAGATCATAGTTTAAAATTCAAATATTTGATCATGAAGGCTTACTATCTTTGGATAAATCACATGATTTCTTTCTCTTTCAACTTCAATCACCAATTAAGACTTTCTAGAAGCATTATCCAAATAAAATCTCTTATTTTCATATTTTATTTTTATTTAAAATGATTTTTAATGATTTAAATCAAAATAAATAGAAATAAAAATAATAAAAATCAGATTTTAAATGGTTTGGGTCGTGCATAGTACTAGTGTATGGATTGGATCACAATTTGGGCAGCCCATTTGGAACAAAGTGGTTTTAAACCTCCATTTTCAACATAAACCATCACAAAATTTCCCAACTTTGCAAGGGAATATCTCCCTCAATTTTAAAGGTATGAGGGTGTTCTTGGACATTTTGGAAAGCTTGAAGAGTCCTCTAAACAACCCCATTGGTTTCAGGTCCATATCATTTACCAATCTCAAGTTATGCCCTTTTGAAGTTGTTGACTTTTTGTTGACTTTTGAAATGACCTATAATGTCTTAGCTCATATCTTCCAAATGAAGCATTTTTGGGCTTAACTTGCAACATCAAATTTGTAGAGAATTCAATTTCCTTCAAAATGAGCTTTGGATGGAGACTTGGTGATGAAGTATGTGAAAGTTATGGCTGGTCAAATTTCAGTTGACTTTTACTAAGGAAACCCTAATTTAGAAACTCCTGATTATTGATGATCTGGAATCTCCTTGATGAATCATGATCAACCCTTGATCAAATGATGAATTTTACTTCATATACTTGATGTTGGCAAAAAATCATGAAGTTTGACTTTGGTTTGACCACAGTTGACCTTAGTTTGACTTTTTAACTGCACTGACTAATTTTGACTTATCTGATCATCTGACTGAGCAAACTTTTGAGAAAAGTCTTGAAACTTGCCATGGTGGTTCTTACACACATATAAGATGTTATGAAGCTTTCTTGAGGTATTGGAAGTCCATTTGGCCTGATTAAAGTCAAAACCCTAGTTTTGGATGCACTGCTTAGGAGGTGCATTGTCTGAGGGAATTGTCAACTCTTTTGACCCATTGTGAACTTTGTGAACCTTTTGAACCATCATAAAATGTCTTGTGAACCTCATGGGAGGTATTGTGAAGCTTGTGAACCTTGTGAGCCTCATAAAGTGACTTTGTAGACCTTATGAACCTCAGGAAAGCTTTGTAATCATTGTGAATCTTGTGAACCTTGTGAACCTTCAAGAAGTAATTTGTAGACTTCATGAACCTCATGAAATGTATTGAAAATGTTATGGAACTTGTGAACCTTGTGAACCTTCAAGAAGTAATTTGTGGACTTCATGAACTTCATGAAAGGTCTTGTAAATGTTGAGAAGCTTGTGAACCTTGTGAACCTTCATAAAGTAACTTGTAGACTTCATGAACCTCATGAAAGGTTATATAAGCATTGAGAAACTTGTGAACCTTGTGAACCTTCTTAGCACACAAAGTCTTGTATTGTGAGGGCAAATTTTGGGGTGCAACAGCTGCCCCTGTTCAATTTTCTGAAACCTGAGGGGTTAGATTGGTATATTTGCCAGTCGTGACCTGGAAGGTTGAAGGGGATTGAACACGAAAGCCCAAAAATTTGCACTCACCAGTGCATTAGAGTGATATGATTGGGTGGGCTTAAAGATGCCACTAGGGGAAAGCAGTCCAAAATATGGAGGTATAATGAAAGCTGTCAGGAGTCTGGAGCAGTCCTGAGGTATTGATGATATGCTTTCAGGAGACTGGAATAATCCTGATGTAACAGCATGTCTTCAGGGGGGGATGAGAAGTTATCAGGAGGCTGGAGCTGTCCTGAGGTAACAATATAATTTCAAGAGGGTAGAGCAATCTTTGATAATATGCTTTCAGGAGACTGGAGTAATCCTGATGTAACAGCATGTCTTCAGGAGGATAGAGCAATCAATAATGATAACCCTAAAGCAGTCTTGAAGTAATAATATGATTTCAGGAGGATAGAGCCATCAATAATGATAACTCTAAAGCAGTCTTGAAGTAGTAATATGATTTCAGGAGGATAGAGCCATCAATAATGATAACTCTAAAGCAGTCTTGAAGTAGTAATATGATTTCAGGAGGATAGAGCCATCAATAATGATAACTCTAAAGCAGTCTTGAAGCAGTAATATGATTTCAGGAGGATAGAGCCATCAATAATGATAACTCTAAAGCAGTCTTGAAGCAATGAGAAGTTGTCAGGAGGATAAAGCAACCCTGAGGTAATAGTATGATTTCAGGAGGATATAGCAATCCTGAATATGAAGGTACAATAATAACTGTCAGGAGGCTGGAGCATTCCTGAGGCAATGATTATGATTTCAGGAGGATAAAGCAATCCTGATAATTGTAAGTCTGTTTGTTGGATAATTGACCTGAAAATAAGGTAGCATTCTGTATAATAATATTAGTTTATGCTTTATGTATGCATGTATAATAGGATGCACTTAGGTGATGTACTATGCACTCATGGATATGCATGTTATGGTATGATGTAAATGATGTATGTATGATATGATGCTGCCTGAAGCATTTGGATATCTTCATATAACAACTGCTGGCCAGGGAAAATAAATCCCAATTCGTTGCTGAAGAATATATTATACATAATCTTACGTCTGCTGGGGATAATAAGGTATAGATAACCTTCCGTATGCTGGGGATAATAAGGTATAAATAACCTTCCGTATGCTGGGGATAACCGGGTATAGATAACCTCCCGTATGCCGGGGATAGCAAGGTATATATAGCCTCCCGTATGCTGGGGATAGTAAGGTATACACAACCTCCCGTCTTCGTTCGATAGTAGGATAGATATTACCTCCGTCTTCGTTCGTCGTATCCTTATTGGAAAGTATTTTCCCGTATATCCGTATGAGGATAAAAGAGATAGATATAAATTCCAGGGGAGATGAGACTTTATGAAGATGGATTCGTCCTACTGAGGGCTTGTAACTGTCTTGTAAAGGTGAACCGGCGAAGCTTCGTTGAAATCCTTCCCTCGTTCGTCCTTAGTAAATACTATTACTGCATTTTCATGCATTTCTGGTAAACATCAATCATATTAAAAGCATACATGCATTTTTGGTAAACATTAATCATATTCAAAAGCATACAGGCATTCAAACACAACCAATGGACGTTTCGCTTATGTAAATAGGGTAAAAGTAAATCTGGATTCAAAAGATGGAATTTATTTATGTCAAAAAGTGACCTATACACGGGTAAGTTTGTACAAGGAGACATAAACCCTAGTAAGAGGATTTTGTCATAAAGTTTATTACAAAACAAAGAGAATCAGCTATGTGGGAAACAATCCTATTGAGTTTCAATTCTACTATTGCCATTATCTTCAAGTATCTCATCTTCTGCTGTTGTGACGGAAACAATTGAATTGAGCTTTATCTGTTCGAACTTGAGTAAGTAGTACAACTGGTTGCAGTTTCATGGGTGATCCAAACGAGATATAGTTATACGCTTTAATCCCTAACTTTTGCCTGGATTGCCCTTTCAGGTTTTCAATCCACCGGGATACCCTTTTTTGCCCAAGCCGCCCTTTCAGGTTTTCGACTTGCCGGGTGTACATCTTTTTTATATATATATCCCTGATTTTTGCCCAAACCCTTTTGGTTTGCCGGGATACCCTTATTTTTGCCTAGGCCTGTCAACCTAGCGGGTCTCTTTTTATGCGTAGTATTTTTTAACTATGTCCGCGTTTACAAGCTGTGGAAAGTCTTCACCATCCATCGTAGTGAGTATCATGGCACCTCCTGAGAACACCGTCTTGACTACAAATGGTCCTTCATATGTTGGAGTCCACTTGCCCCTAGGATCACACTGTGGTAATATGATACGCTTGATTACCAAATCACCAACCTGATATACCTTTGGCTTAACCTTCTTGTTAAAAGCTTTGATCATTCGTTTCTGGTACATCTGGCCATGACAAACTGCTGCTAACCTCTTCTCATCAATCAAATTTAACTGGTCCAGTCGAGTCTGAATCCACTCATCTTCATCCAAGCCTGCATCCTTCATAATTCTTAAGGAGGGAATCTGAACTTCAATGGGCAGAACTGCTTCCATACCATAGACCAAGGAGAATGGGGTTGCCCCTGTTGAAGTACGTATTGTGGTACGGTAACCATGAAGAGCAAACGGTAACATTTCATGCCAATCCTTGTAAGTAACAGTCATCTTCTGTACAATCTTCTTAATGTTCTTATTAGAAGCTTCAACTGCCCCATTCATCTTTGGACGGTACGGAGAAGAGTTGTGATGCTTAATCTTGAACTGCGCGCAGAGATCAGTAATCATAGTGTTGTTCAGATTAGAGCCATTGTCAGTGATAATCCTCTCAGGGATGCCATATCTACATATGAGATTATTCTTAATGAACCGAGCCACAACATTCTTGGTAACAGATGCAAATGAAGCTGCCTCTACCCACTTTGTGAAGTAATCAATAGCAACCAGGATGAAACGATGCCCATTAGAAGCAGTAAGCTTGATCTCACCAATCATATCAATGCCCCACATGGCAAATGGCCAAGGAGCAGTCAGCACATTTAAAGGTGATGGAGGTACATGAACTTTATCAGCATAGATTTGACATTTGTGACAAGTTCTGGAGTGCTGAT
The DNA here is from genome assembly GCA_963966055.1 of Lathyrus aphaca. Classification (NCBI taxonomy): domain Eukaryota; kingdom Viridiplantae; phylum Streptophyta; class Magnoliopsida; order Fabales; family Fabaceae; genus Lathyrus; species Lathyrus aphaca. Next base: position 312,010,644 of record OZ014521.1, read on the forward strand.
AGCAGTCAGCTTCCATGGTAGACCAATAGTAACCTGCTCTCAAAATCTTCTTTGCCATAGTATGTCCACTAGAATGAGTACCAAAGATCCCGTCATGCATATCTTCCATAATCTCATTTGCTTCCTTCTTATCCACACAACGAAGCAAAGTTGAATCATGATTGCGCTTGTACAAAATCCCATTACTCATAAAGAACTTAGCAGAAAACCTTCTCAGAAACTTCCTATCTTTGACAGATGCCCCTTCAGGGAATTCCTGAGCTTCAAGATATCTTTTTACTTCATAGAACCAAGGCTTCTCCTCTGCCCCTTCTGTGTCAATCTCATTGCAATATGCAGGCTTCTCAAATCTATCAATGGTAATCTTGGGAGCTTCATCATCCCAATTGATCTCAAACATAGATGCCATGGTGGCTAATGCATCTGCCAACTGATTCTCTCTTCGTGGAATGTGCTCAAAGGTAATCTCTTTGAAATGTGGGATCAAAGACAACACATGCTCTCTGTAAGGAATGAGGTTATCATGCTTGGTATCCCAATCTCCTTTAATCTGACTAATTACCAGGGCTGAATCTCCATACACATCAAGGAACTGAATCTTCATATCAATAGCAGCTTTAATACCCAGGATACATGCCTCATACTCAGCCATGTTATTGGTGCAATAGAAACAAAGTCTGGCAGTAATCGGGGTATGACAACCTTCAGGGGAACTAATCACAACACCAACACCATTACCAAGTGCATTAGAGGCACCATCAAAAACCATAGTCCATCGGGATCCTTGTTCAGGTCCGTCATATTGTCCAGGTTCTTTGGTAATAATCAAAATGTCTTCATCAGGAAACTCAAAATTCATTGAATGATAATCATCCACTGCTTGATGAGCCAAATGATAAGCGACAACACTTCCTTTAATGGCCTTCTGAGTAGTATACTGTATGTCATACTCTGTTAAGATCATTTGCCATCTTGCAATTCTTCCGGAGAGAGCAGGTTTCTCAAATATGTACTTGATTGGATCCATCTTAGAAATCAACAAGGTTGTATGGGTCAACATATACTGTCTTAGTCGGCGAGCAGCCCATGCCAAAGCGCAACAAGTTTTCTCGAGTAGTGAGTATCTTGTTTCACAGTCGGTAAACTTTTTGCTAAGGTAGTATATTGCCTGCTCTTTTCGACCAGACTCGTCATGTTGCCCCAACACACACCCCATTGAGTTGTCTAACACTGTTAAGTACATAATCAAGGGTCTTCCATCAACTGGTGGCATCAAAATTGGAGGTTATAGCAGATATTTCTTGATTTCATCAAAGGCAGTCTGGCACTCATCATTCCATTCCATCACCTGATCTTTCTTCAACAATTTGAAAATTGGCTCACAGATGGTAGTTAATTGGGAAATAAATCTTGCAATGTAGTTCAATCGTCCCAAGAAACCTCTAACCTCCTTCTCAGTACGGGGAGCTGGCATCTCTCATATAGCTTTTACTTTTGCAGGATCCACTTCAATACCTTTTCCACTGACAATGAAACCCAAGAGCTTTCCAGATCTAACTCCAAAGGTACACTTGTTTGGATTCAATCTCAACTTGTATTTCTTCAACCTCTCAAACAACTTGTGCAGATGATCAAGATGTTGCTCTTCATTCTGAGACCTGGCTATCATATCATCTACATATACCTCTATCTCATGATGAATCATATCATGAAACAAAGCCACCATAGCACGCTGATATGTTGCCCCTGCATTCTTCAAACCAAATGGCATTACCTTATAGCAAAAGGTGCCCCACTGTGTCACAAATGTTGTCTTCTCCATATCTTCAGGTGCCATCTTGATTTGATTGTAACCAGAGAAACCATCCATAAAAGAGAATACCTTATGCTGAGCAGTGTTGTCTACCAGAATATCAATATGAGGAAGTGGAAAGTCATCTTTAGGGCTAGCCTTATTCAGATCCCTGTAGTCTACACACATACGTACCTTACCATCTTTCTTAGGAACTGGTACCACATTTGCAACCCACTGAGGATAAGAAGTCACTGCTAAGAACCCTGCATTGAACTGTTTCATCACCTCTGCCTTGATCTTTTCTGACATTTCAGGACGCATACGACGAACCTTCTGCTTCTTTGGACGACAATCTTCTTTCACTGGCAAACGGTGAACCACAATGTCTGTATCCAACCCTGGCATATCTTCATAAGACCAAGCAAAGATTTCCACATAGTCACGTAACATCTGAATCAACCTGCTCTTGACACTGTCCTCTAAATCAGCCCCTATCTTGACCTCTTTTCTGTTTTCTTCAGTTCCTAGATTCACAACTTCGACTGGCTCTTCATGTGGCTGTATAGCTTTTTCTTCTTGTTGTAACAACCTAGCAAGCTCTATAGGTATTTCACAATCGTCCTCATTTCCGTCTTCAGTTTGATAGATCGGATTCTCGAAATTATAATTGGCAATAGTAGAACTGTTATCAACAGGATCCAGAGTGGATGAGGATCTGCATTTTAGTGATGTGGGTGTGTGTAAGAACACATAGCTGATAAAGCAAAAATAAAAGAAAAGAAAGACAAGGAACACAATATTTACGAAAACGAAACGCCCACTGATTTTATTGAATGAGGTATGCAAATGAAATGACAGCCCGTAACAAGCACACCATTATGCCCCGGGTAAGGCACATGGCTTGAAAGTTTTATTGTTCAAGAAATTACAAATTTAAAATATAACAACACAGTAATAGTATTTACTCCTGACTAAAGGAGATAGGGATAACATCTTCAGCTTTCCAATTATTGAGTTCAGCACCCATAGTAGGAAAAATCCATGCATCCAAGTTGTAGTCTTCATCTTGATCTCCCACAGCATTAATCTGGTCCTTCACAACCCCTTGATTAGTGATACGGGCAGCACGAGCACGACGAACAGCCTTCTGGGACTCTGCAGTGAAACCCAAACCAAACTTGTCAGACTTGTATGGAATATCAGGAAGCTGACCCCAAATAGTACAACCACCTTCATCCACCACAGCTCTAGCATCATTGAGGGAGGCCATTGCCATTGTTGGAGGCTTTCTGGTGACCACAGGAACTTTCTTCACAACAGGAGGAGCTACATAATCATTAACAACCCAGGGAACCACTTCAAATGTCTGACACGGAGTCTCAATGTATTCACCTTCCATTTCCAGATACTTGAAGGTATTGACATGGCTGACAAAGTATTCTTCTTCTCCATAGACAGTAACAACCTTTCCATCCACCAGATATCTCAACTTTTGGTGCAATGTAGAGGTTACAGCACCTGCCCCATGGATCCAGGGACGACCAAGCAGACAAGAGTATGAAGGGCGAATATCCATCACAAAAAATGTAGCAGTAAACACCTGGGAGCCAACTTTGATTGGAAGATCAATTTCCCCATGTACTACTCTTCTAGAACCATCAAAAGCCTTCACCACAATGTTACTGGGCTTCAACACAGCATCTTCAGGACTCAACTTGTTCAGGACTTCCTTAGGCAACACATTCAAAGAGGATCCATTATCTATCAGCACATGTGACAGGGTAGTGCCCCTGCATTCAATTGAGATATGCAAGGCCCTGTTATGATCTCTCTTGGCAGGGGTCAAATCAGCATCAGAAAACCCCAACCCATTGTCATAGGTTAGGTGGGCAACACAGTTCTCAAATTGGTCAACAGAAATTGCACTGGGTACATGAGCAGTCTTCAGAAACTTGATCAAGGACTTGGCATGAGCCTCAGAACATAACAACAATGACAACATAGAAATCTTTGAGGGAGTATGCCCCAACTGATCCACAATGTCATAATCACTCTTGCGAATGATTTTAAATACTTCTTCCATCTGCTTAGAGAGGTCATCAGCAGCTGGCACATCAGTAGATACAGGCTCAATAACAGGACCCTTGCCCCGAGCATCAGTGGTGGAAGTAGCAGCAGGAGTAACTGCGTTCTTAGAAGCAACTGGAGGAGAGAAGACTCTTCCACTACGAGTGATCTTGCTAGATCCAGCAATATTGTCAACATCAACAGGCACATCAGCTACAGGCTCTTGCTTAACACCATGGATATAAACATCAGATCCATAATGCCAAGGCACAACTTTGTCAGACGTATACGGGATAGGACCAGGAGTAGTAATGACCATAGGAGCTACTCTGGCTTCAGCAACAACTTTCACAGGACCTTCAGCAGTAATCTTGATTGGACCCTGATGAGTGATTTTAATGGGACCCTTTGAAGTGATTCTTATTGGTACTTTGTCAACCATGTCAACCTCTTCAATCTTCCTACCTTGAGTCAGATGATCCACCATACTTTCTACAGACGACGGAGTCCTCTCAAACACTATAGTATACTTATCCATGAGACGTTGAATTCCATCTCTCAATATGAAGCAAATATCCGGCTTATAGGTACAATACAAACAATCTTCACGACAACCTGGAAAGATCCCAGCTTGTACTAACCTCTTTTTGATAACAGACAGTGGTGTGGTCAACTCCATAACTGAATAGACATGTAGATCTTCATCAATAACATTGACAGCCTTCTCGTGATTTGGCATTGGAGCAGTAATCACATTGGGAGTACCTGGGGGATCAAACTCAATTTCTCCAGCATCAATCATATCTTGAATTTTATTCTTCAAGACCCAGCAATTATTAGTATCATGTCCCTGACAGTTTGAATGGTATGCACACCTTGCATTGGGATTGTACCTGGGAGAGGTAACATTAGGATTCTGAGGAGCCTCTTTCAAAGTAATAAGTTCAGCCCTTAACAAATGTTGCAATGCCTGAGCCATTGACATGTTGATCTTCGTGAACTGTCTTCTAGCCCTCTGTTGGTTGCCCTGTGGCTGCTCTGTTGTTGCAGGAGTTGGATTTGAAATATGAACTGCACTAACAGACTGATGCCTTCTATTACGATCAGGTTGACCATAAACAGCATTGGATTCTTTCTTCCCAGTGGGAGGCTTCTTTGCAGCACCTGATGAAGAAGCACCCACTTGGATCTTACCATTCTTTATACCATTCTCTACTCGCTCTCCTGTCATGATCAACTCAGTGAAGCCAGATGATGAGCTTCCAATGAGATGACTGTAGAACGGACCATTCAGCGTACACATGAACATATCAACCAATTCCCTATCAGTCAAAGGGGGTTGAACTCTTCCAGCTAAATCTCTCCACTTCTGAGCATACTCTTTAAAACTTTCTTTGGCACCCATAGACATGCTCTGAAGCTGCATGCGAGTGGGGGCTAAGTCAGCATTGTATTGGTACTGCTTATAGAAAGCTTCAGCAAGATCATTCCAGTCTCTGATGTTGACACTCTCCAACTGATAATACCACTCCAGCTGAGCTCCAGATAAGCTCTCTTGAAAGAAATGGATCCACAACTTCTTATCAGCAGTGTGGGGTTGAATCCTTCTGACATATGACCTCAGATGCAGCTTGGGACAAGAGACCCCATCATAGACAACAAATGTAGGAACCTTGAAACGAATGGGTATGACTACCCCAGATATCAAACTCAAATCCTCAAAATCCAGCCCAGATGACTTCTGCAACTCCATAACATCCATCCTATCCACCAGCATCTTGAATTTGTCTTCATTAGGCTCATGGTAGTAGTTAGCCTCAGAATCAGAGTCCCCCATTGTATGGTGGAGACTGCCTACCTCTTGCTCAGATTCCTCAGATTCATAGTCTTCAGCTGGTTCTTTGGTCTTGGCAAGACCTTTGAACCTTCTTCCCATGTTGATCACCCCAGCAGACCTTCTAGTCTTCTTAGTCTTCTTGGCCAGCAGTGCCTTCAATTCATCCTGCCCCTTGGACAGGTTCAAGATCAGCTCTTGGAACTGTGCATTTTGTGCCTGGAGATCCTTAACTGATTGTTCAAGAGCCATTGCTGAAATAAACAGCGAGAAGATGAGAAACCTGTGCACAATATAAACCTGTGATGCAATGAAATGATATGGTAATGCATATGCAATGTTTTCAAGGACCGCAAGATTTAAATTTGCTTAGACAAACACGAAAGTAAACTTTTATTAGTAATAACTTTGTTTTGCCTTTTAGGCTTACAAAAAATGAAATGAAATAAGTACAAAAGATGGGGTTTTAAGTCTCCCATGGACGTTTCCTCTTTGTATTGAGGTATGAGTTGAGGTTTCGTTCCTCGTGAAGTTGCTTTGTTAGCTCTAGGATTCTTGCTTGGCTTGCTTTGTAATGAGCCTCGAAAGTATCCCTTTGCTCCTTCAGTTGGATCCATGATCTCTGCAAGTCTTCCATATCAGTAGGCATGTCTGGGTGAAGGATGGTATAAGCTGTGTCTCCTTCAGCAACAGGTTCCATGGTAACTGGTAGGACGGCAGGATATGGCATCATGAGTGTCTGAGCACGAGATCGTACCCATCTGAGATAAGCCTCCATAGGAATAGTGTACTTAGGCTCCAGTGTCTTGCTGCCAATCCTGTTTACCTTTCCCCAAGCTCGTATGAATCTCTGACGGTAACCCTGAAGATCGTTGTCGTAATCAAACACAATGCCCTGAATCAACATGTCATGTGGACCATCACTCCGGGCATAACCAAACTGTCGTAAAGCTAGAGAAGGGTTGTAGGTGATGCCTCCTCTTATGCCTAGAAGTGGCACATTAGGAAATTCCCCACAACGGTCAATGATGGTAACATTCTCCATAGATCTGGAGCACCAATGGATGTCTGAGTGAGAAAGTGACATGATCCTCTTGGACCATCTGAACCCTTGCTCATTCTTCATTACTGAGCGAGGGAGGTGAGAAATAAACCACCTAGAAAGTAAAGGTATACAGCACATCAAAGTTCCTCTTGCCCTTGTAGTACGGGTATGAAGAGAATGTAGGATGTCTCCAAGCAATGTAGGCACTGGATTGTAACTCAGGAAAATGTTGATGGCATGAATGTCTATGAACTGATCTGGATTGGGGAACAATACTAAGCCATATATCAGCAAGGCTAAGACCTCCTCAAAAGCATCATAGCTCATGGCCCTCAAGAACATTTGAGCCTTATCCATTAGCACCTTGGCAAGAATACCCTTGACTCCACTTCTCGTCTCTAGAACAATGTCAGACTTCTTCAGATGTAGGGCTGCAGCAATAACCTCTGGTTTGGGCTCCTTCTCCAAGCCTGTGAAGGGTCTTTGATCAAGAACAGGTATACCCAGAAGCTTAGAGAACTCCTCCATGGTAGGGACTAACTGATAGTCAGGGAATGTAAAGCAGTGGTGCTTAGGGTCAAAGAACTGAAACAACACACTCATCATGTCTTCATTGAACCCTGAAGTGACTAGATCCAATAGGTGACCATGTCTCTTGATGAACTGGGAATGATCAGACACTTGAGAAACCAACTCTTTAAGCTTGGGAGGTATTCCCACAAAGTTGATCCTGATGGTGTTTCTACGAGCAGAAGCCATGACCTGCAACAAAGAACAAAGATAAATCCCTTGGTCCTTGAAATGGTTAGGGAAAATGCTATGCTTATGATGCATGATGATGTCATGATGTTATGCTCAATCACAAACATGTGGCACACACAAGCAAGTCATACAATAGCCCTAGGTTTAAAGGCTTGCATGAGGTTCAAAGGTAAGTACCCTCCCCTGAAGTTAGTTGGTTCATCCTGTCCTATGAAAGTAACCAGGTTCTAAGGGATCTCAATATCATTGATCCTTCACAAGGGTGGTTGTTCAGTAGGAAACTTACTTGCCAACCAAAACCCTCCAAGTTTAGAATCTCAATGAGCGTAGTATCGAGTGTCAACCAACTTCAGTCTGTACCAAAGCCGGTTACCTCACTACTTTCTAAAGGCCAAGATGAGTTAACTAGGGTTCTAAAAGTTAGTTAGTGCATTGACAACATATGGCAGCCTCATATTATCCTCAACTTGACTTAAGGAACATAAGCACCAACCAAGAAGTCGCACTAACTATGGCCACCAGATCAACCGTATCGATATACGTCGTACAGTTTCCTTGGTCTATTGCCATTTACCTAAGGTACACTAGATCCGGGTTAGGACCTTTCACACATAAGAGCACCCCAACAAGATAATATAAAGCAAACAAGGCAAACAATTTAAAGTGATCTAATTCCTAAGGGTACCCCTCTTTTATTAAATCCCCAGCAGAGTCGCCAGTTCTGTAACACGGTGGGAGAACTGACTTTAGTTATGTTGCGGATAGCAAGAGTCGCCACCGACTTTTATTTTATCCAAAAGGAAAGGGTATAAAAGAACAGGAAAGACCTTAAGAGAATATTTTCGGGTCCGGGGGGTAGGTTATGTAAAGGGAAGGTGTTAGCACCCTTTACATCCATGGTTATCCATGGGCTCTTAGTTACTTAGCTCACTTTTGAATTGTTTTTTTGAAAGTGTAGTGTGTGAATAGAAAAATTTTCAGAATAGTTAATAATGATCCATGTACGGATGCGTAAAAACTTGTTTTTGAAAATTTGTTTGAAATTTGTTAAGTGTGAAAAGTTTTTTGAAGTGAGCAAGTACATAAGAGGAACCTACCCTAAAGTTTTAAGTCTTTCTTGTTCTTTATCCTTTAATTGGTAAGACTATCCCTACTATTAAGGAGTAGGTAGTCATTACCTTGGATGTAAGGGACATGAGAGGGACATTTATTTTTGAAGGCAACTGTGGGGTGTAATAAGCATAAAGGAGGGACTATCATCATTATTCGAAGGGACTTGATTCGTAAAGGCAACCATGAGGGACTTGATGATTTTTCTTTTTTAAGGGACTTGCTTTATACACCCCACTTGACCTTATGATTTAGGCAACTTGAGGGATAACCTTAGAAATGTGAGATGGCGATTAAAAATCGACTTACGTGTGTGAGTGTTCAATATTATTTATCTTATGATTAAGGTGATCTAGATTAATTTTAAATAGAATACATGTTTTGCACTCCCTAATTTACTAACAATAGCAACAATTAAAATATTTACAAAATTACACCAAGGAAGCAATTACATAATTATAAGCAAAATAAAATAAATAGCAAAAATAATTAGCAAGATATAAATAAATAAGCAAAAATAATGAATAAACAATAAATAAATAAATAGGGGTTAGTGATAATAATAATTAAAAAATAAAGTTAGTAGAAATATCAAGAATAAAGTTAGTGAAAATAATTAAATTTAATGAAATAGTAATAATTAGAAAAATAGACAAGGTTAGAAAAAATAATAAGATAAAAATTTAAGATAATAATAAGCAAAAAATAAGAATATGGTTAGCATCAATAATTAATAGAAAAATATTATAATAACATGATTAGAATAATAAACACAAAATTTGATTTTATATATAAGCATTTATTTAGAAACATGGATAATTAAATAATTACTATAATATAAAAATTTTAAATATGATATAATTACAAATTTAGATCATTATCAAATTTAATTATTTCTAAACAAAAATTATAAAAGGTATTTACATATTATATAAAGAAAATAAATTTTAAATATCATGTTCATAAATAAAAATAATCATATTTACAAAATTTACAAGAATCATATTAAATAAATAGATATACATAATAATTACATTAAGAATTAGAAAATAAAATTATTTAGAAAAAAATAGAATTAGGTTTTGTTTTAGAAAATATTTTAGGGTTTGTTTAGAAAATTAGGGTTTGTTTATATACAAAATTATTTTAACTAATATCTACATATATATTATAATTACATAAAATAATAAAATAAATTTTTGAATTAAAAAAAATAGAAAGTTTAGAATTTTTAGAGAATAAGATGTTATTTTAAATTTTTAATACATATGATTTATTTTTTTATTAAGAATATAAAACAAATAAACTAATTAATTAAAGAAAATAGAAAAAGTGATAAAAAATGAGAACTTACCTTGGCTGGGTTTGAACCCAGGTCTTCAAGCTTGCCAGCATCAAAACATACCATCAGGCCAACCATGCGTTGGTGATCATAGAATGACTCCAATTGTTTTTATGCAATGTCTTAAAAATCCAGAAAAATAATGAAAACAAAAGGCCTGGGGTGGGACTTGAACCCAGGACCTTCTGATTACAAGCATGCACGCGTATCCGCCTGGCTGGGAGAGCCTAACTGATAGTCAAACAATCACCAATAATAATATATTAAGAATACAATTAAAATGAGAAAATACCAAAACATTGGCTGGAGGCAGGATTCGATCCCCTCCCCTTTGGTCATACGCGTACAAGCCTTTCCACTGGGACAACGAAGCTGTTGTGATAACAAAATAACAAAACAACATAAAATATGTTAACATAATTTAAATTTGTCCTGAGCGCGCGAATGGCTTCTTCTTCAACCTTTTTCCTGCGAAATCTTCTTCCCTTTTTCCTTCGAATTTTATTACAAGTTCTTCATGGTTCTTGACCTGCGAAAATCAAACTCACACCAAACAGCAACGATTTATGAAATTAATTATAGTTTTATAATCCTGGAGATTCATAGGACATTCCTATGTTCTCAAAACTCATTTAAGTTTAGTAAATCAAAGGACCCCATTTTGGAGGTCAAAACCCTAACTATGGCCGAATCTGTTTTAGGCAAGGAAGCTTCGATTTTTTTGTCCAGAAACGATCTATAGCACATAACAAACAACATTAGCCAAGCAAATTTCATTGAAACACAACAAATTAATGCAATCGAAAAAAAGTTTTGTCAAGCATAAACAAGCTTCGGGTTTATCATTAGGGCATGATTTGAATGCTTATGAATGATGATTCATGATCCATGATGTCCAAGGAAGCCAACCATGTCCTTATTTTACCTTGAAACCCCTTGGATTGAAGAATCCGAATTGGTGTTTTGGCTTGAATTTTTGAGCTGTGAAACTTACCTTTTGATGCTGGAAAATCGTGAATGAAGGTTAGGTTTGTGTTTAGTATATATATGTGAATCATTCTAGGTCAAAATATGGACTGGTTGTGTGGAGATTTGGATCCAAAAAGATTGAAAAAGATCATAGTTTAAAATTCAAATATTTGATCATGAAGGCTTACTATCTTTGGATAAATCACATGATTTCTTTCTCTTTCAACTTCAATCACCAATTAAGACTTTCTAGAAGCATTATCCAAATAAAATCTCTTATTTTCATATTTTATTTTTATTTAAAATGATTTTTAATGATTTAAATCAAAATAAATAGAAATAAAAATAATAAAAATCAGATTTTAAATGGTTTGGGTCGTGCATAGTACTAGTGTATGGATTGGATCACAATTTGGGCAGCCCATTTGGAACAAAGTGGTTTTAAACCTCCATTTTCAACATAAACCATCACAAAATTTCCCAACTTTGCAAGGGAATATCTCCCTCAATTTTAAAGGTATGAGGGTGTTCTTGGACATTTTGGAAAGCTTGAAGAGTCCTCTAAACAACCCCATTGGTTTCAGGTCCATATCATTTACCAATCTCAAGTTATGCCCTTTTGAAGTTGTTGACTTTTTGTTGACTTTTGAAATGACCTATAATGTCTTAGCTCATATCTTCCAAATGAAGCATTTTTGGGCTTAACTTGCAACATCAAATTTGTAGAGAATTCAATTTCCTTCAAAATGAGCTTTGGATGGAGACTTGGTGATGAAGTATGTGAAAGTTATGGCTGGTCAAATTTCAGTTGACTTTTACTAAGGAAACCCTAATTTAGAAACTCCTGATTATTGATGATCTGGAATCTCCTTGATGAATCATGATCAACCCTTGATCAAATGATGAATTTTACTTCATATACTTGATGTTGGCAAAAAATCATGAAGTTTGACTTTGGTTTGACCACAGTTGACCTTAGTTTGACTTTTTAACTGCACTGACTAATTTTGACTTATCTGATCATCTGACTGAGCAAACTTTTGAGAAAAGTCTTGAAACTTGCCATGGTGGTTCTTACACACATATAAGATGTTATGAAGCTTTCTTGAGGTATTGGAAGTCCATTTGGCCTGATTAAAGTCAAAACCCTAGTTTTGGATGCACTGCTTAGGAGGTGCATTGTCTGAGGGAATTGTCAACTCTTTTGACCCATTGTGAACTTTGTGAACCTTTTGAACCATCATAAAATGTCTTGTGAACCTCATGGGAGGTATTGTGAAGCTTGTGAACCTTGTGAGCCTCATAAAGTGACTTTGTAGACCTTATGAACCTCAGGAAAGCTTTGTAATCATTGTGAATCTTGTGAACCTTGTGAACCTTCAAGAAGTAATTTGTAGACTTCATGAACCTCATGAAATGTATTGAAAATGTTATGGAACTTGTGAACCTTGTGAACCTTCAAGAAGTAATTTGTGGACTTCATGAACTTCATGAAAGGTCTTGTAAATGTTGAGAAGCTTGTGAACCTTGTGAACCTTCATAAAGTAACTTGTAGACTTCATGAACCTCATGAAAGGTTATATAAGCATTGAGAAACTTGTGAACCTTGTGAACCTTCTTAGCACACAAAGTCTTGTATTGTGAGGGCAAATTTTGGGGTGCAACACTCTCCAATGACAATGCTTCAGATTTACTTACACACGAGTCTTTATGGAGTCATTAACATGCTTATTAGGTCCTTTGGTCTTGACTTTCAAGTCTACCTCTTTCATACAACCAAGTATCTTAATTCAACCATTTGCTTGGAAACATTATTCCAATGGTCATGATACCTTGTCTAACCCTTGATACTCACAAGCTCGATCGTTGACCCATGAACATCCGATCACACATCAATCACGATGCCTCTTTCATACAGGTCCATCAATAATACCTCTATAGATCAATGGTGGATCCCTGAGAGTTTAGGACGAACAAAACATTACTTTGTTAAGTTCTTCTAAATCACACTATGTCCAAAATCCACATAGTTCCATTACTCTACTACACTTATTCCCTTAATATCAATAGTTCCTTCTTGGCATTTCGTCCATTCACAATACATGCTAGAATCTTAAACACACTCATTAACAACTACTCCTCGAGGTTGAGAAATTCCAAAAATTGGGTCACTAACTATCCAATCATGCTGGTTAAGTCCATTTGAACACAACTAGGTCACACGCTTTGGTTCCAAAACATCTAAAGCCAAATACTCACTGAATAGTAGTTTGTCTTACCCTACCAACTTCCACATCGTACAACTTCTACGATAACTCTGCCAAATTTTCCATAGCTTCTTCTAATCATACTACTTCATACTATTGGTGTGACCACACCTCTAATGACTCATGTGACTTAACTGATATAAAAATCCTTTCATAGTTGCACTCCATTCACATAGTCATCTAATGCCTTTTCATTTTCGAATCTGACACTAAACTGACTTCCTCGGCTACATTCCCTAATGTAGCATTTCTAATGGCTAAAGTGTAGTTGTAATGCAAGGAATCATACTTCACACCTTGAATGTTCACCTTTGAAATTTCCCGACACTCCAAAACCCATGTGACTCTAATTTACAGAGGCTGACATTTCTTTACTTCTGAGGATCTACAAATACTCCTCTAGATATATCTCACATTGAGCTAACCCGAGATATACTTTATATATTATAACATTGATCACCAATGTTAAAGAATAACCATACAACGTGTTGGCCTGAATATGATGATCACACATTAGTTCCACCTCAGGCATTCACATACAAATATCCACTCAACACTCCACGAAACAAGAAACATCAACAAGGTGTAATATGATATCACCCACGAAACTATGACCACCCAGTGTACTCATATGCGTAATATCGAGACTTTATCCATCCCACTATCGGTGGCTTGGATAGTTCTCCACTATCGAGTGTGACATAGGGATCCTTATCACTCCTACCTTATGAGATTTGGTTCTGCATTTCACTGTTACCAAATCAAACATCCTTACCTTGAATTCTAGATCAACAATGTCACACATCTGTTAGAAAGGATGACTCACGCGTCTCGTGCACGATAGCAATGCTACGGTGTTAACATGATGACTCACATATGTTTGGTAGTACTAACATGGTGGTCCAACTCTGAGTTCATGTACTCAAGTAGCTACCTCGTACATATAATGATTCCCACTCGTATCCTATGGACATGGAGACCATATAGTTGAGAATAATCTACATTAAGATAAACAATTATTGAACCCTTCCAGTCTTACTCCTAAGAGTGTTACATCACAAAGTTCAACCTTATTTAGAACCAACTAGGTTTAACCTGCTATGAGTTTAATTCACATTGAACATCATAATTACGATCATCCACGCTATACAGGCGTAAGAGAATTGAAGGATTATCCCACCACTATGTATGTTCTGGCTCAAAACTAACCCCATAACTCATAATCACTTGACATGGTTCATATAAGCATTGGCACACACACATGCATACCATACCAACGTATGAGAGAAGACCATAGTAGTATACGCCTCCCTCTAGGCTTCACAAGCACACCATACCAATAGTCTTTGTGAGTATACCAAGTGAGTATACACCTAGGCAGGCCCCACAAGCACACCGTATTGATATCTCAAGTGTATTAATGAAAAGTGAATTACCACCTAGCAGTATGGCCTACTCGATATTCAGTATGTAAAAATCAATTCACCATTGCCAAAATTTCATGACGTAGCTGGGTCCACTATATATTACCCTCAAGAACTGGTCTCACAACTTACCTGCTTACCTACTTTTGGGACAAATCCCTCAAGGCATTAGTCTTATAGTTTTTCCCGCCATTCTACTTTTGGGATGTGACCCATTACAATTATCATGAAATTGTCCAACTACGGCCGACCTCAATGTCAACCACTCCTCTGGACAATTACCCAATGCATATTAAGGGTCATGCACATGAAACTCGATCACCTTAGCCCATATTTGGTCATACATAGTGTAGGAGCCACAATGTTCCATATTCACTACCAGACTTTCTCTAGGTCATCCTTACCAATCGAGATACACTTGGATAAATTATGGATTCATGCCTCATCCATTTAAGTCTTGGATACACACCAGATTAATTTAGAAGATTCATCCTTCGGGATTCAACTATTGATAGCTCTATCTATATCAGTCGGTTCTTAACTTAGTCATCCATGACTAGCAACAATAGTAGTCGGTGATTATCCCTTAGATACTTTAAATCGTCACCCGATTATGCTCATCTAACACCTGACACCTAGCATAGTTTTATGGCTTTACCCATAGTTGGGTAAATCATATTTCTCAAGGAACATGGTCTAATGTACTTTGCATCCCCATCTACTTCAGTCTCTCCTAGCGTAATTATAGGGATTATGTAGATCAAGAAGTGATGAGTTGCAGTAGTTTTTCTCTCCAATTGAACAGACGAGGTCTTCCCCAAATGGGAAAATAATACCTTTCATAGATTCTTCCATCTACAATTCTTAACACCAAACTTCATTGGTAGGAATGATTGGGTAATGCATATTGTTCACTTAGGATTCAATCCCGCTATAGAAAACTCCCTCTGCAAGATCCAATTGCGTTTCTCGAATGTACTATGCTATACTAACCATTCGAGGAATTCATTATTTCCAGCCGAATGCCTACAAGTTCCACTTACCTTAACTCCTTCCACAATACTTATGTGGTTAACAATTCTATGTCAGAAATTCTGCTTAGGTATGGTAATCAAACCCTCATATAACCAACTCATACTACTCAGGTTCCTAGACTGCCAACTATGTGCCTCGGATTTTAGTATTCAGACTGGACCGACCAACGTATGTCTTCTTTGTGGACACTGTTACTGACAACAAACCTTGGTTCCACAATATCAAATGCTTCTTAGAGACTCAGACATACCCACCTGGGGCATCGTCTAATGATAAGACGACATTAAGAAGGCTACCCGACAGTTTCTTCCTCAATACTGATGGCTCCTTATACAAGCGAAAATTCGACATGATCTTGCTCAGATGTGTTGACAAAAAGGAAGCAGACCTGCTGACGCACGAAGTACACGAGGGTTCTTTCGGTACCCATGCCGGAGGACATGCAATGGCGAAGAAATTGTTGAGATCAGGTTACTATTGGATCACAATGGATGCAGACTGTTGTGCCTATGCCATGAAATGCCATAAATGCCAGATATACGCAGACAAAGTGCATGTGCCTCCCAATCCTTTGAATATATTGTCTTCACCCTGGCCCTTCGCCATGTGGGGCATTGATATGATTGGAAAGATTGAGCCAACTTCTTCAAATGGTCACAGATTCATCCTGGTAGCCATTGATTACTTTACCAAATGGGTTGAAGCATCTTCATATGCAAATGTCACCAAGAAAGTGGTAGCCCGATTTCTGAAAAGGGATATCATTTGTCGATATGGAGTTCCCGAGCGAATCATTACTGATAATGGTTCAAACCTTAACAACAAGATGAAGGCAGAACTGTGCCGATACTTCAAAATTCTACATCACAACTCTTCTCCTTACAGGCCAAAGATGAATGGCGTTGTTGAGGCGGCTAACAAAAACATCAAGAAGATTGTGCAAAAGATGGTAGTCACATACAAAGACTGGCATAAAATGTTACCATTCGCCTTGCATGGGTACCGAACTTCCATCAGAACATCTACCGGGGCAACACCTTATCATCTTGTGTATGGTATAGAAGCAGTCCTACCTATTGAAGTTGAATTACCCTCCTTGCGGGTAATAATGAATGTAAAACTGGACGAAGCAGAATGGGTCCGATCTCGTTATAATCAACTGAGCCTGATTGAAGAAAAGAGATTAGCAGCTATTTGTCAAGGTCAGTTATATCAGAAACGAATGTAGAAAGCCTTCGATCAAAAAGTCAGACCTCGGGAATATCAAGTGGGAGAGCTTGTACTGAAAAGAATCCTTCCTCCTCATACACACCATAGGGGCAAGTGGACACCAAACTATGAAGGTCCCTACGTGATAACTAAAGTCTTCTCGGGCGGAGCACTGATGCTCACAACCATGGACAGTGAAGACTACCCATCTCTTGTGAATTCAGATGCATTTAAAAAATACTTCGCATAAATGACCCACTGGACATAAAAACAGATTGTAAGTTCAGGCAAAAATATGGCATCCCGACGAGTCAAAACAGAATAAAAGACTCGGGAAAAAATAAGGGAAAAAACGTACACCCACTGAGTTGAAAAGCCACATCGGACAGCTCGGGCAAAAATGGGTATCCCGGTGGATTGAAAACCCGAAAGGGTGATCCATGCAAAAATCAGGGAATAAGTGAACAACTACACCCTGAATTCGTCTGTATTGCACTTACATAACCTGGCAAGCGTCGAAAGGACAAAGCATCGATCGGAATCAACTTTCTTCAGAAAGCAAGATAAGAAGAGAGTTCAAAGTCATACAGGTCATAACAAAAGAAAGATTGGAGTATCAACTTTATCATTGCCAAATAGAATACTCTTATTTTCTCTATTTTATAGCAATCTCCTCATTTCATGGATTAGATTATTCAAATGTACTCGCCTGTTCAGGGCACACAAATCAATAAAATCAATATTCACTCATACTCTGTTTTGTACCTTTTTGTTTTGTTTGCAAAAATGTCAAAAGTTCGTAATACAACACTTGCATGAAAACATATAAGCCATTTTCAATAAATGCTTGCAGGAAATATGTACTCTTAATCTAACTCCTATGACGGAATTCGGTTGAGGATACCTCAGGGAACTTGTGTGTTTCCTTTGTTTGGAAGGTTGCAAGTACTCAAGGCGGATGACTTTTCACTGCATGGGACATATCAGGCACTATATCCCCAGCCAAGCCGGCAGTCACAACATCAGAAGGACTACTTGTCTAAAGTATTCCTCCACAGAGCTTTTTATCCCCTTAGAGTATCCCCCACGAAGCTGATCCTTCGACAGATTACTTCCCAGGAATTCTTTCCTCCCAAAGCAGGATCTCCAAAGCAATGCCTAAATGACTTTTCCCCAGTGAGTTTCCAGATCTTCTCATCCCCAGCATTGGATCCCCACAGAGTTCTTCCCCCAAAGTTCTCCAGAAAAATCATGCAGTGATCCCTTCTCCCCATAGATCGCCCAGTGATCCGTTCTCCCAGCAGATTTCAGATCTCGGATCTCGTTTCTCTCCTTTGCATAATCATAGCATTCACATCATTCCTCCCCAAACAGAGCGTAGCATTCCGTCTACTACGGAGCATTACGGCAAAAATCAAACATTTGTATGATTATAAGCTAGGTTCGAGCCAGTCACCTGCAAATACCAAAATCACTCCTCCAGCAATACGCAAAAGCTTATCCCCTGCAGATAAAAGCCAAAATATTATTTTTCACTCTCAATACAAATACTTGTATATACTTATACACTATCCTTCTGATACTCGTTCGTATCCTACTTATACATAATTCTTTGATACTCGTCCGTATATTACGCATCTCGCCAGAAGATCAACACTAGTCCGTGTTCCTTGTTCAAACAGTTGATACTCGTCTGTATCATAACTCCTTAAACATGCGTCGTTGTTTGTTTCTATCGATACGCGTCCGTATCGTGGTCCTAAGGATACTCGTCCGTATCTTTAATCTATACACACCGTCGAAACACTTATACCATTTTATTTTTAGGGCTTAAACACTCGCCGGTGTTTATCCATCCACAGAAGTCACCAAGAAAACAACTTTCTATCCGATATTCGTCCTATGTCGCGATAATCCAGAGCAGTCGTCCCCTGTTAGGTGATCATCCTTCACCTCTTGATGACTGTCCCGCATCATTTATTTTGATGACCGTCCCTCATCATTTTATCTGATGGCCGTCCCATCGTTGATTTTTCTATCCGACATTCGTCCTATGTCGTGATCTTTTCAGCAGTCGTCCCCTGCTAGGTGATCGTCCTTCACCTCTTGATGACCGTCCCTCATCATTTATTTTGATAACCGTCCCTCATCAGTTTATCCGATGGCCGTCCCCATCGCTGATCTTTCTATCTGACAATCGTTCTATGTCGTGATCTTTTCAGCAGCCGTCCCCTGCTAGGTGATCGTCCTTCACCTCTTGATGACCGTCCCTCATCATTTATTTTGATGACCGTCCCTCATCATTTTATCTAATGGCTGTCCCTATCGTTGATATTTCTATCCGACATTCATCCTATATCGTGATCTTTTCAGCAGTCGTCCCCTGCTCGGTGATCGTCCTCCACCTTTTGGATGACCATCCCTCATCATTGTTTCATTTATCCTTTACACGATGGCCATCCCTGTCATGGTTTTCTTCTTTATCTTGATGATCGTCCTTCATCCCTTTACCCGATGGCCGTCCCCGTCGTGGATTCTTTATTCCCAGCAAGATGGTCGTCCCCGTCAGTGTGTTTCTCACCATTTTTACCCCCAGCAGTTGTCCTCCGCTCGATGGTCGTCCTCCGTCACTATCTTTTGATATTCAGTCTATACTGTCTATTACAATTTATATCCCTTTTCTTCTTATAATAAAGAGTGCAAATTTTGGAATGTCTTGGTATTCAACCACATGTTATCTTGTTTATCTGTTAAGCTAGACGCTTACATCCTACACAACTAACTCATACTTGAATAGGGGCAGCTGTAAACACCCCAAATTTTCCCTCTCTTTTTTTTCACACCTTGGATTGTGATCCTTCATATTGCATTTCATAAGCATACCATCTCACACTGCATAGTTATTTCACTGCATAAGTTGCATAACTAGGGGTTGTGATCAAATGAATCTTAGAAGTGTTTGAGCTATCTCAGAGGCCATGAAGCACGCCAAGAGGGTCTTTGAGTGTTCTAAGATCATATTATACCCCCAAGGGTTCTTGAAAGTCAAAATATCACAAGAGATTGCAGAGCCATCCAGGCAAGCTCAAGGCTCCTATACAGATGACCAGAAATTAGGATTTTGGGTTTGAGGCCCTTACACTCAAATTTTTTGGCCATTCTTGATTCTATTGGTCTATATGTGTTATAATGAGAATGTGTATAAAATTTGAAGCAAAAGTTCCTTGTGGAAGTCATCTGATCAAATGGTAACTTGTTGTGCAACAAAAGTCAGAATCAGAGCATCTGAGGCCTTCATCAAGGGTACCAAAGGGTCATCTTCATTAACTTGAGGTCCTATGATCTTTATTTGATCTTGGGAATGGTTATAAGTTCACAAGATTGAAGAATTTTAAGCCATTTGCAAAGTTGCCATTTTTGGACATGACTTGTAATGTAAACTTTACATTTTGGGAAAGCTTTTCAACCTCCTCTTTCTTGATCAAAAAGGTTTCAAATGAATTTTATTCAAACATGAAAGTTGTAGATTGGATCTTCCCATTTTCAAAAAATACAAGAACTCATCTTGATTCATCCTAGAACTCAAGCTATGATGGATCAAAGTTGGCAAAAATCACATAATTTTCAAGTTCATGCCATAGAGGGAAATGTGCAATTTTGCTTTCCAAGCCTTCTCATGGCCTCTAATGCACTTCTACACATCATAGCACATAATGCAACTTGTTTAGACCATAATTGAGCCAAGAACCAAGGCATTTCATGGCCAATTTTCACAAACTTCACAAAGTTGGAAATTTGCAAAATCACTTCAAACTTGTGTTCCAAGCCTCACAGCTCACCACATTTGACCCAAAGGTCATCCTTGAAGCCAGCTAAACACAATCCATCCAGAAAATCAGCTCTGCCATGGCCCATACCTCAAGCACACAAATCTTGACTTTTTTGCATTTCAAGCCATACCAATCCCATAGTGCCACAACAACTCTTCTGACCAATAACATTGTTTATAGAAACCCTAAGGAATAAAACACAGAACATGAAGCCTTGAAACAAACCACAAGCTCAGATTGCAAAAATCCTGTCAAAACTTCATTTCTTCGAAACTCATTGCACAACCATCAAACATCACATTTCTTTCACCATTCAACTCCTTATCACTCAAGGAACAAAACCCACCCATCACCATGGCCTGAAACAGCCTTAAACACAAACACGATTTCTGCCATATCAGAACTGTATCTCACAAACTAGCCAAAATAAACTCCATCCAAGCATCTCAATAGCTTCAGAAGGTCCAAAGGAGTTGGTTTGCACAAAGGGAAGGCCTTGAAAGCTCCAGTTTGAAGAACTCCAGCTCAGGTATCCCTCAAGAATTTTTTTTCTGGAACTTTAATTTCTTGTTAAAATGTGAATCTACATGTTATGTTGGTCATGTTGATGTGTTTAAAACTGAAAATGAGTGAAAAATAAGCATGTTATGATGTTTTGAAAGTTTGACCTAAACAATGTTTGGTTTCGATTCATCTTGTTCATGCAATATAAATGGTTTTTGTTTGTGAATTCGTGCTCTATGATGTTTGGGGTTTGATTTTGGGCAGGTTCTATGCGTTTTAGTGGCCTGTAGAAGAAGATGGGGTTTGGGGTTGGCCGAAGAAGATGACCGGAGCACTGTTCCGGTCATCTGAGAGTAATTAGGGTTAGGGTGCCCAGATTGAACCACAACCATTAGATCCTGATTAGGTTAGCGCATGAACGGCCCAGATCATGTCATAAACCCTAATTTCTAATTAATTAAATTAAACCTAATTAATTAAATCAGAGTGAATACTGGCCCTTAGATCACGCGCGTAATGGAAGTTTGAATCTGGACCCTTAGATCCCCATACCCCAAGTCACGTTGACTTGCAATCTCATCCTTTGATCCAGTTCCCATGCAATCTGAACCACCCATTGTGATTACTTTGCATTTTTATTTTATTTTTTTCATTTTATTTTCCTTTATTTATTTAAAATAGCATATCATTTTATAAAAATATAATCTTTTGCACTTTCACTTTAAACATTTTTCAGAAACCAAAAACATTTTTATTTTTTATTTTTGCATTAAAAGTCTATTTTTAAATCATTTAATTGTATTATTTAATTTATTTATTTTAATTAATTAAAAATACTTTTAGGTATTTAAAAATCACCAAAAAAATCATGAAGCATTCTTAAACATTTAGAACAATTTACAAACTCATTTTACAAATTTATTTTAGGTTTTGATCATGTTTTGACAATTAACCATGAATTAGGGTTTCCAAATTTCCTTTTTTGCTAACCCTAACTTCAAAAATCCATTTCTGATCAACCAAGATGAGTTTGCTCATGGTTCTTTTTACATTCTTTCATACTTTGCATGTAGTATCTAGGGAATTTAACTCATATTTTTGCATTGCATTTTCTATTTGTTTGGCATTTTTCATGAAGAAGTACCCAAAACCCTAGCCTAACTTAGAAAAACCATAACTTGACTTTGGTATAGCTTCTGACCTCCATCTTTGGGGAGTGATCTCATGTGTGTTTAGGGTTCATTTGGTTGCATTTTCAAATTTTTATCATGTGTTATCCTTCTATTTTGGACATGTACATCTCATACTTTCATAAAACCCTAATTTGCCATGTTCATTTGCATTCATCTTTGCATACCTTCATCATGTGAACTTTTCATGACATCTCATGCATTTGTATGTCCTCTTAGATACCTTAGGACATGAATGAACATTGGTTGATCATTGTTGCATCCATTTGGTATGTCTTGCACTCATTATTTCTTAGGTGTATTCATGTGATTTCAAGCTCCTAACATGCTTTCCTTTGCATCCCATCTCTTGTATGATCATGCATAATCATTGTACATGTCTTTGCATCATTTCATAACACATTTGAATTGTGTTTGTACTTCTGGTCTTGATCATTGCATCTTCATTTGCCTTATTTCCTTTTGTTTCATATCTTATGCATTCACACTAACTTTTCAGGGGCTTCAGGTAAGTTGTTTAGGATGTGGATTTGCCTTTACATCCAATATATTTTTATCTCTTCATTTGCATCTCTATTTTTCCTTGAAGTGATTTTGACTCACTTATGCTCTCTCTTGCTCCTTTTCTTTCTCTTAGGTTACTTAACTTCTTCAGGAAGTAAGTAACCTAATTTCCTTTCTCTTTTCTTTTCATCTGCTTCTTCTTCCTTGGTGGCCATCTGAAGATCTTTCTCTAAGCCTCACAAACCATAGGAATATCCAAGCACGATAACTTTAGGGTTACACATAATCTCCCCTAGTTTTTACCTTTGAGTTTCCTTGAGTCTCTACTTCTCATCTCATAATCAAGGCTAAACAGTTAAAGTTTTAAGACTCTGAATTAGGGTTATGCATGTATCCTTATCTTAGGATGGAGTGTATAACTTTAATACTTAGTGTTAAACCTTTAAGTTGTTTACACCTCCTAATCAAAACACCTAATAAAAATTAAGACTTAAGCTTGTAACTTGGGCCTTATATTAGGGTTACATCTCTGCCTGTTGGTTCAGAGGGACTAACCCTAGTGTTCAATGGACAAGTCCCCCTCAGGTTTAGTCTTACAAACATAAAATTCACCTCTTAATCTCACCTCTAATTAAAATCCACTTTAATAAAGGCTGGTTATATAATGACTTTAATCCCTAACCAAGGATTAAGTTGAGGAGTCTTCCTCATCTTAAGTGTTCTCATCTATTATCCTTTTCTTAGGATGGTGTAATGAGTTCACTAATCCTTGATTAGAGATTAAACTCATTACTTAACACAAAACAAAAATCCAAAAAAAACACTTAATAATCACAAGTAGGTTAATGATCTTAATCCTACATCATCAGGGTAATTAAGTTGAGATTTTCATCTCATATTTAAGTAGACTCATTATCCCTAATCAGGGGTGATATAATGAGTTTACGACCCTTGATTAAGGCTTAAGCTCATTATCCTATGCAAAACACCCAAAAACAATAAAAAGCTGAAAACACAAAAACAAACAATAAACGTCTCCTCCGGGATTCTTTTCTCATCACATTCACTCTGAAAACGAGAACTCGCTTCTCCCGTCTAGTGCAAGACAGTTAACACTCGAGCCAGATGAGTCATACACTTGAGCATAGATAAGCAAGCAGTTCACAACAAAAAGACTAAGTCTCATTGAGTCGAACTACGATGTTCTGACTTCCTCATTGCACGAGAGGATACGTAGGCATAACTTAATAGTTATCGAACAAAAGTATCTTTGTCCCCCCTCTCCTCCTCCCAGTTCTCTTTCCTCAGCCTCAGTTTTGAGCACTCACTTTCTTCTTGCACTGACACTCTGTACATCCATTCCTCCCTAGCCTTTTATACACAGTTTAGCACATACATTATCCCCTTTTAAACACAATCAAGTAAGCGTGGATCCCGTCGAGTACGACGGGCGATCTGGGTGCTAATACCTTCCCAGGTCGTAACCTACCCCCATACTCAGTCTCTTTGGTTCGCAACCGTCGTATCTATATCTTTCTAGGTTAATGCACCATTACCTTTCCTTCGGGATAAAAATGCCTAGCTAGCGACTCTATTCAACCTCAACCTTCAACATCGCCGACAATTCGCATTTGCACCGGGATGAAAATTCAGGGAGCGACACATAATATTCTGTAAATGATGTATGGATGAATTATGTAGTTGAAACGCATTAATAGCTTTGTGTAACAAACTAGCTGGGGAAAATAAATCTCGATTTGCTGTTTGGGAATATGAAGGCATCATTCTCATCTTGTTTCTGAACATTGTACTTGGGATCTTTTGACTTAGGTTCGTCGTACTTCTATTGAAAGATTAGATTCCTAATTACCCTGATTGGAGATAAAAGAGACGGGTATTTCCATGAGAGACTTATCCGGTCAAGATATCAGGCTTGAGAGAAATCTGCCTGGGACTTTGTAGGGTTGGAAGTACAAATGACTACCCAGAATACTTTGCTGGAATAAATCAGTAAATATTACTCTATGGGGATGAACCTACGAATATCTGTTGTATATGAACTTTGTTGGGGATTCCAACCTCCAAGAGTCTTTAGTAAATTTTGGTAAACATCAATCATATTTGAAAGCATATATTCATTCAATAAAATCAAAGGATTCAGAATTTCTGATATTCTCAACTTCCCTGAGTAATTTTCTAGGAATTATCATGATTGAATCTAAAGACATGATACTGACACCATCTGATACTATTGGCACAAACAATTAATTTCCACAATGGCTTTTGCTAAAACCCGATATCAAGGCAATGTAATGAGAGGAATGTGTTTTCAGACTGCGGTGGATCGTGTACGCCCCGAGTAATGGTTTGATTTGAAAAGAGAGTGTTTCCCCTAGATAAGGATGATTTGTCCCAAAATGGAAGTATTTGAAAGGAGTTGCCTTAAGACAAATAATTGGGATTCCCCATAATAGCATGCCTTTGGCATCATGAACTCAGTAATGTTACTTATGGCAATTCATATTAGGAGATCTGTCCCTGGTTATTAAGCATCGTTGAATCTTGACCTGACTTCTGTCGCTCCCGATAAATGGGAAATGGCCCAAATAAAGGTACAGACGCGAACAGTCGGCGAAAGGGGCAATGAGAACACACAGCAGTGAACTCACTGGAGATGAAAAGAGTCGCCAGCTAGGCATTTTTATCCCGGAGGAAAGGCAATGCTGCATAGACCTAGAAAGATATGGATAAGACGGTTGCGAACCAGAGAGACTGAGAAAGGGGTTGGTTACAACCTGGGAAGGTATTAGCACCCAGATTGTCCGTCGTACTCGACGGGATCCACGTTTAAAAGATTTGTGTTTTAAAGGGGTAGTGTCAGTGTAATCTGTGTGTGAAAGAACTGGAAAAGAATGTACAGGTGTCAGTGTAAGAGAGAAGTGAAGTGTATAAATGTATAGTGTCAGTGTAGGGACAGGAGTAAGACGCTCAAGATCATGAGGCTAGAGAATGAAGCTGGAAAGAGGGGGAATGTACAGAGACTTTTGTTCGATAACTGTTAAGTTATGCCTACGTATCCTCTCGTGCAATGAGGAAGTCAAAACACCGTAGTTCGACCCAAAGAGACTGAAAGATGAATTGACTTGTGAACTGCTTGCTTGTCTATGCTCAAGTGTATGACCTGTCTGGCTCAGGTGCAAACTGTCTTGCATTAGACGGAAGAAGCAAGTTCTCGTTTATGAGTGAATGAGATGAGAAAAGAATCCCGAAGGAGACGATTATTGTTTGTTTTTGAGTTTTCAGTCTTTTATTGCTTTTGAGAGTTTGTCATAAGTTAATGAGCTTAAGTCTAAACCAATGGATTTAGTAAACTCATCACATCTTCCCTCTGATTAGGGGTAATGAGAATACCTTAAGTGTGAAGTCAGCTTCTCACACTTAAACACCTTTGGTGTAGGATTAAGATCATTAACCTACTTGTGATTAATTAGATGTTTTTGCTGTTTTTGTTTTAGTGTTAAGTAATGAGATTAAGCCATAATCAGGGATTAAACAGACTCATTACACCATCCTAATAGAAGGATAATAGATGAGAATGTTTAAGCTGAGGAAAACTCCTCAACTTAATCCATGATTAGGGATTAAACTCATGACAAAACAAAGCCTTTATTGAGTGGATTTTAGTTAATGATATGATGATGAAGTGAGTTTTAGGGTTTATAAGACAACTTGAGGGGGACTTGTCCATTAACACTAGGGTTAGTCCTTCTTAACCAATTAAGGAAGAATTAGAACCCTAATGCAAGGCCCAAGTTACAAGCTTGATGTCTTGATAATTATTAAGTGATTTGAGTAAAGGAGTTAAACACATTAAGGGTTTAACACTTAGGATTAAAGTTATACACTCCATCCTAATAGAAGGATGCATGCATAAGCTTAATCATAAAGCCTTAAAGCCTTTAAGGTTTAGTCCCTGATTATGAGGTGAGAAGAGAAGACTCAAAGAGACACAAAGGTAGAAACTAAGTGGGGAGACTAATCAAAACCCTAATCATTTTCATGCTTGGTTGTTCCTAAGGTTTGTGAGGTTTACAAGAAAGAACTTCAATGGAACCACCAGGAAGCAGATGAAAGGATCAGGAGAAGCAAAGTAACTTGCTTCATCCAAGAAGTCAAGTAACTTGAGGAAAGAAAGTGAGAAGAAGGAGGATGAGAAAGCTCAAACTCACACACATACAAAAAATGCAGCAAGGATGTAAAAAGAGGTGAAGAGAAGTTATGAGAAGTGAAGGCAAATTCACTTCTCAAAGTCACTTACCACCTGAAAAGTTAGTGAAAGGAATGCAATGCAATGCAAAATGAAATGAAATGGTGTGATGTGAACCAAAACCAGAAGCACATATATGATGTTAATGATGTTATGTGATGCTACAAACATGAAACAACACATGGGGATGATCATACAAGTTCATGGATGCAGATGAAACAAGTTAAGGAGCATAAACATGCATGAAAAGTTATGAAATGCAAATGGCATACAACATGGGAAATGCAAGATGCAATGATCAAACATGCTTACAATATGTCTTATGATGTCAAATGGATCACAAGAATGCATAAAATGCTATGGCAAGTCATGTTATGCAAGCAAATGCAAAATGGATGCATATGGAAGCCCAAATTAGGGTTTATGATCAAAGCATCAAACACAAACCAAAACCAGAAGCAAACATCAATATAAAAAATTGAAAATGCACTTAAAGGATCCCTAATCCCATACTAACTCACTGCTCAAAGGAGAAGTTCCAACTCTTAGCCTAATTCAAGTTATGATTTTCCTAAGTTTTCTAGGGTTTTAGGGTTCCTTAACAAGAAAAATGCCAAACAAATGGAAAATGAAAGATCAAATCATGGCCATTTAATCTCATAAACTACATGATATGCTAAACACAATGCAAAAAGAATCAAAGTCCAACTCATCATGGTTAGGCAGAAGTGATTTTTGGAAGTTTGGATCAAAATAATGCATCAAAATGATTTTAATTCCATGGAAAATTCTCAAAATGCATCAAGATCAAAAAATAAATTTGGTTTGAGGGTTGGACAATGTTTCTAAATGTTTTTAAATGTTTCATGAATTTTTTGGTGATTTTTAAATACCTAAAAGTATTTTTAATAAATTAATTCTCATTAATTAATTAAAAATAAACTTTTAAATATTTAAAAATACTTTTTGAATGCCAAAAATAAAAATAAAAATATTTTTGTGTTCTGAAATTAAATAATAACTTGTATAAAAAATTTCAGAATTTTTGAATAAGTTTTGCTATTTTAAATAAATTGGAGAAAAGAAGTGAAATAAAAATGAAATAAAATTGAATTAATTGAAAAGTAAACCAATCCAACGCATGAGATTCAAAGCTGGGGGTCAGAGTTTGACTTGGCGCGTGAATCAAGGGTCAGGATGGACTCTGGCTTAAATCAGGTTTTATGAATTAATTAAATGGATTAATTAGGTTAATGGAGATTAGGGCAAAATGGACACATCTGGACCACACATACACGCGCCAAGTCAAGAAAGTCAACAGATCCAACGCACTGAATTCAAACATCACTTAATTACAGGATTAGGGTTAACAACTTTCAGATGACCGGAGGGAAGCTCCGGTCATCTTCTCCGGCGGGTTGAAAACCCTAGATCATGATTCAGGCCACCAATCATCAAATTAAACACAGCAAAATGATCCTCTAACATCCTAGCACATAAATCATCCCTCAAACAACATTTAAACTTCAAAAATCAGGCAAATCGAAGAAATCTTTTTTCACGGGTGAAATTTCAGAGCTTCAGTAAATCCTCATTTTTCACTCATTTTCAATTCTAAGAACATTCCCATGACCAGCAAGACACACACTATCGATTTATAACATAAAATGCAAGCTCTGTGAGAAAAAGTTCATGGCCATACCTGAGGTGGAAGCTTCTGATTCTGGGCTTTCTGGGCTGTTCTTTGGCGCAAACTCACTCCAATGATCCCCCTTGTGCTAATGGCAAGCTTGGATGGAGTTTAAACAACCTATTTTGAGAGGTTCAATTCTGGTGTATCAGAAAATGAGGTCTGTGTATGTGATGTTTCAGGCTCTATCAATGGCTGATTATGGTTCCTTTGAGTGTGTTTGATTTGTTGGTGAAGAGAAATGAGGTGTTTGATGGTTGTGGAAGGTGATTCGAAGAAGTGAAGTTCTTTGACAGTTTTTGTGAAGGCTGTGTTCTGGCTTGCTTCAAGGGCCAATGCTGTGCTATAACTCTCCCAAGATGTGTGAATAGCCTGTGGAGCAGGTCAGTAGGGGTGGCTGCTTACTGTTCCATGAGTATGGGAGTTTTGGCCAAAAAGTCAAGTTGGCTTGTACTTGCAGCATGGGCTATGGCAGCAGCAGTTTGAGGTCATGTCTTGCTTCAGCTTGGGTTAAGGATGACCCTTAGATTGCTTGTAGCTGACTGCAACATATGGATCATGAGCTATGCTAGCTTTTGCAACTTGCCCACTTGGTGTTTTCTCATGATTTTGTGCCATATACATGAGACACTTCTTGCTGAATTTTGTAGCATGGGACTTCTTTTAGTCATGGCAATGTATAGAAATCATTTAGTGATCACATAACTCATGGGAAGATGATTTTGCCAAGAATCCTTCTTTGCACTCTTATGGAAAATGCCTTATGGAAATGTGAAATTCAAAGCAAATGAATGGGAATCCCCTTGGGCCAATTCTGTTTTTGGGTCATGTATGATCATGTGATGAAGTTTTGAAGTCATTTTGAAGTCAATAGAATGCTTGGTACATGAATTTGCAAGTTTTCCAATTGGTACATAACTTGAAATTTAGTGATTTTAGCCAACTTTGACAAGCCATAACTTTTGATCCAAAATGAATTAGGTCATGTTCTTGTACTTTTTGAAAAGGGAAAGATCTATTCTACAACTTTCATGACCAAAGTTTTTCCATTTGAAGCTTTCTTGAATCAAAAAGTAAGGGTTGAAAAAGTTGCATAAAATGACATTTTCATTAAAAGTCAAACTTGCCCAAAAAGTCAACTTTGCAAAAGACTTGAGATTCTTGAATTTTGTGAAATTCCAACTTCTTCCATGATCAAATAAAGATCATATACAATCAAAATGATGAAGATCACCCCTTGGCTGGGTCATTGAGGGCCTCAGATGCCCTGATTTTGCACTGACTTGCTTGAAAAGTCAACTATTGATCAGATGACTTCCCCATGGAATTTCTTCATGAAAATTGATATGCATACTCCCTATACCATATAGAGACAAATAGAAACAAGAATGACCAAAAAAATTGGAGTTATGGCCTTTGAAACCAAAACCCTAATTTTAGGTCAACTGTGCAGTCAAGCCTGGCTCTGCTTCCATACCAATCCCAGTTCTTGTGATTCTTTGACATTCTTGACTTTAAGAAGATATAATATGATACTTGAACACACATAAACCCCTTTGAAGTGATTGATGACCTTTGGAGTGGCTCAAGAAGCTCTTGGATTGCTCAGATCACAAACCCTAGGTGCAGATAACTTAGAAACAATGCAATGACTCAAAATTGAGATATGAGGTGGTATGATGGTGTTTATGCATATGAAATGATCACAAGCCATGGTGTTAATGGGTGAGGGAAAATTTGGGGTGTTTACAGCTGCCCCTATTCAAACATGAGTTAGTTGTGCAGGATGTAAGCGACGGCTTATCAGGCAAACAAGATAACTTGTGGTTGAATACCAAAGACAGTCCAAAATTTGCACTCACAGAATGAAGAATAAAAGGGATATAGATTGTAAAGGAAAATAAAGTATATTGTAAAGTGTGGGCGACGGAGGACGACCGTCGAGCAGAGGACGACTGCTGGGTAAAGAGCAATGACGGGGACGGCCGACATGCTGGGAAAAGTGCAGAATGTGAAGCAATGACGGGGACGGCCGACATGCTGGGGATAAAAGAATTATGATGGGGACGGCCATCAAGTAAAGCTGTAAAATCTCTGGGGATTAATGAAACATGACGGGGACGGCCATCAAGTTCACAAAGTAAAGTAACCAACGATGGGGACGGCCATCAGGCTAAACTGAAAGGAAAAGGGACCACGACGGGGACGGCCATCGGGTTAAAGAATAAATGAAATAAACAGATGATGAGGTACGGTCATCAAAGGTGAAGGACGATCACCTAGCAGGGGACGGCTGCTCTGTTGGGTTAAGATGAGGGACGGTCATCTAAGGTGGAGGACGACCACCTGGCAGGGTACGGCTGCCGAAAATATCGCGACATAGGACGAATGCCGGATAAAAGGTCAACGATGGGGACGGCCATCGGATGAACATGATGGAGGACGACCATCAAGAGGTGGAGGACGACCACCTAGCAGGGGACGGCTGCTCTCAAGGTTTATCATGACATGGGATGAATGCCAGATAACCAAAATCAACAATGGGGACGGCCATTGGATAAAATGATGAAGGGCGATCATCAAAAGGTGGAGGACGACCACCTAGCAGGGGACGGCTGCTAAATATCACGACATAGGACGAATGTCGGATAGAAGGTCAATGATGGGGACGGCCATCGGATGAGCATGATGAAGGACGATCATCAAGAGGTGGAGGACGACCACCTAGCAGGGTACGACTGCTCTCAAAATGTCAGATAAAAAGAAAATTGCTTTGTTGGCGGTCTACTGGGGAATAGTAAACACGGACGAGTGTTTACGTCCAAGAAACAAAAGGTCTAAGTGTTTAGATGTTGTGTATAGATTAAAGATGCGGACGAGCATCCTTAAGACTATGATACGGGCGAGTATCGGGTAGAAACAAATACTGACACGTGTTCAGAGATGATGATACGGACGAGTATCAACTGGTTAACAAATGAACACGGACGAGTGTTGAATCTGAGAGGAATATTCTGGGGAATAGTAGACACAGACGAGTGTCTATATTCAAGAAGACACAAGAAGGTTTGACACAGTGTATGGACTGAAGATGCAGACGAGCATCCTTAAGACTATGATACAGACGAGTATCAAGTAGAAACAAACGCTTGACGCATGTTCTGAGATGATGATACGGACGAGTATCAACTAGTTAACAAAGAACAAGGACGAGTGTCGAATCTGTGGGGATATACATGGTGTATACAAGATACGGACAAGTACCTGTATAAGTATGAGTAGTGTATAGATGAGTATTTAATTGTTGGAGAGAGTGACACGGACGAGTGTCAAAAGAAACGAGTATGGTATAAACAAGTATCTGATATACAAAGTGTTTACATTACTGTGCCGGGGAAAATGACATGGACGGATGTCAAGGAAATGTATATATATATATCTATGAGTACAAAGGGGATGTCTTTGGCTTTATGCTGGGGATGTGACACGGACGGGTGCAAAAAGGAGTATATGCTGATGTTTGTGAATGTAAGGCAACTGCTTTAGCTTTAGCTCTCCGCTGGGGAATATGGGGGTATTCTGTATATTGATGGATTGTTATTATTCACAAGTGTTTGATTCAGAACATGGCTTATGATTATGCTACATGTTTGACTTTTGCCGTAATGCTCCGTATTAGACGGAATGCTATGCTTCGTGGGTGAATATGATGCGAATGCTATGATTATGCAAAGATACCAAACCGGGATTCGGATCCCGTTGCTCTGAAGATCTCTGGCCGATCTGCTTGAAATGGACATCCCAGCTGGGGATGAGATCATTGGTAGATCTTATGAGATGATATCTGCTTGGGGATTCAGGTCACTGATAGACCTGTCTCAGTAATGCGGGACCCAGCTGGGGTTTGTAGCAGCTTTCTTTACTCTGTTGTGATTCCTTCGCGCGCTGCTCTTCTGGATAGAGGCTGGAGCTCTGTGGGGAGATGGTTCCCTGACTTTTGTACTCAGCTGAGGAAGGAATGGCAACTCGTCTGGGGAGAAAACACTTTGAGTGTTAAGACTGAGCGAGCATTGATCTGCCAGCTTGCTGGGATGAAGCTTACATGTCCCAAGTTGCGTTCTGGATACCTGCAATCCTGCAAAGATAGGGAGACGCACAAGTAATCCCGAGGTATCCTTTACTGGATTCCGTCGTAGGAGTTTAGAAACTTCTGTGAGTAAGTATATTTCCTGCAAGCATGTGACTTTTATTACATATATTTTTTGAAGATAAGCATCTGTATTTATGCAACCAGTTTTTCTTAAGACATCAGACATTTTTGCAAATAAAATGTACAAGACGAAACATGACTGAAAATCTGCTTTTATTAATTCATGTGCCCTGAATTGGCGAGATACAGCCAAAGAAACATATCCCCTGAAATGAGGAGATTGTTACAAATTGAGAAACAAAAGGCTGGCAATGTTGACGACGCTTCGAGGAGCTTCCCCTTTTTGCCATGACTCGTATGACTTTTGACGTTCTTCTCGTCTTGCTTTCTGAAGAAGGCTGATAAAGAAGCTTGATCCTTTTGAAGCTTATCAAGTTGTAAACGATACAGACGAACTCAGAATGCAGTTGTTCGCTTATTCCCTTGTTTTGCATGGATCGCCCTTTCGGGTTTTCAATCCATCGGGATACCCATTTTTGCCTGAGCTGTCCAATGCGGCTTTTCAACTCAGCGGGTGTACACATTTTTTGCTTATTTTCCCTTATTTTTGCCCGAGTCTTTTATTCTGTTTCTGACTCGCCGGGATGCCCTATTTTTGCATGGACTTACATTCTGTTTTTGTGTCCAGCGGGTCATTTTATGCGAAGTATTTTTTAACTGCATCTGAATTCACAGGGGACGGGAAGTCTTCACCATCCATAGTGCTGAGCATCAGTGCTCCACCCGAGAAAACTTTCTTTACTACAAATGGTCCTTCATAATTTGGAGTCCACTTGCCCCTGTGATCTGTATGAGGAGGGAGGATTCTCTTCAGCACAAGATCCCCTACTTGGTACTCTCGGTGCCTGACTTTCTGATCAAAGGCCTTCTTCATTCTTTTCTGATACAACTGTCAATGACAGATTGCAGCCAATCTTTTCTCTTCAATCAGACTCAGTTGCTCGTATCGGGACCGAACCCATTCTGCCTCGTTCAGCTTAACATCCATCAATACCCGTAGGGAGGGTAATTCGACTTCGACAGGTAGGACTGCTTCCATACCATACACAAGCTGATACGGTGTTACCCCAGTGGATGTTCTGATTGACGTGCGGTACCCATGCAAGGCAAATGGTAACATTTCATGCCAGTCTTTATAAGTGACCACCATCTTCTGCACAATCTTCTTGATATTTTTATTTGCTGCCTCAACAGCGCCATTCATCTTTGGCCTGTAAGGAGAAGAATTGTGATGCTGAATTTTGAAGTCCCGACATAGTTCAACCATCATCTTGTTGTTTAAATTGGAACCATTATCAGTAATAATTCGCTCGGGAACTCCATATCGACAGATGATATCTCTTTTCAGAAATCTGGCTACCACTTGTCTTGTAACATTGGCATAGGAAGCTGCTTCAACCCACTTGGTAAAATAGTCAATAGCAACCAAGATGAATCTGTGGCCATTTGAAGCAGTTGGTTCAATCTTGCCAATCATGTCAATGCCCCACATAGCAAAGGGCCAAGGTGAAGACATCACATTCAAAGGATTGGGAGGCACATGCACCTTATCCGCATAAATCTGGCATTTATGGCATTTCCTGGCATAGGCACAACAGTCAGCATCCATTGTGATCCAGTAATAGCCCGACCTTAACAACTTCCTGGCCATGGCATGCCCTCCCGCATGGGTACCAAAGGATCCTTCGTGCACTTCATGCATTAACAAGTCTGCTTCTGTCTTATCAACGCATCTGAGGAGTACCATATCAAAGTTTCTCTTGTATAGGGAGCCGTCAGTGTTCAAGAAGAAACTACCAGCAAGCCTTCTCAAAGTCTTCTTATCATTGTAAGATGCCCCAGGTGGGTATGCTTGATCCTCCAAGAAGCACTTAATGTCATGGAACCAAGGCTTATCATCTTTGACGATGTCTGCTGCGAATACATATGCTGGTCTGTCAAGTCTGGACACTGAGATTTGCGGTACAAAGTTGGCAGCCTGAACTTTGATCATGGACGAAATGGTAGCCAGAGCATCTGCAAACTGATTCTCGTCCCGAGGGATATACTCAAGCTTGACTGTTGTAAAGAAAGTCAATAACCTCCTCGTATAATCCCGGTAAGGTATCAAATGATCCTGGTGGGTGTACCATTTGCCATTGGTTTGATTGATTACCAAAGTTGAATCTCCAAATACAGTCAACGTCTTGATCCTGAGGTCAATGGCTTCCTCAAGACCCATAATGCAAGCTTCGTATTCAGCTTCGTTGTTAGTGCAGTTAAAAGTGAGTTTTGCCGAGAAAGGCATGTGAACTCCTTTAGGTGTAATGAGTACTGCACCAACACCACGACCATTCATATTAACAGCCCCATCAAACATCATAGTCCATTCTTCTTCCGGGTCAGGCCCTTCAGTGTGAACAGGCTCTTCATGATCTTTTGCTTTTACGAACATGATGTCTTCATCAGGGAAGTCGAATCTCATAGGCTGGTAATCATCAATAGGTTGTTCAGCAAGATATTCAGACAATACACTGCCTTTGATGGCTTTCTGAGAAGTGTACTGAATGTCATACTCTGTAAGGATCATTTGCCATCTTGCAACCTGTCCGGTAAGCGCTGGCTTCTCAAATATGTACTTAACTGGGTCCATCTTTGAGATCAACAAAGTAGTGTGGGTCAACATATACTGTCTCAGTCGGCGAGCAGCCCACGCTAAAGCACAACAAGTTTTCTCGAGCAGTGAATAACGTTGTTCACAGTCGGTAAACTTTTTGCTTAGGTAGTATATTGCATACTCTTTTCGACCAGACTCGTCATGCTGGCCCAACACACACCCCATCGACTCTTCTAATACTGTTAAGTACATTATCAGAGGTCTTCCTTCAACTGGAGGCATGAGGATTGGAGGTTCTTGCAAGTATTCTTTGATCTTGTCAAAATCCTTCTGGCAGTCTTCGTTCCACCTGACCGTCTGTTCTTTTCTCAACAATTTGAACAAGGGTTCGCAGGTTGTCGTAAGGTGTGATATGAACCTTGAGATGTAGTTCAATCTGCCTAAGAACCCTCGAACTTCTTTTTCAGTTTTCGGTGCAGGCATCTCTTGAATGGCTTTGACTTTATCAGGGTCAACTTCAATCCCTTTCTCGCTTACAATAAATCCCAGCAGCTTACCAGATCGCACCCCGAATGTGCATTTGTTGGGGTTCAACTTCAGTTGGTACTTCCTCAGACGCTTGAATAGCTTTAGCAGATTTACCAGGTGGTCTTCTTCAGTAAGGGACTTGGAAATCATGTCATCCACATAACATTCGATTTCTTTATGGATCATATCGTGGAATAATGTTACCATAGCCCGTTGATATGTTGCGCCGGCATTCTTGAGCCCAAATGGCATTACCTTGTAGCAGAACGTGCCCCAGGGTGTGATGAAGGTTGTCTTCTCCATGTCTTCAGGTGACATTTTAATCTGATTGTATCCTGAAAATCCATCCATGAAGGAGAATACCGAGAACTGAGCCGTATTATCCACCAATACATCAATGTGAGGTAAAGGGAAGTCATCTTTCAGGCTGGCTCTGTTCAGATCCCGGTATTCAACACACATTCTTACTTTGCCATCTTTCTTTGGCACAGGTACTATGTTAGCAACCCACGGTGGATAGCTAGTTACAGCAAGGAACCCGGCGTCCCACTGCTTTTGTACCTCTTCTTTGATTTTCATTGCCATGTCTGGACGAGTACGGCGCAGTTTCTGTTTAACCGGTGGGCATTCTTCTCTTAAAGGTAGCTTGTGCACAACAATGTCGGTGTCCAACCCTGGCATATCTTGATAGGACCAAGCAAACACGTCCACATATTCTTGCAGCAGGTCAATCAGTTGTCTCTTCACTGAGTCTTGCAAGCAGGCCCCGATTTTAACTTCTTTCACGTCTTCATCTGTACCAAGATTAATTGTCTCAACCTCCTCCTGGTGAGGGGTGATAACCTTTTCCTCTTGTCCCAACAACCTGGCTAGCTCTTCAGGAAGCTCATACTCTTCTTCAACCCCTTCGTCAGCTTGATTGATTGGATTGTCAAAGTCATACGAAGTCATAGTCGTGCTGTTGTCGGTGCAGTCTGGAAGGCACACTCTGCAAGGGTTCAGTTTGTTCATTTTAGTGATTTGATTTTAATCTTGTTTAAAAAAGTGAAATAAAGTTTCATTTTGAAAACACTGCCATTTATTTTTTTGTACAAAAAGAAAAATGGAAAAACAGTGAGCGGAAAAGAAAAAGACTCATTTGCAAAAGATGTCTGATATTTCATTGATTAATCTTGTTGCACAAAAATTACAGATGGCCCGATTACAAAATGAGTCTTGTCACCTTAGGCAAGATGCAAGACTTTGATGCATGCTATAAAAATACAGGAAATAATAATTACTCTGCATGAGTAACTCTTATAATTTCCTGGGAAGACCAGTTTGAGATACTGCTCCCCGGGATCTTTGGACGGATCCAACTCTCCAGGTTGCGGTCGCTTTCATCCTCGTCTTCCAAATTGTTGACAGCATCAGGGGTGAGCATTCCCCCACTAACAAAGTTGGGCTCCTTGGCAGCCTCTGCTTGATCTTGTTGAGTTGGTTTGTAACCCAACCCAAATCTATCCTCTTTCTTCTCCACAGGTAACAATTTGCCCCAGCCTTGGGCATTTCCTTCTTCAACAACCTTCCGGGCTTGTTGGTATGATGTCATTGAGGTTCCAAGTACAGCAGATGTTTCATTTATGTTCAAGGCCTCAAACCCTTGACTCATTGTCTCGTGGATCTCCCCATCCATCTCAATATATTTGTAGGTAGCCAGGTGGCTAACAAAAATATCCTCCTCTCCACAGATGGTAACGACTTAACCCTCCCACTCGAATTTTAACTTCTGGTGAAGGGTTGAGGTCACGGCGCCAGCGGCGTGAATCCATGGCCTACCCAATAGACAGCTGTAGGCAGGCTGTATATCCATCACGTAGAAGGTCGTTTTGAAAGTTTGTGGGCCAATCGTTATGGGCAACTCAATCTCTCCCATAACCGATCTCTTAGAACCATCAAAGGCTCTCACTACCAGGTTGCTGGGACGTAATGCCAATCCGTCATACTCTAGCTTCACAAGGGCTTTTTTAGGTAAGACATTGAGGGATGATCCTGTGTCTACCAGCACATGGGAGAGAACTGCACCTTTGCATTCCATGGTAATGTGCAAAGCCTTGTTATGATTGCGGCCTTCCGTAGTCAAATCAGTGTTGGTGAACCCTAGTCCATGACTAGCATTAACATTTCCAACCACCGCTTCCAGCTGATTGACGGTGATCTCTTCTGGCACATAAGCTGCGTGCAAAACTTTTAGTAGTGCGTTCCGGTGAGCCTCGGAGCACATAAGCAATGATAGAATTGAGATCTTGGAAGGCGTCTGGTGAAGTTGATCCACTATCTTATAATCACTTTTCTTGATGATTCTCATGAATTCATCAACCTCCTGATCAAAAGGGGTCTTTAAAGCTTCTATAGCAACTTGTTCTTCTTGCACCATACTCTTCCCTTTTGCCTTGGCAGCAGCTTCTGCTTCGGCATTGGGTCTTGGAATTTGCGGGGCAAAGAGACGTCCGCTTCGAGTGAAGCCTCCGCCTCCTCCCACATTGTCTATTTGTGGTGCACGGGTTGATGATTCAAGAGTGATTTTCTGTCCTCTGCAGTATAGATCAGAGCCGTAATGCCAGGGGATGGCATTACTGCTTTCATAAGGTATCGGCCCAGGCACCGTGATAGTTACTGGACTGATGGCAGCTGCAGAAGGGACCATGATAGTCTGTGGATCATAGTATATTGTGACTGGTGCTCTGATGGGAGTGGCATTTTGCGAGTTGTAAGCAGAATCATTTTCAGGATCATAGTAAATTGTAACTGTTGAAACATTTGCTGCTGAAGTTGTAGGAGACATTGTTGGAAGGATGGGTGTTGTTGTTGTAGGAGATTCTGAATGAAGTGGTGCTGAAGTTGTAGAAGGGATGTTTGCTGATATTTGGTCCGTTGAAAGAACATATGAAGCATTTGTTGATGAATTTGAAGAGTTGCTTGGAACAATGGTTGTTGTATTTGTAGAAGATTCGGGAACTGTAGTTAAGGAGATTGCTGGATTGGTAGGAATTGATGTTGTGATTTGAAGCAGGCCACTCTGGATGAGACCATCTATACCATCTCTCAAGTTTTCACAACCATTCACTGAAATGTTGCAATAAGCACACCCTAGCTCGCATCCCGGGAACATTTGACATTCGAGGAGTTGAGCTTTAATCTCTACCAACGGTGTCCGAATCTGACCCACACTGGTTATTAAATAAGACGGCTTGTCTTCTTCAATAGCATTGATTCTGGGACCTCCGTGGTTGGGCATAGGGTTCTTGTTAACATTTGGTGGTGGTGCAAAATTCAGAGCTTTAGAGTCTACCAAGTCTTGTACCTTCATGTGCAAAGCTCTGCACTTTTCTGTACTATGGCCAGGTGCGTTTGAATGGAAAGCACACCTA
Organism: Lathyrus aphaca; assembly: GCA_963966055.1. NCBI lineage: Eukaryota > Viridiplantae > Streptophyta > Magnoliopsida > Fabales > Fabaceae > Lathyrus > Lathyrus aphaca. Next base: position 312,050,232 of record OZ014521.1, read on the forward strand.
GCGTTGGAGTCATAATTCCTGGGTAGACTGGCAGGATCCGGAGGTGCCAACGTCCTTAGCTCAACCAGGTTGAGTTTCAGGAGTTGTGGCAGTAATGTGGCATATGGCATAGGGATCGGATCGATCACCCTATTGGCCTGAGAAGGTCTCTGTTGGAACGGTCTTTGCTGATTGTTGTTGTTGGTGTTGTTGTAGTTTCTCTGAGGAGGATACTGAGTTTGTTGCTGATAATTTAATTGCGGTGGTTGATAAGCTGGTTGAGGATGAATTGGAGCGGGAATGGTGACTGCTGCCACAGACCTATGAACATATTGGGTCTGCCCTTGTTGGTATGGATAGCATTGGTCTCACCAGTTCTTCTTGGGCCCGCAAAAGGCTTCCTTGTATTACTGGATGAGCTGGCACTGTTGTCTCAATTCTCTCTCCAGCTATAACGACATCTGCAAAGCTGGTAGAAGAGAAAGCAGCCAGCCTGTCAATGTATGTTCCTTGGAGGGTGTTCATAAACATATCTGCCATTTCCCTCTCTGACATAGGTGGCTGGACAGCGGCAACCATCTGTCTCCATCTCTAGGCGTATTCTCGAAAGCTTTCCCTAGATGATTGAGACATCCCCATCAGGAGGGTCCTGTTGGGTGCCATATCTAAATTATACTGGTATTGTCGGATGAAGGCCTCTGCCAAGTCCTTCCAACACCTGATGGTCGCTCTAGTCAGATGGGAGTACCATTCCCTTGACGCTCCAGTTAAGCTATCCTCAAAATAAAACATCCATAGCTTCTCGTCCATGGTATATGCTTTCAACCTTCCCAAAAAGGATTGTAAGTGGGTCCGTGGGCAGGAAGTCCCGTTATACTTCTCAAAACAAGGAGGCTTAAATTTATGGGGAATCCTGACCCCGTCCACTAAGCCCATGTCCATAACATCAAAACCCAAAGAGTTTTGAGACTCCAAGGATCTTAATTTTTCAGCAATTTCATCCAGCCTTCTGTCATAGGCTTCTTCCCCAGCACCCATTACTGTGAACTGATCCTCCTGAGGGTCTTCTTGCAGCACTATGCCTGCAGTGGCAGTCCCTTGAACATTAGCAGGAATGTTGATCTCTGGATGAAGGTGGGGTCCAAATACAGGGGGGTTGACATGAGGTTGGACCCTCTCATTGTTGCTTGTGCCAGCAGTCCCTATATGGGGATCTTCCTGATTCTGCCTTTCCACCATTGCTCTCAATATCTCTTGGCTTTGAGCCATATTGTTCATCACTTCCATAAACTGCGTCATCTGAGTTCTCATTTCCAATCTTTCGTTGGCCATTTGATTCCTGACCTCTGCAAGGTCCTGTTGCACCTGGTCCATTTGTATGCCCGGAAGGTTGTTACGGGTTGGATATCGGTGTGGACGGTTGAGTGGAAATACCCGACGTCGAGCAATAGTTCCTGAACATCACAACAGAGTTAGTGAAAATGACAAAATAAACCTACAAAACAAACAAAAGGGTTAGCATGCAATGCAGTATGCTTATTTGTTTCCAAGGTATCCGGCTTGGTACTTGGCTTTGACCCTTCCAGACCCTTGAAGATGCTGTTGATGTTGCTTTTGAAGTAAACTCAGATGGAACAAACGGATACATATATTACAAAAAGCAAAAGTTACATAGTTTATTCTTTACAAAACATGCCCTCTGAGGGGTCAAAATACATCATAATAAAATAAAAGTACATAAAATGAAAGCAACAACAAGCAAAAGTCAGACACCAAGACCAAACTCATCCTCCTGAACTTCCTTGAGAAGTGCTTCAGTCACAGGATCAGCAGGACGCTCCGTGAGATTCCTGATAAGGAGATTCCGGGTAGTAACTGCCGCAGTTAGCTTCTTGTGTTGACTCTGGTCCTTTGACCTCTTCAATCCAGCTCTGATCTTCAGCTCTGAGATCTCCCTCTGGGCTGTTGCCAGGGCTTCCTGCTGTTCTTTTGCACTAGCTTCCAGCTGCTCTATCTTGTCCTGAGTTCTCTTATCCTCCAGAGTACGAGCTTCGGTGATCCTGACCCACCTAGCTTGACTCTCCTTCAGATACAAGTCAGTCCTGGCTTTCTGGAACTGGGCTTCCTTGCAGGCATTCTTCAAGATCTGTTCTCCAGCCCTAGACTTCTTGATGTAATCCTCAGACTTCTCAATTTTAGCCAGATGCTCTACTCTCAGCTTCTCTAACCTCTCAATATCCAACCTACCATCACTCCTCTCCCAGAGGGTCTTCTGTAAAGCCTGAGTCAACTTCTCATTTCTTTCTTTCAAACTCTCAAACTCCTCTAAGCTGACAGTGGCAGGAGGTTGTGCTGAGGATGGTCCCGGTATATCCTCCATGGTGAAGGGCATCCCAGAAAATTGAGCCCTGGCATGGGACCACTCATAGTATTGTGCCGATGCCACATTGTTGCACTTCCCCATAATGGTTACTCCTTTAGTTTGAACATTGTCCCAGGCCCAGGCTGCTTGCCTGACAATAGCCAGATTAGGCTTGTTCTCACAGTAAAGAGTCTCAGCCAAGTCTTGTGCCTTAGGAGTGTGGACCAGTGCATAGCCCAGTTGTCTTTTGAGTAGCAGAGGGTTGTAATTGATGCAACCCTTAACTCCTATCAGGGGTACATTGGGAAAATGCCCACAACTGGTAATGATATCTCTGCCCTTTGTGCTTTGAGTGCACCACCTGATATCAGCTGAAGTCAAAGCAGTGAGTCTTCTAGCCCAGTTTCTCTGCTGATGAGGATTCAAAAATGCATCTGTCTTGGGCAAATGCTTGAGAAGCCAAGTATGGAACAAAGGAGCACAACACCTCACTAATCTTCCCCTCTGCTTTTCATTCCTCTGGTGCACTGAGTAGTAAAAATCCCCCAATAAAGTGGGCACTAGGTTCCTCAGGATGAAAAGATGGATTGCATTCTTGCTAATGAATCTGGGCTCATCTGCAAATAATATGATCCCATATATGCTCAGGGCCAATAAAGCACATACTGCTTTCCACTCTCCCAAAGAAGCCTTCAAAGTAGCCTGAGAGATCAAGAAATCCAGGTGCAGGCCAGAGATTCCAGCCTTAGTAGTCATATGCTGCCCAATCAGAACTGGTTCCAGATGTAATGCCTTTGCTATCTCCTCATTACCTGGGAAAGCCATCTCAGGGTTGAAGGGGACTCCACCCCTGATAGGTATACCAACCAATGATGAGTATTCCTCCAATAAAGGGCCCAACTGGAAATCCTGGAAAGTGAAACACCTCAATGGGGGATCATAAAACTGAAGGCAAGTATGAATCAGGCTCCTCTGTGAAGGGTCCAAATCCATAACCACATCAAGTATGCTTCCATAGTGTTCCCTGAACAGTGGCATATGGTCTGGAGTAATCAGGGTCTGAATCCTCCTAATGTCAGCTAGCTCAGGCTGAAAGAAGTGGTAGGAGATATTACTCTTCTTAGGTGCCATGATGTTGGGGATGAGATGAAACAGGTGCTGATGATAACACTGAAAAATGGGCCACTGATTGGCTGGTGCAGGTGACTGAAGCAGGTAGCTGATAACTGAAGTAGATGCTGGTGAAGATAGGTCTATACTGATGATGGGGTCAAAACCAAGCCAAAAAAGAAGATGGATACCCTGAAAAACAAATAAACAAATGTCAAAATGATGCAATGATGATGTATGAAAATGATATGCAAGGGATTGTGACTGAGCTGGATCTGATCAAGTGCTCTGATATAGGTCCAAGTATGTTCAAGAAATCCAGATGGAGGTCTATAAGTCCAGTAACCAAGGTGGGGGACTCAAATAAAGAGTCACATGTCCAGGGTTTAGAATCACAAGAACTGTTCCAACATGGAGTACTCTTAATCATACAAAGTAACAGGGTATGCTGGGGTCAAGGGTACCTGCAAACCTGTAAACAGCCCAACCCCCTCACAGGTGGTGTTCTAAAACAAGGATCCTCAGACTTGGATCATTTACGAGAAGTGTAAAAACTTCTAACCCGGAGGTACAGTGTTTACAATAACCATAAAAGTTCCTCCTCTAGTTCACCTCAGTTTCTGAAGGTCAATACTAAAGGTCATTCAGACTTAGCAGGCTTCCCAGATAGCCCTAGCATTGCAGGAAATCTGCAACACAGAGTTCTCAAGAAGAAACCCATATCTGAACCGTGTTTCATATTCCCGCACCAGACCGAGATGGAATGGGAAAGAATATGAACCACTCTAGCCTAGGTGTCACTCAGGTCCCAGGTATAGGACCTCAACTCTCAATAGAACACCCACCCACCAAAGCAACAAAACAGATCCAGCCAGCACAGTATGACAGTATGATATATGTAAAGCTATAAAGAAAGCAGTAAAACAACTGTACATAAAGCAAAAATAAATACAAATACAAGCACAAATAGCACATAACACCCTAGTAAACACAAATCAATCAATCGCTAGGAGGAACCCACAAAAAGAACCAGAAGCCCTGGTTGTAGTATAAGGGTCCCCAGCAGAGTCGCCAAGCTGTCGCTCCCGATAAATGGGAAATGGCCCAAATAAAGGTACATACGCAAACGGTCGGCGAAAGGGGCAATGAGAACACATAGCAGTGAACTCACTGGAGATGAAAAGAGTCGCCAGCTAGGCATTTTTATCCCGGAGGAAAGGCAATGCTGCATAGACCTAGAAAGACATGGATAAGACGGTTGCGAACCAGAGACTGAGAAAGGGGTTGGTTACAACCTGGGAAGGTATTAGCACCCAGATTGTCCGTCGTACTCGACGGGATCCACGCTTAAAAGATTTGTGTTTTAAAGGGGTAGTGTTAGTGTAATCTGTGTGTGAAAGAACTGGAAAAGAATGTACAGGTGTCAGTGTAAGAGAGAAGTGAAGTGTATAAATGTATAGTGTCAGTGTAGGGACAGGAGTAAGATGCTCAAGATCATGAGGCTAGAGAATGAAGCTGGAAAGAGGGGGAATGTACAGAGACTTTTGTTCGATAACTGTTAAGTTATGCCTACGTATCCTCTCGTGCAATGAGGAAGTCAGAACACCGTAGTTCGACCCAAAGAGACTGAAAGATGAATTGACTTGTGAACTGCTTGCTTGTCTATGCTCAAGTGTATGACCTGTCTGGCTCAGGTGCAAACTGTCTTGCATTAGACGGAAGAAGAAAGTTCTCGTTTATGAGTGAATGAGATGAGAAAAGAATCCCGAAGGAGACGATTATTGTTTGTTTTTGAGTTTTCAGTCTTTTATTGCTTTTGAGAGTTTGTCATAAGTTAATGAGCTTAAGTCTAAACCAATGGATTTAGTAAACTCATCACATCTTCCCTCTGATTAGGGGTAATGAGAATACCTTAAGTGTGAAGTCAGCTTCTCACACTTAAACACCTTTGATGTAGGATTAAGATCATTAACCTACTTGTGATTAATTAGATGTTTTTGCTGTTTTTGTTTTAGTGTTAAGTAATGAGATTAAGCCATAATCAGGGATTAAACAGACTCATTACACCATCCTAATAGAAGGATAATAGATGAGAATGTTTAAGCTGAGGAAAACTCCTCAACTTAATCCATGATTAGGGATTAAACTCATGACAAAACAAAGCCTTTATTGAGTGGATTTTAGTTAATGATATGATGATGAAGTGAGTTTTAGGGTTTATAAGACAACTTGAGGGGGACTTGTCCATTAACACTAGGGTTAGTCCTTCTTAACCAATTAAGGAAGAATTAGAACCCTAATGCAAGGCCCAAGTTACAAGCTTGATGTCTTGATAATTATTAAGTGATTTGATTAAAGGAGTTAAACACATTAAGGGTTTAACACTTAGGATTAAAGTTATACACTCCATCCTAATAGAAGGATGCAGGCATAAGCTTAATCACAAAGCCTTAAAGCCTTTAAGGTTTAGTCCCTGATTATGAGGTGAGAAGAGAAGACTCAAAGAGACACAAAGGTAGAAACTAAGTGGGGAGACTAATCAAAACCCTAATCATTGTCATGCTTGGTTGTTCCTAAGGTTTGTGAGGTTTACAAGAAAGAACTTCAATGGAACCACCAGGAAGCAGATGAAAGGATCAGGAGAAGCAAAGTAACTTGCTTCATCCAAGAAGTCAAGTCACTTGAGGAAAGAAAGTGAGAAGAAGGAGGATGAGAAAGCTCAAACTCACACACATACAAAAAATGCAGCAAGGATGTAAAAAGAGGTGAAGAGAAGTTATGAGAAGTGAAGTCAAATTCACTTCTCAAAGTCACTTACCACCTGAAAAGTTAGTGAAAGGAATGCAATGCAATGCAAAATGAAATGAAATGGTGTGATGTGAACCAAAACCAGAAGCACATATATGATGTTAATGATGTTATGTGATGCTACAAACATGAAACAACACATGGGGATGATCATACAAGTTCATGGATGCAGATGAAACAAGTTAAGGAGCATAAACATGCATGAAAAGTTATGAAATGCAAATGGCATACAACATGGGAAATGCAAGATGCAATGATCAAACATGCTTACAATATGTCTTATGATGTCAAATGGATCACAAGAATGCATAAAATGCTATGGCAAGTCATGTTATGCAAGCAAATGCAAAATGGATGCATATGGAAGCCCAAATTAGGGTTTATGATCAAAGCATCAAACACAAACCAAAACCAGAAGCAAACATCAATATAAAAAAATTGAAAATGCACTTAAAGGATCCCTAATCCCATACTAACTCACTGCCCAAAGGAGAAGTTCCAACTCTTAGCCTAATTCAAGTTATGATTTTCCTAAGTTTTCTAGGGTTTTAGGGTTCCTTAACAAGAAAAATGCCAAACAAATGGAAAATGAAAGATCAAATCATGGCCATTTAATCTCATAAACTACATGATATGCTAAACACAATGCAAAAAGAATCAAAGTCCAACTCATCATGGTTAGGCAGAAGTGATTTTTGGAAGTTTGGATCAAAATAATGCATCAAAATGATTTTAATTCCATGGAAAATTCTCAAAATGCATCAAGATCAAAAAATAAATTTGGTTTGAGGGTTGGACAATGTTTCTAAATGTTTTTAAATGTTTCATGAATTTTTTGGTGATTTTTAAATACCTAAAAGTATTTTTAATAAATTAATTCTCATTAATTAATTAAAAATAAACTTTTAAATATTTAAAAATACTTTTTGAATGCCAAAAATAAAAATAAAAATATTTTTGTGTTCTGAAATTAAATAATAACTTGTATAAAAAATTTCAGAATTTTTGAATAAGTTTTGCTATTTTAAATAAATTGGAGAAAAGAAGTGAAATAAAAATGAAATAAAATTGAATTAATTGAAAAGTAAACCAATCCAACGCATGAGATTCAAAGCTGGGGGTCAGAGTTTGACTTGGCGCGTGAATCAAGGGTCAGGATGGACTCTGGCTTAAATCAGGTTTTATGAATTAATTAAATGGATTAATTAGGTTAATGGAGATTAGGGCAAAATGGACACATCTGGACCACACATACACGCGCCAAGTCAAGCAAGTCAACAGATCCAACGCACTGAATTCAAACATCACTTAATTACAGGATTAGGGTTAACAACTTTCAGGTGACCGGAGGGAAGCTCCGGTCATCTTCTCCGGCGGGTTGAAAACCCTAGATCATGATTCAGGCCACCAATCATCAAATTAAACACAACAAAATGATCCTCTAACATCCTAGCACATAAATCATCCCTCAAACAACATTTAAACTTCAAGAATCAGGCAAATCGAAGAAATCTTTTTTCACGGGTGAAATTTCAGAGCCTCAGTAAATCCTCATTTTTCACTCATTTTCAATTCTAAGAACATTCCCATGACCAGCAAGACACACACTATCGATTTATAACATAAAATGCAAGCTCTGTGAGAAAAAGTTCATGGCCATACCTGAGGTGGAAGCTTCTGATTCTGGGCTTTCTGGGCTGTTCTTTGGCGCAAACTCACTCCAATGATCCCCCTTGTGCTAATGGCAAGCTTGGATGGAGTTTAAACAACCTATTTTGAGAGGTTCAATTCTGGTGTATCAGAAAATGAGGTCTGTGTATGTGATGTTTCAGGCTCTATCAATGGCTGATTATGGTTCCTTTGAGTGTGTTTGATTTGTTGGTGAAGAGAAATGAGGTGTTTGATGGTTGTGGAAGGTGATTCGAAGAAGTGAAGTTCTTTGACAGTTTTTGTGAAGGCTGTGTTCTGGCTTGCTTCAAGGGCCAATGCTGTGCTATAACTCTCCCAAGATGTGTGAATAGCCTGTGGAGCAGGTCAGTAGGGGTGGCTGCTTACTGTTCCATGAGTATGGGAGTTTTGGCCAAAAAGTCAAGTTGGCTTGTACTTGCAGCATGGGCTATGGCAGCAGCAGTTTGAGGTCATGTCTTGCTTCAGCTTGGGTTAAGGATGACCCTTAGATTGCTTGTAGCTGACTGCAACATATGGATCATGAGCTATGCTAGCTTTTGCAACTTGCCCACTTGGTGTTTTCTCATGATTTTGTGCCATATACATGAGACACTTCTTGCTGAATTTTGTAGCATGGGACTTCTTTTAGTCATGGCAATGTATAGAAATCATTTAGTGATCACATAACTCATGGGAAGATGATTTTGCCAAGAATCCTTCTTTGCACTCTTATGGAAAATGCCTTATGGAAATGTGAAATTCAAAGCAAATGAATGGGAATCCCCTTGGGCCAATTCTGTTTTTGGGTCATGTATGATCATGTGATGAAGTTTTGAAGTCATTTTGAAGTCAATAGAATGCTTGGTACATGAATTTGCAAGTTTTCCAATTGGTACATAACTTGAAATTTAGTGATTTTAGCCAACTTTGACAAGCCATAACTTTTGATCCAAAATGAATTAGGTCATGTTCTTGTACTTTTTGAAAAGGGAAAGATCTATTCTACAACTTTCATGACCAAAGTTTTTCCATTTGAAGCTTTCTTGAATCAAAAAGTAAGGGTTGAAAAAGTTGCATAAAATGACATTTTCATTAAAAGTCAAACTTGCCCAAAAAGTCAACTTTGCAAAAGACTTGAGATTCTTGAATTTTGTGAACTTCCAACTTCTTCCATGATCAAATAAAGATCATATACAATCAAAATGATGAAGATCACCCCTTGGCTGGGTCATTGAGGGCCTCGGATGCCCTGATTTTGCACTGACTTGCTTGAAAAGTCAACTATTGATCAGATGACTTCCCCATGGAATTTCTTCATGAAAATTGATATGCATACTCCCTATACCATATAGAGACCAATAGAAACAAGAATGACCAAAAAAATTGGAGTTATGGCCTTTGAAACCAAAACCCTAATTTTAGGTCAACTGTGCAGTCAAGCCTGGCTCTGCTTCCATACCAATCCCAGTTCTTGTGATTCTTTGACATTATTGACTTTGAGAAGATATAATATGATACTTGAACACACTTAAACCCCTTTGAAGTTATTGATGACCTTTGGAGTGGCTCAAGAAGCTCTTGGATTGCTCAGATCACAAACCCTAGGTGCAGATAACTTAGAAACAATGCAATGACTCAAAATTGAGATATGAGGTGGTATGATGGTGTTTATGAATATGAAATGATCACAAGCCATGGTGTGAATGGGTGAGGGCAAATTTGGGGTGTTTACAACTTCCCCAGATGAATTGGACAATAACATGGAATGCCCCTTGATTGGAAGATTGTGGTCGTGCCCCATGTATACATTGGCTTTGATCCAATTGATTTAGGCCCAGGAAGCAACTTTGTCTGTCAGGAGGACTTTGGTTCATTGAATGTTCATTATGTAAGCTTCTCGGCTATCAAACACTTATTTATATGCAAACAATGATATTCAAAATGCAACGCTTATGTCTGTCTTGAAGTTTTGAAAAAGAATTATTTTAGCAAAACAATGTTTGTAAGAACTGTGATATTAACTCAAGATTTATAATAAGCCCTAAAGGAGTCGAGATACCTTTTTGTAGCAGTATGCTTTCGAACTAACCATGCTTCAGTTAGGACTTTTAAGGGTTATAATGTGGCCTGGTTCACGGTTTAAGAATCAAAGGATAAAGGCTTAAATTTATTTGTACCCAACCCATCCTTCGTGATGTTCTTCAATCCAATGTTCGGTTTAACTTATGCATTGAGGCTCCAAAGGAGTTTGGAATTATAACACTGACATTTGCGATAGTTTAGAAACCAGAAGTTTATTTGAAAAAAAAATAGTCATCTTTTTTTGTGTGTGGAGGATTGGTAGTGACCTCTTTTTCTTTGACTTTGTTATCCCTTCCTTTTGCCTGAACTGTTTGTTTCATGATTACAGTCAGCGGGATCTCTCAATTTTTACTAAGTCTCTTTCATAGGTTTTGACTTAGTGAGCTTTTATTTTTCTAGATATTGACTTTTGGACTTAGTTTTTACAGGTAACCATCATTAGTTGTGTACAAAAGGGTCAAAGTACAATTGACTTTTCCTGCAAAAACCCTAATTTAGTAACTTCTGGTTCTTGATGAATTTGAGGTTTCCTTAATGAATCATGATCAACCCTTGATCAAATGATGAATTTCACCTCATAATCTTGATGTTGACAAAAAATCTTGAAGTTTGACTGTATGTTGACCACAATTGACTTTTTGACCAAGTTAATTGATTTTTGATCATCTGAGCATTTGATTGACAAACCTTATAGGGCAAGCCCTTAAACTTGACATGAGGATTCTCTGAAGTATGTGGGATCCATGAAGTTCACTTAAGGCTTTGGAAGTCCAATTTACCTTGGGAAACTCAAAACCCTAATTTAAGATCCATTGCTTAGGAGGAGGCTTTGTCTGATGAAACCTTGAATCCCTTTAGCAATTGAGAATCTTATGACTATTAGAAGACCTCTTAAGGCATATTGTCTTGAAGATGTGAGGGAAAATTTTGGGGTACAACACCTGAACATCTTCAGGAAAATACTTCCTCATGAATTCTCTCTTGAACACAGCCCAACCAACTACCTCACCAGATGCATCCCATCGTTGGTGAGTGCCAACCCACCAATCATCAACCTCAGATACCAGTTTGTGTGCACCCAATCACACTTTGCTTCCCTCTGACATTCCATAACTCTAAATATCCTCTCAATCTCCTTGAGTCAATTCTGTGCTCCATCAGGATCATACTTACCCTTGAATGTTGGCAGGCTATTCTTCTTGAACTCGTCGCATTCACGATTTCCAGCATTCAACAGGTTTTGTATTGTTTGTGCCATCGCTTGCATAGCAGCGACAATTGCATCATCTTTCCTCCCAGCCATTCTAAATCTTCCACACAACACAATCCAACAGCAATTTAGAATCATCAACAACAACAACACAACAACAGCGCATCAACAATGTTTAACACCTAACAACAACACAACAACTCAACGACTCTACGACTCGACGACTCAACTACTTGGTCGGATGGACCGACTGCTCTGATACCACTTTGTAACACCCAATTTACCCCACGGAATTATTTATAATTATCATAGTAAAATTTCATTAAAACCAATTGAGTGCTACAATTCAACATCACAAACAAACTCGGCTCAATAAAACGTTTTCAAAAATAAATATTCATAATGCAGCGAAAATGATTTTATAATCAACATCATTCAACTTCAATTACAAAAATTGTTTTCTAAAAGAAATAACAAGTAAAAGCAACGTCGTCCCGACTCCCAAAGCGACGTATCAGAGCCGACACCCTAAAGAAGTGAAGTACACTGACTTCACTAACCACCACTCGACTTATCCTGCTCACCTGCATGTTACCAACATATGGGTAACATTCAAACAAAATGGGTGAGATACTTACATCATAAAGAGTAATATAATAAGAATCAAGCAAGTATCAGAAAATAATGCACCACTTCTCAACAACAACTATTCAACAACATCACCTACAAGACAATTATCACACACCTCAACAACATCACATACAACAACAACATCACATACAACAACAACATATATAGAACGACTTCATATACTACCACCACATTATATGAAATAACAACAATAATCATGCAATGAGACTCTATTTGACTCTATACATGTGGTACCATATTCGATCTCTATTTCAAGATCCAATTCCCGTTGAAACTCTCGACCCCTATTTCATGGTCCAGTATGATCCCTATTTCATGTTCACACCCTGACTCCTATTTCATGGCCACGTACGATCCCTATTTCATGACCGTACCAACATCACAACAATGACCATACCCCACCTTGGTATGTTATTCAACTATGCAACGTGTCATGCAACATCAATGACATGCATGCATACTCATAACGACTACATCATACAACATCACAATAACAACCACGTATCACAACATTGATCAATATACTACTTGTCATTACCATCATGATTATCATGCATTCTTCACATATAATCACGTAATTAACTCTTACCACGATAGTGCAACGCAACATATACTACAACGTATCACATACTCATATATCATTAGCAAGTATACGAAACACAACAAATACATTCACAACAACAACGTCAATGAACATATTGATTATGTTTATAGTCAAGTTACATTAATTATCCCTACAATTGTGTGTATACTCTTCTTTTACTACTTCCAGCTACAACCCATCAATTCCTAAACATTACTAAGTAATTAAATAATATTTCAGCAATTTTTTTAGAATTTAAAAATTAATTTTTCATGCTACAGGGCTTGCTAAGCGAGGGTCACTACTCGCTAAGATACAAACTCATTGACTCTGCTCGCTAAGTGAGCTCCAACTCGCTAAGCGAGATCTGCGATTTTGCAAATCGCACTTCTACGCTCAGCACTCAAACCTGCTACGAATAACAATATACCCGGTACCAACAACACCCAGGAATCACAGTATTCATCAATTTCACTATCTAATTCATACAATTATCAACTAATAACAACCAACTACTCATAATTAAACCTAATTCCTCCTCAATCTACCACAACCTCAATCTCTAGTCCTCAACCTACCAAATTCCCATTATAAAACCCTTAGAGATGGAAGAATCTCACCCTTACCTTAGGTTTTGTCGAGAATTTCCTTCTTTGATATCAAACCTTTTCCTTTTCTTCTTATCTTCACAACTTTCACGGTCGTTTCCATGTTCTCTCACAACATGACTATGTTTTCCCTTTTTCCTTAATTCCAAAATAACCCCTAAGACCCAACTTATGATCTTCCACTTTTACCCTTATTACTTTTACCAATGGACCACCTTGTCCTCACCTTATATTTTATTCCATTTAATTTATTTATCACATAATAATACAATTATCCACCACAATATAATTCTCAATCACAATTATATTTGATAATCTATTATTCTAAACACAACAACACGCAATAATCCGAATAAAATAATTAAATAAAATTCGGGGCGTTACACTAATTGCATCGATTAATCACTATTGTGTAAGATACTAAGCAGAATCGGTTGCCTTTTCAGTTTTGGCACTAGGTTCCTTATTACTCTTTTGGTTGTGGATGATTAAGTTCACCATATCATTATTATGTATATATTATTATTACTATTACTATTACTATATTATTATTTTAATTTTCCTCTTGCACCTTATCCCTTTTACTTTATCTCTTGCTCTCTTCTCCTCTTTTATTTTTATTACGCTTTATCATCGATTATCATGTTTATGTTTATGTTTATATATCTTTCTACCTTTTCTTTTGTCCATTTGGACACCAAAAATATTAATAAAGGATTAAACCTCTAAAAAACTTGTGATATTGATCTTGGGCTATGGTTACTATCCTTTGCATTGGAATTGGAGTTTGAGACTTAGATTCTAGGACACCTTCCATTTGCTTTATTCATCATGGAGTTGATACTTTAGCCTTTATTTGGCCATTTTCTTGCTTATGCTTATAAGGATGGAACTTTTTTGCTTATGCTTGGAAGTATCATCAAGTTTTGTTAGATCTTTTCTCCTTTATCTCTTTTATTTTATTTTTAGGATAGACTATTCATCTCCTCCCCTTCTTTAATTTTCAAAACCTCATGTCTTTTTCAAAGTATTCTTATTTTAAAAATCTTCACCACTTTAATAATCCAAACTTGACTTTTGTCAAGTGACTTTTACTTTATCTTTTCTTTTAATAAATGTCAATGAACTTAATCATTTTGACTTCAATTCAAAAATAAAAAAGAACCAAACTCATTCAAGTTTTTTTGTGCCTTTATGTACTTCTTTTGTTTTCTTTACAAGTTTAGATTATGAGCCATTTTTCTCTAGTCTAGTGTAAGTCTCTCAATCTCCATGGTTGTAGTTTGATGTAATTAAGTCTCTTGTCATACGTGGGGTTTACTGGCATACTCGTCGATTTTATCCGAGTTGGCGCCCTCCCCATAAAGATGTATGAGTCCATTCACTCATTCTCATGGTAGATTTATGAGGCTATCCACTTGAAAATGACAAATTGTCTTTACTTATTAAAATCAATCAAAACCAATCAATTTTCACTATTCGTACCATGAACTAGATGTTTTGATCTTACATTGCACATTGTGGGTATGTAGCCATGAGGTGGTAAACCTCTCCAAACACAAAACCATTAAAAATTATTTCTTTTCTCATCCCCCACTCTCATTTAAACAACCCATTTTCAAACTAAAAGCAATAAATTTTTCAAAGGGCTCCCATGGAGTACCATAGACATTTTTGGTAATAATACCTTCCCTTTTTGTAACCAACCCCCTTACCCTTTCTCTGCTTGTTTCTTTAGCTTTCTGCTTTTAGATTCATTTTAGGATTTATTTGCTCTTTTTTCCTTTTACTTTGGAATAAAATAAAACGCGGTGGCGACTCTGTTTACCTTGAGTTAAGTTAATCAATTGCTTACACTCAGATTTTTACTGCTACAGAAAAGTGGCGACTATGCTGGGGAGTAATATCTAAGTGGGTTCAACCTACTTTGATTTATTTATTGCTTTGGTTTGACTTGTTTGTTATTACTTGTTCTGTTCTGGTTTTGTGATCCTTTGTGAGTGAGATAGATCATGTACCCAGATATGAGTGAACTCATGATAGGACGATGATATATTTGAGGGGATACGTGTGTAGTAGCCATATGCGATGTTAATCTAAGAATCATCACTCAGTTAGGCTCCTTCGGATTACTGATGCCATGGCTAGTAGTCGTGTCATGGAATTACTTTTCTGATTCGAGCTTATCATACTAAGGACTGTAGAACCCTTAACCCATCTAGTCCATATTAGGAACGTTGTGCGAAAGTCATCCAGGTGTAGACCTAGGGTGATTGTCACGCGATACTACACTCAGACGAGGTTCTCTTGAGGAAATTATTGGTTGGGGAGTAGTCCAAAGTACCGATGATATCAGAAGGATGGATTCTAACTCCTGGAACTTCTGTTAGAACCCTTTTGGTTTTCTACAGGTACAATGAAGAAAAAACCTTAGTACATACCTTTGTGGGTTG
Organism: Lathyrus aphaca; assembly: GCA_963966055.1. NCBI lineage: Eukaryota > Viridiplantae > Streptophyta > Magnoliopsida > Fabales > Fabaceae > Lathyrus > Lathyrus aphaca. The sequence continues at coordinate 312,065,746 of OZ014521.1, forward strand.
GTGTTTCTTATCCCTTAAATCCATGCTCGTGAATCAGAACCTTGACCCGTGTGCTTTGTGTGATCTTTTTTGTGGTTGTTGCATCCATGCATTCATGCATCATAATCATCATTGTAACCATTTTCAAGGAAAACAACTCATATTATTACAAATATGGATAAGACAAATGTTCCTTTTTTGATAATTATAAATAAAAGTTATGATGCCCATGCCCTCGATGTTTCACATGTTTGTGATAATCGAGTTGATTCCCTAAAAATGAAAAATAAAAAAATGGAAGCATCACATTCATCATGTGCATATGCATTTCCCAAAACAAAAGCTCATTTGTCCTTATGTCCTTGTACCAGTTGGTTGATTTCTCGACATTTGTACTAAATTTTAAGTGGTTACTAACGGATAATAAAGAGGATAGAGAATGTTGATCCCATGTCAGGTTTTAAGGTGATGACCAATTTGATGTATGACTCTCCTCCGAAAAACATTGTTCCACTGTTGGATGTTCCTATTCAGTCTCAATATGTGCAAGGTAGCTTGGTTACTCAAGTTGATGAAGGAGATTCCAGTTTTCTGATGTATATGCCAAATCCTCCAAATGTCCACCCTATGACAAAGGTGATAAATCCTTGAGTTGTGGAACTCGAGGAAGGACTTCATGATCTCAAAGAACAATTAAAGATGAAGATAGGACCCGAGGCCTCTGGTCTTAAGGCACATGACTTATGTTTGGTACCAGACGTGGTTTTTCCTCTGAAGTTAGAAATGCTTGTCTTTGAAATATACAAAGGTGTTAGTTGTCCAAAGTACCATTTGAAGATGTTTTGTCGGAAGATGGTCGCTCATATCAAGGACAATAAGATGATGATTCACTGCTTTCAAGAAAGTTTATATGAGGGATCCTTGATGTGGTATATGAAACTAGAAAGGAATCATATTCAGTCTTGGGAATACCTAGTTGCTTCTTTTGTGAAATAGTACAAGTATAATGTTTATATGGCACCAGATTGTGATCAACTCTAGATCATGTCCCAGAAAAACAAAGAAAACTTTAAGAAGTATGCACAAAGGTGGTGCGAGTTTGCCGCCCAAGTCAGTCTTCCATTGGAAGAAAAAGAGATTACCAAGATCTTTTTGGAAACTCTCAGTCCTTTCTATTATGATAAAAGGATTGTTAGTGCACCCACTGACTTTGCTGAGATGGTGAACATGGGAATGAGACTAGACGAAGGTGTCCGTGAAGGACGGTTAACCAAAGAAGGACGTTTTACTGGATTTCATAAAATGAAAGAGCGTGAAGCCAATGCTATGTCCCAGGAAAAGCATAGGAGAGGAAATCAACGTAATCAATAAGTGGCGTCAATAACTCCTACTGTTAAGTAAACAATGTTCAAGAGAAAGCGCAGTTTAATCAAATCCCAATGACTTACAGTCAGTTGTGGTCTTATTTTGCTCGAAACTCGATAATGACACCCAAAAAGACCAGAGCCATGAGATCTTGTCCTCCTTGGTACGATCCAAATACTATTTGTTAGTTTCATGATAGAGTAACGGGGCATTCGATTGAGGAATGCAAGGTTTTCCAAGAACAGGTTCAAGAGATGATCGACAATGAGGTGTTAAACTTTGAGGGAGGAAGCCCGTTTTTTAATAGAGCGCCTTTATCCTAAAGACTCAAGAGGGTCCTTTCCAATAGAGTGGAATCAAGAGGGTTAAGGATGTGCTTTTAGCCAAGAGCTAATATTGTGACAGTCTCCTCAGTTCTTTAGTTCATTTTACTACAACTTTGTTTGTAATTTTTCATGATTTTTATGGCTTTGTTTGCATGTAAGAACTTGTTTGTTTTGAATATTAACCATAACGAAATGAGTATGTTTATCTTGAAGTGATTCATTCGCTTTCACTCATTTAATTTGTTTTCTACATTGAAATACCAGCTTCTTGTCTAAACTCTTTGAGGGAGGATGATGAAGTAAAAATGCAAAATTTCTGGTTGTGTGCTTTTGAATAAGACCATGCTGATGATGTAAGGCATTGTTCCAAATTTCCAAACACTAGAGATATAAGGAAGATAATCACTTGTTAACCCTTTTGAGCCTTGAGGTAGGAGTTTCTTTTCTAAATGAAAAAACCCTCACATTTAACCTTGGGGCGAGGTAGTCTTCAGTTAATTTGACCAAGTGTCCAAATTTCAAAAGAAGTGTGCATCTAAGAAAACCAAAATTGTTATTCCTCATCCATGAAGGAAGGAGACAATCATAACCTTATTCACAAGCCAGATTAGCCACTGTTACATGATTTGTTAAAAAAAATATAGAAAGAAAAAGAAAAGTAAAATCCCACTAAGTAAAAAAAAACTTGAAAACAAATGACTTAGGAAAAACTGGGGCATCCCGTTGGACATCCAAAATTCTAAAAAAATTGGTCCAGGAAAAAGTTAGGGAAAATAAAAAGATTGTGAATCACAAAAAGCGAAAAGAAAGGATTACAAAGAAAAATCCTCATCAAAAGAACAAATTTGTGTGACTACTAAGTTAAAAGATGAAAGGGTGACTGTTATTCCACGAACGTCCTCATTTGATCTTAAACTATGAACCTCATGGGTTCTTAACCCATTAGTTTAATCCATTTGAGAGATGAACCTTCGTGTCAATTAGTTGAATATATGAATGAAGAACATCATAGAGATTGGGTGGGTACAAATAATTTTTTGAGCCTAAAAATCCTTTTTTTCTGAAAACCCTGAACCATGCCAAGTTATAACCCTCAAAAGACCCAAATGAAGCATGGTTTATTTTAAAAGCGTACATTAACGAGATAATGTTCCTGACTCCCACGAGTTGTGCTAAATGATCTTTGTTGGTATTGCATATGCATTCAAAAATCAATGTCGTATTCAAACTAGTAATGCTTTCACAAGGTTTTGCGACATCATTTCAATAAAAACTTCAAGATAGACATATGTGTTGCATTAGAATTATCATTCTCAAAATTAACTTTTTTGCTTGCATACATTTGTTTGACATCATGAAAGCTTACAAATTAGCATTAGTGATGAGTTTAATTCTTTGAGGCCTTAAACTCTGATGAGTGATTGGCAAATCATTTAAAGAATGACCATATCCACAGGCATATTGTGTAACACCCCCTTTTTATACCCCGAAATTATCAAATAATCATTTAGGCACATATTAAAATTCTATCAGAGTATAATTAGAAAATGGTATAAAAGAGGTATGTCACATTATACATGAAATTAAAACATCCAACACCTACTCACCAATAGATATGTGTCGCTCCCACCAAATGAGATCAACTCAAATAGGGCACAGACGCGAACGGTCAGCGAAAGAGAAAAAAAAAGAGTCGCCAGCTAGGCATTTTTATCCCGAAGGAAAGGTAATGCTGCATAAACCTGAGAAAAGATGGATAAGACAATCGCGAACCAGAGAAACTGAGAAAGGGGCTTGGTTACAACCTGGGAAGGTATTAGCACCCAGGTTGTCCGTCGTACTCGACGGGATCCACGCTTGAAAGTTTGTGTTTAAAGGGGTAGTGTCAGTGCTATTTATGTGCAAAAGCAAAGAAAAGAAAATAAGTGTCAGTGCTGGAAGAAAGTGTGAGGTAAAATAAGGGAGTGTCAGTGCAAGAAAAGAATGTGAAGCTCAAGATCATGAGGCTTAAAGAATAATGCAGGAAGGAGGGGGAATACACAGAGACTTTTGTTCGATAACTGTTAAGTTATGCCTACGTATCCTCTCGTGCAATGAGGAAGTCAGAATACCGTAGTTCGACTCAAAGAGACTGAAAGGTAAATTGATTGATGGTGAGAAAAGAATCCCGGAGGAGACGATTGTCTGTTTTTGTGTATTTTCAATCTTTTATTGCTTTCGGAGTTTGTCATAAGAAAATGAGCTTAAGCCTAAACCAAGGGTTAGTAAACTCATCACATCCTCCCTCTGACTAGGGGCAATGAGAATACCTTAAGTATGAAGCAGACACCTCACACTTAATCGCCATGATGTAGGATTAAAATCATTAACCTACTTGCATTTATTTATATTTGTTTTTGTTTAGTGTTAGGTAATTAGTTTAAGCCATAATCAAGGATTTAATGGACCCATTACACCATCCTAATAGAAGGATAATAGATGAGAACATTTAAGCCGAGGAAGGCTCCTCAACTTAATCCATGATTAGGGATTAACCTCATGACAAAACAAAGTCTTTATTAAAGTGGATTTTAGTTAATGTTAAGATTAAGAAGTGAATTTTATGGTTTGTAAGACAACTTGAGGGGGACTTGTCCATTAACACTAGGGTTAGTCCTTCTTAACCAATTAAGGAAGAATTAGAACCCTAATGCAAGGCCCAAGTTACAAGCTTGATGTCTTAGTGATTTATTAGATGGATTGTTTAAAGGATTTAAACACATTAAGGGCTTAACACTTTGGATTAAAGTTATACACACCATCCTAATAGAAGGATGCAGGCATAAGCTTAATCACAAAGTCTTAAAATATTTAAGGTTTAGTCCTTGGTTAAGAGATGAGAAGAGAAGACACAAAGATGACACAAAGGTAAAACTAATGGGGGACTAATCAAACCCTAATTGTGATCATGCTTGGGTGTTCCTAGGGTTTATGAGGCTTGCAAGAAGATCTTCAAGAGAGCCACCAAGGAAGAAGCAGGATGAAAGGAAGAGAAGCAGCAAGAAGCAAGACAACTTACTTCACTTAAGAAGATAAGTTACTTGGAGAAAGAATGAGAGAAAGGAGCATGAGTGAGAAATCTCACTCTAATTCACAAGTAAAATGCAGCAAATAATGCATAAAAGAGATGAGAAGAGATTATGAGAAGTGAAGTCAAATTCACTTCTCAAACACTTACCACCTGAAAAGTTAGCAACAAGAAATGAAATGAAATGAAAATGAGATGAAATGCTAAGATGAAAGCCAAATTCAGAAGCCTATCAAGATGTAAATGATGCTAGAAGATGATACAAATGGTTGTCATGAGATGTGGATGATCATACAAGTAGTGAAGATGCAAATGAGACATGAAAGGAGGTATGAAAGTTCATGAAAACTTATGAAATGCAATGGATGCATAACATGGAAAATGGATGATGCAATGATCAAACATGATTTCAATATGTCCTAATATGTCTTATATGTCATGTGGATGCACAAAATGTCATGGCAAGTTTATGTATGCAAGCTTATGAAGAATGAAGGCAGATGAAAGCAAAGATTAGGGTTTATGTACAAGATGCAATGCAAAATTCAAAATCAGAAGCAAATGACAAGATAAAAACTTGAAAATGGAATCAAAGGAACCCTAAACATATACAAGTTCACTTCCCAAAGGAGGAGACCTAGATCTTAACCTAATGGAAGTTATGATTTTCTTAAGTTTGCTAGGGTTTTAAGGCACCTCTAAAGGAAAAATGCAAAACAAAATGAAAATGAAAGATAAATTCATACCAATTTTATCCTAGAAACTACATGATATGTGGAATGCAATTCAAAAAGAACCATTATCAAACTCTTCATGGTTAGGCAGAATTTTTTTTCTAAGTTAGGGTCAAAATATTAATTTTAAAGAACCCTAAATCAAAAGAAAAATGTCAAAATGGATCAAAAACCAAAAAGAAATTTGTATGAATGGTTTGATAATGTCTCTAAATGTTTCAAGATGCAATTTGATTTTTTGGTGATTTTTAGAACTTAAATGGTATTTTAATTAATTAATTTCCATTAATTAATTAAAATAAACATTAAAATATTTTAAAAGTACAAATTTTATGCAAAAAATGAAATGAAAAATATTTTCAGAATGAGAAAAATATTTAGAACCATGATGCAAAAAATAAAATTTTTTGAATGATGTTTTGCTATTTTAAAATAAATATGCAAGAAAAATGAATTAAAATGTAATAAAAATGAATTAAAAAGAAAGTATGTAGATCTAATGGCCTAGATTTGAACTGGAGAAGGGGAGGTTGACTGCGCGCGTTTTTTAAAGGCTGAGATTCATTTTAATTTAATTAAACTAATTACACTTAATTAAATTAATAAAACTGAATTAGGGTTAAGACTTAAACACTTTCAGGTGACCGGAGAGGAGCTCCGGTCATCTTCTCCGGCGGGACCAAAACCCTAAAACACTCTACAGGCCACCCCACATCAAATCAACCACCCAGAAATGATCCTCTATGCAAACCTCATTCAATTCAACCCTCAAACATCATTTACAACCCAAGAACAAAGAGAATCGAATCAAACTATTTCACGGGTGAAATTTCAGAGGACTACAAAATACTCATTTCTTCACCATTTTTAATTCTAAGAGTATCAGCATGACCAGCATAACATATATTTTCACTTTGTTACAAAAGAAACAAGCTCTGAAAAGTTTGGTTCCTGAGTTTACCTGAGACGATGAACTGCAAATGTGAGCTTTTCAGGCCTCTCCTTCGTGCAAAAAGTCTTCTCTGAACCTCCTGAGACTAATGAGGTGCTTCAAAACCTTTAATGGTGGTTGATTTGAAAGTTTCAGTTCTGGTATAGCAGGTTTTGAGGTTGGTGTATGTGATGTTTTTGGATGTTTTAATGGTTGATTTTGGTTCTATGGAGGATGTGTGACTTGTTGGTGAAGAGAAAATTGAAGTGTGATGGCTGTGGGAAGAGTTTCGAAGAGATGAAGAAAACTTGCAGTTTTTGTGTATCTGATTTTGTGTCCCCTTCTAGCTCATGTCCATCCTGTTTTATGATCCATAACCCATCCCTAAACTATTGGAAGGAGTCTGAGGAAGTGACATGCACTGTGGGAATGGCATGGGGCAATTGGCCAAAAAGTCAGTGGTAGGTGTACCTCAAGTATGGGTTGTGGCAGAGGCTATCCTAGGGCTGCTCTGAGTTCTGCTGGCTTTAAGGGTGGCCATGGGATGCTTTGAGGTGATCAGAAATGGATGAAGGGTGAGATGTCACATGTTTTGCCTTTTTACAACTTGTTGCATTTTGAAGTTTTTGGTCATAGATATGTGACATCCCTTGGGCAATTTGCAGCAAAATGGACCATATGAAGTTGTTATAATGTTTTGAGGTCACTTAGCAACTAATCCAATCATTGGAAGTCCCTTTTGCAAAAATTCCATTATTAAAGATTCATGAGAAATGCCTTATGGTGACTTGTAATTCAAGGCATGAAAATGAGAAATCTCTTGGGAAATTCTGAATCATGGACCATATATGATGTTTGTGTAATGGTTAGAAGTCAAATTGAGGTCACAAATTGCCTTGGCAAGTGGTTTTGCAAGTTTCCCACTTTGGTGCATAAGTGAAATTTTGTGATTTTTCCCAACTTTGCAAGGCCATAACTTGCGTTTTATGATGAATTAGATCAAGTTCTTGTACTTTGTGAAAAGGGAATGATACAATCTACAACTTTCATGACCAAGAATTTTTCATTTGAAGCATTTTTGAATCAAAAAGAGGAGGTTGAAAAACTTTCCCAAAATGGCAATTTTGCATTACAAGTCACTTTCCCGAAATGGCAACTTTGCAAATGGCTTGAAATTCTTCAATTTTGTGAACTTCTAACTTCTTCTAAGATCAAATAAAGATCATATACACCCAAAATGATGGATAAGACCCTTTGGTTGGGTGATTGGGGGCCTCAGATGCCCTGATTTTGCACTGACTTGCTCAAGAAGTCATTCATTGATCAGATGCCTTCCCCATTGAATTTCTTCATGAAAATTGGTATGCATGATCCTCATATCATATAGAGACCAATAGAAACAAGAATGACCAAAAATTTTGGAGTTATGGCCTCTGAAACCAAAACCCTAATTTTAGGTCATCCAGTTAAGCTTGGCTCTACTTCCATACCTCTCTCAGTTCTTGTGATTTTCTAACTTTCTTGACCTTGGGAGGATATAATATGATGCTTGAACATACATGGACCCTATTGAAATGATTGTATACTCTTGGAGTGGCTCAGATGGCTCTTGGATTGCTCATATCACAAACCCTAGATGCAGATGACTTTGAACCAATGCAGTGAAGAAAAAATGCAATATGAGATGATATGATTGAACCTATGCAAATGAAAAGAATCACAAGCCATGGTGAAAGGAGTGAGGGAAAATTTGGGGTGTTTACAATATGCAATAGTGGATTAGCTAAATACTTGCACCCACATCTCAATATTTAGAATAAAAGCGGAAACTCTAAACATTGAATAACATCAAACATATATATACATATATATATATATATATATATATATATATATATATATATATATATATTCATCAAGTTTGATTCACCAACATAATTCATGTTTACATAAACATTCATCGTCAAGATATATATACAAATGCACCACAAAAGGCATCACAACCAAAAGAATGAAGACACGCTTCACAAAAAGACCTCAAGCAAACCTACTCTGCAATGCCTCATAGAGCATCATAAAACAGCTGAAGGGTGAGAAATATTATCATAATAACAATGCATATAATTATATATCTTAGCATATAAATACACATTTATTACATTCTCACCACAATTCATCTCCAATCACACATATACATCACAATGTATAAATATCCATATATATACATACATATATATATATATATATATATATATATATATATATATATATATATATATATATATATAAATCAAGCATATTCATCATGCATACTTTCATCATTTCCATCACTCCACATAAACATACATATTCATGTTTACTCATAAATACACAAATACAAAGATGACAAAATGCAAATCATAGAGACCGACTCACGACTCTATGCAAATGCAATGCGGTACCGACTCAATTATCTCAAGTTCACTCAGGAACGTATTGGAACCATCGCTCGTTACCCATGTAACTCACCTTCGGGCCTACGATGTTCACCTATTGCTCACACCCCACATGGGCATACAATGTTTATGGATTGCTCACACCCCACACGAGCACACAATCTGATTTTTCACACCCCACACGGGCACACAACAATTCGTGATCATTTCACCTATTGCTCACACCTCACATAGGCACACAATGTTTGTGGATTGCTCACACCCCACACGGGCACACAATCTGATTGTTCACACCCTACATGGACACAAAATCATGTTTAAATCATCTTTCACACCTCACATAGGCCCACGATGTGACAACGTATTCACATTAGAATCCCACAACACAAGAATGTACATCATTATGCTTCACATACAAAATGACTCAAACACTCTTGAAATTCATACATATTCACAATATATTCATGCATTCATCTCATACAATCACATACAATCTACATACATTCACATAAATTACGCCAAAAGGCAACAAATCTTTCCCAATCAACATGCATTCACGTTTAGTTCGAACACGCATTTATGTTTCCCTCTTTGGAATTTCTTGAAGTGCAAGGCATAGAAACTTGTGAATTTTTGTGCAATCTTGATCAAAATGTGTTGCGTTATGTTGGTATGATGTTTAGAAGTTGATTAGAGGTCATGAAATTGCTTGGCAAGTGAAATTGCAAAAATCCCTCTTTGGTGCACACTTGAAAATTATAGGATTTTTGCCAACTTTGAAAGGCCATATCTTGAGTTCTAAGATGAATCAAGACATGTTATTGTACCTTTTGAAAATGGGAATACATAATCTACAAATTTCATGTCCAAGGATTTTTCATTTGAAGCATTTTTGGTCATGAAAGAATGGGTTGAATATCTTTCCCAAAATGGAAAGTTTCCATTACAAGTCATTTCCAAAAATAGCAAGTTTGCATTTTGCTCAAAATTCTTCAACTTTGTGAACTTCCAACCACTTCATTGATCAAATAAAAATCATAGAGAATCAAAATGATGATGATGACCCTTTAGTACCCTTTATGGAGGCCTCAGATGCCCTTATTTTGACTTTATTTGCTCAAGAAGTTACCCAATGATCAGATGACTTTCACAATGATTTTCTTCATCAAACTTGGTACACATGATCCTTATAACATATTAAGACCATTAGAAACAAGAATGACCAAAAAAATTGGGATTAAGGCCTTTGAAACCAAAACCCTAATTTTAGGTCATTTGTGTAGGAAATCTTTAGTCTGCCTCTATGCCTTTGCCATGCTTTGTGATCCCTGGACTTTTATGAACTTTGGGGAGCATATTATGATCATGGAACACACATGAACCCTCTTGGAAAGCTTCAAGACCATTGGGATGGCTCAGATCAATTCTTGGATTGCTCATATCACAAACCCTAGATGCAGATGAAATGAACTATGCAGTGGGATATGATATGCTTATGCTAATGCAAAAAATGAAAGATTACAAGCCATGGTGTGAGAAAAAGTGAGGGAAAATTTGGGGTGTTTACAGCTGCCCCTATTCAAGCATGAGTTAGTTGTGCAGGATGTAAGCGCCTGGCTTAACACACAAACAAGATAACTTGTGGTTGAATACCAAAGACAGTCTGAAATTTGCACTCACTGGGGAGAAGAAGAAAAGGGATATAAAGTGTAAAAGATAGTATAGTATGCTTATCAAGTATAAGCGATGGAGGACGACCATCGAGCAGAGGATGACTATTGGGGGTAAAACGGTAAGTAAAGCAATGACGGGGACGTCCATCATGTTGGGAAATAAAGAAACCGCGACGGGGACGACCATCGGGTAAGGAAATAAAATTCTTTGGGGATCAAAGGAATGAGGTTAGCACTGATGGGGACGACCATCAGGTTGAATAGAAAATATCAACGATGGGGACGACCATCGGGTAAAACTGATGAAGGACGATCATCAGGAAAAGGAAAAGGGACCACGACGGGGACGACCATCAGGTTTAAAGAATAAATGAAATATTTGACGAGGGACGGTCATCAAAGGTGAAGGATGATCACCTAGCAGGGGACGGCCTACTCTTTATCACGACATAGGACAAATGCCGGATAGAAAATATCAACAATGGGGACGGCCATCGGTCAAGCATGATGAAGGACGATCATCAAGAGGTGAAGGATGATCACCTAGCAGGGGACGACTGCTCTTGGGGAATTATCTCGACGTAGGACGAATGCCAGATAACAAAGATCAACGATGGGGACGACCATCGGATAAAATGATGAGGGAAGGTCATCCAAAGGTGAAGGACGATCACCTGGCAGGGGACGGCTGCCGAAAATATCACGACATAGGAAGAATGCCGGATAGAAAAATTTTCAACAATGGGGATTCCACTGGGGAAAGGATGAGGGACGGTCATCCAAAGGTGAAGGACGATCACCTGGCAGGGGACGGCTGCCGAAAATATCACGACATAGGACGAATTCCAGATAGAAAAAGGTTTTTTGTCTTTATGGGGATGTAAACACGGACGAGTGCTTACGCTTTAAAATAGAAGGTATAAGTGTTTGACAGTGTGTATAGAACAAAGACGCGGACGAGCATCCTTAGATCCATGATACGAATGAGTATCAGTAAAAACAAACGCTGACACGTGCTTGAAGGATGATGATACAGACGAGTATTAATCTGCTGAGCAAAGAACACAGACGAGTGTTAAATCTACTGAGGGGTGATATATACAAGATACGGACGAGTATCGAAGACTCATGTATAAGTATGTACAAGTATTGATCTACTGGTGAAGTATGTGCAAGACACAGACGAGTGTCAAAAAGGGATTGAGCAAGGGACACAGACGAGTGTTTGACTTGCTGGGGAAGCATGACACAGGCGAGTGTCAAAAAAGAATACGTACAAGTTATGAACAAGTGTTTGAGAATTCCGTATAAGTAAGATATGGATGAATACCAAAGGGATTATGGCGACTTCCCTGGGAAAGATGACACGGACGAGTGTCGAAAAGAACATGTATAAATATGAACAGGCATTTGTACTTGAGAGTGCAAAGGGGATATGCGTTTTATATATTGCTGATGATATGAGTTTTATATATGCAGGGGATATGAGTTTTATATATTGCTGATGAAGTGATATTGATATTTGCAGGTGATGGGCTCAAACCTGGCTTATGATCATGCAAATGTTTAATTTTTGCCGTAATGCTCCGTATTAGACGGAATGCTACGCTTAGTTTGGGGAAAAATGATGTGAATGCTACGATTATGCAAATGAGACAACCGATCCGAAATCCGGATCCTGCGGGGAGAGAGATCTCTGGGTTATCTGTCTGCTGGGGATGAGGAAGTTTCAGCAACTTCGCTGGGGAAGTATTTCAGGAATTGCTCTACTAGGGAGAAAATGGCAGCTCTGACGGGGAGTAGAAAGTTCCTGACTACCTTGCTGGGGAAAAGCCGTCAGGCATCGCTCGGGAGATCCTGCTTGGGGAGGAGATAAATGTCGGGAAGTAATCCGTTGCCACTCCTTCGTCCCAGCGATATGCTGGGGATTGATGAATTCCTTAAGGAATCCTCTGGGGGGATAAAACTTCGCGAGGAAATGCTTCTTGTTAAGGAGTCCTGCTGATGATGTGATTGCTGGCTTGGATGGGGATATAATGCCTGATATGCCCCATGCTATGAAATGGTCTTCCTTGAGTACCTGCAACCTGTTAAAAGAAGGAAACACACAAGTGTCCCGAGGTATCCTTAATCGGATTTCGCCATATGAGTTAGATTTGTCTGAGAGCAACATATTTCCTGCAAGCATTTATTAAAATGGCTCATATGTTTTATGCAAGTGTTGTACCATGAACTTTGGACATTTTGCAAACGAAACAAAAATGTACAAAACAAAGTGTGACTGAAAATTATGATTTTATTGATTTGTGCGCCCTGAATAGGCAAGTACAGTCAAAGAAGTGAATCCCCTAAAAGGAGGAGATTGCTGTAAATTAAGAAAATAAAAGTGTCGGAAATGTTGAAGATGACGCTCCAGTGAGCTTCCTTTTCTATGACCCGTATGACCTTGACGTTCTTCTTATCTTGGTTTCTGAAGAAGGTTGATTTTGACCGATGCTCTATCCTTTCAAAGCTTGCCATGTTATGTGAGTGATACAGACGAATTCAGAATGCAGTTGTTCGCTTATTACCTGATTTTGCGTGGATCGCCCTTTCGGGGTTTCAATTCACCGGGATACCCATTTTTGCCTGAGCTGTCTGATGTGGCTTTTCAACTCAGCGGGTGTACATTTTTTTGTTTTTCCCTTATTTTTGCCCGAGTCTTTTATTCTGTTTTTAACTCGCCGGGATGCCCTATTTTTGCCTGGACTTACATTATGTTTTTATGTCCAGCGGGTCTTTTATGTGAAGTATTTTTTAACTGCATCTGAATTCACAGGAGATAAGAAATCCTCACCATCCATAGTAGTGAGCATCAGTTCCCCACCATAGAAAACTTTCTTTATTATGAACGGGCCTTTGTAGTTTGGCGTCCATTTTCCCCTATGGTCTGTATGAGGTGGAAGAAGTATTTTCAGAACAAGCTCTCCCACTTGGTATTTCCGAGGTCTGATTTTCTGATCGAAGGCTTTCTTCATTCGCTTTTGATACAACTGCCCATGGCAGATGGCTGCTAATTTCTTTTCTTCAATCAGATTCAGTTGATTGTATCGAGATCGGACCGATTCTGCTTCATCTAGTTTCACATTCATCATTACACGTAAGGAGGGTAATTCAACTTCAACAGGTAGGACTGCTTCCATACCATACACAAGCTGATAAGGTGTTTCCCCAGTAGATGTTCTGATAGAGGTTCGGTACCCATGCAAGGAAAATGGTAGCATTTTGTGCCAGTCTTTGTAGGTGACTACCATATCTGCACAATCTTCTTGATATTCTTATTGGCTGCCTCAACAACGCCGTTCATCTTCGCCCTGTAAGGAGAAGAGTTGTGATGTTGGATTTTGAAGTCCCGACAAAGTTCTACCATCATCTTGTTGTTCAAATTGGAACCGTTATCAGTAATGATTCGCTCGGTAACTCCATATCGACAAATGATATCCCTTTTCAGAAATCGAGCCACCATTTGCCTGGTGACATTTGCATACGAAGTTGCTTCAACCCATTTGGTGAAGTATTCAATGGCTACCGGGATGAATCTGTGACCATTTGAAGCAGTCGGTTCAATCTTTCCAATCATATCAATGCCCCACATGGAGAAGGGCCAAGGTGAAGACATTGCATTCAAAGGATTCTGAGGCACATGCACTTTATCTGCATAGATCTAGCATTGGTGGCATATTCTAGCATAAGCACAACAGTCTGCATCCATTGTGATCCAATAGTAACCCGATCTTAACGATTTCTTTGCCATTGCATGTCCTCCGGCATGGGTACCGAAAGAACCTTCATGTACTTCGTGCATCAGCATGTCTGCTTCTTTCTTGTCAACACATCTAAGCAAGACCATGTCGCAGTTTCGTTTGTACAAAGAGCCATCAGTATTGAGGAAGAAACTGCCGGCTAGCCTTCTTAATGTCTTCTTGTCATTTGATGATGCCCCAGGTGGGTACATCTGATTTTCCAAGAAGCATTTAATGTCATAGTACCAAGGCTTGTTATCAGTGACATTGTCCACAAAGAATACATATGCCGGTATGTCCAATCTGGATACCAGAATCCAAGGTACATAATTGGCAGCTTGTACTTTGATCATGGATGAAATGGTAGCCAAAGCGTCTGCAAACTGATTCTCATCTCGAGGGATGTATTCAAGCTTAACTGTTGTGAAGAAGTTCAACAATCTCCTCGTATAGTCACGGTAGGGAATCAGATGCTCCTGATGAGTGTACCACTTGCCGTTTGTCTGGTTGATTACCAAAGCTGAATCTCCGAATACATTCAAGGTTTTGATCCTGAGGTCAATGGCTTCCTCAAGACCCATGATACAAGCTTTGTATTCAGCTTTGTTTTTAGTGCAAGCAAAGGTTAGTTTTACTGAGAAAGGCATATGGACTCCCTTGGGTGTGATAAGCACTACACCAACCCCACGACCGTTGCAATTAACTGCCCCATCAAACATTATAGTCCATGCTTCTTCTGGGTCAGGCCCTTGAGTATGTGTAAACACCCCAAATTTGCCCTCACCCATTCACACCATGTCTTGTGATCATTTCATATGCATAAACTCAATCATAGCATCACATACCACATTTTTGATTCACTACATAGATTCAAAGTCATCTGCATCTAGGGTTTGTGATCTGAACAATCCAAGAGCCTCTTGAGCCACTCCAAAGGTCATCAACCACTTCAAAGGGGTCCATGTATGTTAAAACATCATATTATATCCTCTCAAAGTCAAGAAAGTCAAAGAATCACAAGAACTGAGGATGGTATGGAAGCAGAGCCAGGTTTAACTGCACAGATGACCTAAAATTAGGGTTTTGGTTTCAGAGGCCATAACTCCAAATTTTTTGGTCATTCTTGTTTCTATTGGTCTATATATGGTATAGGGAGTATGCATATCAATTTTCATGAAGAAATTCCATGGGGAAGTCATCTGATCAAGAGTTGACTTTTCAAGCAAGTCAGTGCAAAATCAGGGCATCTGAGGCCCTCAATGACCCAACCAAGGGTTGTTCTTCATCATTTTGATTGTATATGATCTTTATTTGATCATGGAAGATGTTATAAGTTCACAAATTTGAATTATTTCAAGTCTTTTGCAAAGTTGACTTTTTGGGGAAGTTTGACTTTTAATGAAATTTCCATTTTAGGCAACTTTTTCAACCCTTACTTTTTGATTCAAAAAAGCTTCAAATGGAAAAACTTTGGTCATGAAAGTTGTAGAATGGATCATTCCCTTTTCAAAAAGTACAAGAACATGACCTAATTCATTTTGGATCAAAAGTTATGGCTTGTCAAAGTTGGCAAAAATCACAAAATTTCAAGTTATGCACCAAAGAGGCATTTTGCAAAATGACTTGATCAATTGTTCTAAGGCTATCAAATGCACTTCTAATCTTCATACAAAGAGGTACCATGACCTAAAAGTCAGTTTGCATCAAAGAAGCATCACATTTCATGCCTTGAATCTCAAGAATTCACAAAGGGACCAAATCTTGTGGAATTTGCAAAACACTACACAAATCATGATCAAGTTGCTGAATCACCTCATGAATCATTCCATGGCTCTCCCTAAACTCAGCTGAACTCAGCCATTCTCCTGTCCTAGCCTGCCACTTGCCCATACCTCCAAGTACAACTTGCTTTACTTTTTGCAACTTGAAGCCATACCAATCCCACAGTGACACAACCACTCTCTGCCCAATCCAGAACTTACAAACATATCCCAAGGCTTCATTTTCATAACACACACAAGGCTGAAAGCTCCCACAAGACAGGATTCACAAGATCTCTCCAACTTGCATTTTCCTTCGAAACACCCTTCACAAGACTCAAACACAAAAACCAATTCCACAAATCATCTCAGCACACTTCCCTGGTCACAAATCATCCATCACCATAGCCTAAAAGTCACAAAATCAGAAACACGATTTCCACCTTACCTTGAGCAGAACTTCTGCCATTTCACAAACTAGCCATTCTCAAAGGTTCCTGAGCTTCATTTCATCATCAGAGGGTTCAAAGGAGTGGGTTTACACCAAGAAACAGCCCAGAAAGCACAGGATCAGAAAGCTCTATCTCAGGTATAGCTCAAGAACAAATTTTCCAGAACTTGTTTTTCTTGTTATAAAATGAAAGTGTATGTTGTGCTGATCATAATGATGTGTTTGAAATTGAAAATGAGTGAAAAATGAGGATGTATTGATGTTCTGAAATTTCTCCCGTGAAAAATGTTTGCTTCGATTTGCTTGATTCATGTAGTTTAAATGTTGTTTGATGGTTGATTTGTGTTCTAGGATGTTAGAGGATCATTTCCCTATGTTTAATTTGAAGTGGGGTGGCTTGTGGTGAAACCTAGGGTTTTGGTTCGCCGAAGAAGACGACCGGAAGTCTTCTCCGGCCACCTGAGAACCATTAACCCTAATCAGTGTCATTAATTGATGTTTGAATGTGGTACGTTAGATGCGTTGACTTAGGCTGACTGGCGCGCGTTTGAGTGGCCAGGATGCATCCTCAGAAACCCTAATCTCCATTAACTTAATTAATCCCAATTAATTAATTCATAAACTTAATTAACCTGGTTTGAATGTGGACCTTAGGATCACGCGCCAAGTCAACAGGTCTCTCCCCAGAATCAATCCTGGCTCTCCATTGCGTTTACTTTCTTTTTATTTTAATTTTAATTCATTTGTTTTATATTTCTTTTGTCCATTTATTTTAAAATAGCAAAAATTATTCAAAAATTCTGGAAATTTTTATACACACTTTTATTAATTTTCAGAAACCAAAAACATTTTTATTTTTATTTTTTGCATTAAAAAATATTTTTAAATCATTTAAAAGTTTATTTTTAATTAATTAATGAGAATTAATTAATTAAAAATACTTTTAGGTATTTAAAAATCACCAAAAAATTCATGAAACCTTCATAATCATTTAGAAACATTGTCCAACCCTCAAACCAAATTTCTTTTTTGGTCTTGATGTGTTTTGAGAATTTTTCATGGAATTAAAATCATTTCAAGGCATTATTTTGATCCAAACTTCAAAAAATCATTTCTGCCTAATCATTGAGTTGGACTTTGATTCTTTTTGCATTGCATTTTGTTTAGCATGTAGTTTGTGAGATTAAATTGGCATGATTTGATCTTTCATTTTAAATTTGTTTGGCATTTTTCTTATTAAGGTACCCTAAAACCCTAGAAAACTTAGGAAATTCATAACTTCCATTAGGTTAAGAGTTAGAACCTCTCCTTTGGGCAGTGAGTTAGTATAGGTTTAGGGTTGCTTTGAATTCATTTTCAATTTTTTATCTTGATGTTTGCCTCTGATTTTGGTTTTTGTTTGATGCATTGATCATAAACCCTAATTTGGGCTTCCTCTTGCATTCATCTTGCATTTGCATTCATACCATGACTTGCCATTGCATTTTGTACATTCATTTGATTCATTAGACATCTTAAGACATATTAAAAGCATGCTTGATCATTGCATCATGTATTTGCCATGTTGTATGCCATTTGCATTCCATAACTTTTCATGTATGTTCATGGTTCTAAACTTGCTCCATTTGCATCCATTTGTTCATGTGATCATCCCCATGCCTTGTTTCATGTTTGCATCATCCCATGACATCATTCTCATCTCATATATGCTTCTGGTTTTGATTTGCATCATGCCATTTCATCTCATTTTGCATTGCATTGCATTCCTTTCACTAACTTTTCAGGTGGTAAGCAACTTTGAGAAGTGAATTTGCCTTCACTTCTCACAATTTCTTTTCATCTCTTTCATGCATCCTTGCTGCATTTTGTTATGTGTTTGAGATTGAGCTTGCTCTTTCTTCTTCTTCTTACTTTCTTTCTTCAAGTGACTTGTCTTCTTAAATGAAGCAAGTTACTTTGCTTCTCCTGATCCTTTCATCTGCTTCCTGGTGGTTCCATTGAAGATTTCTCTTGTTAACCTCACAAACCTTAGGAACAACCAAGCATGACAATGATTAGGGTTTTGTTTAGTCTCCCCTCTTAGTTTTACCTTTGTGTCTCATTGAGTCTTCTCTCCTCACCTCATGATCAGGGACTAAACCCTAAAGGCTTTAAGGCTTTGTGATTAAGCTTATGCCTGCATCCTTCTATTAGGATGGAGTGTATAACTTTAATCCTAAGTGTTAAACCCTTAATGGGTTTAAACCCTTTAATCAATTCATCTAATAATCATCAAGACATCAAGCTTGTAACTTGGGCCTTGCATTAGGGTTCTAATTCTTCCTTAACTGGTTAAGAAGGACTAACCCTAGTGTTAATGGACAAGTCCCCCTCAAGTTGTCTTACAAACCCTAAAAATCATTTCATCATCATATCATTAAATAAAATCCACTTAATCAAAGGCATGTTTTGTCATGAGTTTAATCCCTAATCATGGATTAAGTTGAGGAGCTTTCCTCAGCTTAAACATTCTCATCTATTATCCTTCTATTAGGATGGTGTAATGAGTCTGTTTAATCTTTGATTATGGCTTAACCTCATTACTCAACACTAAACAAAAACCACAAAAACATCTAAATAATCACAAGTAGGTTAATGATCTTGATCCTACATCAAAGGTGATTAAGTGTGAGAAGCTGACTTCACACTTAAGGTACTCTCATTACCCCTAATCAGAGGGAAGATGTGATGAGTTTACTAAATCCATTGGTTTAGGCTTAAGCTCATTAACTTATGACAAAATCCAAAAAGCAATAAAAGACTGAAAACTAAAAAACAAACAATAATCGTCTCCTTCGGGATTCTTTTCTCATCTCATTCACTCACAAACGGGATCTTGCTTCTTCCGTCTAATGCAAGACAGTTTGCACCTGAGCCAGACAGGTCATACACTTGAGCATAGGCAAGTAGGCAGTTCACAAGTCAATTCATCTTTCAGTCTCTTTGGGTCGAACTACGGTGTTCTGACTTCCTCATTGCACGAGAGGATACGTAGGCATAACTTAATAGTTATCGAACAAAAGTCTCTGTATATTCCCCCTCCTTCCAGCATTATTCTTTAAGCCTCATACTCTTGAGCATTTCACTCCTGTCCTTACACTGACACTGTATATTTACACACTTCACACTTCTTTTACACTGACACCTGTACATCCTTTTCCAGCTCTTTATACACAAATTGCACTGACACTACCCCCTTTAAAACACAAATCTTCTAAGCGTGGATCCCGTCGAGTATGAAGGACAATCTGGGTGCTAATACCTTTCCAAGTTGTAACCAACCCCCTTTCTCAGTCTCTCTGGTTCGCAACCGTCTTATCCATTCTTTTTCTAGGTCTATGCAGCATTGCCTTTCCTCCGGGATAAAAATGCCTAGCTGGCGACTCTTTCCATTCCCTGTGAGTTCACTCCTGTGTGTTCTCGCGTCTCCTTTTGCCGACCGTTCGCCTCTGTACTCCATTTGACCCGGCTTCATTTGGTGGGAGCGACAACTTGGCGACTCTGCTGGGGATCCTTATACTGCAACCAGGGCTTCTGGTTATTTTTGTGGGTTCCTCCTAGCGCTTGATTGATTTGTGTTTACTGGGGTGTTATGTGATAGTTGTGTTTGTATTTGTATTTATTTTGTTTAGTGCTTTATGTACAGTTGTTTTATTGCTTTCTTTATAGCTTTACATATATCATACTGTCATATTGTGCTGGCTGGATCTGTTTTGTTGCTTTGATGGGTGGGGTTCCATTGAGAGTTGAGGTCCTATACCTGGGACCTGAGTGACACCTAGGCTAGAGTGGTTCATGTTCTTTCCCATTCCATTTCGGTCTAGTGCGGGAATATGAAACACGGTTCAGATATGGGTTTCTTCTTGAGAACTCTGTGCTACAGATTTCCTGTAGTGCTAGGGCTATCTGGGAAGCCTGCTAAGTCTGGATGACCTTCAGTATTGACCTTCAGAAACTGAGGTGAGTTAGAGGAGGATTTTTTATGGTTATTGTAAACACTGTACCTCCGGGTTAGAAGTGTTTACACTTCTCATAACTGATCCAAGTCTGAGGATCCTTGTTTTAGAACACTACCTGCGAGGGGGTTGGGCTGTTTACAGGTTTGCAGGTACCCTGGACCTCAGCATACCCTATTATTTTGTTTTGATTAAGAGTACTCCACTTTGGGACAGTTCTTGTGATTTTTAACCCTGGACATGTGACTCTTTATTTGAGTCTCCCACCTTGGTTACTGGACTTATGAACCTCCATCTGGATTTCTTGAACATACATGGACTTATATCAGAGCACTTGACCAGATCCAGCTCAGTCACAAACCCTTGCATATCATTTGCATACATCATCATTGCATCATTTTAACATTTGCTTATCTGTTTTTCAGGGTATCCATACTTTATTTTGGCTTGGTTTTGACCCCATCATCAGCATAGACCTATCTACTTCAGCTATCAGCTACCTGCTTCAGTCACCAGCACCAGCCAGTCAGTGGCCCATTTTCAGTGTTATTCTCAGCATCTGTCTCAGCTCTTCTTCAGCAACATGGCACCCAAGAAGAGTAATATCTCCTACCATTTCTTTCAGCCTGAGCTAGCCGACATCAGGAAGATTCAGACCCTGATTACTCCAGACCATATACCACTATTTAGAGAACACTATGGAGGCATACTTGATGTGGTTATGGATTTGGACCCTTCACAGAGGAGCTTGATTCATACTTGCCTACAGTTCTATGATCCCCCTCTGAGGTGCTTTACCTTTCAGGATTTTCAGTTGGGGCCTTTATTAGAGGAGTATTCATCATTGGTTGGTGTACCTATCAGGGGTGGAGTCCCCTTCAACCCTGAGATAGCTTTTCCCAGTAATGAAGAGATAGCAAAGGCATTGTATCTGGAACCTTGTCTGATTGGGCAGAACATGACTACCAAGGCTGGAATCTCTGGTCTACATTTGGATTTCTTGACTTCTCAGGCCATCCTGAAGGCCTCCTTGGGAGAGTGGAAGGCAGTCTGTGCTTTGTTAGACCTCAGCATATATGGGGTTATACTTTTTGCAGACGAGCCTAAGTTTATTAGCAAGAATGCAATCCATCTTTTTATCCTGAGGAACCCAGTGCCCACCTTGCTGGGAGATTTCTACTACTCTGTCCACCAAAGGAATGAAAAGCAGAGAGGAAGATTGGTGAGGTGCTGTGCTCCCCTTTTCCATACCTGGTTGCTCAGGCACTTGCCCAAAACTGATGCATTCTTGAACCCTCACCAGCCAAGGAATTGGGCTAGAAGACTCACTGCTTTAACTTCAACTGATATCAGGTGGTGCACTCAAAGCACAAAGGGCAGGGACATTATTACCAATTGTGGGCAATTTCCCAATGTACCCCTGATAGGAGTAAAGGGTTGCATCAACTACAACCCTCTGCTATTCAAAAGACAACTGGGCTATGCATTGGTCCACCCTCCTAAAGCACAAGACTTGGCTGAGACTCTTTACTGTGAGAATAAGCCTAATCTGGCTATTGTCAGGCAAGCATCCTGGGCTTGGGACAATGTCCAGACTAAAGGAGTAACCATTCTTGGGAAATGCAATAATGTGGCCTCAGCACAGTACTATGAGTGGTCCCATGCCAGGGCTCAAATTTCTGGAATGCCTTTCACCGTTGAGGATGCACCGGGACCCTCCACAGCACCACCTCCTGCCACTGTCAGCTTAGAGGAGTTTGAGAATTTGAAAGAAAGAAATGAGAAGTTGACTCAGGCTCTGCAGAAGACCCTCTGGGAGAGGAGTGATGGTCGGCTGGACATTGAAAGGTTGGAAAAGCTTAAGGTGGAGCATCTGGCCAGGATTGAAAAGTCAGAGGATTACATCAAGAAATCGAGGGCTGGAGAGCAGATCTTGAAGAATGCCTGCAAGGAGGCTCGGTTCCAGAAGGCCAGGACTGATTTGTATCTGAAAGAGAGTCAAGCCAGGTGGGTCAGGATCACCGAAGCTCGTACTCTGGAAGATAAGAGGACTCAGGACAAGATTGAGCAGTTGGAGGCTAGTGCAAAGGAGCAGCAGGAAGCCCTGCTAGCAGCCCAGAGAGAGATCTCAGAGTTAAAGATTAGAGCTGGTGTGAAGAGGTCAAAGGACCAGAGTCAACACAAGAAGCTAACTGCAGCTGTTACTACCAGGAATCTCCTTATCAGGAATCTCACAGAGCGTCCAGCTGATCCTGTGACTGAAGCACTTCTCAAGGAAGTTCAGGAGGATGAGTTTGGTCTTGGAGTCTGACTTTTTCTTGTTGTTGCTTTCATTTCATGTACTTTTACCTTTTATGTTTTATTTTTGACCCCTCAGAGGGAATGATTTGTAAGAAACAAACTATGTATCATTTACCTTTTGTAATATATGTATCAGTTTATTCGATCAGAGTTTCTTTCAAGCAACATCACAAGCATCTTCCTCAAGGGTCTGGAAAGGTCAAAACCAAGTGCCAAGTCGGATACCTTGGAAACAAATAAGCATACTGCATTGCATGCTAACCTTTGTTTGTTTTGTAGGTTTGTTTTGTTTTTGTTACTAACTCTGTTGTGATCTCAGGAACTATTGCTCGACGTCGGGTGTTCCCACTCAACCGTCCACACAGATATCCCACCCGCAACAACCTTCCGGGTATACAGATGGACCAGGTACAACAGGACCTTACAGAGGTCAGGAACCAAATGGCCAACGAGAGGTTGGAAATGAGGAATCAGATGACACAATTTATGGAGGTGATGAATGGATTGGCACAGAGCCAAGAGAGATTAAGAGCCTTGGTAGAGAGGCAGACTCAAGAAGATCCCCATCTAGGGACTGGTGGGACAAGCAACAATGAGAGGGTGCAGCCTCATATCAACCCACCTGTATTTGGACCCCACCTTCATCCAGAGATCAACATCCCTGCTAATGTACAAGGGAATGCTACTACAGGCAGAGTGATGCAAGAAGACCCCCAGGAAGATCAGTTCACAATGATGGGAGCCGGGGATGAGGCCTATGACAGAAGGCTGGATGAAATTGCTGAAAAATTAAGGTCCTTGGAGTCTCAAAATTCCTTGGGTTTTGATGTTATGGACAAGGGCTTAGTGGATGGGGTCAGGATTCCCCACAAATTTAAACCACCGTGCTTTGAGAAGTACAACGGGACTTCCTGCCCACGGACCCACTTGCAATCCTTTCTGGGGAGGCTGAAGGCATACACCATGGACGAAAAGCTGTGGATGTTTTATTTCGAAGACAGTTTAACTGGAGCCTCAAGGGAATGGTACTCTCATTTGACTAGAGCAACCATCAGGTGTTGGAAAGACTTGGCTGAGGCCTTTATTAGACAATACCAGTATAATTTGGATATGGCACCCAACAGGACCCTCCTGATGGGAATGTCACAATCATCCAGAGAAAGCTTCCGGGAGTACGCCCAGAGGTGGAGACAGCTAGCTGCTGCTGTCCAGCCACCCATGTCAGAGAGGGAGATGGCAGATATGTTTATAAACACCCTCCAAGGGACATACATTGATAGGCTAGCTGCCTTTTCTTCTATCAGCTTTGCAGATGTCGTTATAGCTGGAGAAAGAATTGAGATCCTATTAAAGATGGGCAAAATTTCTGACAACGGTGCAAGCTCATCCAGCAACACAAGGAAGCCTTTTGTGGGCCCAAGAAGAACTGGTGAGACCAATGCTATCCATACCAGCAGGGGCAGACCCCAGTATGTTTATAGGTCTGTGGCAGCAGTCACCATTCCCGCTCCAGTTCATCCACAACCAGCTTATCAACCACAGCAACAAAATTATCAGCAACACACTCAGTATCCTCCTCAGAGAAACTACAACAACACCAACAACAATCAGCAAAGACCATTTCAACAGAGACCGTCTCAGGCCAATAGGGTGATCGATCCGATCCCTATGCCTTATGCCACATTATTGCCACAACTCCTAAAACTCAACCTGGTTGAGCTAAGGACGTTGGCACCTCCAGATCCTGCCAGTTTACCCAGAAATTATGACGCCAGCGCCAGATGTGCTTTTCATTCGAATGCACCTGGCCATAGTACAGAGAAGTGCAGAGCTTTGCACATGAAGGTACAGGACTTGGTAGATTCTAAGGCTCTAAACTTTGCACCACCACCAAATGTTAACAAGAACCCTATGCCAAACCATGGTGGCTCCAGAATCAATGCTATTGAAGAAGACAAGCCGTCTTACTTGATAACCAGTGTGGGTCAGATTCGGACACCCTTGGTAGAGATTAAAGCTCAACTCCTTGAATGTCAAATATTCCCAGGATGTGAGCTAGGGTGTGCTTATTGCAACATTTCAGTGAATGGTTGTGATAACTTGAGAGATGGCATAGATGGTCTCATCCAGAGTGGCCTACTTCAAATCACAACATCAATACCTACCAATCCAGCAATCTCCTTAACAACAGTTCCCGAGTCTTCTACAACTGCAACAACCATTGTTCCAAACAACTTTTCAGTTTCATCAACAAATGCTTCATCTGTTACTTCAACGGATCAAATATCAGCAAACATCCCTTTTACAACTTCGGAACCCTTTCATTCAGAATCTCCTACAACAGCAACACCCATCCAGTCAACAGTGTCTCCTACAACATCAACAGCAAACAATGAAAATGTCTCAACCGTCACAATTTATTATGATCCTGAAAATGATTCTGCCTACAACTCACAAAATGCCACTCCTATCAGAGCACCGGTTACAATATACTATGATCCACATACTATCATGGTCCCTTCTACAGCTGCTATCAGCCCAGTCACTATCACAGTGCCCGGGCCAGTGCCTTATGAAAGCAGTAATGCCATCCCTTGGCGTTACGGCTCTGATCTATACTGCGAAGGACAGAAAATCACTCTCGAATCATCAACTTCTTCACCACAAATAGACAATGTGGGGGGAGCCGGAGGCTTCACTCGAAGCGGACGTCTCTTTGCCCCGCAAATTCAAAGACCCCCTGCTGAAGCAGAAGCTGCCGCCAAGGCAAAAGGGAAGAGTATGGTGCAAGAAGAGCAAGCTGCTAAAGAAGCTATGAAAGCACCTTTTGATCAAGAAGTTGATGAATTCATGAGAATCATCAAGAAAAGTGATTACAAGATAGTGGACCAGCTTCACCAGACACCTTCCAAGATCTCCATTTTATCACTACTAATGTGCTTCGAGGCTCATCGGAACGCACTACTAAAAGTCTTGCACGCAACTTATGTGCCGGAAGAGATCACAGTCAACCAGTTGGAAGCTGTAGTTGGAAATGTTAATGCTAGTAATGGACTAGGATTTACCAACACTGATTTGACTACGGAAGGCCGCAATCACAACAAGGCTCTGCACATTACCATGGAGTGTAAGGGTGCAGTTCTTTCCCATGTACTGGTAGACACAGGATCATCCCTCAATGTCTTACCTAAAAAAGCCCTTGTGAAGCTAGAGTATGAAGGATTAGCATTACGTCCCAGTAACTTGGTAGTAAGAGCCTTTGACGGTTCTAAGAGATCAGTTCTGGGAGAAATTGAGTTGCCTATAACGATTGGCCCACAAACTTTCAAAACGACCTTCTACGTGATGGACATTCAGCCTGCCTACAGCTGTTTGTTGGGTAGACCATGGATTCATGACGCTGGCGCAGTTACGTCTACCCTTCACCAGAAGTTAAAATTCGAGTGGGAGGGCCAAGTCGTTACTATTTGTGGAGAGGAAGATATTTTTGTTAGCCATCTGGCTACCTACAAATACATTGAGATGGATGGGGAGATCCATGAAACAATGAGTCAAGGGTTCGAGGCCTTGAACATAAATGAAACATCTGCTGTACCTGGAACCTCGATGACATCTTATCAACAAGCCCGAAAGGTTGTTGAAGAAGGGACTGCCCAAGGCTGGGGCAAGTTGTTGCCCGTAGAGAAGAAGGAGGATAGATTTGGGTTGGGTTACAAACCAACTCAACAAGATCAAGAAGAGGCTGCTAAGGAGCCCAACTTTGTTAGTGGGGGGATGCTCACCCCCGATGCTGTCAACAATTTGGAAGACGAGGATGAAAGCGACCGCAACCTGGAAAGTTGGATCCGTTCAAAGATCCCGGGGAGCAGTATCTCAAACTGGTCTTCCCAGGAAATTATAAAAGTTACTCCTGCAGAGTAATTATTATTTCCTTTATTTTTATAGCATGCATCAAGTCTTGCATCTTGCCCAAGATGACAAGACTCATTTTGTAATCGGGCCATCTGTAATTTTTGTGCAACAAGATTAATCAATGAAATATCAGACATCTTTTGCAAATGAGTCTCCTTTTCTTTTCCGCTCACTGTTTTTCCATTTTTCTTTTTGTACAAAAAAAAATAAATGGCAGTGTTTTCAAAATGTTAACTTTGTTTCACTTTTCTAAACAAGATTAAAATCAAATCACTAAAATGAACAAACTGAACCCTTGCAGAGAGTGCCTTCCAGACCGCACCGACAACAGCACGGCTATGACTTCGTATGACTTTGACAATCCAATCAATCAAGCTGATGAAGGGGCTGAAGAAGATTATGAGCTTCCTGAAGAGCTAGCCAGATTGTTGAGACAAGAGGAAAGAGTTATCACTCCTCATCAGGAGGAGGTCGAAACAATCAATCTTGGTACAGATGAAGACGCGAAGGAAGTTAAAATCGGGGCCTGCTTACAAGACTCAGTGAAGAGACAACTGATTGACCTGCTTCAAGAGTATGTGGACGTATTTGCTTGGTCTTACCAGGATATGCCAGGGTTGGACACCGACATTGTTATGCATAAGCTGCCTTTAAGAGAAGAATGCCCACCGGTTAAACAGAAACTGCCCCGTACTCGCCCAGACATGGCAATGAAAATCAAAGAAGAGGTACAAAAGCAGTGGGACGCCGGGTTCCTTGCTGTAACTAGCTATCCACCGTGGGTTGCTAATATAGTACCTGTGCCTAAGAAAGACGGCAAAGTAAGGATGTGTGTTGACTACCGGGATTTGAACAGAGCCAGCCCGAAAGATGATTTCCCATTACCTCACATTGATGTATTGGTTGATAATACAGCTCAGTTCTCGGTATTCTCCTTCATGGACGGATTTTCAGGATATAATCAGATCAAGATGTCACCTGAAGACATGGAGAAGACAACCTTCATCACACCCTGGGGCACGTTCTGTTACAAGGTAATGCCATTCGGACTGAAGAATGCCGGTGCAACATATCAACGGGCTATGGTGACATTATTCCACGATATGATCCATAAAGAAATCGAATGCTATGTGGATGACATGATTGCCAAGTCCCTCACTGAAGAAGACCACCTGGTAAATCTGCTAAAGCTATTCAAGCGTCTGAGGAAGTACCAACTGAAGTTGAACCCCAACAAGTGCACATTCGGGGTGCGATCTGGTAAGCTGCTGGGATTTATTGTGAGTGAGAAAGGGATTGAAGTTGACCCTGATAAAGTCAAAGCCATTCAAGAAATGCCTGCACCAAAGTCAGAAAAAGAAGTTCGAGGGTTCTTAGGTCGATTGAACTACATCTCACGGTTCATATCTCACCTTACAGCAACCTGTGAACCCTTGTTCAAATTGTTGAGAAAAGAACAAACGGTCAGGTGGAATGAAGACTGCCATAAGGCTTTTGACAAGATCAAAGAGTACTTACAAGAGCCTCTAATCCTTATGCCTCCAGTTGAAGGAAGACCTCTAATTATGTACTTGACAGTATTAGAAGAGTCAATGGGGTGTGTGTTGGGCCAGCATGACGAGTCTGGTCGAAAAGAGTATGCAATATACTACCTAATCAAAAAGTTTACCGACTGTGAACAACGTTATTCACTGCTCGAGAAAACTTGTTGTGCTTTAGCGTGGGCTGCTCGCCGACTGAGACAGTATATGTTGACCCACACTACTTTATTGATCTCAAAGATGGACCCAGTCAAGTATATTTTTGAGAAGCCAGCACTCACCGGGCGGGTTGCAAGATGGCAAATGATCCTCACAGAATATGACATCCAATACACATCTCAGAAATCCATCAAGGGCAGTGTATTGTCTGAATATCTTGCTGAGCAACCTATTGATGATTACCAGCCTATGAAATTTGACTTCCCTGATGAAGACATCATGTCCATAAAAGCAAAAGATCATGAAGAGCCAGTTCATACTGAAGGGCCTAACCCGGAAGAAGAATGGACTATGATGTTTGATGGGGCTGTTAATATGAATGGTTGTGGTGTTGGTGCAGTACTCATTACGCCTAAGGGGGTTCACATGCCTTTCTCGGCAAAACTCACCTTTAACTGCACTAACAACGAAGCTGAATACGAAGCTTGCATTATGGGTCTTGAGGAAGCCATTGACCTCAGGATCAAGACATTGACCGTGTTCGGAGATTCAGCTCTGGTAATCAATCAGACCAACGACAAATGGTACACGCACCAGGTTCATCTGATACCTTATAGGGATTATACAAGGAGGCTATTGACTTTCTTTACAACAGTCAAGCTTGAGTATATCCCTCGGGACGAGAATCAGTTCACAGATGCTCTGGCTACCATTTCATCCATGATCAAAGTTCAAGCTGCCAACTTTGTACCTCAAATCTCAGTGTCCAGACTTGACAGACCAGCATACGTATTCGCAG
The DNA here is from genome assembly GCA_963966055.1 of Lathyrus aphaca. Classification (NCBI taxonomy): domain Eukaryota; kingdom Viridiplantae; phylum Streptophyta; class Magnoliopsida; order Fabales; family Fabaceae; genus Lathyrus; species Lathyrus aphaca. The sequence goes on from OZ014521.1 coordinate 312,094,956, forward strand.
CAGATGTTGTTAAAGACGATAAGCCTTGGTTCCATGACATTAAGTGCTTCTTGGAGGATCAAACATACCCACCTGGGGCATCCTCCGATGATAAGAAGACTTTGAGAAGGCTTGCTGGAAGTTTCTTTCTGAACACTGATGGTTCCCTGTACAAGAGAAACTTTGATATGGTACTCCTCAGATGCGTCGACAGGGCAGAAGCAGATTTGTTGATGCATGAAGTACATGAAGGATCCTTTGGCACCCATGCGGGAGGGCATGCCATGGCTAAAAAGTTGCTAAGATCAGGTTATTATTGGATCACAATGGATGCCGACTGTTGTGCATACGCCAGAAAATGCCATAAATGCCAGATTTATGCGGATAAGGTGCATGTGCCTCCCAATCCTTTGAATGTGATGTCTCCACCTTGGCCCTTTGCTATGTGGGGCATTGACATGATTGGCAAGATTGAACCGACTGCTTCAAACGGGCACAGATTCATCCTGGTTGTTATTGACTATTTTACCAAGTTGGTTGAAGCAGCTTCCTATGCAAATGTTACCAGGCAAGTGGTAGCCAGATTTCTGAAGAGAGATATCATCTGTCGATACGGAGTTCCCGAACGTATCATTACTGATAATGGTTCCAACTTGAATAATAAAATGATGGCAGAGCTGTGCCGGGACTTCAAGATCCAACACCACAATTCTTCTCCTTACCGGCCGAAGATGAACGACGCGGTTGAGGCAGCTAATAAGAATATCAAGAAGATTGTGCAAAAGATGGTAGTCACCTACAAAGACTGGCATGAAATGCTACCATTTGCCTTGCATGGGTACCGCACATCAATCAGAACATCCACTGGGGCAAAACCATATCAGCTTGTGTATGGTATGGAGGCAGTCCTACCTGTTGAAGTTGAATTACCCTCCTTACGGGTACTAATGGATGTTAAGCTGAACGAAGCAGAGTGGGTCCGATCCCGATACGAGCAACTGAGTCTGATTGAAGAAAAAAGATTGGCTGCAATCTGTCATGGGCAGTTGTATCAGAAAAGAATGAAGAGAGCCTTCGATCAGAAAGTTAGGCACCGAGAGTATCAAGTAGGGGATCTTGTGCTGAAAAGAATCCTCCCTCCTCATACAGACCACAGGGGCAAGTGGACTCCGAACTATGAAGGACCATTCGTAGTAAAGAAAGTTTTCTCAGGAGGAGCACTCATGCTCAGTACTATGGATTGTGAAGACTTCCCGTCCCCTGTGAATTCAGATGCAGTTAAAAAATACTTCGCATAAAAATGACCCGCTGGACACAAAAACAGAATGTAAGTCCAGGCAAAAATAGGGCATCCCGGCGAGTCAAAAACAGAATAAAAGACTCGGGCAAAAATAAGGGAAAATAAACAAAAATGTACACCCGCTGAGTTGAAAAGCCGCATTGGACAACTCAGGCAAAAATGGGTATCCCGATGGATTGAAAACCCGAAAGGGCGGTCCATGCAAGATAAGGGAATAAGCGAACAACTGTATCTTGAATTCGTCTGTATCACCTACAACTTGGTAAACCTCTAAAGAATCAAGCTTCTATCAGAATCAGCCTTCTTCAGAAAGCAAGACGAGAAGAACGTCAAATGTCATACGAGTCATAGCGAAAGAGGAAGCTCCTTGAAGCGTCGACAACATTGCCAGCACCCTTTTTGGTTTCTCAATTTATAACAATCTCCTCATTTCAGGGGATATGTTTCTTTGACTGTATCTTGCCAATTCAGGGCACACGAATTAATAAAAAGCAGATTTTCAGTCATGTTTCGTCTTGTACATTTTCATTTGCAAAGAATGTCTGATGTCTTAAGAAAAACTGATTGCACGAATACAGGTGCTTTTCTTCTTAAAAACCACGTGCTTGCAGGAAATATACTTACTCTCAGAAGTATCTAAACTCCTATGACGGAATCCAGTAAAGGATACCTCGGGATCACTTGTGCGTTTCCCTATCTTTGCAGGATTGCAGGTATCCAAAACGCAACTCGAGGCATGAAAGCTTCACCCCAGCAAGCTGGCAAGGCAACACCCAGTCTTAGCACTCAAAAGTGTTTTCTCCCCAGCTGAGTTGCCACTTGTTACTTCTCCCAGCTGAGGTGCCAACCATTCTTCCTCCTCAGCTAAGTACAAAAGTCAGGGAACCATCTCCCCACAGAGCTTCAGCCTCTAACCAGAAGAGCAACGCATGAAGGGATCACAACAGAGTGAAGAAAGCTTCTACAAACCCCAGCTGGGTCCCTCATTACCAAGGATGGGTCTATCAGTGACTTATCTCCCTAAGCTAATACATCTCATCAGATCTACCGATGATCTCATCCCCAGCTGGGATGTCCATTCCAAACTGATCGACCAGAGGTCTTCACGGCAACGGGATCCGAATCCCGGTTTGGTATCTTTGCATAATCATAGCATTCGCATCATATTCACCCCACAAAGCGTAGCATTCCGCCTAATGCGGAGCATTACGGCAAAAGTCAAACATGTAGCATAATCATAAGCCATGTTCTGAATCAAACACTTGTGAATATAACAATCCATCAAAAAACATACAGAAAACTCCCCCCAAAATCCCCAACGGAGATTCCCCAGCAAACACAGTTGCCTTGCATTCCCAAACATCAGTATATACTCCTTGTGGCACCCGTCCGCGTCATATCCCCGGCAGAAAGCCAAAGACATCCCCTTTGCACTCTCATATACACTATTCCTTGACATCCGTCCGTGTCACCTTCCCCAGCACTGTAACATAAACACTTTGTATATCAAATACTTGTGTATACTATACTTTTCTTCTTTTGACACTCGTCCGTGTCCCTCTCCCCAACAGTTAAATACTCATCTATACACCACTCACACTTATACAGATACTCGTCCATATCTTGTATACACCATTTATATCCCCGCAAATTCAACACTAGTCCTTGTTCTTTGTTAACCAGTTGGTACTCATCCGTACCATCATCTCAGAACATGTGTCAAGCGTTTGTTTCTAACTGATACTCGTCCGTATCATAGTCTTAAGGATGCTCGTCCGCATCTTTAATCCATACACTGCGTCAAACACTTTTGTCTTCTTGAATATGGATACTCGCCTGTGTCTACTATTCCCCTAGAAGGGTCCCTTCAGATTCAACACTCATCCGTGTTCTCTGTTAACCAGTTGATACTCGTCCGTATCATCATCTCTGAGCACGTGTCAGTATTTGTTTCTACCCGATACTCGTCCGTATCGTAGTCTTAAGGATGCTCGTCCGCATCTTTAGTATATACACAAACATCTAAACACTTATACCTTTTGTTTCTTGGATATAAACACTCGTCCGTGTTTGCTATTCCCCAATAAATCGCCTGCAAAGCAAATTTTCTTTTATCTGACATTCGTCCTATGTCATGATAAACCCTGAGAGCAGCCGTACCCTGCTAGGTGGTCGTCCTCCACCTCTTGATGATCGTCCTTCATCATGCTCATCCGATGGCCGTCCCCATCGTTGATCTTCTATCCGACATTCGTCCTATGTCGTGATTTTTAGCAGCCGTCCCCTGCTAGGTGGTCGTCCTCCACCTTTTGATGGTCGTCCTCCATCATTTTATCCAATGGCCGTCCCCATTGTTGATTTTGGTTATCTGGCATTCGTCCTATGTCATGACAAACCTTGAGAGCAGCCGTCCCCTGCTAGGTGGTCGTCCTCCACCTCTTGATGGTCGTCCTCCATCATGCTCATCCGATGGCCGTCCCCATCGTTGACCTTTTATCCGGCATTCGTCCTATGTCGCGATATTTTCGGCAGCCGTACCCTGCCAGGTGGTCGTCCTCCACCTTAGATGACCGTCCCTCATCTTATCCCCAACAGAGCAGCCGTCCCCTGCTAGGTGATCGTCCTTCACCTTTGATGACCGTCCCTCATCATCTGTTTATTTCATTTATTCTTTAACCCGATGGCCGTCCCCGTCGTGGTCCCTTTTCCTTTTTCTGATGATCGTCCTTCATCAGTTTAGCCCGATGGCCGTCCCCATCGTTGGTTACATTACTTTATGAATCTTGATGGTTGTCCCCGTAATTTTTCATTGATCCCCAGAGAACTTTACAGCTTTATCTTGATAGCCGTCCCCATCATAATTCTTTTATCCCCAGCATGTCGGCCGTCCCCGTCATTGCTTCATTTCCCGCACTTTTCCAGCATGTCGGCCGTCCCCGTCATTGCTCTCTACCCAGCAGTCATCCTCTGCTCGACGGTCGTCCTCCGTCGCCCACACTTTACAATATACTTTATTTTCCTGTATAATCTATATCCCTTTTCTTCTTCTTTCTGTGAGTGCAAATTTTGGACTGTCTTTGGTATTCAACCACAAGTTATCTTGTTTGCCTGCTAAGCCGTTGCTTACATCCTGCACAGCTAACTCATGTTTGAATAGGGGCAGCTGTAAACACCCCAAATTTTCCCTCACCCATTCACCCCATGGCTTGTGATCATTTCATATGCATAAACTCAATCATAGCATCACATACCACATTTTTGATTCACTGCATAGATTCAAAGTCATCTGCATCTAGGGTTTGTGATCTGAACAATCCAAGAGCCTCTTGAGCCACTCCAAAGGTCATCAACCACTTCAAAGGGGTCCATGTATGTTCAAACATCATATTATATCCTCTCAAAGTCAAGAAAGTCAAAGAATCACAAGAACTGAGGATGGTATGGAAGCAGAGCCAGGTTTAACTGCACAAATGACCTAAAATTAGGGTTTTGGTTTCAGAGGCCATAACTCCAAATTTTTTGGTCATTCTTGTTTCTATTGGTCTATATATGGTATAGGGAGTATGCATATCAATTTTCATGAAGAAATTCCATGGGGAAGTCATCTGATCAAGAGTTGACTTTTCAAGCAAGTCAGTGCAAAATCAGGGCATCTGAGGCCCTCAATGACCCAACCAAGGGTTGTTCTTCATCATTTTGATTGTATATGATCTTTATTTGATCATGGAAGATGTTAGAAGTTCACAAATTTGAAGTATTTCAAGTCTTTTGCAAAGTTGACTCTTTGGGGAAGTTTGACTTTTAATGAAATTTCCATTTTAGGCAACTTTTTCAACCCTTACTTTTTGATTCAAAAAAGCTTCAAATGGAAAAACTTTGGTCATGAAAGTTGTAGAATGGATCATTCCCTTTTCAAAAAGTACAAGAACATGACCTAATTCATTTTGGATCAAAAGTTATGGCTTGTCAAAGTTGGCAAAAATCACAAAATTTCAAGTTATGCACCAAAGAGGCATTTTGCAAAATGACTTGATCAATTGTTCTAAGGCTATCAAATGCACTTCTAATCTTCATACAAAGAGGTACCATGACCTAAAAGTCAGTTTGCATCAAAGAAGCATCACATTTCATGCCTTGAATCTCAAGAATTCACAAAGGGACCAAATCTTGTGGAATTTGCAAAACACTACACAAATCATGATCAAGTTGCTGAATCACCTCATGAATCATTCCATGGCTCTCCCTAAACTCAGCTGAACTCAGCCATGCTCCTGTCCTAGCCTGCCACTTGCCCATACCTCCAAGTACAACTTGCTTTACTTTTTGCAACTTGAAGCCATACCAATCCCACAGTGACACAACCACTCTCTGCCCAATCCAGAACTTACAAACATATCCCAAGGCTTCATTTTCATAACACACACAAGGCTGAAAGCTCCCACAAGACAAGATTCACAAGATCTCTCCAACTTGCATTTTCCTTCGAAACACCCTTCACAAGACTCAAACACAAAAACCAATTCCACAAATCATCTCAGCACACTTCCCTGGTCACAAATCATCCATCACCATAGCCTAAAAGTCACAAAATCAGAAACACGATTTCCACCTTACCTTGAGCAGAACTTCTGCCATTTCACAAACTAGCCATTCTCAAAGGTTCCTGAGCTTCATTTCATTATCAGAGGGTTCAAAGGAGTGGGTTTGCACCAAGAAACAGCCCAGAAAGCACAGGATCAGAAAGCTCCATCTCAGGTATAGCTCAAGAACAAATTTTCCAGAACTTGTTTTTCTTGTTATAAAATGAAAGTGTATGTTGTGTTGATCATAATGATGTGTTTGAAATTGAAAATGAGTGAAAAATGAGGATGTATTGATGTTCTGAAATTTCTCCCGTGAAAAATGTTTGCTTCGATTTGCTTGATTCATGTAGTTTAAATGTTGTTTGATGGTTGATTTGTGTTCTAGGATGTTAGAGGATCATTTCCCTGTGTTTAATTTGAAGTGGGGTGGCTTGTGGTGAAACCTAGGGTTTTGGTTCGCCGGAGAAGACGACCGGAAGTCTTCTCCGGCCACCTGAGAACCATTAACCCTAATCAGTGTCATTAATTGATGTTTGAATGTGGTACGTTAGATGCGTTGACTTAAGCTGACTGGCGCGCGTTTGAGTGGCCAGGATGCATCCTCAGAAACCCTAATCTCCATTAACTTAATTAATCCCAATTAATTAATTCATAAACTTAATTAACCTGGTTTGAATGTGGACCTTAGGATCACGCTCCAAGTCAACAGGTCTCTCCCCAGAATCAATACTGGCTCTCCATTGCGTTTACTTTCTTTTTATTTTAATTTTAATTCATTTGTTTTATATTTCTTTTGTCCATTTATTTTAAAATAGCAAAAATTATTCAAAAATTCTGGAAATTTTTATAAACACTTTTTTAATTTTCAGAAACCAAAAACATTTTTATTTTTATTTTTTGCATTAAAAAATATTTTTAAATCATTTAAAAGTTTATTTTTAATTAATTAATGAGAATTAATTAATTAAAAATACTTTTAGGTATTTAAAAATCACCAAAAAATTCATGAAACCTTCATAATCATTTAGAAACATTGTCCAACCCTCAAACCAAATTTCTTTTTTGGTCTTGATGTCTTTTGAGAATTTTTCATGGAATTAAAATCATTTCAAGGCATTATTTTGATCCAAACTTCAAAAAATCATTTCTGCCTAACCATTGAGAGTTGGACTTTGATTCTTTTTGCATTGCATTTTGTCTAGCATGTAGTTTGTGATATTAAATTGGCATGATTTGATATTTCATTTTCAATTTGTTTGGCATTTTTCTTGTTAAGGTACCCTAAAACCCTAGAAAACTTAGGAAATTCATAACTTCCATTAGGTTAAGAGTTAGAACCTATCCTTTGGGCAGTGAGTTAGTATAGGTTTAGGGTTGCTTTGAATTCATTTTCAATTTTTTATCTTGATGTTTGCCTCTGATTTTGGTTTTTGTTTGATGCATTGATCATAAACCCTAATTTGGGCTTCCTCTTGCATTCATCTTGCATTTGCATTCATACCATGACTTGCCATTTCATTTTGTACATTCATTTGATTCATTAGACATCTTAAGACATATTAAAAGCATGCTTGATCATTGCATCATGTATTTGCCATGTTGTATGCCATTTGCATTCCATAACTTTTCATGTATGTTCATGGTTCTAAACTTGCTCCATTTGCATCCATTTGTTCATGTGATCATCCCCATGCCTTGTTTCATGTTTGCATCATCCCATGACATCATTATCATCTCATATATGCTTCTGGTTTTGATTTTCATCATGCCATTTCATCTCATTTTGCATTGCATTGCATTCCTTTCACTAACTTTTCAGGTGGTAAGCAACTTTGAGAAGTGAATTTGCCTTCACTTATCACAATTTCTTTTCATCTTTTTCATGCATCCTTGCTGCATTTTGTTATGTGTTTGAGATTTAGCTTGCTCTTTCTTCTTCTTCTTACTTTCTTTCTTCAAGTGACTTGTCTTCTTAAATGAAGCAAGTTACTTTGCTTCTCCTGATCCTTTCATCTGCTTCCTGGTGGTTCCATTGAAGATTTCTCTTGTTAACCTCACAAACCTTAGGAACAACCAAGCATGACAATGATTAGGGTTTTGTTTAGTCTCCCCTCTTAGTTTTACCTTTGTGTCTCATTGAGTCTTCTCTCCTCACCTCATGATCAGGGACTAAACCCTAAAGGCTTTAAGGCTTTGTGATTAAGCTTATGCCTGCATCCTTCTATTAGGATGGAGTGTATAACTTTAATCCTAAGTGTTAAACCCTTAATGTGTTTAAACCCTTTAATCAATTCATCTAATAATCATCAAGACATCAAGCTTGTAACTTGGGCCTTGCATTAGGGTTCTAATTCTTCCTTAACTGGTTAAGAAGGACTAACCCTAGTGTTAATGGACAAGTCCCCCTCAAGTTGTCTTACAAACCCTAAAAATCATTTCATCATCATATCATTAAATAAAATCCACTTAATCAAAGGCATGTTTTGTCATGAGTTTAATCCCTAATCATGGATTAAGTTGAGGAGCTTTCCTCAGCTTAAACATTCTCATCTATTATCCTTCTATTAGGATGGTGTAATGAGTCTGTTTAATCTTTGATTATGGCTTAACCTCATTACTCAACACTAAACAAAAACCACAAAAACATCTAAATAATCACAAGTAGGTTAATGATCTTGATCCTACATCAAAGGTGATTAAGTGTGAGAAGCTGACTTCACACTTAAGGTACTCTCATTACCCCTAATCAGAGGGAAGATGTGATGAGTTTACTAAATCCATTGGTTTAGGCTTAAGCTCATTAACTTATGACAAAATCCAAAAAGCAATAAAAGACTGAAAACTCAAAAACAAACAATAATCGTCTCCTTCGGGATTCTTTTCTCATCTCATTCACTCACAAACGGGAACTTGCTTCTTCCGTCGAATGCAAGACAGTTTGCACCTGAGCCAGACAGGTCATACACTTGAGCATAGGCAAGTAGGTAGTTCACAAGTCAATTCATCTTTCAGTCTCTTTGGGTCGAACTACAGTGTTCTGACTTCCTCATTGCACGAGAGGATACGTAGGCATAACTTAACAGTTATCGAACAAAAGTCTCTGTATATTCCCCCTCCTTCCAGCATTATTCTTTAAGCCTCATACTCTTGAGCATTTCACTCCTGTCCTTACACTGACACTGTACATTTACACACTTCACACTTCTTTTACACTGACACCTGTACATCCTTTTCCAGCTCTTTATACACAAATTGCACTGACACTACCCCCTTTAAAACACAAATCTTCTAAGCGTGGATCCCGTCGAGTACGACGGACAATCTGGGTGCTAATACCTTCCCAGGTTGTAACCAACCCCCTTTCTCAGTCTCTCTGGTTCGCAACCGTCTTATCCATTCTTTTTCTAGGTCTATGCAGCATTGCCTTTCCTCCGGGATAAAAATGCCTAGCTGGCGACTCTTTCCATTCCCTGTGAGTTCACTCCTGTGTGTTCTCGCGTCTCCTTTCGCCGACCGTTCGCGTCTGTACCCCATTTGACCCGGCTTCATTTGGTGGGAGCGACAGTATGAACTGGCTCTTCAAAATATTTTGCTTTTAAGAACATGATGTCTTCGTCAGGGAAGTCAAATCTCATAGGCTGGTAATCATCAATGAGTTGCTCAGCCAGATAGTCAGACAATACACTGCCTTTGATGGCCTTTTGAGAGGTGTACTGAATGTCATATTCTGTTAGAATCATTTGCCATCTTGCAACCCTTCTGGTAAGTGTTGGCTTCTCAAATATGTACTTGATTGGATCCATCTTTGAGATCAATAAGGTAGTATGAGTTAACATATACTGTCTTAGTCGGCGAGCAGCCCACACTAAAGCACAACAAGTTTTCTCGAGCAGTGAATAACGTTGTTCACAGTCGGTAAACGTTTTGCTTAGGTAGTATATTACATACTCTTTTTTACCAGACTCATCATGTTGGCCCAACACACACCCCATCGACTCTTCTAATATTGTCAGATACATGATTAGAGGTCTTCCTTCGATTAGAGGCATGCGAATTTGAGGTTCTTGCATATATTCTTTGATCCTGTCAAATGCTCTCTGACAGTCATCGTTCCACCTGACTATTTGTTCCTTTCTTAACAGCTTGAATAAGGGTTCGCAGGTTGTAGTGAGATGAGATATGAACCTTGAGATGTAGTTCAATCTACCTAAGAACCCTCAAACTTCTTTCTCAGTCTTAGGTGCGGACATTTACTGAATAGCTTTGACATTGTCGGGATCAACCTTAATTCCCTTTTCACTTACAATAAAACCCAACAGCTTACCGGAATGCACCCCGAATGTGCATTTGTTGGGGTTCAACTTCAACTGATACTTCCGCAAGCGCTTGAATAGCTTCAACAGATTTACCAAATGCTCTTCCTCTGTGAGGGACTTGGCAATCATATCATCCATATATCACTCGATTTATTTATGGATCATATCGTGGAATAATGTTACCATAGCCCGTTGATATGTTGCACCGGCGTTCTTCAGACCAAACGACATTACTTTGTAGCAGAATATGCCCCAGGGTGTGATGAAAGTTGTCTTCTCCATGTCTTCTGGTGACATCTTAATCTGATTATATCCCAAAAATCTGTCCATGAAAGAAAATACCGAGAATTGAGTCGTGTTATCCACCATTGCATCAATGTGAGGTAAATGGAAGTCATCCTTCGGGATGGCTCTGTTCAGATCCCGATAATCCACACACATACGCACCTTTCCATCCTTCTTAGGTACGGTTACAATGTTAGCAACCTACGGCGAGTAACTAGTTACAGCGAGAAAACCGACGTCCCACTGCTTTTGTACTTCTTCTTTGATTTTCACGGCCATGTATGGGCGAGTACGGCGCAACTTCTATTTAATTGGCGGACAATCTTCTTTCAATGGCAGCCTGTGCATGACAATATCCATATCCAGACCTGGCATATCTTGATAAGACCAAGCGAACACGTCGACATATTCCCGAAGCATACTGATGAGTTGTTCTTTCACTAGAGGTTGCAGACTGGCCCCGATCTTCACCTCTTTCACATCTTCCTCGGTACCAAGATTGACGGTTTCAACCTCCTCCTGATGAGGAGTAATCACCTTTTCCTCTTGTCTCAACAACCTGGCCAACTCTTCAGGAAAATCATAGTCTTCATCAACCCCTTCATTTTCTTGATTAATCGTATTGTCAAAGTCATACGAGGTCATAGCAGTGTCGTTGTCGGTGCAATCTGGAGGATTATCTCTGCAAAGGTTGAGATCTGTTCATTTTAGTGATTGATTTTATCTTGTTTAGGAAAAAGTGAATGAAGTTACTTATTCGAGAAAAACATTTCCATTTATTGTTTTGTGCGAAAATAACAAAAATGAAAGACAATGAGCGGAAAAAAAAAGATCGTTTGCAAAAGATGTCCATTGTTCATTAATCATTCATTTACACAAATACAAATATGGCCCTATTACAAAATGAGTCCTGACACCTTGGGCAAGATGCAGGACTTGATGCATGCTTAAACAGGAAATAACTTGTTGGCCTAGGACCCTTGGACGAATCCAGCTTTCCAGGTTGAAGTTGCTTTCAGCCTCGTCTTCTACATTATTGATTGCATCCGGGGTCAGCATTCCCCCTCTGATAAACTTGGGAGCTTCAACAGCCTCCTCTTGGACCTGTCGGGATGGTTTGTAACCCAACCCGGACTTGTCTTCCTTGATCTGAACTTGCAGCAGCTTGCCCCAGCCCTGGGCATTCCCGTCTTCAACAACCTTCCGAGCTTGCTTGTAAGAAGAGATTGAAGTTCCAGATACTTCAGTTGCTGCTTCATTGTCATTGAGGGCCTCAAACCCTTGGCTCATTGTCTCATGGATCTCTCCATCCATCTCAATATACTTGTAAGTAGCTAGATGACTGACGAAGATATCCTCCTCCCCACAGATTGTGATAACTTGACCCTCCCATTCGTATTTTAACTTCTGGTGAAGGGTCGACGTTACGGCGCCAGCGGCGTGAATCCAAGGCCGACCCAACAGACAGTTATAGGCAGGCTGAATGCCCATCACGTAGAAGATAGTTTTGAAGATCCGTGGGCCAATCACCACAGGCAACTCAATTTCCCCTAGAATCGATCTTTTAGAACCTTCAAAGGCTCTCACAACCAGGTTACTTGGACGCAGTGCAAGACCATCATATTCCATCTTGACCAAGGCTTTCTTCAGAAGAACATTGAGTGAGGACCCAGTGTCAACCAAGACGTGAGAAAGAACAACACCTTAACACTCAAAGGTGATATGTAAAGCCTTATTATGGTTACGACCCTCTGTAGTTAGATCAGCATCGGTGAACCCTAGTCCATGACTAGTATTGACATTAGAAACCACCGTTTCTAGCTGATTAACTGTAATGTCTTATGGCACGTAAGCTGCGTGCAGGACTTTGAGAAGTGCATTCCGGTGAGCTTCGGAACACATTAGCAGTGATAGAATAGAGATTTTGGAGGGTGTCTGATGGAGCTGGTCCACAACCTTATAGTAACTCTTCTTGATTATTCTCATAAACTCGTCCACATCCTAGTCAAAGGATGTCTTCTGAGTTTCTTTGGCAATGGGCTCTTCAGGAACCACACTCTTGCCCTTAGCCTTGGCAGCAGCTTCTGCTTCAGCATTAGCTCTTGGGAATTGTGAGGCAAAGAGACGTCCGCTTTGAGTGAAGCCTCCGCCTCCCCCCACATTATCAATTTGTGGTGTAGAAGAATCAAGAGTGACTTTCTTTCCATCGCAATATAAATCTGATCCGTAGTGCCAAGGAACGACACTGCTGCTATCATATGGAACTGGTCCAGGTACCGTGATAGTAACCGGACTGATTGCTGCGGAAGAATGAGTTGAGACAACCTGAGGTTCATAATAAATTGTAACAGGAGGTCTGACCGGAGATGGTGCAGGTGATGAAGGTTGCTGATGTTGACGAAGATGTTGATGTGAGTTATTGAAAGGATTTGGAACCTGGATTATTGTCGGATCATAGTAAATGGTAACTGTGGAAATGTCTTCATTGATGGTTGTTGTTGTCGTAGAAGGATGTGTTGAACTGATATCTGTTGAAGTTGAATAAGGGATGGTTGTTGATGTTGTAGAAGAATCTATTGGAATGATTGTTGTTGAAGTTGTAGGAGTGATATTTGTTACATATGATGGAATGACATGTGCTGGAGTTATAGGAGGAATGGCTGTTGATGTTGTAGGAGCTAGAACTGTTGAAGTGATCTGTAAAACGCCTTCTTTGATAAGATTGTTGATACCAGTATTCAAATTTGCACAACTGTTGATAGAAATCTTGCAATCTTCGCAATGGGCCTCACAACCCGGGAACACTTGGTTTTTCAAAAGCTGGGCTTTAACCTCGGCCATAGGTGTTTGAATACTTGCAACACTGTCACTTTGGTTCATTGGTTGATCCTCCTCAATGGCATTTATCCTAGGCCCACCATGGCTAGGCATAGGATTCTTGGTAACATTTGGAGGGGGTGCAAAGTTGACTTCCTTAGAATCAATTAAATCTTGAACCTTCATGTGTAAGGCTCTGCACTTCTCTGTTGTATGGCCAGGTGCATTGGAGTGGAAGGAACACCTGGCGTTGATATCATAGTTTCTTGGGAGATTCTGGGGATCTGGTGGGGCCAGAGTCCTCAATTCGATCAGGTTGAGCTTTAATAATTGAGAAAGTAAGGCATCATAGGGCATCAGAATGCGATTGATAACCCTGTTGATTTGTGAAGTCCTCTGTTGAAACGGACGTTGTTGCTGATTGTTATTGTTGTAAGATCTCTGTTGAGGAAATTGATGTTGCGGTGGGAAGTGTTCTGGTTGTGGAGGATACTGTTGTTGAGGTGCTGGAGCTGGAATGGTGACAGCAGCTACTGATCTTGGCATGTATTGAGCTCCTGAGAAAGGTTTTCTTGTATTGCTGGAACTAGCACCGTTGTCTGAAATTTTGCCCATCTTCAAAAGAATCTCAATTCTCCCACCAACTATAACTACATCAGCAAAGCTAGTGGAAGAGAAAGTAGCAAGTCTGTCAATGTAAGTTCCTTGCGACGTGTTCATAAACATGTCAGCCATTTCTCTCTCAGACATCGGAGGCTGGACAACAGCAGCAAGCTATCTCCATCTTTGGGCATATTCCTGGAAACTTTCTCTTGAATATTGAGACATACCCATCAGGAGGGTCCTGTTGGGAGCCATGTCCAAGTTATATTGATACTGGCGTATGAAAGCTTCGGCCAAATCCTTCCAGTTCCTGACAGTTGCTCTGGACAGGTGAGAATACCATTCACGGGATGCCCCGATCAAACTATCTTCGAAGTAGAACATCCATAACTTTTCGTCCATGGTATAAGCTTTCAGTCTCCCCAGAAAGGACTGCAGGTGAGTAAATGGACAAGAGGTACCATTATATTTCTCAAAGCAAGGAGGCTTGAATTTGTGAGGAATCCCGACTCCCTTAACTAAACCCATGTCCATTACATCAAATCCCAAAGAGTCTTGGGACTCCAAAGATCTCAACTTCTCTGCTATTTCGTCCAGACGACAATCATAGGCTTCATCCCCAGCACCAATTACTGTAAACTGTTCCTCTTGAGGGTCCTCTTGCAAGGCACGACCTCCAGTGTTTCCTTGAGTATTTCTGATAACATTGACTTCAGGATTGAGGTGAGGCCCAAACTTTGGCGGATCTGTTCGTGGCTGCCCGTGATCATTGTTACTAGTACCTCCTGTACCTGGATGATTCTCTTCTGGAGTTTTCCGCTCGACTAACTCTCTTAATCTTTCTTGGCTCTGAGCCAACCCAGTCATCACTGCCATGAACTGGTTCATCTGAGCCCTCATCTCAGTTCTCTCATTAGCCATCTGAGTTCTCACGTCAGTCATATCTTGTTGAACTTGTTCCATCTGTAAGCTCGGAAGGTTGTTTCTGGTTGGATACCGGTGAACTCTGTTGATGGAGAAAACCCTCTTGCGAGCAATGTTTCCTGAGACAGCAGCAAAGTGAGAAAAGAACAACAAAAATACCTACAAAACAAAGAATAAGGTTAGTATGCAATGTAGTATGTCTATTTGTCTTCCAAGGGTATCCAGTTTGGTTCTTTGGTTTTGACCTTCGAGACCTCTGGGAATGAAGACGTTGAAAAGAAATGAAGTCCAAGAAGAAAATCCAGGTAATACATAAACCATACATTATAAATGCAAAAGATACATAGTTTATGATTACAACAAGTTCCCATGGTGGGTCAAAATACAATTAAGTCGAGAAATACAACAAAATCACCATGAGAAATAAAGTACAACCAAAATAAAATACAAGTACAAAGAAATCAAACATCCAGCCCAAAGTCATCCTCCTTGACTTCCTTCAGGAGAGCATCAGTCACTGGTCCAACTGGATGCTCTGTGATGGTCCTGATAAGAAGGTTCCTGGTGGCAATGGCACTTGTCAACTTCTAGAACTTGTCTTGGTCTTTTGATCTCTTCAACCCCGCCTAGAGTTTCAACTCGGAGATTTCCTTCTGTGCTGCTAACAAGGCTTACTGACTCTTCTTCTCATTAGCTTCGAACTGCTCTATCTTAGCCTGGGTCTTCTGATCTTCTTGCAAACGAGCCTTAGTAATTCTAATCCATCTAGCCTGACTCTCCTCTAGGTAATGCTCAGCTCTGGCCTTCTGAATCTTAGCTTCTTTGCAAGCATTCTTCAATACCAACTCCCCTGCTCGGGCTTTTCTGATGAAGTCCTCTGTCTTTTCTATCTTGGTCATATGCTCGATCCGGAGCATCTCTAACCTCTCAATATCCAGACGACCATCATTCCTTTCCCAAAGGGTCTTCTTCAGAGCTTCAGAAAGCTGGGTATTCCTCTCTTTCAGCTTATCAAATTCCTCCAGACTCACTGTAGCTATAGGCTCTACTAATGATAGCCCTGGAACATCTTCCAGGGTGAATGGCATGCGAGTGATTCGTCCTCTGATGCGAGACCAAACAATGTACTGAGCTGAAGCTATGTTGTTACAATTACCCAGAATAGTAGTCCCTTTTGTCTGTATGTTATCCCAAGCCCAGGCTGCTTGTCGGATGATGGCATGATTATTCTGAACATCACAGTAAAGGGTCTCTGCTAAGTCCTGCTCTCTGGGTGGATGTACCAATGCATATCCCAAGTGTCTCTTGAACAACAAATGATTGTAGTTGATGCAACCCTTCACTCCAATGAGAGGTACATTAGGATATTGTCCATAGCTTGTAATTATGTCCCTACCCTTGGTGCTCTGAGTACACCACATGATGTCTTCTGAAGTGAGAGAAATCATTCTCTTAGCCTAATTCCTTAACTGATGAGGATTCAGGAAAGCTTTTGTCTTCAATATGTGTCTCAATAACCAACAGTAGAAGAGAGGTGCACAACATCTGACTAGTCTTCCCCTCTGTTTCTCATTCCTCTAGTGAACTAAATAGTAGAAATCTCCTAACAAGGTAGGAACTGGATTCTTCAGCTAGAAGATGTGGATATCATTCTTGCTTACAAACTTAGGCTCGTCAGCAAACAAGATGATTCCATATATACTAAGAGCCAGGAGAGCACAAACAGTTTCCCACTTCCCTGTTGCAGCATGGCTGGTGGCTTGAGTGATTAAGAAATCCAAATGGAGGCCTGGAATTCCAGCCTTTGTAGTCATATGTTGATCAATGATGGTGGTTTCCAAATACAGAGCCTTAACTATGTCTTCATTCCAAGGAGCAGTCATCTCAGGGTTGAAAGGGATTCCTCTTCTGATGGGGATACTCAACAACATGGAAAACTCTTCAAACAAAGGACCCATCTGAAAGTCTAGGAAAGTGAAACATCTGAGAGGAGGATCATAAAACTGAAGGCAAGTGTGAATCATGCTCCTCTGTGATGCATCCAAATCCATGATCATGTCCATAATACCACCATAATGTTCTTTGAATAAAGGAACATGATCAAGAGTGATAAGTTCCTGAATCTTCCTGATGCCTGCTAGGGAGGGCTCAAAGAAATGATAAGTGATGTTGCTCTTCCTGGATGAGTCCATACTGACAATGGATTCTAATGAAGATAACTGAGGAGAAATACTGATGAAGACAACTGGAGAAGATATCAGCTGAAGAAGATCTCTGAGGAAGATAACTGATGAAGATGGCTGAGCAGAAGAACAGACAAAACCAAACCAAAGATGAGGTGGATACTCTGTAAAACAAATAGACAAATGTTAAAATGATGCAAAATGATGTATGCAGAATGATATGCAAGGGTTTGTGATCTGGTGCTGGATTTGTCATTTGCTTTGATAGGATCCATGAGTGTTCCTAAGTCCGGATGAAGGTCTGAGAACCAGTAACCAGGTGGGGGACTCATATAAAGAGTCATAAGTCCAGGGTTTCATAAGATCAGTCCAAAGTAGTGTAACCTTAAAACAATATTAGTAACAGGGTGTGTTGAGGACAAAGGTTCCTGCAAACCTGTAAACAACCCCACCAAGTCACAGGTATTGTTCTAGAACAAGGATCCTCAGACTTGGATCTATTATGAGAAGTGTAAACACTTCTAACCCGGAGGTACAGTGTTTACCATAATCATAAAGAATCCTCCTCTAATTCATCTCAGATGCTGAAGGTCATCTAAAAAGGTCATCCAGACATAGCAGGCTTCCCAAATAGCCCTAGCACTACAGGAAATCCGTAGCATAGAGTTCTCAAGAAGAAACCCACGCCTGAACCATGTTTTCATATTCCCGCACCAGACCGAAATGGAATGGGAAAGAATATGAATCCACTATAATCCTATGTGTCACTCAGGCTCCCGGTGTGGAACCTTGTTCACTGAAATACCCCTCCCACCAAGGCAAACCAACAAATCCATCACATGATATGATGATAATAATATGAAATGCATAAATATTAAATGAAAGCGATAAATAAAGCTGTACAGAAATCAATAAATAAAGCAATAAATAAAAAGCACACATAGCACATAACACCCCCATAAACAAAAATTAAACAAGTGCTAAGAGAAACCCACAAAAAGAACCAGAAGCCCTGGTTGCAAAACTTTTCCCTAGCAGAGTCGCCAAGCTGTCGCTCCCGGAAAAGATATTAGGTCCCACGATGCAAACGCGAACGGTCGGCGAAAGAGAAGGGTTGAATAGAGTCTCCAGCTAGTCATTTTTATCCCGAAGGAAAGGTAATGCTACATAAACCTGGAAAGAGATGGATAAGACGGTTGCGAACCAAAGAAATTGAGAAAGGGGGTTGGTTATGACCTGGGAAGGTATTAGCACTCAGATCCATGCTTACTTGATTTTGTTTAAAAGAGGTAATGTATGTGATATCTGTGTGCAAAGGCTAGGGGAAGAAAGTATAGGTGTCAGTGCAAAATGTGTGAATTGCTCAGGAACTAAGGCTTAAAAAAGAAGGCTGAAAAAGGGGGAAGACACAGAGACTTTTGTTCGATAACTATTAAGTTATGCCTGTGTATCCTCTCGTGCAATGAGGAAGTCAGAACACCATAGTTCGACTCAAAGAGACTAAAAATGATTGACTGTGAACTGCTTACTTGTATATGCTCAACTGTATGTCTCGTCTGGCTCGAGTGCTAACTGTCTTGCATTAGACGGAAGAAGCGAGTTCTCGTTTATAGAGTGAATGTGATGAGAAGAGAATCTCAGAGGAGGTGTTTATTGTTTGTTTCTGTGTTTTCAGTTTTTTATTGTTTTTGGTGTTTTGCATAAGTTGATGAGCTTAAGCCTAAATCAAGGGTTTGCAAACTCACTATATCCTCCTTGATTAGGGATAATGAGCATGCTTAAGTGTGAGATAAACATCTCAGCTTGATTACCATGATGATGTAGGATTAAGATCATTAACCTACTTGTAATTATTATGTTTTTGGTTTTTTTGTTTAGTGTTAAGTAATGAGTTTAATCTCTAATCACAAATTAGTGAATTCATTACACCATCCTAATAGAAGGATGATAGATGAGAACACTTAAGCTGAGGAAGATACCTCAACTTAATCCAGGGTTAGGGATTAAATTCATTATATAACAAGCCTTTATTAAATGGATTTTAATTAAAGGGTAAGATTAAGAAGTGGATTTTATGGTTTGTAAGACAACTTGAGGGGGACTTGTCCATTAAAAACTAGGGTTAGTCCCTCTTAACCATAAGGAAGAGATAGAACCCTAATGTAAGGCCCAAGTTACAAGATAAAGTCTTATTGATTATTAATGTGTTTTGATTAAGAGGTGTAAACAAATTAAAGGTTTAACACTAAGGATTAAAGTTATACACTCCATCCTAAGATAAGGATGCAGGCATAACCCTAATTCTAAAGTCCTAAAGCTTTAAGAGTTTAGCCTCTGATGATTGAGATGAGAGGAGAGACTCAAGGAGACTCAAAGGTAAAAGACTAGGGGGGACTATACACAACCCTAAAAATTATCATGCTTGGATATCCTATGGTTTGTGAGGCTTAAGAGAAAAGATCTTCAAGAAGGCCACCATGGAAAAAGCAGATGAAAAGAGAAGGAGGAAGAAGAATAAGTTACTTACTTCCTGAAGAAGATAAGTAACTTTGGAGTGAAGAAAGGAGCAAGAGAAACACAAGTGAAGAATTTTCACTCCAAAGACAAATGAAGGATGCAAATGCAAAGTAAAGAAGAGGTGGGAGGTGAAGGAAAATTCACCTCCTAGATAACTTACCCAAAGTACCTGAAATGTTAGTATGAATGCATAAGGCATAAAGCACAAAGGAATGAGATGAATAAGGATGCAAAGTCCAAAACCAGAAGTGATTATGCAATACAAATTTTTTATGAGATTATGCAAAGTTATACAAGATGCATATGAATGATCATACAAGGATGAGATGCAATGGAAGCATGTTTAGAAGCATGAAAACACATGGATGTTCATGAAATGTAATGGATGCAAAGCATACCAAAATGATACAAAAATGATCAAGAAATGTTTCAAACATGTCTTAAGATGTCTAAGATGATATACAAAAGAATGAAATGGCATGACAAGTTCACAAGTTCATGATATGCAAAGAAGAATGAAAATGGAGATGCAAAATTAGGGTTTGATGAACGAGCATCATACATATGAAAAAAACAGAAGCATACATCATGATAAAAATTTGAAATTGAACTCAAACAAACCCTAATCCCATATAATATCACACCCCAAAGGAGAAAATCAGAAGCTTAACCTAGGCAAAGTTAAGGAATTTCTAAATTAACTAGGGTGTTTGGGTGATTTTTAAGGGAAAATGAAAATCAAATTGAAAATGTAAAATAAAAATATGAGATAAATAAACTAGAAACTATATGCAATATGAAAAACAATGCAAAAAGGATCAAGTTCAAACTCATCATGGTTAGGCAGAAATAAAATTTTCAAGTTAGGGTTAAAAAATGTGAAATTTAAGAACCCTAATTCAAAGAAAATTGTGAAAAAGTAATCAAACCTAAAAAGAAATCTGTATGGTGAGTTTGAAAATGTTTCTAAATGTTTAAGAATGCTTCATGATTGTTTTGGTGATTTTTAGAAACTTTAATGCATATTTAATTAATTAAAATCACTTAATTAATTAAATAAAACATTTAAATATTTTAAAAATACTTTTTCAATGCAAAAATTAAAATAAAAAATGTTTTTAGGTTAAGAAACATATTTGAAACAGAAATGCATGAAATGAGATTTTTTGAAAGTATTTTGCTATTTTAAATAATTATGGAAACAAAATGGAATAAAATGAAAAATAAAATGAAATAAAATGGAAGTATGCTGATCTGAAGGCTGGGATTCTAATTGGGGATGATTTGGTTGACTACGTGCGCAATCTAATGGTCGGCATTTAAACCGAGTTAATTAATTAATTAAACCTAACTATTTTAATTAAACTGAATTATGGTTTAAGTGAATCAATCTGGACCCTACAAACACGCGCTAAACAAGATCCTATGGCTGACATTCAAACTGGCAAGATTAACCCTAATCCTAACCCTAAACACTTTCAGGTGACCGGAGCAAGCTCCGGTCATCTTCTCCGGCGAGCCTTTCAACCTATCTTCTTCCCTAGGCTACCCAAAACCCTCTAAAGCTCCAGAATCAACCATCTAACATCACTGAACACAAATCCAACAACAAATAACATTTATATTGCATCAATCAAAGGAAACAAACAAAAATAGTTTTCATGGGCAAAGTTTCAGAAGACCAATACATCCTGGTTTCTCAACCATTTTCAAAACAAATCATATCACCATGATCAGAGAGACATATAGAATCATTCTATAACTTAAAACAAGATTTCTGGAAAAAAAGTTCTTGACGACTACCTGAGATGATGAACTGCAAATATGGACTTTCAGAGCTCCTCTCTTGTGCAATCCAACCCCATTGAGTCCCCTGATGCTATTGAGAAGCTTTGCAAGGGTTTAAATGGCCTCCTTTGTGAGTTTCAGTTCTGAGAGGTGAGAAATCTTGTTTTTGATTCAAAGACTTTTAGGGCAAAATGAAGGGTTGTTTGTGTTCCTTATGACATGAGTGATTGAATGGTGAAGGAAATTTTGAGTTTGAGTGGCTGTGTTGAGAGATTCGAAGAGAGGAAGTGTTATATAAAATTTTGGGATTTCTGAGCTTGGCTTGTTTCAGGCTTGTGTGTGTTATGAAATGAGGTCCTTAGGGTTAGTATAAGCCAATAGGATTGATCAGAAAGTGGGTGGTGGCATAGTGTGATTGGTATGGGCCAAGTTGCAAAAATGTCAATTGATGTGTACTTGAAGCAAGGCACGAGTCAGAGTTGTTTCAAGGGGTTTCTAGACTTAGCTTTCATCAAGGATGTCCTTTGGATCAATAGAATGCAGTTGGATATCCTTGATGAAGTGTTCTCATGGTTTATGTAATTTTCACTCTTTGGAATTTCTTGAAGTACAAGGCATTGTAACTTGTGAATTTTTGTGCAATCTTGATCAAAATGCATTGCATTGTGTTGGTATGATGTTTAGAAGTTGATTAGAGGTCATGAAATGGCTTGGCAAGTGAAATATTAAAAATCCCTTTTTGGTGCACACTTGAAAATTATAGGATTTTTGCCAACTTTGAAAGGCCATATCTTGAGTTCTAAGATGAATCAAGAAATTTTCTTGTACTTTTTGAAAATGGGAAGACATAATCTACAACTTTCATGTCCAAGGATTTTTCATTTGAAGCATTTTTGGTCATGAAAGAATAGGTTGAATATCTTTCCCAAAATGGAAAGTTTCCATTACAAGTCATTTCCAAAAATAGAAAGTTTGCATTTGGCTCAAAATTCTTCAACTTTGTGAACATACAACCACTTCAATGATCAAATAAAGATCATAGAGACTCAAAATGATGATGATGACCCTTTGGTACCCTTGATGGAGGCCTCAGATGCCCTGCTTTCGACTTTACTTGCTCAAGAAGTTACCCAATGATCAGATGACTTTCACAGTGATTTTCTTCATCAAACTTGGTACACATGATCCTTATAACATATTAAGACCATTAGAAACAAGAATGGCCAAAAAAATTGGGATTAAGGCCTTTGAAACCAAAACCCTAATTTTAGGTCATTTGTGCAGGAAATCTTCAGTCTGCTTCTATGCCTTTGCCATGCTTTTTGATCCCTTGACTTTTATGAACTTTGGGGAGTATATTATGATCATGGAACACACATTGACCCTCTTAGAAAGATTCAAGACCATTAGGATGGCTCAGATCACTTCTTGGATTCCTCAGATCACTTCTTGGATTCCTCAGATCACAAACCCTAGATGCATATGAAATGAACTATGCAGTGGGATATGATATGCTTATGCTAATGCAAAAAATGAAAGATCACAAGCCATGGTGTGAGAAAAAGTGAGGGAAAATTTGGGGTGTTTACAACCTCTAACCAAAAATCACCCTTCAACCAAGCCATTATACATTCATTCTACAACTTGGGTACAAAAACTTGATCCAAAAGTTTTAAAAGGAGTTCAAAGCTTGCAATCCACTCAGCATCATCCAAGGAAGTTGTCTAGATCAACAAGCAACAATTGTGACACCTCCTTCATAAAAAATGAAATTGCTCGTGCTTCAGCCACACTCAAGTAAGTCTAAACATGGTCATTTCATAATGCATGCATATTTCCTCGCATTATCTTTTTTCCAATTGTTTATGAACATATTTTAAGTGTTTAATTGCACAAAATCATCCATGTATAGAATTTCATGAAGCTTAGGCCAAAATCAGGACTTATATGTTCATACACTTATATCTCTTCACACACACAAAATAAATGAAATTAAATGATTCCATCGTGTTCGTGGGATCAAAACACACAACTTTGATGTTTATTTCATCTCAAATGGATGCTTATTCCAAGAGATACGATTGAATTTCTAAATCTAGGCAAAACACCTTTCGCACGTGTTCTTGGCCCATGTTCTTGGCGCCTTTTTCATAAATTCAAATCTTTGAATTTTGTTATTTTATTTAATGATTTCAAAAATTAATATCTCTTAGGGTTTTTTTAATCATTTTTTATTGATTCTTTTTTCAATATTTCAAAAAAAAAAATTTTAATATTTTATTCCATGAAAAAATCACAAATTTGTTTTAATATATTTTAAATTTTAACAAAGAATTAATTTTTAAATTTAATGATTTTAAATTTCAACAATTATAAATAATTCTTTTTCTTGTTTTTTCAAACACAGTTGAATTACAAGTTATTTCATGGATACATTTTTCAAACCCTAATCCAAGTTTATAACTTATTTTTCTTTATCGTTTGAAATTTTCAATTATTTTATTATTTTTTATTAAAAAATAATCATTTTAAAATAGAAATTTAGGGTTTTTAATTTTACACCCTCAAAAAATTGTTTTTACCCTCTCTATTAGAGTGTAAGACCCAACCAATTTTTGAAATATAGACCATTAGGGTTTATACTGGCTATTTTCAAAAACCCGGCACGATCGCCTTTCACTGAATTGTAAATTTCCTCTATGAATTTCTTTCTTTGAATTTTTACACATAATCTTTTGTTTTACAAAATGAATTATCAAAATATGTCACGGGGAATCCTTTGTTTTTAAGACCCATTATTTTGTTTTAAACTTTCTACGGTCTGTTTTAAAGCTTCGCCAGGCTTCCGTATAAATCCTGGTCCCCCAACTATTTTCTTAAACAGTTTCTCAATCTCCTAAACATATATTCATGGATCACTTGTTTAAAAGTCTCATTCCTTTTTCTTTTTTCATCTTTATAACTAAAGATCTAATACACCCGCTACTAGACTAAGCCCACAACCAGGTGGAACTACTTTCTAGGCAATAGGTAGTTTTTCAGCACCTAAGTCCTACACTTTTTATGAAATCATCAGATAATAAAATTCAAACAAATTTCCATAGGCATCTGATAACACTAAATTTCACCGTATTTTTGACTCCGATTTCGCATGCATTCTTAGTTTTTATTGCTATTTTGTTATGTTATTATTTTGTTTTTCTTTATTTTCAGGTTTTTTTTGTAATCGGGGCCTAAATCGAGAAAAGGAGCAAAAATGAAGCTGAAACGGACAAAAATCAAGAAATTCAGCTTTTTACACTTACGGCATCCACCATGGCTGGCGCCATGGGGTTAGCCATGACGTGGCCATGTCCCAAGACCACTCCACAACTGTCTATGCCCACGATCTCCACTTTCTCCACCAAAATACACCTATGGCGGGCGCCATACACCTATGGCGGGCGCCATAGGCCTGTGGCGGGCGCCACAAGGCAAAAGTTTTTCCCTCCACTTTTTAGTGAAGGGGGCATCCTGGTCTTTTCTTACTATTTGTTTTCTATAAATAGGGTCTTAGATTTTCGTTTTCAATGATCCAAAACATAGAATCTCTTAGGTATATATCAGTTTTAAAGTAGTAATCAATTCACATCGGGGTGTTACTACAATCGAGTGATCGAGTCTGTATACGTCTGTGTGATCGAGTTTTGGAGCACTCTGGGAGGAAGTTAATCCTGCCGCCATTTTAATTCCAGTTCGTATTTTATTTTTCTGCACTTGCTTTATTTTAATTACTTTCCGCATTGCCTTACTTTATTTATTATCCGCACTCGCACTTTACTTTATTTTATTTCCGCACTCGCTTTAAATACTTTTATTTCCGCACTCGCTTTAAATAGTTTTATTTCTCGCACTCGCTTTACTTTCTTTATTACCCGCACTCGCACTACTTTTATTTACTTATCCGCACTCGCGCTAATTACTTTTATGAAAAATAATAAAAAGAACTTTTACTTTACCATGTCTAACTAAATCCATAAAGGTTAGAATGTAAGGATCGTAATTGAACCAGAAATCCGTACAATTGTTCGTAGAAACACTTAAGGGGCTATTTTAACTTTCAATTTAAGTTTAATTGTTTTTAACTATCTCAAAAACAACCAAAAGCGCTTTGTCTAGTTCATTAGGAGTTTTTGGATTAAAAAGAAAAAAGATTTTAAAACCATTTTCGGACGCGTTAAGAAGTTTAGAGTCTGGTTCGTCAGAACCTCTTTTTGCTAAGAAATCCAGGTTAAAATACTTTTCAACTTAGTTAAGATACTATATTTCTTAAAAATAGGTTTAATACTCTAATGCAGTACACACCTTTTTATCCGTGACAATAGGAGGGGTTTATTAGAGAGTACAACTCGGTTCTGAATACGTGAAAGTGACAGTTCCTGTTAAATTATTTCTTTTCAAAGTGGAAAACATTGCTCATAAGTAGTTCTATTAACAAGTACCGAATTATCAATTGATTATGTGAATTACATACGAGCCTGTCTTTATTAACTGTTTAAAATTATTATTCTATTTACCATTGCGCACTCTTTAAAACCATTATATCCAATTGCCTTAGATACACATCATAACAACAGGTACGATAGATTGACACTTGGTCTCTGTGGATTCGACAATCTTTTATATTACACTGACGTGTTCGTACACTTACGAAAAACACGCATCATGTTTTTGGCGCCGTTGTTAGGGACCAATTTCGTCAAATTTCATACCTTGTAGTTATACCGTTTAGAATAAGGTTGTTACCTGCCGGTCAATGCGAAAGACTCACAGTGCCGGAAGCTTAGTAGACAATCTAGCTGAACCTGGACGTTACGCTCGCGCACGTTTATTTTTCCATGGAATTAGGAGAGCTATGGCCGAAGATCAAAAC
This sequence comes from Lathyrus aphaca, assembly GCA_963966055.1. NCBI lineage: Eukaryota > Viridiplantae > Streptophyta > Magnoliopsida > Fabales > Fabaceae > Lathyrus > Lathyrus aphaca. The sequence goes on from OZ014521.1 coordinate 312,121,163, forward strand.
CAAAGACCTCTTAAGGACTTCGCCCAACCATCAAACGAGGAACCTAGTTCAAGTATAGTAAACCCCGTTATCCCATCTAATAATTTTTTACTTAAACCATCCCTGCTGCAATTAGTGCAACAGAGACAATTTGCAGGTCTTGCTACCGAGAACCCAAACCAACATTTAAAAAACTTTATCCAGTTAGCAAACACCTTTAAAACCAATGGAGCTCCTCCTAAGGCAATCCGCTTAAGATTATTTCCTTTTTCCCTCAGAGATAAAGCTCTATCATGGTTAGATTCCCTTCCACCCAATTCTATGACAACTTGGGAAGACCTTAGAAAAGTATTCCTTGCTAGATATTTCCCCCCAAGTAAGACCGCTGTTCTTTGAAACCTAATAACCAGATTTACCCAAAACCAAGGAGAATCGTTGTTCGGAGCCTGGGAGAGATATAAAGAGCTATTAAGAGCATGCCCACATCATGGTTTAGAGAACTGACTAATCATTCAAACCTTCTATAATGAACTTCATTATAACACTAAGATGACCATCGACGCTGCCGCCGGTGGCGCATTGATGAACAAACCTTACCCTGAAGCTAGTGCCCTTATCGAAGATATGGCCCAAAACCATCAATCATGGGGAGTAGAAAGAGCAACAGTGGAAAATAAGAAAGCCTAAGGAGGAATACATGAGCTAAGCTCTATAGATATGATGCAAGCTAAAATAGACGCGTTGGCACTTAGAGTCAAACATATGTGTACAACCCCGAATACTGTAGCTGTAGTTTCATCGAATTGTGAGATATGTGGGACGCAAGGACACCAATCCGCCGAATGCAATTTGTTAAATGAGACCAACCCTGAGCAAGTGAACTACACCCAAAGAAACCCATTTTCAAACACATACAACCCTGGATGGAGGAATCACCCAAAATTCTCCTATAAAAATAATAACCCTATCCAAAATACCGCACCTCCGAGACAACAAGGTTACCAAGCCCCGAGAACAAATCAACCTATGCAACCTGTACCACCAAATCCGAGCCTTGAGAAAAATATGGAAAATTTTATCAGCGCTCAAACACAACAAAACAAAGAGTTCATGAACCAAAACATCCATGTTAACGAACTAATTACTCAGTTAGGAACCAAGGTTGACCAGATTATTACTCACAATAAGATGCTTGAAACCCAGATATCTCAGGTAGTTTTAAACCAAGCCCTTCAGACTACACCTGAAGGACAGTTCCCTGGACAACCTCAATAAAACCCGAAAGGGCAAGCAAATTCCATTACTCTACGAAGTGGAACCGCTTATAAGGAACCTTCAAACCCTAAATTTAGTGAGCCCAAAACTTCTGAGAGAAATGAAGAGAAGGAACCAGAGGAATCTGAAAACCAGGGAAGTCAAGAAAAAGGAGAAGAACCTAAAAACAAAACCTATGTACCACCACCGCCATACAAACCACCAATACCATACCTTCAAAGACTAAAGAAAAACTAGATCGATAATCAGTATCAAAATTTCGTTAAGGTTATAGAAAAACTTCACGTAGAAATACCCTTTACAGAAGCCATCACCCAAATACCTTCTTACGCTAAGTTTCTCAAAGACATACTTACAAATAAACGTAGACTTGAAGATCCGAAACCCGTGGAATGTAATTCTATTTCCGAAAATAGGTTAGCGAAGAAAGATAAAGATCCCGGAAATTTTTCCATTCCTTGTATTTTGGGGAATCATGTCATCAAAAAAGTTTTTCTAGACTTAGGAGCTAGTGTGAGCTTAATGCCTTTAGCAGTTTGTGAAAGGTTAAACTTAGGAGAATTACAACCTACTAAGATGTCACTTCAATTAGCTGATAAATCCGTTAAATACCCTATAGGCATACTTGAAGAAGTCCCTGTTAGGATAGGTCAGCTGTTTATCCCCACTAATTTTGTTGTCATGGACATTAAAGAAGATGACGACATACCAATCCTCCTAGGTAGACCGTTCTTATCAACCGCTGGAGCCATAATAGATGTTAAAAAAGGGAAACTAACCTTTGAGTTAGGTGACGAGAAGATAAAATTTGTACTCTCGAAATTTCTTATGGCACCTGTAATAGGAGATGCTTGTTATGCCTTAGATATCATTGATGAATGCATTAGGGAATTAGAACAAGAAGAAGAAACTGAATCTATAAAATTGCCATCAACCCTTATTTGGGAAGATGACAGTTATAAAAAACCCTACATTGATGATAACCTTCACGAATGTTTATCTCTTACCCCAGATCCTATGCCTTGCCCTATGAAACCAACCGTAAAACTTAAGGAACTGCCTAAGAACCTGAGATATGAATTTCTTGATGAAGAAATGGACCGTCCAGTTATAGTCAGTGCTGCCTTGGACCAAGAGGAAACAAACCAATTGTTAGATGTTTTACGAAGGTACCCCTCAGCCTTAGGATATAAGATCTCAGATCTAAAAGGAATAAGCCCATCCGTATGCATGCATCAGATTTTGCTTGAAGAAGATTCAAAACCCTCCAGAGAACACCAACGAAGAATAAATCCTATGATGAGTGAAGTAGTTAAGACTGAAGTTCTTAAGTTACTAGAGGCAGGTATAATATATCAGATCTCGGACAGTAAATGTGTAAGTCATGTACATGTAGTAGCTAAAAAGGGAGGCATCATAGTCATGCAAAACGAGAAGGGCAAACCTGTAGCAAAAAGAACTGATGGAGGTTGGCGTATTTGCATAGACTATAGAAAATTAAATAAAGCAACTAGGAAGGACCATTTCCCATTACCATTCATAGACCAAATGTTGGAGCGCCTAGCCAAACATTCTTACTTTTGTTACCTAGATGGATATTCAGGATTCTTCCAAATACCTATTCACCCCGAAGATCAAGAAAAAACTACCTTTACATGCCCTGTTGGAACTTTTGCCTACAGAAGAATGCCTTTTGGACTCTGTAATGCCCCTGCCACTTTCCAATGCTGTATGATGTCTATCTTTGCAGACTATTTAGATGGAATCATGGAAGTATTTATGGGAGATTTCTCGGTTTGTGGATCTAATTTCAAAAATTGTCTTATCAACCTTGAGAAAATCCTAGAAAGATGTATGGAGGTAAACCTTGTGCTAAATTTGGAAAAGTGTCATTTCATGGTCATCGAAGGGATTGTTTTAGGACATATAGTTTCGAAAAAGGTATAGAGGTAGACAAAGCTAAAATAGAAGTCATAGAGAATCTAAAACCGCCCAAGACTATCAGGGAGATAAGAAGTTTTCTTGGACCTGCCGGATTTTACCGACATTTTATCAAGGACTTCTCCAGAATAACAAAGCCCTTAACTGGTCTTTTAATGAAAGATGTTGAATTCATCTTCGATGAAAAATGTACTGAAGCATTTAATCTATTGAAGCAAGCTCTGATTTCAGCACCTATAATGAAACCCCCTGATTGGTCAAAACCGTTTGAGATAATGTGTGACGCTAGTGACTATGTTGTTGGAGCCGTTCTAGGTCAGAGAAAAGATAAAAAGTTACACGTAATTTATTATGCCAGTAGAACCCTAGACGCTGCACAGCTTAACTACGCAACAACCAAAAAGGAGCTCCTAGCTGTAGTTTTCGCCATAGACAAATTTAGATCTTATCTAGTAGGAGCTAAAATTATAGTTAACACTGACCATGTTGTCATTCGTTACTTACTAAGTAAAAAAGATGCCAAACCTAGGTTACTTAGATGGATTCTACTACTGCAAGAGTTTGATTTTGATATCCGTGATAAGAAAGGCACAGATAATGTAGTAGCTGATCACCTTTCTAGGCTAGAATACCTAAAACCTGACTCAGTACCCATAAATGACGATTTTGCCTATGATAGACTGATAGCCCAACTAGAAACTATCGAAGATGATAACCCAGACCCACATGAGCATTCTCATTAATCTTTAGCTATAAGTAATGTACCTTGGTATGCAGACTTTGTTAATTACCTAGCCGCTGACATCATACCCCCCGATCTAAATTACCACCGGAAGAAGAAGTTCTACAGTGATGTGAGAAACTTCTATTGGGACGAACCATTTCTTTTCAAGAGAGGTAAAGATGGCATTTTCCTCCGTTGCGTTCTAGAAGAGGAGGTACATAATATAATTGAGTATTGTCACTCTGCACCCTATGGTGGACATGCAAGCACATCTAAGACCTACGCCAAGATTCTTCAAGCTGGCCTATTCTGGCCTACCATGTGGTGTGATGTCTATGCTTTCATTGTCAAATGTGACAGATGCCAACGTACAGGAAATATTTCAAGACGTAATGAAATACCTCTAAGAAATATCCAAGAAGTAGAACTCTTCGACGTATGGGGTATAGACTTTATGGGACCGTTCCCACCATCTTTAGGAAACCAATACATCTTAGTAGCTGTTGACTACGTGTCTAAATGGATTGAAGCTATCGCCGCACCCACGAATGACACTTGAGTAGTCATCAAATTATTTAAAAATTATATATTTCCCAGGTTTGGAACACCCCGCTTAGTCATAAGTGATGGAGGATCGCACTTCATATCGAGAATATTTGATAAACTTTTAAGTAAGTATGGAGTTAAGCATAGAGTATCAACACCATACCATCCGCAGACTAATGGACAAGTGGAAGTATCTAATAGGGAGATCAAACAAATTCTTGAGAAGACTGTCTCTATATCTAGAAAAGATTGGTCGCAGAAACTTCAAGAAGCTTTATGGGCCTATAGAACCGCTTTCAAAACCCCTATAGGAACAAACCCTTATCAACTGGTCTATGGAAAATCATTTCACTTATCTTTTGAGTTGGAGCATAAGGCCTATTGGGCCATCAAAACTTTGAATTTGGATTACCTAACTACTGGTGAAAAACGTATCCTTGATATCCACAAATTAGAAGAGCTCAGACAATCTGCCTACAAAAATGCCATCATATACAAAGAAAGAACAAAAGCTTGGCATGACAAAAGAATCATAAGAAAAGACTTCAAAATAGGCGATCATGTTCTTTTGTTCGATTCTAGGTTACGACTTTTTCCAGGGAAGCTTCATTCGAGATGGACTGGCCCTTTCGAAGTATCTAAGATTCTAAGGTCTGGAGCTATTGAGATCAAGAACCAAACATGTAAACCGTTCATCGTCAATGGATAGAGACTGAAGCCCTATGAAGGTGGTGACATCCCAACAACATACTCCAGCCATACTCTAAGTGATCCACCAAATCCTTCGAATGATGTATAAAATCCGGTCGTTAAGCTAATGACGTTAAACAAGTGCTGCATGGGAGGCAACCCATGGTTTTCTTATCTTACTTTTTATTTTTACTTTGTTTTAATTTGTTTTCTTTATTATTCTGTCAGGACTAACGATTGAATATTTTATGTGATTTCAGGACCCTTGTTTGCTAACCTTGTGCATAATGCAGAACCCCGACGACATGCACGTGGCCTTCAGAGACGACGCACATAGAAAGCGTAACTATGTCCACATGAGACGCCCTATGGCACCTACACGATACCCAGACCAAGATTGCATGGATGCCTTGGGGATAAAGCCAAGCGTCAGATTCTTATGTCACCAGCTCCAGTGGGACCAGTTCAACGACATGAACAACACTTACAGGAACTTTACTGTAGAGTTCCTCAGCTCGTTTAATTATGATCTTTGGGCTGGACCCGATGGACATGTTGTTTTCAGGTTGTTCGGGACTGATTACTCTTTCTCTCACAAAGAGTTTGGTGATTTACTAGGTTTTCAGACTACTCCTGATGCTATTCCAGAGACACCGATGGGGTATTTTATGAGTAGAGAAGTGGAGAAGGTTTGGAGTAACATCTCAGGTGGAGGGAGCTAAGATCCTTCCACTCAATTTTCTCAGGTAATCCACAACCATGCGTTAAGGTACTTCCAGATGATTCTAGCACACTCTTTCCTCGTTTTTCCAGATATAAAGACTCTGCTGAGCGAGGAGGAGATTTTCCTACTATTTTGTACGACTCAGTCACGCCCAGTTGCTTGTGGCAACTTTCTGTTGAAGAGCCTTGCCGGTGTCTCCAGGTCATCTGTAGGCATTATACATGTCGATGGGATTGTTACACAGATTGATACTGCATTGGGTTTGTCTTGTAAATTATTGCACCTCAGGTCCTTCTGCTGCTACACCACCCTGGATGTTGACTTTTGTCTTGATAGAGGATTGATGAGGAGGGCCTCTTTTGAGCCCAACACGTTTAGATTACTGATCGACGACGAAGTGATACATTACTTTACATTACCTGATCCACTGGTGACCAGTGTCCACGACCCTGCTAATTGGAGTTATGCTTTAGAGGGTTATGGAGAGACTATCGAAGAGCCAAAATCACCTCCCGCCGCTGAGTACACTCCTACATCTCTTTCCCCCCGAATCACTGTTATGTCTAACAATATGTCTTTGCAGCCGCATGATCTATAGACCCAGATTTACGAGCTCCGCAAGGAGACTGGCTTGCTCAAGTAGGAAGTAACGGACTTGGCATTACAGATCGAGATATCTGATCTCACTCATGCCTCAGAGGCCGAAGCTCTATATCAGGAGATTGGAGAGCTTCGGAGGGAGATAGCTGAGATTCGTGGATCGAACTAGGCAGAAAAGCCTACCATATGATCATTTTACACTGACATTATTAGTCTAGTATTTAATATTTCATGCCTTATTTTATTTCTCGCATCCCCAGACATATTTTATATTATCGCATATATTACATTTTCCATGTACTTTGATTTTTATCTTATATATTATTTCGTGCACTAATACTCATTTTTTTCTTTTTCTTTCATTTTATTTTATTTTATTTTATGTCCAATAATGAAAAAAGAAGAAAAATATTTTTATTTTTGCCTTCATAAAAAAAATATGCAAGCTTTGTGCCTTAGAAGAAAGAAGAAAATGCTATCCGGACCCCCCCCCCCCCCCCCGAAGACCAAATGTACGCGAAGCCCACAAGGGGAATTAAAATTTTTTGGCCCATAAGGGAAATGGCCTTATGGCGCCCGCCATAGACCCATGGTGCCCGCCACGCCGTTCCCCCTTATTTCGGGGCAGATTCATCTCCCCCACCATTTTTACACCTTCAAACTTCCAAAACCCATTTTTTCCAACTTCCTAAAACTCCATTGAACCCCATTAAAGCTCCCACCTTTCTCATACATTCACCATCTATAAAACCCATCCAAAATCCATTTTTATTTTTATACACCACAAACCATAAAAATCCAACCTTTACCATTTCCTACATAAACCACTCTTCACCATATTCAACCTCCCAAGGAGCAACAACAATGGAGTTCAACGGATATCCTCTTCGCGATGGAAGACCGGGAGATAGGAAAAGGAAAACCATTCAAAGGCTTCAGAGTCGAGAATTTCTCTCGACTAGGTATGTAGATGATAACTGTCTTTACTCTTTGGGTCTTTATCATAGTGTTTTTCATTTATTTGATTTTCTAGGCTTGCATAATATTTTTGTAAATTAGGAACCTACCTATGAGAGGCTGACAGTTGAGTTTTTGAGTTCGTTAATATACATTGTCAGCCCTAACACTGCTAGCACAGTCGGTACTGTTAATTTTAGACTGTTTGGAATTGAATATAAATACAGTACCGGCGAACTAACATGCTTGTTAGGAATCCCTCATAGGGAAGGTGCTATATGTGAGGCACCTTTGGATTCGGAATGGTCGGTCAAAGTATTTTCCTTCTGGCAGAGGCTGTCAAGTACTTCAATAAATTCTTTTGAAGGAATACTTGCGTCGACCATCCATAACCCGACCATAAGAGTTTTCAGATATCTTTTGGCATGTACTATTTTTGGCCGGGAGAGTCTAAATAAGGTAAACACTAAAGAGCTTCTATTTTTGCAAGGAAGACTCACTAATAATCATATTAATCTGGTCCCGTTTATGCTTGCACACATGGCTTTAATTGTTAATAAAACATGATCGATTGTTATTGGAGGACTTGTTACGTATATTGCTCGGGCTCTTGACCTGAACAATGAGATAGCTACACTTGAATCCCTACCTCCTCGCACAATTAATTTAAAATTTTTAAAAGACGTGAAATTGTGCCGAACAAGGAAAGCAGGTGGTTATGAGTTGATGGTTCATGGGGTAGTTATCCCATCTGTTGCTTTACCTTGCAGTAGACGTACCGATGTGTGTAATGAAAGGAACTGGACCTATGATCTGAATGCTCCACCTATTTTGGGTTCACTTCCTCCTAATATTCCTGATGGGGAGGCACATGACACTGATGAAGAATATGAACGGAGAGAACATTCTCCCGTACCTAATGTATCCCCCCATCATCCTTCACAGTCACACACCGCACCATCTTCCTCTAACCCAGTTGCAGGTGCTACTCCTGGATTCTATATCACTGGGGAGATGTGGCGTGATATGACGGCTAGAGAGGAAAGGCGATACAACCTGCTCTCTATCATTTCACAACAACTGATGGACAACATGAGTGTAAACACCCCAAATTTTCCCTCACCCATTCACAACATGGCTTGTGATCTTTTCATATGCATAGGTTCAATCATAGCATCTCATATTGCATTTTTGATTCACTGCATTGGTTCAAAGTCATCTGCATCTAGGGTTTGTGATCTAGACAATCCAAGAGCTATTTGAGCCACTCCAAAGGTCATCAATCACTTCAAATGGGTCCATGTATGTTCAAGCATCATATTATATCCTCTCAAAGTCAAGAAAGTCAAAGAATCACAAGAACTGAGAAAGGCATGGAAGCAGAGCCAGGTTTGACTACACAGATGACCTAGAATTAGGGTTTTGGTTTTAAAGGCCATAACTCCATTTTTTTTGGTCATTCTTGTTTCTATTGGTCTCTATATGGTATAGGGATCATGCATATCAATTTTCATGAAGAAATTCCATGGGGAAGTCATCTGATCAAGAGTTGACTTCTTGGGCAAGTCAGTTTAAAATCAGGGCATCTGAGGCCCCCAATGACCCAACCAAAGGGTGTTCTTCATCATTTTGAATCTGTATGATCTTTATTTGATCATAGAAGATGTTAGAAGTTCACAAGATTGAAGAATTTCAAGCCATTTGCAAAGTTGCCTTTTTGGGAAAATGACTTGTAATGAAAACTTGCCATTTTGGGAAACTTTTTCAACCCTTGCTTTTTGGTTCAAAAATGCCTCAAATGGGAAAACTTTGGTCATGAAAGTTGTAGAATGGATCATTCCCTTTTCAAAAAGTACAAGAACTCATTCAAATTCATTTTGGATCAAAAGTTATGGCTTGTCAAAGTTGGGAAAAATCACATAATTTCAAGTTATGTACCAAAGAGGCAAAGTTGCAAAACCACTTGCCAAGGTGAAATGAGACCTCAAAGTGACTTCTAATCCTTGCACAAGCATAAACAAAGGCCTAAATATCAGAATTCACCAAGAGTTGGCCCATTTTCATGACTTATGGATCAAGAAATCACAAAAGGGGCCAAAGGTCACAAAGTTGCAAAACCTATGATAAACCCTAATCCACTTGCTGCATTGCTTCTAATCAGATTCCATGGTTCTCCCTAAACTCAGCTGAGCCAAGCCATGCCCCTATCACAGCCTCACACTTGCCCATACCTCAAGTACACCTAACTTGGACTTTTTGCAAAAAGACCCATACCAATCAGCCTGTGCCACACCAACTTCTCTGACCTCTCTAGTTGTGATAAGTGGACAAAATGCAACATAACAGACCACACACACAAGCCTGAAACACTCTCCAAGCCATAGTTCCAAGTTTATGCCTCTTATGCATTTTCATTCGAAACACATCACACAAGCATCAAACATAAAAACAAACTTCATAGGATCACTCAGCATACTCCCTTGATCATTTCCCTACCCTCATTCATCCCTGAAACCTCCTCAAACTAAATCACGATTCTCACCCCTCACTGAACAGAACTTGATCAATCTCACAAACTGTAAACACCCCAAATTTGCCCTCACCCATTCACACCATGGCTTATGATCATCTCATATGCATAAACACCATCATGTCATCTCATAGTACATTTTTGATTCACTGCATAGATTCAAAGGCATCTGCACCTAGGGTTTGTGATCTGAGCAATCCCAGAGCCTCTTGAGCCATTCCAAAGGGCACCAATCAACTCAAAGGGATCCATGTGTGTTCTTACATCATATTCTATCTCCTCAAAGTCAAAAATGCAGAGGAATCACAAGAGCTAGGGTTTGAGTGGATGCAGAGCCAGGTTGAACTGCACAGTTGACTGAAAATTAGGGTTTTGGTTTCAGAGGCCATAACCCCAAGTTTTTTGGTCATTCTTGTTTCCATTGATCTCTATATGGTATAGGGAGTATGCATATCAATTTTCATGAAGAAATTCCATGGGGAAGTCATCTGATCAAGGGTTGACTTTTCAGACAAGTCAGTGTAAAATCAGGGCATCTGAGGCCCCCAATGACCCAACCAATGGGTGATCTTCATCATTTTGAGTGTATATGATCTTTATTTGATCATGGAAGAAGGTTGAAGTTCATAAAAATCAAGAATTTAGGGTTTTTGCAAATGTTGACTTTTTGGGCATAGTTGACTTTTCAAGAATGCATCATTTTAGGTCATTCTTCAAGCCTTGATTCATGATCCAAAAAGGCTTCAAATGAAAAAACTTTGGTCATGAAAGTTGTAGATCTCATCTTTCCATTTTCAAAAAGTACAAGAACATGATCAAACTCTTCTTGGATCAAAAGTTATGGCAATGCAAAGTTGGCAAAAATCACTTATTTTCAAGATATGCACCAAGTGTGAAATTTTGCAAAGTCATGAACCAATGCATTATGTGACTTCTAATTCCTCTCAAACCAGCACACAAACATTCTCTAAGTCCCAAAAATCAGATTTGAACCAAAGATCACATGTGCTTAGTTCATGTAACAAGGCATTTTTCATGAAAATCCATAAAGTAACCAAGTTGCAAAACTCATGATCATGCTTCACCAACTTGCTGCATTGGTCCTTGAATCAAGCCAGCCTCACACACTCACCATGCTGCGCCAGCCCTAGCCCTTGTACTTGCCTAGAGTCAAGCCATGCCTCACTTACACAAAAGGTGGACTTTATGCAAAAGCAAACATCCCAATCACCACAGCACAAGTCACATCCTCTGGCCACTTGGATTAAAATATGTTATCAATTTGCAAGCTAGCCATAACAAGAAGCAAGGCTGAAACCACTTCATTCACCACATACACCAAAACCTTCCATTTTGCATAAGCCTTCGAATTTCTTTACACAACCACAAAAACACTAAAACTTTCTTCATCATCCAACTCAACACACTTCATAGACAAGAAACCACCAAAGCTCAAGCCTGAAACAAGCCTGAACACTCCATAACCATTCTTCACCTCAGCCTGCATTTTCTATCGAATCTCTCTCCACAAGCCACAAACATCCAAACAAACACCATAGACCTTCTCCATTAACCCTCAGGATCACAAACAACACCTCACCATGGCCTGAAACCTCCAGAAACTCCATTGCCATTTCTGACCAAGCTTGAGCAGGAGCTTTCGAATCTCACTATCCAGCCAACTTAAACTCCTTTTGAGCATTCAAACATCATCAAGAGGTTCTAAGGAGTAGATTGCACAAAGAGAGGTGGCCAGAAAGTTCCAAAACTGAAAGCTCCAAATCTCAGGTAGCTCGAAAATAATTTTTCCAGAAATCATTTCTTTTGTTCCAAACTTGTTCTTTGTGTTATCCTGATCATTCTGGTACCATTAGTTTTTGAAATGGTTGTGATTTGAGCATTTAATTTGTTTCTGAAGCTTGCGTGACCTAGAACTTGTTCTCTTCGATTCAGCTTGTTTAGGGAAAATAAATTTGTTTTGAGAGAGGGGTTTGATTCGTGAGAGTGTAAGGATCATTTCCCAGTTTCTATTTTTCATTTTTGATGCGTTTTTAGGAAGTTTGAGGTTTCTCAGGTGAGAGCTGGCCGGAGAAGACGACCGGAAGTCTTCTCCGGCAGCCTGAAAGTGATTAGGGTTAAGTGTAATTAATTAGGGCAAGGTTTGAATTTGAGCCTTTGGATTGTGTTTCCCGCGCGCATATGAGTGGTTCAGATCATTTCATTAAGGTTTAATTATGGATTAATAATTAATTAATTAGAATTAGGGAGGTTTGAATCTGGGTCGTCCAGATGCGCGCCCAGTCAAACCCTTTGAGCCCAGAATCAATCTCAACCTCTCCTTCTGATTACTTCCACTTAATTTGATTTTTATTTTCATTTCTTTTCATTTAAATTGCATAATTATTTTAAAATAGCAAAAAAATCTTAAAAATTATGAAACTTTTTCCTTAAGGTTTTATTAATTTTTATGACCCAAAAATATTTTTATTTTATTTTTTATCATTAAGAAAGTATTTTTAAATATTTAAAAGATTACTTTTAATTGATTAATGGGAATTAATTAATTAAAAATACTTTTAGGTATTTAAAAATTACAAAAAAATTCATGAAATGTCCTAAGACATTTAGAAACATTGTCCAACCTTCAAACCAAATTTCTTTTTTGATCTTGATGCATTTTAAGAATTTTTCATTGAATTAAATCATTTTTTATGCATTATTTTGATCATAAGTTTGAAAATTCATTTCTGCCTATTGGAGAAGGTTGAGACATTGATTCTTCTTGCATTGTGTTGTGTTTGGCATGTATTTTCAAGGATAAAATGGCCATGATTTGTTTCCTCATTTCTTATTTGTTTGGCATTTGTTTTGTTAGGAACCCTAAAAAACCCTAATAACTTAGAAAATTCATATCTTGAGTTTGGTTGAGAGTTGAGAGCTTCCCTTTGGGCAGTGGTTCATTATAGGTCTAGGGTTTCTTTGGGTACCATTTTCCATTTTTACTTTAGGGTTTTGCTTCTGTTTTTGGTTTGTGTTTGATGTTTGATCCATAAACCCTAATTTGGGCTTTCATTTGCATCCCTCTTGCATTTCCTTGCATAACATGACTTGTCTTTGCATTTTGTGCATTCTTGTGATTCATTTGACATCTTAAGACATATAGAAGGCATGTTTGATCATTGCATTGCATATTTGCCATGTCATTTGCCTTGTATGCTTCATAACATTCCATGTTTGTTCATGCTCCTTAACTTGCATCATATGCATTCATAAGCTTGTATGATCATTTCCATGTCTTGCCTCATGTTTGCAGCATCTCATAACATCATAATCATCATCAACATGCTTCTGGTTTTGCCTAGCATCATACCATTTCATCTCATCTTGCATTGCATTGCATTTCTTTCTAACATTTCAGGTGGTAAGTAAACTTGAGAAGTGAATTTGCCTTCACTTCTCATAACTTTTCTTCTCATCTCTCTTGCATACATTGCTGCATTCCTATATGTGTTTGAGATTGAGCTTGCTCATTCTTGTTCTTCCCACTTTCTTTCTTCAAGTGACTTGACTTCTTGAATGAAGCAAGTCACTTTGCTTCTCTTGTTCTTGTTCATCTGCTTCCTGGTGGTTCTTCTGAAGATTGTCCTTGAAAACCTCCCAAACCTTAGGACCAACAAAGCATGATAATGAATTAGGGTTTTGATTAGTCCCCCCATAGTTTTACCTTTGTGTCTCTTTTGAGTCTTCTCTTCTCACCTCATAATCAGGGACTAAACCCTAAAGGCTTTAAGACTTTGTGATTAGGGTTATGCCTGCATCCTTCTCTTAGGATGGAGTGTATAACTTTAATCCTAAGTATTAAACCCTTAAGGTGTTTAAATCTCTTAATCAATTCATCTAATAATCATCAAGACATCACACTTGTAACTTGGGCCTTGCATTAGGGTTCTAATTCTTCCTTAAGTGGTTAAGAAGGACTAACCCTAATGTTAATGGACAAGTCCCCCTCAAGTTGTCTTGCAAACCATAAAAATCACTTCATCATCTTATCATTAAATAAAATCCACTTAATAAAGGCTTTGTTTTGTCATGAGTTTAATCCCTAATCATGGATTAAGTTGAGGAGTTTTCCTCAGCTTAAACATTCTCATCTATTATCCTTCTTTTAGGATGGTGTAATGGGTCTGTTGAATCCCTGATTATGGCTTAACCTCATTACTCAACACTAAACAAAAACCACAAAAACACCTAAATAATCACAAATAGGTTAATGATCTTAATCCTACATCAAAGGTGATTAAGTGTGAGAATCTGACTTCACACTTAAGGTATTCTCATTACCCCTGATCAGAGGGAAGATGTGATGAGTTTACTAAATCCATTGGTTTAGGCTTAAGCTCATTAACTTATGACAAACTTTCGAAAGCAATAAAAGACTGAAAACTCAAAAACAAACAACAATCGTCTCCTCCGGGATTCTTTTCTCATCTCATTCACTCACAAACGAGAACTCGCTTCTTCCGTCTAATGCAAGACAGTTCGCACCTGAGCCAGACAGGTCATACACTTGAGCATAGACAAGTAAGCAGTTCATCAGTCAATTCATCTTTCAAGTCTCTTTGGGTCGAACTACGGTGTTCTGACTTCCTCATTGCACGAGAGGATACGTAGGCATAACTTAACGGTTATCGAACAAAAGTCTCTGTTCATTCCCCCTCCTTCCAGCTTTACCCTTTAAGCCTCATTATCATGAGCATTTCATTCCTGATCTCACACTGACACTGTATATATCACACTTCACACTCTTCTACACTGACACCTGTACATCTTTCCAGTTCTTTTACACACAAATTGCACTGACACTACCCCTTTAACACACAAATCTTTTAAGCGTGGATCCCGTCGAGTACGACGGACAATCTGGGTGCTAATACCTTCCCAGGTTGTAACCAACCCCCTTTCTCAGTCTCTCTGGTTCGCAACCGTCTTATCCATCTTTTTCTAGGCCTATGCAGCATTGCCTTTCCTCCGGGATAAAAATGCCTAGCTGGCGACTCTTTTCATCTCCAGTGAGTTCACGGCTGTGTGTTCTCACTGTTCCCTTCGCCGACCGTTCGCGTCTGTACCTTTATCTGGGCCCAGTCCCATTTGTCGGGAGCGACAGCTTGGCGACTCTGCTGGGGACCCTTATACTGCAACCAGGGCTTCTGGTTCTTTTTGTGGGTTCCTCCTAGCGCTTGATTGATTTGTGTTTACTGGGGTGTTATGTGCTATATGTGCTTGTATATTTGTTTTGTTTATTGCTTTATGTACAGTTGATTTATTGCTTCCTTTATAGCTTTATATATTTTTCATACTGTCATTGTTGCTGGCTGGATCTGGTTTCTTGTTTTGGTGGGTGGGTGATTCATTGAGAGTTAAGGTCCTATACCTGGGACCTGAGTGACACCTAGGCTAGAGTGAATCATATTCTTTCCCATTCCATTTCGGTCTGGTGCGGGAATATGAAACACGGTTCAAATATGGGTTTCTTCTTGAGAACTCTGTGTTGCAGATTTCCTGCAATGCTAGGGCTATCTGGGAAGCCTGCTAAGTCTGGATGACCTTTTAGTATTGACCTTCAGAAACTGAGGTGAATTAGAGGAGGAATTGTTATGGTTATTGTAAACATTGTACCCCCGGGTAAGAAGTGTTTACACTTCTCATAACTGATCCAAGTCTGAGGATCCTTGTTCTAGATCACCACCTGTGAGGGGGTTGGGCTGTTTACAGGTTTGCAGGTACCTTGACCTCAGAATACCCTGTTACTTTGACTTTGTTAAGAGTGCTCCATGTTGGATAGTTCTTGTGATTCTAAACCCTGGACTTGTGGCTCTTTATTTGAGCCCCCCACCCTGGTTACTGGATTTTTAGACCTCCATCTGGAATTCTTGAACACACATGGACTTATATCAGGGCATTTTGATCAGATCCAGCTCAGTCACAAACCCTTGCATTTCATTTGCATACATACTCATTGCATCATATTAACATTTGCTTATTTGTGTTTCAGGGTATCCATTTTCATCTGGTTTTGGTTTTGACCCCATCTGCAGTTTTGACCTGTCTCCACCAGCACTTGCTTCAGCTTGTCAGCCATATACTTCAGTTACTAGCACTAGCCAGCCAGTGGCCCACTCCTCAGCATCTTCATCAGCACTTATCCTACTCAGTCCTCAGCATCATGGCTCCAAAGAAAAGCAACATCACTTATCATTTCTTCCAACCAGACTTATCAGACATCAGGAGGATCCAAACCCTGATCACTCCAGAGCACATACCTTTGTTCAGGGAGCATTATGGGGATATACTTGACTTGGTCATAGATCTGGACCCATCCCAGAGGAGTTTGATCCACACCTGCATTCAGTTCTATGACCCCCCATTGAGATGTTTCACCTTTCAAGACTTTCAGTTGGGGCCCCTATTAGAAGAATACTCATCATTGACTGGTCTGCCCATCAAAAGAGAAATCCCATTCAACCCTGAAATGGTCTTTCCTAGCAATGGAGAGGTAGCAAAAGCTTTGTATCTGGAGCCTGTTTTGATTGAACAGCATATGACCTCTAAAGCTGGAATCCCTGGTTTTCATCTTGACTTCCTGATTTCTCAAGCTAGTCTGAAGGCCTCCTCGGGGGAGTGGAAAGCTGTTTGTGCCCTATTGGCCTTGAGTGTATATGGAATTGTATTGTTTGCAGATGAGCCTCGATTCATTAGCAAAAATGCAATCCATTTGTTCATCCTGAAGAACCCAGTGCCAACTTTACTGGGTGATCTCTATTACTCAGTCCATCAGAGAAATGAGAAGCAGAGGGGAAGATTAGTGAGGATTTGTGCTCCATTATTCCATGCTTGGCTTCTCAGGCATCTACCCAGGACAGATGCATTTCTAAACCCTCATCAGCAAAGCAACTGGGCTAAAAGACTCACTGTCCTAACTTCAGCAGATATCAGATGGTGTACTCAAAGCACCAAGGGCAGAGATATAATCACCAGCTGTGGGCACTTTCCCAATGTGCCCTTAATAGGAGTTAAGGGAAGTATCAACTACAACCCTCTGCTGTTCAGGAGACAATTGGGCTATGCACTGGTTCATACTCCTAGGGAACAAGACTTGGTTGAGACCCTCTACTGTGAGAACAAGATTAGTTTGGCTATTGTTAGGCAGGCTACCTGGGCCTGGGATCATGTCCAAACCAAGGGAATCACCATTCTGGGTAAGTGCAATAATGTGGCATCAGTCCAATATTATGAGTGGTCCCATGCTAGGGCCCAATTCTCTGGAATGCCCTTTACCATAGAAGACATGCCTGAGTCATCTTCAGCACCACCCCCTGCCACCATCAGTTTGGAGGAGTTTGAGAGCTTGAAGGAAAGAAATGAGAAGTTAACCCAGGCTTTGCAGAAGACCCTCCGGGAGAGGAGTGAAGGTGTGAGGGAGATTGAGAGACTGGAGAAGTTAAGGGTGGAACACTTGACTAAAATTGAGAAGTCTGGAGATTATATCAACAAGTCTAAAGCTGGTGAACAGATTCTGAAGAATGCTTGTAAAGAAGCCCAGTTCCAGAGAGCAAGGACAGACTTGTATTTGAAGGAGAGTCAGGCCAGGTGGGTCCGGATCACTGAGGCCCGTACTCTAGAAGACAAGAGAGTTCAGGACAAGATGGAACAGATGGAAAAAGCCTTGGCAGCAGCCCAGAAGGAAATATCAGAGCTAGAAATCAGAGCTGGAGTGAAGAGGTCTAAGGACCAAAGTCAGAACAAGAAGTTGACTGCAGCTGTTGCAACAAGAAACCTTCTCATCAGAAATCTTACGGAGCGTCCGGCTGATCCTGTGACCGAAGCACTTCTCAAGGAAGTTCGTGAGGATGAGTTTGGCCTTGGAGTTTGATCATTTGCTTGTTGTTGTTCCTTTTCCATGTACTTTTGCTTTTTGTGATGTATTTTGACCCCTTTGAGGGCTTGTGTTGTAAAAAATGAACAAGTTGTATTATTTCACCCTTTGTAATATATTTGTGTTGGTTTCTATCAGGGTTCACATCAAAAGCAACTTCAACAGCAGCATCTTCAAGGGTCTGGAAGGGTCAAAACTGAAGGCCAAACCGGATACCTTGAGAACAAATAAGCATAACTGCATTGCATGCTAACCCCTTTTGTTTGTTTTGTAGGTTTTTTTGTTTTGTTGTTGCTAACCTCTGTTGTGAATCTCAGGAATTATTGCTCGCCGCCGGGTATTTCCCCTCAACAGGCCACACAGGTACCCAACTAGAAACAACCTTCCGGGAATCCAGATGGACCAGATGCAACAAGACCTTACGGAGGTCAGAAACCAGATGGCCAACGAAAGACTGGAGATGAGAACCCAGATAACACAATTCATGGAAGTGATGAACAATTTAGCTCAAAGCCAGGAGAGGCTCAGAGTCTTGGTAGAAGGAAGGAATCAAGAGGAGCCCCATGTGGGAACTGCTGGCACAAGTAACAACGAGAGGGTCCAACCTCATGTCAATCCCCCAGTTTTTGGACCCCATCTCCATCCAGAGGCCAACATCCCAGTCAACATTCAAGGGACAGCCACAGCAGCCAGAGTACTTCAAGAAGATCCTCAGGAGGACCAGTATACAGTAATGGGTGCTGGAGAGGAAACTTATGACAGGAGATTGGATGAAATAGCTGAGAAGTTGAGATCGCTGGAGTCTCAAAATTCTTTGGGTTTCGACGTCATGGACATGGGTTTGGTAGACGGGGTCAGGATCCCCCATAAGTTCAAGCCTCCTTGTTTCGAAAAGTATAATGGGACTTCATGCCCCCGGACTCATTTGCAATCATTTCTGGGAAGGCTGAAGGCCTATACAATGGATGAGAAACTCTGGATGTTCTACTTCGAAGATAGCTTGACTGGAGCATCAAGAGAATGGTATTCCCATCTGACAAGAGCAACTGTGAGATGCTGGAAGGACCTGGCAGAGGCCTTCATCAGACAGTATCAGTATAATCTAGATATGGCACCCAACAGGACCCTCCTAATGGGAATGTCACAGTCTTCAAGGGAGAGTTTCCGAGAATATGCCCAAAGATGGAGGCAATTGGCCGCTGCTGTTCAACCCCCTATGTCCGAAAGGGAAATGGCAGATATGTTCATGAATACTCTTCAGGGAACCTATATCGACAGGTTAGCTGCTTTCTCTTCCACTAGCTTTGCGGATGTTGTTATAGCTGGGGAGAGAATTGAAAGCCTGTTAAAAATGGGAAAGATCTCAGACAACGGTGCAAGCTCGTCCAGTAGTACAAGAAAGCCTTTTGCAGGCCCGAGAAGAGCTGGCGAGACTAATGCCATTCACACCAACAGGGGTAGGCCCCAATATGCTCAAAGGACAATAGCAGCAGTCACTATCCCTGCTCCAGCTCATCCTCAGCCAGTCTATCAACCTCCTCAACAAAATTTCCAACAACAACCTCAGTATCATCAGAATCAGTATCCTCCAAGGAATTACAACAGCAACAACTCCAACAACAACAATCAACAGAGGCCATTCCAACAAAGGCCATCTCAAGCTAACCGAGTGATCGACCCGATCCCAATGCCGTATGCTGCCTTGCTGCCACAACTTCTGAAACTCAACCTGGTTGAGCTAAGAACGTTGGCACCTCCGGATCCCAACAGTTTACCAAGAAACTATGACTCTAATGCTAGGTGTGCTTTTCATTCCAACGCACCTGGTCACAGTACAGAAAAATGCAGGGCTCTGCATATGAAGGTACAAGACTTGGTAGACTCCAAGGCTCTGAATTTTGCACCTCCGCCCAATGTCAATAAAAACCCAATGCCAAACCATGGTGGTCCCCGAATTAATGCTATTGAAGGAGACCAACCGTCTTATTTGATAACTAGTGTGGATCAGATCAGGACACCATTGGTGGAAATCAAAGCTCAACTCCGTGAAAACCAAATATTTCCGGGGTGTGAACTAGGGTGTCCCTACTGCAATATTTCATGGAATGGGTGTGAGGACCTGAGGAATGGCATTGACAGCCTTATTCAGAGTGGCCTGCTACAGATCACTACATCATTCCCAACAAATCCGGCAACTTCGTCAACAACGGTTCCAGAACCTCCTACAAATGCAGCAACTATTGTTCCCGACAACTCATCAGCACCATCAACAAGTACTTCACCTGTCCTTCCAAATGATCAGTTTTCAACAGTTTCTCCTGCTACAACTTCAGCTTCATTCCATTTCGAATCTCCATCAACAACAACAACAACAGTCCTTCCAACAGTACCTCCTACAACACCAGCAATCAATCATGAAGATGTCTCTACTGTTACCATATTCTACGATCCTGAAAATAATTCCGCCTACCATTCAAAAGGTACTGCTCCCGCCAGAGCACCAGTTACAATCTTTTATGATCCACAAACAATAACAGTCCCCTCAGCAGCAGCAATCAGTCCAGTCACTGTCACGGTGCCTGGACCAATACCATATGAAAGCAATAGGGCCATTCCTTGGCACTATGGCTCTGACTTGTATTGCGAAGGGAAAAGAATCACTCTGGAAACATCAACACCTGCACCACAAGTAGATAATGTGGGGGGAGGCGGAGGCTTCACTCGAAGCGGACGTCTCTTTGCTTCACAAGTTCAAAAACCTACTGCCGAAGCAGAAGCTGCTGCCAAGGCAAAAGGAAAAGGCCCGGTGCAGGAAGATTCAGCTGCCAAAGAAACCCTGAAGACTCCATTCGATCAGGAAGTTGATGAGTTTATGCGAATCATCAAAAAGAGTGACTACAAAATTGTGGATCAACTTCACCAGACGCCATCCAAAATCTCCATCCTCTCACTGCTTATATGCTCCGAAGCCCATCGGAATGCACTACTTAAAGTCCTGCACGCAGCTTACGTGCCTGAGGAGATTACTGTCAACCAATTGGAAACCGTGGTTGGAAACGTTACTGCCAGCAATGGGCTAGGGTTTACCAATTCTGACTTGACAGCGGATGGCCGCAACCACAACAAAGCCTTGCACATAACCGTGGAATGCAAAGGAGCTGTCCTTTCTCATGTGCTGGTGGACACAGGTTCTTCCCTGAATGTCTTACCAAAGAAGGCTCTGGTGAAGTTAGAATATGATGGATTGGCATTGAGACCCAGCAACCTGGTGGTGCGAGCCTTTGATGGTTCGAAGAGATCGGTTCTGGGAGAGATTGAGCTGCCCGTGACAATTGGCCCGCAGACCTTTAAAACTATCTTTTATGTGATGGACATTCAGCCCGCCTACAGCTGTTTGTTGGGTAGACCCTGGATTCACGCCGCCGGCGCAATAACGTCTACCCTTCACCAAAAGTTAAAATTTGAGTGGGAAGGCCAAGTTGTCACAATCTGTGGGGAAGAGGATATCTTTGTTAGCCATCTGGCTACTTATAAATACATTGAGATGGATGGAGAGATCCATGAAACAATGAGCCAGGGGTTTGAAGCTTTGAATGTCAATGAAGCATCTGCTGTATCTGGTATCTCCATGTCATCTTACCAACAAGCCCGGAAGGTTGTTGAAGAAGGAACTGCCCTAGGCTGGGGCAAGGTTTTAGCTGTGGAGGAGAAGAAGGACAAATCTGGGTTGGGTTACAGACCAACTCAACATCAAGCAAAGGCTGCCGCAGAGCCTGGTTTTGTCAGTGGGGGAATGCTCACCCCCGATGCTATCAACTGTCTGGAAGACGAGCTGGAAGAGGAGCGCAATCTGGAGAATTGGATTCGTCCAAAGATCCCGGGGAGCAGTGTCTCGAACTGGTCTTCCCAGGGAATTATAAGGGTTACTCAAGCAGAGTAATTATTATTTCCTGTATTTTTATAGCATGCATCAAAGTCTTGCATCTTGCCCAAGATGACAAGACTCATTTTGTAACCAGGGCCATCTGTACTTTTGTGCAAACGAGATTAAATTAATGAAATATCAGACATCTTTTTGCAAACGAGTCTTTTTCTTTTCTGCTCACTGTTTTTCCATTTTTCTTTTTGTACAAAAATAAATGGCGGTGTTTTCAAAATGATGACTTCATTTCACTTTTTTCTAAAGCAAGATTAAAATCAATCACTAAAATGAACCAACTCAACCCTTGCAGAGAGTGCCTTCCAGACAGCACCGACAACAGCACGGCTATGACATCGTATGACTTTGACAATCCAATCAATCAAGCTGATGAAGGGGTTGACGAAGAATATGAGCTTCCTGAAGAGCTAGCCAGGTTGTTGAGACAAGAGGAAAAGGTTATTACTCCTCATCAGGAGGAGATGGAAGTGATTAATCTTGGTACAGACGAAGACGTGAAAGAGGTTAAAATCGGGGCCTGCTTGCAAGACTCAGTGAAGAGACAACTGATAGATCTGCTTCAAGAGTATGTTGATGTGTTTGCTTGGTCGTATCAAGATATGCCAGGGTTGGATACCGACATTGTTGTGCACAAGCTGCCTTTGAGAGAAGAATGCCCTCCAGTCAAACAGAAGCTGCGCCGAACTCGCCCAGACATGGCTATGAAAATCAAGGAAGAGGTACAAAAGCAATGGGACGCCGGGTTCCTTGCTGTGACTAGCTACCCGCCGTGGGTTGCTAACATAGTACCTGTGCCTAAGAAGGACGGCAAAGTAAGAATGTGTGTTGATTACCGGGATCTGAACAGAGCCAGCCCGAAAGATGACTTCCCATTACCTCACATTGATGTATTGGTGGATAACACGGCTCAGTTCTCGGTATTCTCCTTCATGGATGGATTTTCAGGATACAATCAGATCAAGATGTCACCTGAAGACATGGAGAAGACAACATTCATCACACCTTGGGGCACGTTCTGTTACAAAGTGATGCCATTCGGACTGAAGAATGCTGGTGCCACGTATCAACGGGCTATGGTGACATTATTCCACGATATGATCCATAAGGAAATAGAATGTTACGTGGATGACATGATCGCCAAGTCCCTTACAGAGGAAGATCACCTGGTGAATCTGCTGAAGTTGTTCAAGCGTCTGAGGAAATATCAACTAAAGCTGAACCCCAACAAATGCACATTCGGGGTGCGATCCGGTAAGCTGCTGGGCTTTATTGTAAGCGAGAAAGGGATTGAAGTCGACCCTGATAAAGTCAAAGCCATTCAAGAGATGCCTGCACCGAAGACAGAAAAGGAAGTCCGAGGGTTCTTAGGTCGATTGAACTATATTTCACGGTTCATATCTCACCTTACAGCAACCTGTGAACCCTTGTTCAAGCTGCTAAGAAAGGAACAAACGGTCAGGTGGAACGAAGACTGCCAGAAGGCTTTTGACAAGATCAAGGAATATCTACAAGAACCTCCAATCCTTATGCCTCCAGTTGAAGGAAGACCTCTAATAATGTACTTGACAGTATTAGAAGAGTCAATGGGGTGTGTGTTGGGCCAGCATGACGAGTCTGGTCGAAAAGAGTATGCAATATACTACCTAAGCAAAAAGTTTACCGACTGTGAACAACGTTATTCACTGCTCGAGAAAACTTGCTGTGCTTTAGCGTGGGCTGCTCGCCGACTGAGACAGTATATGTTGACCCACACTACCTTATTAATCTCAAAAATGGATCCAGTTAAGTACATTTTCGAGAAGCCAGCTCTTACCGGACGGGTTGCAAGATGGCAGATGATTCTCACAGAATACGACATACAGTACACTTCTCAGAAAGCCATCAAAGGCAGTGTACTGTCTGAATATCTTGCTGAGCAACCCATTGATGACTACCAGCCTATGAGATTTGACTTCCCTGATGAAGACATCATGTTCATTAAAGCAAAAGATCACGAGGAGCCTATTCACACCGAAGGGCCTGACCCGGAGGAAGAATGGACTATGATGTTTGATGGGGCTGTCAACATGAATGGCCGTGGTGTTGGTGCAGTACTCGTTACACCTAAAGGAGTTCACATGCCTTTCTCGGCAAAACTCACTTTCAACTGCACTAACAACGAAGCTGAATACGAAGCTTGCATTATGGGTCTTGAGGAAGCCATTGACCTCAGAATCAAAACGTTGACTGTATTCGGAGATTCAGCTTTGGTAGTCAACCAAACCAACGGAAAATGGTACACACACCAGGATCATCTAATACCTTACAGGGATTATACAAGGAGGTTATTGACTTTCTTCACAACAGTCAAGCTTGAGTATATCCCTCGAGACGAGAATCAGTTTGCAGATGCTCTTGCTACCATTTCATCCATGATCAAAGTTCAAACGGTTAACTTTGTACCCCAGATTTCAGTGTCTAGACTTGATAGACCAGCATATGTATTTGCAGCGGATGTTGTCAAGGATGATAAGCCTTGGTTCCACGACATTAAGTGCTTCTTGGAGGATCAAACATACCCACCTGGGGCATCTTCCAATGATAAGAAGACTTTGAGAAGGCTTGCTGGAAGTTTCTTTCTGAACGCTGATGGATCTTTATATAAGAGGAACTTTGACATGGTACTCCTCAGATGTGTTGACAAGACGGAAGCAGATTTACTGATGCATGAAGTGCATGAAGGATCTTTTGGTACCCACGCAGGAGGGCATGCCATGGCTAAGAAATTGCTAAGATCAGGCTATTACTGGATCACAATGGATGCAGACTGTTGTGTTTACGCCAGAAAATGCCATAAATGCCAGATCTATGCAGATAAGGTGCATGTGCCTCCCAATCCTTTGAACATCATGTCTTCACCATGGCCCTTTGCTATGTGGGGTATTGATATGATTGGCAAGATCGAGCCGACTGCTTCGAACGGCCACAGATTCATCCTGGTCGCCATCGACTATTTCACTAAGTGGGTTGAAGCAGCCTCATATGCAAACGTTACAAGACAAGTGGTAGCCAGATTTCTGAAGAGAGATATCATCTGTCGGTATGGAGTGCCCGAGCGGATCATTACTGATAATGGTTCCAATCTAAACAACAAAATGATGGCAGAGCTATGCCGGGACTTCAAGATCCAGCATCACAATTCTTCTCCTTACAGGCCAAAGATGAACGGCGTTGTTGAGGCAGCAAATAAGAATATCAAGAAGATTGTGCAGAAGATGGTAGTCACATACAAAGACTGGCACGAAATGCTACCATTCGCCTTGCATGGGTACCGCACATCAATCAGAACATCCACTGGGGCAACACCGTATCAGCTTGTGTATGGTATGGAAGCAGTCCTACCTGTTGAAGTTGAGTTACCCTCTCTACGAGTATTGATGGATGTTAAACTGAGTGAAGCAGAATGGGTTCGGTCCCGATTCGAGCAACTGAGTCTGATCGAAGAGAAAAGATTGGCTGCGATCTGTCACGGGCAGTTATATCAAAAGAGAATGAAGAAGGCCTTCGATCAGAAAGTCAGGCACCGAGAGTACCAAGTAGGAGATCTTGTGCTGAAAAGAATCCTCCCTCCTCATACAGACCACAGGGGCAAATGGACTCCAAATTATGAAGGACCATTCGTTGTAAAGAAATTTTTCTCCGGTGGAGCACTAATGCTCAGCACCATGGATGGTGAAGATTTCCCGTCCCCTGTGAATTCAGATGCAGTTAAAAAATACTTCGCATAAAATGACCCGCTGGACATAAAAACAGAATGTGAGTCCAGGCAAAAATAGGGCATCCCGGCGAGTCAAAAACAGAATAAAAGACTCGGGCAAAAGTAAGGGAAAATGAATAAAAAATGTACACCCGCTGAGTTGAAAAGCCGCATTGGACAGCTCAGGCAAAAATGGGTATCCCGATGGATTGAAAACCCGAAAGGGCGATCCATGCAAAATAAGGGAATAAGCGAACAACTGCATTCTGAATTCGTCTGTATCGCTTACAACTTAGAAAGCTTCGACGGAATCAGACTTCAATCCGAATCAACTCTCTCCAGAAAGCAAGACGAGAAGAACGTCATTGTCATACGAGTCATAGCAGAAGAGGAAGCTCCTTGAAAGCGTCGTCAACACCGCCAGCACTTTATTTCTCAATTTGTAACAATCTCCTCATTTCAGGAGATATGTTTCTTTGACTGTATCTCGCCAATTCAGGGCATATGAATTAATAAAATCAGATTTTCGGTCATGTTTCGTTTTTACGTTTATGTTTTGCAAAGAGTTGTCTGATATCTCTACAAATACAATTGCATAAGTACAGATGCCTTTCTCTAAAAAAATAAAACACATGCTGTCGCTCCCGGGATTTCCATCCTGGTACAAACGCGAAAGTGGCGCGGAAAAAGGTAGAGTCGCCAGCCAGGCATTTTTATCCCGAAGAAAGGGAATGGTAATGCTGCACAAACCAGAAGAAAGAAAGAGGAAGGACACAGGTCCTGCGAACCAAAGAGACTGAGTTCGGGAGTCGGTTACGACCTGGGAAGGTATTAGCACCCAGATCGTCCGCCGTACCCGACGGGATCCACGCTTGCAAAAGAAACTGTTTCAAAGGGTGAGGGTATGAAAAATGCAGCAAAGAAATGAATACGAAAAGAAACTGGTACTGGAAAAGAACTGAAATAAGAAACAAAGAGAAAAATGTAGGGAAAATAAAGATTGTGCTCGAACGGGCCCTACCCCGCTGCCTACGTACCTCATCGGGATAATGAGGATCAGAGACGCCGTAGTTCCCCTAACTAGGGGTACTAAAAGGAAATTGCTTGTGAATTAAGGCTTGAACTGCCTATGCCATTGCTCAGGTGTTGCAGGCTCGGACGACGAGTGCGTAACCGTCTTGCAAAATGACAAGTAGGAGCAAGTTCGCGTACGGAGCGAAGGAGATGAGAAAAGAATTCCCGAAGGAAAGACGTTTACTGTTTGTTTGGTGTTTTTTAGAAGCTTTTATGAGTGAAAGTTTGCATAGGTAAGTGTACCCAAGTCTTACTCAATGGGATGTGTACATCTCACATCATCCCGAAATGGAATGCGCAAGAGGCACACCTATCTATGGAGGAAATCCCCAAAGCTAGTCCCACAAGTGAAGGCTCAAGCACACTAACCTATTATCATTATTAAGTGTTTTTGTGGTTTTGATTAAGAAGTGTTTTTTAGCTTTTCTTTGTGAGGTACTCATGTTAAGACCTATCCACCACGAGTGATGACTCACACCTCGCCCCGAAATGGAACGCATGTGAGCATCTCATAGCAAAGTCTCATGTCACATGAAAGTACTCAACATTTATTAAATGAATTAGAATTAAGTTTGAAGATGAGAAGAGAGAGCACCAAAGGATCTTAAAGGAAAAATTCTAAAGGGGGACTAAAATAATCCTAAGTATTCACATGCATGGAAGTCCTAAAGGTTAGTGAGGTTTCTATCCTAATGAAGGAAAAAAGAAGAAGATAGAAGAAGGGATGAGAAAGGCCTAAGCCCAACAACAAAGGGTTAGTAACATAAACATAAGAGGAAGATGAGAATTGGAGATGTGGAACTCAATTCCCACATCTCTCACTTACCATAGCCCCTGCAAGGTTAGTATGCACAAAAAAATCCAGCAAAGTGACCAACACAATCATGGAATTAGTCATGCTCAAAGGTTCTTGTGAACAAGAATCAAACATCATGCCAAACATTGCAAGTACACGACTTACGCGCCGAAAACATGAAAGCATACATCAACCAGCAAGCAAATCACCCTAAAATCTCATGTTTAATGATCATGCAATGATCCATGGCAATTAGAACAAGCAAAGGGATCAAACAAGCTCAAAACAACACTAAAAAGTCATTCTGCTTCAGTGTTAACCGGTTAACCAAATGCGTTAACCGGTTAACCAGCTCAAACCTGCACAAAATACGCACAAAACAGGGGCGTTAACCGGTTAACCATATACGTTAACCGGTTAACACTGATAAAACAGCAACAAATCCTGCAGAAAACAGCATCTCAAAACAGCTTATTCAAATAAGCTTGCACCAGACCAGCAATCAATTACACATGGAAAAATTAGATCAATTCACATTAATCCATATCATTAAGCTCATGAACAATAACATTCGGATCCGGATACAAACCAACCAATCAAATCAAACAACACAAGCAAATACACAAGCACATGGTGGATCTAAAGCACAAGCATGCAAATAAGCTAAAAACAGAGCTAGATCTGAAATTAACCAACCTACAAAGCTGAGGTATGCTTTGGTAATTGTTGATTGAGCTGAAAACGGTAGATCTCGCGCAAAACTTTAAAGATCCGATGCTAAGCTCCACACTCCATGCAAAATAAATGCAAGAAACAAGCCCTTGATGCAGAATTTTGAATCCAAAAGCACTTCTAGATCTCAAACCAGATCTGAATCCCCAATAAAACCAGCAAAAAGATGCAAAGAAGCTATAAATGGAGGTTTAGTTCCAAGATCTACACACCTCAAGGCAAGGTTGTGTGATCTTCAAAGAGGAACTTTGAGTGATTTGGAAAATTGGGAGAGAAAAGTGAGAGAATTGTGAGTGAGAGGAATGAAAATTCAGAAATGAGAGTGAAAAATGAGAGGGAGCCCCTTTGGTTTGGAAGGAAATGGAATAAATATGATTTAGGTTTGGGGCCCAAAATTTTGGTTTGGGATCCAAAAATATGGCTTGGCATTAGCTTAGAAAGTGATTTGGATTTAGGGTTGGAATGAGGCTTGGATAAATGCTCTAGATCCTTCTCTCAAATTCAAATTAATTCAAATGAATAAAAATCAGAAAATTGGAAAATGGGGCCAAAACACACATGCTGAAATTGCTGCTGGAAATTCAAATTTCGCAGCTGTTAACCGGTTAACCATATGCGTTAACCGGTTAACGCATGGAAAATTTGAATTTCCCTCCCTTTGGTGGGAACCTTCAAAAATAGACCTGCACCAACCGTTTCAAGCAAATTTTGATCCATCTTCTCCTTCTAAGGCTCTGAACATGATACCAGGCTTGTGCAAAATGATCCTGTGAGATTCTTGCCAGATCACCATGCTTTTGATTTTGACTTGCAGATTCAGATTTTCCCAGATGACCGATCATATGCCTTATGCTGGAACATGCGAGTGTTATGCCTCATTTTTCTATGCTAAATGATAAGGATATGGTATGCTCATGATGATTATGATATGATAACGATGCTAAACAAGAAGAGGGCAAATTTGGGGTGTTACAGCTGCCCCTATTCAATCAACTGTTAATCTGAAAAGGATGAGAGCAACGGCTATCAGACATTCGAGATAAACTGTGATTGAATACCAAGAAGACCTGAAATTTGCACTCTGACGAAGAATGCAACACTGGGAAATAAACCCAACCAGATGACGCTCTGGGGATAAGAAGGAGAGAAAAAGCAGACGAGCTTCTTCCAAGTTGAAACTGATATCTGAAATACTATCATGCTGACAGACGAGTCTTCGCATGACCTGTGACGCCAGGTACAGAGAGCGGACGAGCCCTTAAGGATCTTCAATGTAACCTGAGATGGACGAATCTCCTTCACTAATCCTTACGCAGATAAGTGGAATAAGACGGACGAGTCTTCTTCGGATAACCCTTACGCAGGCTCCGGGAATGCATATAAGTCTGTGGGATAGACATGCAATCAAGGTAGACGAACCTTCCTCATATATTATCCGCGGATATATGGTATAAGACAGACGAGTCTTCTGAGCAAACCTGTTACGCCAGGTGCAGCAACCATAATTGGTGCTCGAGACAGACGAGCCTCCTTCGGATTTACCTGTTACGCCAGGACCGGTAACCATTTCGACATTTAATTCCCACTGTCAGGATTTTAAACCTCTTCAATACAGACGAGTATTGGATGATCGTCAAGAGAACACAGACGAGTGCCAATAGTCAAAGATACAGACGAGTATCGGACGATGATCTGAGAAACACAGACGAGTGCTTCAGGCGATGATACAGACGAGTATCAGCCACTGGTATAGACGAATACCAGAAATTCAAACACAGACGAGCATTTGAAGTAGCAACAGCAATATCAGGATGAACGACAAATCTTCACATTCAGGTGCGAGCTAGCACAGACGCGTGCTGAGGATGATACAGACAAGTATCCAGGCAAAGCAGACGAGCTTCAGAACACAAACGACTTCTGGGAGATAAAAGCAGACGAGCTTCAAACACACACAGACGAGTGCTGAAAATTGCAGACGAGCAACAACAGAGAATACATATCAAGGCACAGACGAGTGCAGCGAAGGATCCAATACCAAACACAGACGAGTGTTGGAAGGTTGCAGACGAGCAACAGCAAATATCATCTCAGAACACAGACGAGTGTTGAGGAGTTGCGGACGAGCAACAACAGAGGCATCATGACACAGACGAGTGTTGGAAATTGCAGACGAGCAATAATAAGGTAATCACTTCAAAACACAGACGAATGCCGAAAATTGCAGACGAGCAAACAGCAACACAGAGCTAACACAGACGAGTGTTGAAAGATGCAGACGAGCAACAATAAAGCAGTAATAAGTCCCTGCTGGGGAAACTTGCTTAGGGATAACACATACGAGTGTTGAAGATTGCAGACGAGCAATAAACGAATGCTTGATCGGCAACAAGAGATACGACTCTGCAGGGGAGAAAAAGTCAAGAGGTCTGGATACCCACTCCGACTGAGGTGATGAATACCTGGCTGCATCATCAAATAAACCAACAATAGGGCAAATCTGCTGGGGAATATTTCACGGACGGAGGTGAAAATCAAATATGAACTCTGTGGGAACCAATCATCTTCAGACTTAGCTGGGGAAGCTTCCTGGGCGAATACTCTGACTGGGGAGAGCATCCGATGATTCAAGACTCTGAGGGGATATCAGGCCCTCAATCACGCCTACTGGGAAGGACTCTTGCTGATGATAAAATACTGTTAATTCCACCTCTGATGATGACATGCTCTCAGGCACTTGCTAGGCACACTCCGCTGGGGAAGAATGGACTACTACTTCACTTGGGAAGAAGAACCTGCTTGGGCTGCTGCCAAGACTTATTTGGAGGAAAATATCTATTTAGACAAGTCAGGCTTTCAGCTACCTGCTGGAGAAGAAAAATCTCTGCTTGGGGGGATACTCTACTGGGGGAGAGTAAATCGCTCGATGTGACGCCATCCTGCAACCTGCAACAACAGAAAACACACGTGTGTCCCGGGGATTTGCATGGCGTGATCTGTTCATCCATTATCACCCGACACTCAAAGAGGGTTACAGTTTCCCTGCATGTCAGTTTTCTTTTCAAGATTATCACCATGTTTAGATGCAATGCTATTTTTGCCAAAAATTCAGGACATTTTGCAAACAAAAATAAACACACACAGCTTTTTGACTGAATATTATTTTTATTGAATGGCCTCTAAATAGGCAAAGATTTACATCAGGAAGCAACCACCTGGAAAGAGGTAGCCACTATAAAAATTGAGAAAAGAAACTATCCTAATGGCAATGTACACGGCATTCCAAGGAGTTCCATTTCTGCTATGACCTGCATGTCTTCAAGACTCTCCATTCTGCTTTGGCTTTCTGAGAAGACAAGGGGACTGTTTCCTATCTTTCCGATATTGTCAAACCGTACGAAACGATGACGTGGTTCAGATAACTTGGATCACAGTTGTTCGCTTATTCCCTTATTTTGCGTGGATCGCCCTCTCGGGTTTTCAATCCACCGGGATACCCTTTTTTGCCTGAGCTGTCCAATGTGGCTTTTCAACTCAGCGGGTGTACATTTTTTTGTTTATTTTCCCTAATTTTTGCCCGAGCTTTTTATTCTGTTTTTAGCTCGCCGGGATGCCCTTTTCTTGCCTGGACTTACATTCTGTTTTTGTGTCCAGCGGGTCTCTTTACGCGAAGTATTTTTTAACTGCGTCCGAGTTAACAGGGGATGGGAAGTCTTCTCCATCCATAGTGGTGAGTATCAGTGCCCCTCCTGAGAATACTTTCTTCACTATGAATGGTCCTTCGTAGTTTGGGGTCCACTTGCCCCTGTTATCTGAACCTGGAGGAACGATCCTCTTCAATACAAGCTCTCCCACTTGATACTCTCGAGTACGTACTCGTTGGTCGAATGCCCGCTTCATTCTCCTCTGATAAAGCTGACCATGACAGATAGCCGCTAATCTCTTTTCCTCAATTAGACATAGCTGATTGTAACGAGCACGCACCCATTCAGCCTCATCCAGCTTGACATCCATCATCACGCGCAGTGAAGGAATCTCTACTTCAACAGGCAGGACTGCTTCCATGCCATACACTAGAGAGAAGGGAGTTGCCCCTGTTGATGTCCTGACCGACGTTCGGTACCCATGCAAAGCAAACGGTAACATCTCATGCCAATCCTTGTAGGTGACAACCATTTTCTGCACAATCTTCTTGATATTCTTGTTAGCTGCCTCTACCGCACCATTCATCTTTGGTCGGTAAGGAGAAGAATTGTGATGCTGTATTTTGAAGTCCCGACATAAGTCTGCCATCATCTTGTTGTTGAGATTAGAACCATTATCAGTAATGATCCTTTCGGGCACTCCATATCTGCATATGATATCTCTTTTCAGAAATCTTGCCACCACTTGACGAGTGACATTGGCATAAGACGCTGCTTCTACCCACTTGGTAAAGTAATCAATCGCGACCAGGATGAAGCGATGACCATTCGAAGCAGTTGGATCGATCTTCCCGATCATGTCAATGCCCCACATAGAGAAAGGCCAAGGAGATGACATGATGTTGAGCGGGTTAGGAGGAACATGCACTTTATCTGCATATATTTGGCACTTGTGGCATTTACGAGCGAATGAACAACAGTCTGCATCCATTGTCATCCAGTAATACCCTGATCTCAGCAGTTTCTTTGCCATAGCATGCCCTCCTGCATGGGTACCAAAAGATCCTTCATGGACTTCCTGCATCAACAGGCTTGCTTCGTGTCTATCCACGCATCTGAGCAAGACCATGTCGAAATTCCTCTTGTACAAAACCCCGTCTGTGTTCAAGAAGAAACTAGCAGCAAGTCGTCTCAAGGTCTTCTTGTCTTTGGAAGATGCCCCTGTTGGGTATTCTTGCTTCTCCAGGAACAACTTGATATCAAAATACCAAGGTTTCTCGTCAGACACGGCGTCTACAGAGAAAGCATAAGCCGGAGAGTCAAGCCTGGAGATGTCAATTCTGGGCACAAAGTTCCAACATAGGACTTTAATTGACGAAGAGAGAGTGGCCAAAGCATCGGCAAATTGATTTTCGTCCCGTGGTATGTATTTGAGCTCAACTGTCGTGAAGAATGTCAACAGTTTTCTAGCATAATCCCTGTACGGAACTAGATGCTCTTGATGTGTATACCACTTGCCGGTAATTTGGTTAATGACGAGGGCTGAATCTCCGAATATGTCGAGGTTCTTAATCCTAAGATCAATTGCCTCCTCTATTCCCATTATACACGCCTCGTATTCCGCTTCATTGTTGGTGCAGCCAAAAGTAATTCTGGCAGCGAAGGGTAAGTGAACACCTTCAGGAGTAATGAGTACGGCACCAACTCCACGACCATTGATATTGACAGCCCCATCAAACATCAACTTCCATTTGGATTCAGGGTCAGGCCCCTCCTCCGGAAGTGGTTCCTCATAATCGTTTGTTTTGAGGTACATGATGTCCTCATCAGGGAAATCAAATCTCATCGGCTGATAGTCATCCTCAAGAGGTTGCTGAGCAAGGTATTCCGACAATACACTTCCTTTGATGGCTTTCTGAGAAGTGTACTGGATGTCGTATTCAGTTAAAATCATCTGCCATCTAGCAACCCTTCCGGTCAATGCTGGTTTCTCAAAGATGTACTTGACAGGATCCATCTTGGAAATGAGAAGTGTAGTATGGGTCAACATGTACTGCCTCAGTCGGCGAGCAGCCCATACCAAAGCGCAGCAAGTTTTCTCGAGCAGTGAGTATCGGGATTCACAGTCGGTAAACTTTTTGCTAAGGTAATAAATGGCGTACTCTTTTCGACCAGACTCGTCATGTTGGCCAAGCACACACCCCATCGACCCTTCTAGCACGGTCAAGTACATGATTAACGGTCTCCCCTCCACTGGAGGCATCAGAATTGGAGGCTCCTGCAAATATTCCTTTATTTTGTCGAAAGCTCTTTGGCAATCATCATTCCACCTGACTGTTTGCTCTTTTCTTAGCAGTTTGAATATCGGTTCGCACGTGGCAGTTAGGTGAGATATGAACCGAGAAATGTAGTTCAATCTACCTAAGAACCCGCGCACTTCTTTTTCTGTCTTTGGTGCAGGCATATCTTGAATAGCTTTCACTTTAGCAGGATCTACCTCAATTCCCCTTTGACTTACAATGAAACCCAGCAACTTTCCAGAACGCACTCCGAAAGTGCACTTGTTCGGATTCAACCTCAGTTTGTACTTGATCAATCTATCAAATAACTTCTTCAGGTTAACCAAATGCTCCTCTTCGTCTTTGGACTTTGCAATCATATCATCCACATAACATTCGATCTCCTTGTGGATCATGTCATGGAACAACGTGACCATTGCCCGTTGATAAGTTACCCCAGCGTTCTTCAAACCGAAGGGCATGACCTTGTAGCAGAATGTTCCCCACGGGGTAATGAACGTTGTCTTCTCCATGTCCTCCGGCGCCATTTTTATCTGATTATAACCGGAGAATCCATCCATGAAGGAGAATACTGAGAATTGAGCAGTACTGTCGACCAACACGTCAATGTGTGGCAACGGAAAATCATCCTTTGGGCTTGCTCTGTTCAAATCTCGATAGTCAACGCACATCCGGACCTTGCCGTCCTTTTTAGGCACTGGTACGATGTTAGCTACCCAAGGTGGGTAACTAGTCACGGCAAGGAACCCGGCATCCCACTGTTTCTGCACCTCCTCTTTAATCTTCATCGCCATATCCGGGCGAGTTCTTCTCAACTTTTGCTTCACAGGAGGACAGTCTTCTCTCAGAGGTAGCTTATGCATCACGATGTCGGTATCCAACCCTGGCATATCTTGATATGACCAAGCAAAGATATCTACATACTCTCTCAGCATACTGATCAGCTCTTGTTTGACGTCGGCCTGCAGATTGGCTCCTATCTTGATTTCCTTCTTTGCATCTTCACTGCCAATGTTGATGGTCTCAATCTCCTCTTGATGAGGCTGAATAACTCGTTCCTCTTGTTTTAACAATCTGACCAACTCTTCAGGTAGGTCACAATCTTCCTCAACCCCTTCATCAGCTTGGTAGACTGGATTATCAAAGTCATGCATAGTCATAGCAGGAACGTTATCCGTGGAATCCGGATGATCAATACTGCACAAATGATGTGCTTATTCAGAATCTGCTTATTTTGAAAAGAGACGCTAACACAAAGCAAAAAATGAAAAAACACATTGCCATTTTTATATTGTTTTTTTGTGAAAAAGTTTAAAAACAAAGAAAGAGAGCACAATTTGTCTGAAAATGTCCTTTTATTTCATGGCAAAAATAACGATGCAATACAAAACATGGTGGCCCAGTACAATGGATCCAAACATCTTGGGCAGAATGCTGGATTTGACAATGCAGTATGCTAATAAAAGGAAACAAAACAATTACTTTGAGAGCCAGGTGACTTGAACAATGTCCTCAGCAGACCAATTTCCTAGCTCATCGCCGGGTGCACACGGGCGGATCCAATTGTTGTCCCAGTCTCTGTCACTATCCCCGTCTTGGCTTGCCATACAGATTTGATCGCGGTCAATCGACCCAGCACTTGTGAATGAGATAGCTTTACCACTCCGAGTAGACCCCCCAGGCTGATACCCTAAGCCGAATTTATCACCCTTCTTTTCCACCTCCAGTAGCTTGCCCCAGCCCTGGGCATTGCCTGATTGGACGGCCTCTTTTGCTTCCCGGTAGGAATGGATTGACGTGCCTTCGTTGTTTTTCTTCACCGGAGTCAAGATACTGACATCTGCCTCAAAAGCTTGGCACAAAGTCTCGTGAATTTCTCCGTCCATTTCCACATATTTAAACGTCGACAGGTGGCTGACAAATATATCTTCTTCCCCGCAAACTGTGATGACCTGGCCATCCACCACATATTTAAGCTTTTGGTGCAGGGTTGAAGTGACAGCTCCAGCTGCATGTATCCATGGTCTGCCCAACAAGCAACTATACGCAGGCTGGATGTCCATGACATAGAAGACACTCTTGAAGACTTGAGAGCCTATCTTGACAGGCAACTCAACCTCTCCGAAAACGGATCTTCTTGAACCATCGAAAGCTTTAACCACTAGATCACTCGGCGTCAGAATAACCCCATCAATGTTAAGCTTCATCAACGCCTTCTTCGGGAGCACATTCAAGGAAGAGCCTGTGTCCACAAGAACATGAGTCAAAACAGCGCCCTTGCATTCCATCGTGATATGCAGTGCTTTATTGTGATTCCTTCCCTCCGAGGTGAGATCTCGGTCAGTGAAGCCTAAGCCATGGCTGGCATTAACACTTCCAACAACAGCTTCGAGTTGATTGACAGTGATTTCTTGAGGAACATAGGCCATTTGAAGTACTTTCAGCAAGGCTTCTCGGTGCGCGGGAGAGCACATCAACAGTGACAAAATAGAAATCTTTGAAGGCGTTTGATTCAGTTGGTCAACCACCTTATAGTCACTCCTTTTGATGATCTTCATAAACTCCTCTACCTCCTTTTCAAACGTCCTCTGCCCAGCCACAGGAGTAGTTGACTCGTCATTCGCAATCTGCTTCCCTTTGTCTTTGGACGAAGCTTCGGCCTCAGGATCCTTTCTCAGTGCAGGGGGAGCAAACAAACGACCACTTCGAGTAAAACCTCCAACACCTCCCACATTTTCAATGGTCAAGTCAGCAACAGGTCTATTTTCCATCTTCTGTCCCGCCACATAGACATCGGAACCATAATGCCACGGAATGGCTCTATCATCATTATATGGCATTGGCCCAGGTACAGTTATAGTCACAGGACTAATCTGAGGAGTGTAAATAGTAACCGGCTCTCGTCTGACGGGCATGTCAGCTTCATCGTAAAAGATAGTAATGGTTGACACATCATCAGCCTTTTCATTACTAATCTTGCTAAATTGCAGAGACCCAACATCAATCAACTCTTGCAAACCCGTCTTCAATTTCTCGCAGCCATTCGCAACACTTATACAGTCTTCACAATCGAGAGAACAACCAGGAAATACCTGACCTTTCAACAGTCTCTCTTTCACCACCTTCAACGGCGTCTTGACTTCATCAATTCTCAGTACCAAACTCAACTTGTCATCACGCTCAACAGCATTAACTCTTGCCCCTCCATGATTAGGTATAGGGTTCGAGTTGATATTCGGTGGTGGCGCAAAGTTGATTGCCTTTGAATCCACGAGATCTTGAACTTTGTGATGTAGCGCCCTGCACTTCTCGGTTGAGTGCCCGGGTGCCCCTGAATGAAAAGCGCATCGCGCGTTGACGTCGTAACCAGCTGGAAGCTCTCCAGGAGGTGGTGGTGCCAAAGTCCTTAATTGAATAAGGTTCAAGTCTAGTAGTCTCGGCAACAAGGCAGCATATGTCATCGGAATAGCTTCAATCACCCTGTTAGCAGGACGAGTCTGCCTCGGCTGATAAGGTCTTTGCTGGTAGTTGGCTCTAGGTTGTTGTTGTTGTTGTGGTGGAGGTGGCATCTGTTGTACGGGAGCTGCAGGAATAGTGACAGCAGCCACATGTTCATAAGGTCTTTTGTAACCACGGCCCTGGCTTCGGCCGAATACAGCATTGGTCTCTCCTTCTCGCCTTCTTGGAGGTCCGCTAAAAGCTTTCCTCGCTCCATTTGAACTACTAGCACCGGGGTCTTGTATCTTCCCCATTTTCAACAGCGTTTCGACCCTTTCTCCCGCAATGACAATATCGTTGAACTTTGTAGCAGAACTCGATGCCAATCTCTCAAGAAATACCCCCTGGAGGGTACCCATAAACATATCGGCCATTTCATTCTCTAACAAGGGTGGTTGCACCCTGGCAGCTAGCTGGCGCCACCTCTGGGCGTATTCTTTAAAGCCTTCTTTTGCTGTCTGAGCCATATGTTGCAACTGGGTGCGATTCGGAGCCATATCCATGTTGTACTGGTACTGCTTCACGAAGGCTTCAGCAAGATCTTTCCAGCTCTTAACATTGACCCTGCTGAGCTTCATGTACCACTCAAGGGAAACTCCCACCAAGCTGTCCTGAAAGTAATACATCCATAGCTTTTCATCGTCTGTATGCGCGGCAATTCTCCCCACATATGATTGCAGATGAGTTTTTGGGCAAGCAGTGCCGTTATACTTCTCGAAAGTAGGAACTTTGAACTTATACGGGATCCTGACTCCCGGAACCAAGCCCAAGTCTGTTATATCGAATCCCAAAGAACTCTGGGACTGAATAGCCTTGATTTGCTCAGCCATCTCTTCAAACCTCTTGTTCATTTCGACCCCTTGACCCTCGGTCTCATCAAGTAAAGTGAACTGGTCCTCCTAGTGATCCACATGAATGTTATGCATCCCGTCATTGACTACGGTCGCCCCTGGTTGTATAACATGAGGTCCACCCTGACGTGCGCCCGCACCGGTATGATTATCAACATTAGCAGCAGCAGCAGCGTTTCTGTTCTGATTCTCAACCAACTCTCGCAGCCGTTCTTGATTCTGCCCCATGCCGGCCATTAATGTCATGAAATTATCCATTCTCTGCCTTAGGTTTGCCAAATCTGCCTGCATTTGATCCATGGCTCTCTCTCTGTTAACCTTGGTTGGGTACCTGTGTACTGTTGGCTGCCCCCGAGCTTTTCGAGGAGCTATAGTGCCTGAAACACAAAATACGTTAGTAACCGAGACACTACCTGCAAAACAACAAACAGGTTATATGGATGCAATGCAGTTGTTTATGTTTCCAAACACAAGTCACTTATGCCCCGGCTCCGGTATTTAGCAAAGAAAACCAGATGGGTACTGATCCTCGACTTTCAGAAACCTTTGCGGGAAACCACATTCAAACCAAAATAGCAAGCAAACCAAGAAATAGTGAGAAACATCTTAACATAGATCAGCCCATTAGGCACAATAAAAACAGAATACCTCATAGAGTACGAGTTCTTACAGAGTATAAACAAACAACTAGGACTCCTACAACATGCCCGTAGGTAATCCAAATACAAAGAAAACAAACTAAGAAGCATAACCGCCGCCTGAGGATCCTGAAACTCCATCATCAGACCTGACCTTCTTGACTCCTGCCATCAACTTGAGGTCTTCAATCTCTTTGAGTGCTTCTTCGAGGGCTTGTTGACTGTCTACAAGCTGTTGGGTCTTCTCTCTGCGAATCTTGTGGGCCTGCTCCACCTCTTCTTTCTTGTAAGCCATCTGAGTCTCAAAGAACTCCTCTTTTTCCTTATATTGCTTCAACTCTTGCTCTCTTTGTCCCTTCAACCAGACAATAGACTGACGAGCATCTCTAAGGGTCTTTGACTTCTTCTTGCGCTCAACTTCTCTTTGGGCTTCCATCATCCCCAACCTGCGGAAATGCGCTTCTTTTCCTGCAAAGTCTTTCTCCTTAGCCTCCAAAGTCGTCTGTATCTTCAGCAACTTCTCCTCAGCTTCCTTCTTGACCCTGTTAGCTTGGTAATACAAGCTTACCATCTCGGTATTTTCAACTCTAACTGCATGTAACTGGGCTTCTAACTTCTCGAATTCCTCTAAAGGCACAGTATCAATGGACTCAGCAACTGGTGCTGAAAATGGTAACAAAACTCTTCTGGTTCTGTCTTTCAACCAAGCTTCGTACCCTGGGAACGTCTGATTGTTGCACTTCCCGAAACTAGCTATTCCTTCTCCTTTGATGCTTTTCCAAGCCCCCGCAACCTTCCTCACTAAGGGCATATTATCTTTCACGGAAAAGTAGAAAATGGGGGTCAGCTTCAAATCTTCAGGCACATCTCTCAAAGCGTATCCTAATTGTCTTCTTAACAAGATTGGATTGTAATTAATCCCTCCAGTTATTCCCAACAAAGGCACACTATGATAACTTCCGCAGCTGGTAATGAAACGTGCACCTTGCAGCCTCTGAGTGAACCACCTAACATCCTTGGCAAGCAACTTTTCCAGCTTCTGAGCCCATATCAGACTATGGTCACTAAACACTCCCGTACTAGGCAAATGCCTCATGAACCACATGTGAAATAATGGAGCACAGCAACGAACCAAACCTCCCCTCTTCTTTTCAGTCTTGTAATGAACCGAGTAATACAAATCCCCGAGTAAGGTAGGCACAGGATTCTTCAGCAAAAAGAGATGTATGGCGTTTATATCTATGAACTTCTCCATATCAGCAAACAAAATGGTGCCATAGATAGAAAGAGCCAAGATAGCACAGACCGCATCCCATTCTTCTTCAACAGCCAATTCTTCTGCCTTCTTTACCAGAACCTCCAAAGAAAACCCAGACACACCTCCTTTGATAATGGTCAAAGACTTCACAGTAGAAGGACTCAAATAAAGAGCCTTAGCAATAGCCTCCGGTGCTGGTCTACTCATCTCAGAGTTGAAAGGAACCTGATCTTGAACTGGCACACCCAGGATCAAAGCATACTCCTCCAGCATAGGGCCCAACTGGAAATCGGGAAAGGTGAAGCAACGGAGCTGAGGATCATAATACTGAAGCAATGTATGAATGGCACTCCTCTCTGAAGGATTTAGCTCTATCACCACATCAAGAATACTCCCATAAGCTTTTCTGAATCTCTCTACCTGGTTGGGCGTAATCAGCTTTACCATCTTCTTCAGCAAACCAATCTTGACATCAAAGAACTTGAAGTGAATATTCTGCTTGCGAGGATCTTCCATCTTTGAAGAGAATACCGGAACCGGAAGCAGAAATATGAACCTGTGAATGAAAACAAAACAATGATTAATGATGCAATGATGCAATGCAGATGCAAATGCAAAGACATATGGTCATCTGAGACTGTCTGGAATCTGGCCACTGACAAGATCCCTCTGACAAACCAAAAGTTCACTGAGTCACCCTCTCTGATAACCACAACCCTCTGAAGAAAATCTCAGGACCATAGTATCACGAATACCAGAACCAGAAAACCAGAACTCCGGAACCAAAGTAACTGCGTCATAACATGAACTGCACTGATAACAAGGGTATGATGAGGTCAAGTGTTCCTGCAAACCTGTAAACCCATCCCAAATCTCACGGGTGTGCTCCGGGTCAAACATCACGGACTCTCAAAGCCGAATAGCAATAATACTTTCACCATTTCCGAGAAGTGGCTCATGACCAAGTCAGGGAATCGGTTAGGCATTATATACTACGCAGGGAGGCCTCAGCTGAGTCCGGGAAAAACAAGCATCCCTTACAGGTTCCCAGCTTCAAGCGCTGAAATCGAGAAACAATAGTACATTCAGCCCGTAGGATACAGTACTAATGCCATACGACCAGATGCTTTGACTGAGTTCCTATAAGAGAACCAGGCCATCCTATGCGAGTTCCCAGTGGACCCTCGGGTGCGAATGGGTTTGCCACAAAATGTGGTCTGCCACTGTCACCACTGGAGAGGGTTGTTTCCACAAAGGTTCTCAATGATCGGTCCCCAGATGCACATAACCATCAAGGTCCTATCCCGAAGTGGAGGAAATCCCCACACAAGATATTTCCAAGACAGTCGCAATCTGGGCGTGAAACACATCGCCACTCATCATGCCACATGCGAGTACAATATGTCCACTCTAATCCTAGGGTGCACTCAAGCCGGGTACTTGGCTTATCTCTCAGAAACAGTATCACCCATCCCACCCAACAGAAAACCAGTCCAGACAGTCCAGTATGATATAAATGATGCGGAAAATAAATACTGAAGACTGTAAATAAAGCTGTAAATAAAGCTGTAAATAAACAACAATGCAGTACAACAAGCCACATCAAACAAGCATCACCCAATGAAACAACAACACACAAGCGCTAGGAGAGACTCACAGGGGAACCAGAGATCATCTGGTGTGCAGTCCCCAGCAGAGTCGCCAGCTGTCGCTCCCGGGATTTCCATCCTGGTACAAACGCGAAAGTGGCGCGGAAAAAGGTAGAGTCGCCAGCCAGGCATTTTTATCCCGAAGAAAGGGAATGGTAATGCTGCACAAACCAGAAGAAAGAAAGAGGAAGGACACAGGTCCTGCGAACCAAAGAGACTGAGTTCGGGAGTCGGTTACGACCTGGGAAGGTATTAGCACCCAGATCGTCCGCCGTACCCGACGGGATCCACGCTTGCAAAAGAAACTGTTTCAAAGGGTGAGGGTATGAAAAATGCAGCAAAGAAATGAATACGAAAAGAAACTGGTACTGGAAAAGAACTGAAATAAGAAACAAAGAGAAAAATGTAGGGAAAATAAAGATTGTGCTCGAACGGGCCCTACCCCGCTGCCTACGTACCTCATCGGGATAATGAGGATCAGAGACGCCGTAGTTCCCCTAACTAGGGGTACTAAAAGGAAATTGCTTGTGAATTAAGGCTTGAACTGCCTATGCCATTGCTCAGGTGTTGCAGGCTCGGACGACGAGTGCGTAACCGTCTTGCAAAATGACAAGTAGGAGCAAGTTCGCGTACGGAGCGAAGGAGATGAGAAAAGAATTCCCGAAGGAAAGACGTTTACTGTTTGTTTGGTGTTTTTTAGAAGCTTTTATGAGTGAAAGTTTGCATAGGTAAGTGTACCCAAGTCTTACTCAATGGGATGTGTACATCTCACATCATCCCGAAATGGAATGCGCAAGAGGCACACCTATCTATGGAGGAAATCCCCAAAGCTAGTCCCACAAGTGAAGGCTCAAGCACACTAACCTATTATCATTATTAAGTGTTTTTGTGGTTTTGATTAAGAAGTGTTTTTTAGCTTTTCTTTGTGAGGTACTCATGTTAAGACCTATCCACCACGAGTGATGACTCACACCTCGCCCCGAAATGGAACGCATGTGAGCATCTCATAGCAAAGTCTCATGTCACATGAAAGTACTCAACATTTATTAAATGAATTAGAATTAAGTTTGAAGATGAGAAGAGAGAGCACCAAAGGATCTTAAAGGAAAAATTCTAAAGGGGGACTAAAATAATCCTAAGTATTCACATGCATGGAAGTCCTAAAGGTTAGTGAGGTTTCTATCCTAATGAAGGAAAAAAGAAGAAGATAGAAGAAGGGATGAGAAAGGCCTAAGCCCAACAACAAAGGGTTAGTAACATAAACATAAGAGGAAGATGAGAATTGGAGATGTGGAACTCAATTCCCACATCTCTCACTTACCATAGCCCCTGCAAGGTTAGTATGCACAAAAAAATCCAGCAAAGTGACCAACACAATCATGGAATTAGTCATGCTCAAAGGTTCTTGTGAACAAGAATCAAACATCATGCCAAACATTGCAAGTACACGACTTACGCGCCGAAAACATGAAAGCATACATCAACCAGCAAGCAAATCACCCTAAAATCTCATGTTTAATGATCATGCAATGATCCATGGCAATTAGAACAAGCAAAGGGATCAAACAAGCTCAAAACAACACTAAAAAGTCATTCTGCTTCAGTGTTAACCGGTTAACCAAATGCGTTAACCGGTTAACCAGCTCAAACCTGCACAAAATACGCACAAAACAGGGGCGTTAACCGGTTAACCATATACGTTAACCGGTTAACACTGATAAAACAGCAACAAATCCTGCAGAAAACAGCATCTCAAAACAGCTTATTCAAATAAGCTTGCACCAGACCAGCAATCAATTACACATGGAAAAATTAGATCAATTCACATTAATCCATATCATTAAGCTCATGAACAATAACATTCGGATCCGGATACAAACCAACCAATCAAATCAAACAACACAAGCAAATACACAAGCACATGGTGGATCTAAAGCACAAGCATGCAAATAAGCTAAAAACAGAGCTAGATCTGAAATTAACCAACCTACAAAGCTGAGG
This sequence comes from Lathyrus aphaca, assembly GCA_963966055.1. Lineage (NCBI taxonomy): Eukaryota > Viridiplantae > Streptophyta > Magnoliopsida > Fabales > Fabaceae > Lathyrus > Lathyrus aphaca. The sequence continues at coordinate 312,165,179 of OZ014521.1, forward strand.
TATGCTTTGGTAATTGTTGATTGAGCTGAAAACGGTAGATCTCGCGCAAAACTTTAAAGATCCGATGCTAAGCTCCACACTCCATGCAAAATAAATGCAAGAAACAAGCCCTTGATGCAGAATTTTGAATCCAAAAGCACTTCTAGATCTCAAACCAGATCTGAATCCCCAATAAAACCAGCAAAAAGATGCAAAGAAGCTATAAATGGAGGTTTAGTTCCAAGATCTACACACCTCAAGGCAAGGTTGTGTGATCTTCAAAGAGGAACTTTGAGTGATTTGGAAAATTGGGAGAGAAAAGTGAGAGAATTGTGAGTGAGAGGAATGAAAATTCAGAAATGAGAGTGAAAAATGAGAGGGAGCCCCTTTGGTTTGGAAGGAAATGGAATAAATATGATTTAGGTTTGGGGCCCAAAATTTTGGTTTGGGATCCAAAAATATGGCTTGGCATTAGCTTAGAAAGTGATTTGGATTTAGGGTTGGAATGAGGCTTGGATAAATGCTCTAGATCCTTCTCTCAAATTCAAATTAATTCAAATGAATAAAAATCAGAAAATTGGAAAATGGGGCCAAAACACACATGCTGAAATTGCTGCTGGAAATTCAAATTTCGCAGCTGTTAACCGGTTAACCATATGCGTTAACCGGTTAACGCATGGAAAATTTGAATTTCCCTCCCTTTGGTGGGAACCTTCAAAAATAGACCTGCACCAACCGTTTCAAGCAAATTTTGATCCATCTTCTCCTTCTAAGGCTCTGAACATGATACCAGGCTTGTGCAAAATGATCCTGTGAGATTCTTGCCAGATCACCATGCTTTTGATTTTGACTTGCAGATTCAGATTTTCCCAGATGACCGATCATATGCCTTATGCTGGAACATGCGAGTGTTATGCCTCATTTTTCTATGCTAAATGATAAGGATATGGTATGCTCATGATGATTATGATATGATAACGATGCTAAACAAGAAGAGGGCAAATTTGGGGTGTTACAGCTGCCCCTATTCAATCAACTGTTAATCTGAAAAGGATCTAGAGTTGCCTCTCATAATTCCCCAGCCGAGTTGCCATTTCATCCTCAGTTGATTGCAGGAGTCAGGGAATCATCTCCCCACAGAGCTTCAAGCCTATATTCAGAAGAGCAACGTGCGAAGAAGTCACAACAGAGAGGAAGAAGCTTCTACAAACCCCAGCTGGGTCCCGTATTGTAAGGATATGTCAAATCAGTGACCTATATCCCCGAACAGATACATCATTAGATCTACCAGTGATCTCATCCCCAGCTGGGATGTCCGTTTCAAGCAGATCAGCCAGAGATCTTCACAGCGATGGGATCCGAATTCCGGATCGGTGCCTCTTTGCATAATCATAGCCTTCGCATCATATTATACCCTCAGAGCGTAGCATTCCGTCTAATACGGAGCATTACGGCAAAAATCAAATACATAGCATAATTATAAGTCATGTTGTGAATTGAACGCTTGTGATTAGTAACCATTCGTCAGAATACAGATTACTTTCCCCCAGAGTTCCCACCAGAGTCCCAGCAAAAGCAGCTGCCTCTCAAATCACAAACACCAGTATATACACCTTTTGGCACCCGTCCGTGTCATCTTTCCCCAGTAAAGTCACCTGAACACTCTTTACAAACAAATCACCCTTATTGCAGATACATCATGACACCCGTCCGTGTCATATCTCAGCAGAAAGCCAAAGGTCCTCTTTGCACTCACATATACCTATACATACACCTTTCTTGACACCCGTCCGTGTCATATCCCCAGCGCAGTCGCTTACACCTTCATCACCCATATACTTGTTAATATTATACTTTTCTCTTTTGACACTCGTCCGTGTCACTCTCCCCAGCAGATAAACACTCATCTATACATTACTCATACTTACTACTCATGATACAGATACTCGTCCGTATCTTGTATATACCAGTTACATCCCCATAGATTCGACAGTAGTCCTTGTTCTTTGTTAACCAGTTGGTACTCGTCCGTACCATCATCTCAGAACATTGCGTCTAGTGTTTGTTTCTACATGATACTCGTCTGTATCATAGTCATAAGGATGCTCGTCCGCATCTTTAATCCATACACCGTGTCAAACACTTATGTTTTCTTGAATTCCCCAGAAGAATTCTTCCAGATGCAACACTCGTCCGTGTTCTTTGTTAACCAGTTGATACCCGTCCGTATCATCATCTCTGAACATGTGTCAGTTTGTTTCTACATGATACTCGTCCGTATCATAGTCTTAAGGATGCTCGTCCGCATCTTTAATCTATACACGATACCAAACACTTATACCCTTTTGTTTCTTAGATGTAAACGCTCGTCCGTGTTTACTATCTCCCCAGTAGATCGCCAACAAAACAAATTTCCTTTTTATCTAACACTCGTCCTGTGTTATGATAACCCTGAGAGCAGCCGTACCCTGCTAAGTGGTCGTCCTCCACTTCTTGATGGTCGTCCTCCATCATGCTCGTCCGATGGCCGTCCCCATCGTTGTTTTTAGCAGCCGTCCCCTGCTAGGTGGTCGTCCTCCACCTTTTGATGATCGTCCTTCATCAACTTTATCCAATGGCCGTCCCCATTGTTGATTTTTGGTTATCTGACATTCGTCCTATGTCATGAGAAACCTTGAGAGCAGCCGTCCCCTGCTAAGTGGTCGTCCTCCACTTCTTGATGGTCGTCCTCCATCATGCTCGTCCGATGGCCGTCCCCATCGTTGACCTTTTCTATCCGATGGCCGTCCCCATCGTTGATATTTTCGGCAGCCGTACCCTGCCAGGTGGTCGTCCTCCACCTTTGATGGCCGTCCCCATCATATTTCTTTTATACCCAACAGAGCAGCCGTCCCCTGCTAGGTGATCGTCCTTCACCTTTGATGGCCGTACCCCATCATCTGTTTATTTCATTTATTCTTTAACCCGATGGCCGTCCCCGTCGTGGTCCCTTTTCCTTTTAACCCGACGGCCGTCCCCGTCGTGGTCCGTTTCTTTTTAGCCCGATGGCCGTCCCCATCGTTGGTTACTTTACCTTTATGAGCTTGATGGCCGTCCCCGTCATGTTTCATTAATCCCCAGAGAATTTTACAACTTTATCTTGATGGCCGTCCCCATCATATTATCATCTTTCCCCAGCTAGTCGGCCGTCCCCGTCTTGGCTTTACCTTTTATCCCCAGCATGTCGGCCGTCCCCGTCATTGCTTTATTTTCCTGCACTTTTCCCAGCATGTCGGCCGTCCCCGTCATTGCTATTTACCCAACAGTCGTCCTCTGCTCGACGGTCGTCCTCCGTCGCCTACACTTTACAATATACTTTATTTTCCTTTTACAATCTATATCCCTTTTCTTCTTCATTCTGTGAGTGCAAATTTTGGACTGTCTTTGGTATTCAACCACAAGTTATCTTGTTGGCCTGCTAAGCCGTCGCTTACAACCTGCACAGCTAACTCATGTTTGAATAGGGGCAGCTGTAAACACCCCAAATTTGCCCTCACCCATTCACACCATGGCTTATGATCATCTCATATGCATAAACACCATCATGTCATCTCATAGTACATTTTTGATTCACTGCATAGATTCAAAGGCATCTGCACCTAGGGTTTGTGATCTGAGCAATCCCAGAGCCTCTTGAGCCATTCCAAAGGGCACCAATCAACTCAAAGGGATCCATGTGTGTTCTTACATCATATTCTATCTCCTCAAAGTCAAAAATGCAGAGGAATCACAAGAGCTAGGGTTTGAGTGGATGCAGAGCCAGGTTGAACTGCACAGTTGACTGAAAATTAGGGTTTTGGTTTCAGAGGCCATAACCCCAAGTTTTTTGGTCATTCTTGTTTCCATTGATCTCTATATGGTATAGGGAGTATGCATATCAATTTTCATGAAGAAATTCCATGGGGAAGTCATCTGATCAAGGGTTGACTTTTCAGACAAGTCAGTGTAAAATCAGGGCATCTGAGGCCCCCAATGACCCAACCAATGGGTGATCTTCATCATTTTGAGTGTATATGATCTTTATTTGATCATGGAAGAAGGTTGAAGTTCATAAAAATCAAGAATTTAGGGTTTTTGCAAATGTTGACTTTTTGGGCATAGTTGACTTTTCAAGAATGCATCATTTTAGGTCATTCTTCAAGCCTTGATTCATGATCCAAAAAGGCTTCAAATGAAAAAACTTTGGTCATGAAAGTTGTAGATCTCATCTTTCCCTTTTCAAAAAGTACAAGAACATGATCAAACTCTTCTTGGATCAAAAGTTATGGCAATGCAAAGTTGGCAAAAATCACTTATTTTTAAGATATGCACCAAGTGTGAAATTTTGCAAAGTCATGAACCAATGCATTATGTGACTTCTAATTCCTCTCAAACCAGCACACAAACATTCTCTAAGTCCCAAAAATCAGATTTGAACCAAAGATCACATGTGCTTAGTTCATGTAACAAGGCATTTTTCATGAAAATCCATAAAGTAACCAAGTTGCAAAACTCATGATCATGCTTCACCAACTTGCTGCATTGGTCCTTGAATCAAGCCAGCCTCACACACTCACCATGCTGCGCCAGCCCTAGCCCTTGTACTTGCCTAGAGTCAAGCCATGCCTCACTTACACAAAAGGTGGACTTTATGCAAAAGCAAACATCCCAATCACCACAGCACAAGTCACATCCTCTGGCCACTTGGATTAAAATATGTTATCAATTTGCAAGCTAGCCATAACAAGAAGCAAGGCTGAAACCACTTCATTCACCACATACACCAAAACCTTCCATTTTGCATAAGCCTTCGAATTTCTTTACACAACCACAAAAACACTAAAACTTTCTTCATCATCCAACTCAACACACTTCATAGACAAGAAACCACCAAAGCTCAAGCCTGAAACAAGCCTGAACACTCCATAACCATTCTTCACCTCAGCCTGCATTTTCTATCGAATCTCTCTCCACAAGCCACAAACATCCAAACAAACACCATAGACCTTCTCCATTAACCCTCAGGATCACAAACAACACCTCACCATGGCCTGAAACCTCCAGAAACTCCATTGCCATTTCTGACCAAGCTTGAGCAGGAGCTTTCGAATCTCACTATCCAGCCAACTTAAACTCCTTTTGAGCATTCAAACATCATCAAGAGGTTCTAAGGAGTAGATTGCACAAAGAAAGGTGGCCAGAAAGTTCCAAAACTGAAAGCTCCAAATCTCAGGTAGCTCGAAAATAATTTTTCCAGAAATCATTTCTTTTGTTCCAAACTTGTTCTTTGTGTTATCCTGATCATTCTGGTACCATTAGTTTTTGAAATGGTTGTGATTTGAGCATTTAATTTGTTTCTGAAGCTTGCGTGACCTAGAACTTGTTCTCTTCGATTCAGCTTGTTTAGGGAAAATAAATTTGTTTTGAGAGAGGGGTTTGATTCGTGAGAGTGTAAGGATCATTTCCCAGTTTCTATTTTTCATTTTTGATGCGTTTTTAGGAAGTTTGAGGTTTCTCAGGTGAGAGCTGGCCGGAGAAGACGACCGGAAGTCTTCTCCGGCAGCCTGAAAGTGATTAGGGTTAAGTGTAATTAATTAGGGCAAGGTTTGAATTTGAGCCTTTGGATTGTGTTTCCCGCGCGCATATGAGTGGTTCAGATCATTTCATTAAGGTTTAATTATGGATTAATAATTAATTAATTAGAATTAGGGAGGTTTGAATCTGGGCCGTCCAGATGCGCGCCCAGTCAAACCCTTTGAGCCCAGAATCAATCTCAACCTCTCCTTCTGATTACTTCCACTTAATTTGATTTTTATTTTCATTTCTTTTCATGTAAATTGCATAATTATTTTAAAATAGCAAAAAAATCTTAAAAATTATGAAACTTTTTCCTTAAGGTTTTATTAATTTTTATGACCCAAAAATATTTTTATTTTATTTTTTATCATTAAGAAAGTATTTTTAAATATTTAAAAGATTACTTTTAATTGATTAATGGGAATTAATTAATTAAAAATACTTTTAGGTATTTAAAAATTACAAAAAAATTCATGAAATGTCCTAAGACATTTAGAAACATTGTCCAACCTTCAAACCAAATTTCTTTTTTGATCTTGATGCATTTTAAGAATTTTTCATTGAATTAAATCATTTTTTATGCATTATTTTGATCATAAGTTTGAAAATTCATTTCTGCCTATTGGAGAAGGTTGAGACATTGATTCTTCTTGCATTGTGCTGTGTTTGGCATGTATTTTCAAGGATAAAATGGCCATGATTTGTTTCCTCATTTCCTATTTGTTTGGCATTTGTTTTGTTAGGAACCCTAAAAAACCCTAATAACTTAGAAAATTCATATCTTGAGTTTGGTTGAGAGTTGAGAGCTTCCCTTTGGGCAGTGGTTCATTATAGGTCTAGGGTTTCTTTGGGTACCATTTTCCATTTTTACTTTAGGGTTTTGCTTCTGTTTTTGGTTTGTGTTTGATGTTTGATCCATAAACCCTAATTTGGGCTTTCATTTGCATCCCTCTTGCATTTCCTTGCATAACATGACTTGTCTTTGCATTTTGTGCATTCTTGTGATTCATTTGACATCTTAAGACATATAGAAGGCATGTTTGATCATTGCATTGCATATTTGCCATGTCATTTGCCTTGTATGCTTCATAACATTCCATGTTTGTTCATGCTCCTTAACTTGCATCATATGCATTCATAAGCTTGTATGATCATTTCCATGTCTTGCCTCATGTTTGCAGCATCTCATAACATCATAATCATCATCAACATGCTTCTGGTTTTGCCTAGCATCATACCATTTCATCTCATCTTGCATTGCATTGCATTTCTTTCTAACATTTCAGGTGGTAAGTAAACTTGAGAAGTGAATTTGCCTTCACTTCTCATAACTTTTCTTCTCATCTCTCTTGCATACATTGCTGCATTCCTATATGTGTTTGAGATTGAGCTTGCTCATTCTTGTTCTTCCCACTTTCTTTCTTCAAGTGACTTGACTTCTTGAATGAAGCAAGTCACTTTGCTTCTCTTGTTCTTGTTCATCTGCTTCCTGGTGGTTCTTCTGAAGATTGTCCTTGAAAACCTCCCAAACCTTAAGACCAACCAAGCATGATAATGAATTAGGGTTTTGATTAGTCCCCCCATAGTTTTACCTTTGTGTCTCTTTTGAGTCTTCTCTTCTCACCTCATAATCAGGGACTAAACCCTAAAGGCTTTAAGACTTTGTGATTAGGGTTATGCCTGCATCCTTCTCTTAGGATGGAGTGTATAACTTTAATCCTAAGTATTAAACCCTTAAGGTGTTTAAATCTCTTAATCAATTCATCTAATAATCATCAAGACATCACACTTGTAACTTGGGCCTTGCATTAGGGTTCTAATTCTTCCTTAAGTGGTTAAGAAGGACTAACCCTAATGTTAATGGACAAGTCCCCCTCAAGTTGTCTTGCAAACCATAAAAATCACTTCATCATCTTATCATTAAATAAAATCCACTTAATAAAGGCTTTGTTTTGTCATGAGTTTAATCCCTAATCATGGATTAAGTTGAGGAGTTTTCCTCAGCTTAAACATTCTCATCTATTATCCTTCTTTTAGGATGGTGTAATGGGTCTGTTGAATCCCTGATTATGGCTTAACCTCATTACTCAACACTAAACAAAAACCACAAAAACACCTAAATAATCACAAATAGGTTAATGATCTTAATCCTACATCAAAGGTGATTAAGTGTGAGAATCTGACTTCACACTTAAGGTATTCTCATTACCCCTGATCAGAGGGAAGATGTGATGAGTTTACTAAATCCATTGGTTTAGGCTTAAGCTCATTAACTTATGACAAACTTTCGAAAGCAATAAAAGACTGAAAACTCAAAAACAAACAACAATCGTCTCCTCCGGGATTCTTTTCTCATCTCATTCACTCACAAACGAGAACTCGCTTCTTCCGTCTAATGCAAGACAGTTCGCACCTGAGCCAGACAGGTCATACACTTGAGCATAGACAAGTAAGCAGTTCATCAGTCAATTCATCTTTCAAGTCTCTTTGGGTCGAACTACGGTGTTCTGACTTCCTCATTGCACGAGAGGATACGTAGGCATAACTTAACGGTTATCGAACAAAAGTCTCTGTTCATTCCCCCTCCTTCCAGCTTTACCCTTTAAGCCTCATTATCATGAGCATTTCATTCCTGATCTCACACTGACACTGTATATATCACACTTCACACTCTTCTACACTGACACCTGTACATCTTTCCAGTTCTTTTACACACAAATTGCACTGACACTACCCCTTTAACACACAAATCTTTTAAGCGTGGATCCCGTCGAGTACGACGGACAATCTGGGTGCTAATACCTTCCCAGGTTGTAACCAACCCCCTTTCTCAGTCTCTCTGGTTCGCAACCGTCTTATCCATCTTTTTCTAGGCCTATGCAGCATTGCCTTTCCTCCGGGATAAAAATGCCTAGCTGGCGACTCTTTTCATCTCCAGTGAGTTCACGGCTGTGTGTTCTCACTGTTCCCTTCGCCGACCGTTCGCGTCTGTACCTTTATCTGGGCCCAGTCCCATTTGTCGGGAGCGACACAAACTAGCCAAAATAAACTTCAAACAAGCTTTGCAAACACTTGAGGGAGGTCATTAGAGTTGATTGGAAGCAAGGAACTGGTCCAGAAGCTCTTGGATTGAAAGCTTCAACTCAGGTAGCCACTGAAATTCATTTTTCCAGAAGCTTTATTTTAAGTTGCTAAATGGTTAAGTTTGATTCCCTGAGTTCAATGAACTTTGCATTTTTGAAAATGATGAAGAAATGAGTGTGTATGATCTGACTGAAATTTCTGCCATTTTTGAACTTTGCTTCGAATCTTGTTAATGGTGTGAAATAAATTCCATTTGAGGGCAGGGATGAGTTTAGGGAAGTGAGAAGAAGTGATCTGGAGCTTTAGAGCTCCAGAAATAACCTAGGGAGTGATTTTGAAACTTTTAGGGAAGGGGGTCACCGGAGAAGACGACCGGAGCTCGTCTCCGGTGACCTGAAAGTGATTAGGGCTTTAAATGCGTTTAGGGCAAAGTTTAAATGTGGACCCTTGATCTGGCTGACTTTTGTTGACTCCCGCGCGTTTCAATGGCCAGGATGTGTCATTAAAACCCTAATCTCACTTAATTAATTTAATTAATCCAGTTTAATTTAATTGGCCCAGTTTGAATGAGAGCCGTAGGATAGCGCGCCAGTCTTTCCCTCCACTCCCTATTTGAATGTCAGCCTTAGGATGCGCTGACTTTCTTTCTTGTTCATATTTATTTTATTTTCTTATCATTTATTTTGTGCATTTGTTTTAAAATAGCTAAAATCATTTAAAAATTCTAAAAAAATTTGTCAAAGGTTTCATGAATTTTCAGAACACAAAAATATTTTTATTTTTATTTTTTGCATTAAAAATTATTTTTAAATCATTTAAATTTTTATTATTAATTAGTTAATGAAAATTAATTAATTAAAAATACATTTAGTTATTTAAAAATCACAAAAAAAAATCACATAGCATTTAAAAACATTTAGAAACATTGTCCAACTCTCAAACCAAATTTCTTTTTTGTTGTTGACCCCTTTTGATCATTTTCATTGGATTTAATTTCATTTTTAGGCAATATTTTGTTTCAAACTTCAAAAATTCTTTTCTGCCTAACCATTGAGAGTTGGATGATGATTCTTTTTGCATTGCATCTTGTATAGCATGTAGTTTATGGGATAAAATTGGTTTGAATTGATCTTGCATTTTCAATTTTTTTTGCATTTTTCTTGTTGAAGTACCCCAAAACCCTAGCAATCTTAGGAAATTCATAACTTTCAATAGGTTAAGAGTTGGATCCTCTCCTTTGGGCAGTGAGTTTGTATAGGTCTAGGGTATCTTTGATTGCATTTTCAAATTTTTATCATGTCATTTTCTTATGGTTTTGAATTTTTGCTTTGTGTGATGCATGAAACCCTAATTTGTGCCTTCCTTTGCATTCATTTCTCTTTTGCTTGCATCCATTGACTTTCCATGACATTTTGTGCATTCATTTGATTCATGATGCATCTTAGGACATATTAGAACCATGTTTGATCATTGCATCTTTCATTTTCCATGTTGTATGTCCATTACATTTCATAACTTTTCATGTATGTTCATGGTTCAATGCATGCCTCATTTGCATTCTTGTGCTTGTTTGATCATTCTCATGCCTTGCCTCATGTTTGTATCATCTCTTAGCATCATTGACATCATACTTATGCTTCTGGTTTTGGTTTGCACCATCACATTTCATCTCATTTGCATTGCATTTCATTTCTTTTGCTAACATTTCAGGTGTTAAAGTTGTTTGAGAAGTGAATTTGCCTTCACTTCTCACATCCTTCTTTCATCTCTTCCATGCTTCCTTTGCTGAATTTTTGCATGTGTATGGGATTGAGCTTGCTCATTCTTGTTCATCTTACTTTCTTTCTTCAAGCAACTTGTCTTCTTAAGTGAAGCAAGTTGTTTTGCTTATCTTTGCTTCTTCCTCCTTTCATCTGCTTCCTTCCTGGTGGTGTTCCTGAAGATCTTCCTGCAAGCCTAATTAACCCTAGGATCTCCAAGCATGATAATAATTAGGGTTTGATTAGTCCCCCATTTAGCTTTCACCTTTGTGTCATCTTTGAGTCTTCTCTTCTCATCTCATAATCAGGGACTAAACCCTAAAGGCTTTAAGGCTTTGTGATTAAGCTTATGCCTACATCCTTCTATTAGGATGGAGTGTATAACTTTAATCCTAAGTGTTAAACCCTTAATGTGTTTAAATCCTTTAATCAATTCACCTAATAATCATCAAGACATCAAGCTTGTAACTTGGGCCTTGCATTAGGGTTCTAATTCTTCCTTAATTGGTTAAGAAGGACTAACCCTAGTGTTAATGGACAAGTCCCCCTCAAGCTGTCTTACAAACCCTAAAAATCCACTTCTTAATCATTCATTAACTAAAATCCACTTAATAAAGGTTTTGTTTTGTCATGAGGTTAATCCCTAATCATGGATTAAGTTGAGGAGTCTTCCTCAGCTTAAATGCTCTCATCTATTATCCTTCTATTAGGATGGTGTAATGAGTTCATTAAATCCTTGATTATGGCTTAAACTCATTACTTAACACTAAACAAAAACAACAAAAAAACATCTAAATAATCACAAGTAGGTTAATGATCTTAATCCTACATCAGGGTGATTAAGTGTGAAATGCTGACTTCACACTTAAGGTATTCTCATTAACCCTAATCAGAGGGAGGATGTGATGAGTTTACTAACCCATTGGTTTAGGCTTAAGCTCATTAACTTATGACAAACTTTCAAAAGAAATAAAAGATTGAAAACACAAAAACAAACAATAATCGTCTCCTCCGGGATTCTTTTCTCATCATCTTCACTCATAAACGAGAACTCGCTTCTTCCGTCGAATGCAAGACAGTTTGCACCTGAGCCAGACAGGTCATACACTTGAGCATAGACAAGTAAGCAGTTCATAAGTCAATTTACCTTTCAGTCTCTTTGAGTCGAACTACGGTGTTCTGACTTCCTCATTGCACGAGAGGATACATAGGCATAACTTAACAGTTATCGAACAAAAGTCTCTGTATATTCCCCCTCTTTCTAGCCTTATTCTTTAAGCCTCATAGTCTTGAGCATCCCATTCTTTCTTACACTGACACTTCACTTATACACTTCACACTTCTTTTACACTGACACTTGCATTCTTTCCAGCTTTGATACACAAATAGCACTGACACTACCCCTGTAAAACACAAATCTTTTAAGCGTGGATCCCGTCGAGTACGACGGACAATCTGGGTGCTAATACCTTCCCAGGTTGTAACCAACCCCCTTTCTCAGTCTCTCTGGTTCGCAACCGTCTTATCCATATCTTTCCCAGGTTTATGCAGCACTACCTTTCCTCCAGGATAAAAATGCCTAGCTGGCGACTCTTGTCTTCTGAGTTCACCCTTTGTGTGTTCTCTCCTCCTTTAGCCGACCATTCGCGTCTGTACCCCTTCTGACTTAGCCTCATTTGGTGGGAGCGACAATGAGCTACATGGAATAATCGCAATCGGTATCGGATCGTGCCTACAGGAACGTTTGTCGCGCCTTGACCGACATCACATCAGAGCAGGCCTGTCAGCGAGAAGTCAACCGTCGGCACCACCAGATTATGGAGGCCATTCAGGGTTCCATCCTTGGTAACCTTCGAGAGGTCCGGAGTGCCCAGGCTGCCTTATCAGCACGACTTGACTGGAGGGACCAGCAGCGTAGTAGATCCTATCGTTCCAGACCATCACAGCAGGACGACAAGGGCACCGGTGCTCCTCCGCAGTTGTTTTCCAGGTTACTCTCCTTATCTTATTTCGAAACATTGGGGACAATGTTCGATTTAAGTGTGGGAGGGGATTTTATTGCTTTCTGTTATTTTCCTTCTTAGTTATTTATTTTCTTTCTGTTATTTTCCTTTTCAGTTAGTTATCTAGTTTATGTTTTCTTAGATAATGCATGAGTCTGATGAGTCACCAGTATAGTGTATCTTTAGTACACCCTCATTTTTTCCCATTTCCTTAGCCTTACCAATTTTTTTTAAAAAAGAAAACAATGTTGTTTCACATGTTTTTTGGGCTTTGAGACATGTTTGGATTAGGATGTGGTGACTTAGGTAAACCTTTTTGAAACATCAGTATCATTTTAGCACCATAGACTTCTTGAATATAGGAATCACTCCTAAACCCCGCACACCATGGCCTTTATTATTATTCAAAAAATTGTCTTAAGTAGTTTATTCTAGCAGTCAGCTCCGGCCTAAGCATGCTCTACGTAGGGGGGCGATGAACATAAGTGAATGATCCAGTGCTAATTAAAAAAAAAAAGGCAAACTCTGGGATAGGTGACCCTCACAAAGTCATTTAAACCGAAAAAAGAGAAGAAAAATATTTTGCCACTAAAAAGAAAAAAAATTGTAGTCACCTATTGTTAGTTGGTTAAGAGGTATCTAGCACTGAACTTGGTAGGGCGAATTACAATCCGATCCCCCGCAGCTACATTTAGGTCAAATAAAACGGGTTTACACATGCTTATGTGCCAGAAACCCTATGTTTTGGATCAGAATCACTAACCGGTCACTCTACTATGAAGCATGTACGGATAATAAGCTTAATGTGATTGCGCCTGAATGAAAAGGACCCAAAAAGAGATGAGAAGATTGGCCTAGGTATTGTGGGATAACATGGGTTGGTTAATATAGGATTGAAGTTTATGTCCATGTTATTATGATACCCTTGGTTCACTTAGTTAGTACCTGTCACTGCATCCTGACTTGAACTTAGAAGCCTTTTTAGCCCAAATCACGTGTTGACACCAATTTTCTTCATTTTGAGCTTTAAATGTTTGCTTGAGGACAATCAAAGGTCTAAGTGTGGGAGGATTTGATAACACTAAATTTCACCGTATTTCAGACTCCGATTTCGCCTACATTCTTAGTTTTTATTGCTATTTTGTCATGTTACTTTGTTTTTCTTTATTTCCAGGTTTTCTATGTAACCAGGGCCTAAATCGAGAAAAGGAGCGAAAAAGGAACTGAAACGGACAAAAATCAAGAAATTCAGCTTTTTACACTTACGGCATCCACCATGGTTGGCGCCATGGGGTCAGCCATGACGTGGCCACATCCCAAGACCACTCCACAACTACCTATGTCCATGATCCCCACTTTCTCCACCAAAATATACCTATGGCAAGCGCCATAGGCCTGTGGCGGGCGCCACAAGGCAAAAGTTTTTCCCTCCACTTTTTAGTGGAGGGAGCATCCTGGTCTTTTCTTACTATTTGTTTTCCTATAAATAAGGCCTTATATTTTCATTTTCAATGATCCAAAACTTAGAATCTCTTAGGCATATATCAGTTTTAAAGTAGTAATCACTTCACATCGGGGTGTTACTACAATCGAGTGATCGAGTCTGTAAACGTCTGTGTGATCGAGTTTTGGAGCACTCTGGGAGGAAGTTAATCTTGCCGCCATTTTAATTCCAGTTCGTATTTTATTTTTCCGCACTCGCTTTATTTTATTTACTTTCCGCATTTCCTTACTTTATTTATTATCCGCAATCGCACTTTACTTTATTTTATTTCCGCACTCGCTTTAAATACTTTTATTTCCGCACTCGCTTTAAATACTTTTATTTCTCGCACTCGCTTTACTTTCTTTATTACCCGCACTCGCACTACTTTTATTTACTTATCCTCACTCGCGCTAATTAATTTTATGAAAAATAATAAAAAGAACTTTTACTTTACCATGTCTAACTAAATCCATAAAGGTTAGAATGTAAGGATCGTAATTGAACCAGTAATTCGTATAATTGTTCGTAGAAACACTTAAGGGCTATTTTAACTTTCAATTTAAGTTTAATTGTTTTTAACTATCTCAAAAACAGCCAAAAGCGCTTTGTCTAGTTCATTAGGAGTTTTTGGATTAAAAAGAAAAGAGATTTTAAAACCATTTTTAGACGTGTTAAGAAGTTTAGAGTCTGGTTCGTCAGAACCTCTTTTTGCTAAGAAATCCAGGTTAAAATACTTTTCAACTTGGTTAAGATACTATATTTCTTAAAAATAGGTTTACTACTCTAATGCAGTACACACCTTTTTATCCGTTACATTAGGAGGGGTTGATTAGAGAGTACAACTCGGTTCTGAATACGCGAAAGCGACAGTTCCTGTTAAATTAGTTCTTTTCAAAGTGGGAAACATTGCTCATAAGTAGTTCTATTAACAAGTACCGGATTATCAATTGATTATGTGAATTACATTCAAGCCTGTCTTTATTAACTATTTAAAATTATTATTCTATTTACCATTGCGTACTCTTTAAAACCATTATATTCAATTGCCTTAGATACACACCATAACAACAGGTACGATAGATTAACACTTGGTCTATGTGGATTCGAAAATCTTTTATATTACTCTGACGTGTTCGTACACTTGCGAAAAACACGCATCATCATCCTTATGTATAAACCCTATTATTGGCTTTTGAGAAATCTTTTCTCTCTCTAACTTCTCGTTGTTTTCTTAAACTCTTGTTTTCTTCTTAGAATAAATTTCTTAATTAAAACAATCTTTCTTTTCTCATACTAAAGCAAAGATAATAAAACATTTCTTAATCATCAAAGAGGATACAATAAAATTTATCTATAATCTCTCTCTTCCGGGATTATTGGGCCTCTGCTTCCCGATGTAACTCCCAACATCATTCTTAAAATTAATTTAAGAATACTTAAATCATAGCAATAACATACTAAAAAATGTTCAACACATTCACCGACACATTTATTTGTCTACATGCATCTTTCATCTATATATAAATGCATCTCTGCTAGAATCTCCAAGTAATCGGGTTATTGTCACCAGACCAAACCTTTGAATAACTTAGAACCCTCTTAGGCTAAAACATAGCCTCCTCTGGGCCTTAGTTAAAGGACCATCGGGCCTCTTAAATGTGCCTTCTCTCAGGCTTAGAAATTACTCAGCCTCCATCAGCCTCCTCTTGGGCTTTTTTCAAGGACCTATGGGCCTCTGAAAGGTAACCTAGCCTCCTATCGAGCTTAAATTCAAGGACCCTCAAAGGCTTCTTAAAAGTATAGGAACATATCCTTGGCATCAAACACATATAATAGTCTTCGTATCTCCGATGGATGACCAAGATAGCCTCCTCTTAGGCTCTAAGCAATTGAACCTCCCCAGACAAAGGAAAGTCTGATGACGTCAACTTTTTTTACAACAAACAGACAAAACACTCTAAATCAAGAGTCAGTCTCCCACCAAATTTTTAGCCTCCCATCCTGGGCTTCATTCAGGATACAGATAAGTCCAGAGTTAGTCTCTCACCAAATAGGTGTAGAACCATAATTCAAGCTCAATGTTTTGATGACGTCAACATTATTCAAGCTCATTCCATATTGCAAAAAATTGAGATGTCAACCAAGATCAAGATCATGGCTATGCATCATCAATGGAATGCTATCGTTCGAATCAAGCTATTGTGCAAACTTTTGAAGACTTGGACACAAGGCTTAGGTATATCAAAACACACTCCTTAAAATGATATAAAAGTGTTCAAAATATTTATCATGATTATTCATTGCATATGCATTATTTTGAAATAAATCGGAACTGGTTTAACACTTAAAATCAAAATATTTTTTCTTGATTTTAACAGTGTTAACCGGTTAACCATATGGGTTAACCGGTTAACGGTCCCAATTTTTCAATTCTTTGGTAACGTTTCAGCGCGTTAACCGATTAACCCATATGGTTAACCGGTTAACACTGAAGGATTTTCTGAAAAATTGTTTCCTTTCAATTCAAATAATTTTTAAATATTATACCTCTTCAAGATTTTATCTCATAATTTTTTTATCCCTTTTCAAGAATTTATTTCATAAATTCTCATACCTTTTTGAATAGGTGTTATGACTATTATAAATTGTTAAATTTTCAAATTCATAAACACCTCCAAGAAATTTTCAAATATTATCACATAATCAAAATCACTAAAATTCAAATATTTTTTATACTTCAAAAAAGTGTTCATTGTTCATCATATTTCATTTCCATTTGAACACTTGTATTGAATTTTGAGTAGTGAATTTTGAATATAGGAGAAGATCAATTTTTATTGATACCAATCATTGTATTACTCACTCAAACAAAAAAAAATTATAGAAAGTTTTCTATTTGTGACTTGAGTTCCAAGGATTGTTTGGACATAAGGGTTAATGTTGCAAGAGGATTGTTCTTGCACACTTGATTGTTTAGTTTGTTAGAAAGTAGGCCTCACCATTGAAGGTGTGATAGGTTGTACTGTTCTAAAAACTAGTGGAAATCTCTTTCGTGTTGAAAGGGGACTGGATGTACCTTCAGATTGTGAAGGGAACCAGGATAAACCTCTGTGTCACTTTTTATTTCTTGCTTTACCGTTTTCATTCCATAACCCATAAAAAGCAAAATCCATCCATCAAAGAAAAAGAATCGAAAAATTTGATAACACCTAATTCACCCCCCCCCCCCTCTTAGGCGCACTTTGATCTTACAATTGGCATCAGAGCAGGTTTAGGTAACATGTTCCTACAAGATCCTATGGCTTCCGCAAACTCGAATCCTGTTTTCAATGATGGTGGAAGTAGCAACAAGCCTCCACTCTTCTCCGGCGAATACTTTGATTTTGGGAAAATAAGAATGAGGGCACATTTTGAAGCCCAAGGAGAAGGCATATGGGAAGCGATCGAAGAAGGTCCTCATAATCCTGTTAATGTGATCAATGGAGTTGGAACCGCAAAGTTGAAGAATATGTATGATGAAGATGACAAGAAGAAGATCCTAAATGAGAAGAAGGCAATCAACATACTCCAAAGCGCTCTTAGTATGGATGAATTCGTCCGCGTATCATAATGCAAATCGGAATGGAGATTTGGGATACTTTGGTAGAAACACATGAAGGAACAATAGAAGTAAAAAGATCAAGGCTTTACACGTTGAGTCAAGAATATGAAATGTTCCGTATGCAGCCCGGAGAATCTATTATTGCCTTACAAAAAAGATTTGTTCATCTAACAAACTACTTGATTGCACTCGGGAAGACCTTCACCAACGACGATCTCAATTTGAAAATCTTAAGGTCCTTGACAAGGGAATTGTAACCGAAAGTGACCGCTATTTTGGAGAAGAAGAGACTCTCAACGATGACATCCGCATCTCTATTCGGAAAACTTCAAGAGCACTAATTGGAACTTGGAAGGCTCGAGGAGCACAAAAGTCAAGAGAAAAAGTCCAAAGGAATTTCTTTGAAGATTGACACGAAGGATGACAAAGATGACGCGATTTCCGAAGATGAGAACTTCATGCTTCTTGTTAAGAAGCTTGGTAAGTTTTTTAACAAAAATAATAATTCCTCTTTTCCTAAAAAGAATAAACATTTCAGGAAGAAGGATGCATCCACATCGATTCAAGAAGTCACATGCTATGAATGTGGGAAGCAAGGTCACATAAAACCGGATTGTACAAGACTTGCAAAGAAAGGAGGATTTAAAGGCAAGAAGGACTTCAAAAATAAAAAGGCTTATGTCGCTTGGGACGACAATGAAGTTAGTTCCTCATCGGAATCGAAAAGCGATGAATGTGCAAATATGGCTTTAATGGCGTCACATCACTCCGATGAAGAAAATGACGAGGTTAGTAGCAACTTTTCAATTTATGAAAATGATGCACAAGAAGTCATAGATGAACTTCTAAAAGAATGCAAGACTTTGTACAAAAATATTTCATCCCAAAAGAAACGAATATTATCTTTAGAAGAACAAAATACATCTTTTGAAAATTACATTGAAAATGAAAAACAAAAGATAATGGATGAAAAACAAAGCCTTGCATGCAAAAATTGTGAGTCATTATCTTTTCAAATTGTTCAACTTAAAAGAGTTTTAGAAAGATATGAAAAAGGTTAAATTGGCTTGGAGGAAATTCTTAGGCACCAAAGATATCCAAATGATAAAAGTGGCTTAGGATATTCTAAGTTTTCCAAACCAAGCACAAGTGAAACCGTTTTCGTAAAAGCTAGTGAACAAATTGTTAAAGAAAAGACTAACAATTCTAAAACTATGAATCAAAGTCATAAAAAGAAAAGAATCTTTTAGAAACAAAAATATGTTCCTAGATATAAAAGTCAATTTCAACCTACTTGTTTTTATTGTGGAATCAAAGGCCATACACCTAATGATTGCTATGTGCGCAACATTAGTGTTGCTAAAGGGCATTATGTGTGGGTTGAAAAGGGTACTAACTATCAAGGACCCAAAGAAATTTGGGTACCTATCAATACTTGACTTTGTTTTGTAGGTATGCTTAAAAACAACTTCTACTCAATGGTATCTCCATAGCGGCTGTTCAAAGCATATGACGGGCGATATCAACAAATTTTCAAGTCTATCTCTTAAGGCCAAAGGATACGTTACTTACGGTGATGATAATAAAGGAAGGATTCTTGGAGTTGGAACCATTGGTGCATCTCCTCATACAATCATCAAAGACGTCCTTTATGTGGAAGGCCTTAAACACAACCTTCTTAGCATAAGTCAGTTGTGTGACAAAGGGTTCCGAATCAACTTCACAGAGGAGGAATGCTTGATAGAACATGAAGTCACTCATGAACTCTTGCTAAAAGGTAAAAGATTTAATAACATTTTCATGATTTCTTTTGATGACTCTTCCTTTAAGGTAAAGTGCTTAATGGCAAACAACAACGAGGCATGGCTTTGGCATAAGAGGATTGCTCACATTCACATGGAGCATTTAAAAAAATTAATAAAGCATGATCTAGTTGTTGGTCTTCCGAAGATAAAGTTTATCAAGGATAAAGCTTTGTGACGCATGTCAAAAGGGGAAGCAAACCAAAACATCCTTCAAGACCAAGAAAGTGATATCTACTTCAAGACCACTACAATTGTTACATATGGATCTCTTCGGTCCATCAAGAACAAAAAGCTTCGGAGGTAACGTTTATGCCTTAGTTATTGTTGATGATTTCTCTCGATACACATGGAAATTGTTTTTAGTGCAGAAAAGTGATGCCTTCAAAGCATTCAAGAAGTATGCCAAGAAAATTCAAAACGAGAAGTCACTCTCAATAGTTTCTATAAGAAGCGACCACGGTGGCAAATTTCAAAATTCATCATTTGAAGATTTTTGTGAAGAGCATGGAATCTCTCACAATTTTTCCGCACCAAGGACTCCTCAACAAAATGGTGTCGTAGAGAGGAAGAATAGGGCATTAGTGGAACTTGCAAGGACAATGCTTAGCGACTCAAATCTTCCTAAATATTTTTGGGCGGATGCGGTTAGCACGGCTTGTTTTGTAAGTAACCGTGCCAATATTCGACCAATTCTCAAGAAGACTCCATATGAGTTTTTCAAGGGTAGGAAACCCAACATATCTTTCTTCCACATATTCGGATGCAAATGCTTCGTTCTCAACAACGGCAAGGACAACCTTGGTAAGTTTGATGAGAAGTCCAATGAAGGTATATTTTTTGGTTATTCTCTCTCAAGTAAAGCTTTTAGAATTTTCAATAAACGAACACTTACTATTGAAGAATCTATTCATGTTTTGTTTGATGAGACTAACCCCTCGAAAGAGGATAATATTATTGTGGATGATAATGATGATGTAGTAGATATATCGCAACAACAAAAGGAGACATCAAAGGAACAAGCAATATCACAAGAAGATGACTCACCAACTATTGAAGAACATAAAGATCTTCCTAAAGAATGGAGAACTCATAGAGATCACCCGATAGATAAAGTTATTGGTGATATTAGCCAAGGCGTTGCAACTCGACTAAATATCAAAGGTGCTTGTCTCAACATGGCGTTCGTATCTCAAATTGAACCAATAAAAATCGATGAAGCCTTAGGCGACGATCAATGGATAATAGCTATGCAAGAATAACTCAACCAATTCGAAAGGAACCAAGTTTGGACTATTGTACCAAGACCGGACAACAAACATATCATAGGCACAATATGGGTGTTAAAAAACAAACTTGACGAGAATGGAATCATAGTTCGTAACAAAGTAAGATTGGTCGCTCAAGGCTACAACCAAGAAGAAGGAATCGACTTTGATGAAACATTCGCTCCGGTAGCAAGGTTAGAAGCAATTAAATTATTACTTGCTTACGCTTGTTCAATGAATTTTCACTTGTACCAGATGGATGTCAAAAGCGCTTTCCTAAATGGCTACATCAATGAAGAAGTCTACGTCAAACAACCTCTGGGTTTTGAAGATTTCAAGAATCCCTCTCATGTCTACAAGTTGAAGAAGGCTCTTTATGGCTTAAAGAAAGCACCAAGGGCTTGGTATGACCGTCTTAGCAACTTCCTATGTGAGAAGGTTTTTACAAAAGGAAAGGTTGACAAGACTTTGTTCATCAAGAATCTCAAGGGCAACACCTTACTAGTTCAAGTCTATGTCGACGACATCATCTTCGGTCCAACAAACAAAGATTTTTACGAAGAATTCTCTCTTATGATGCAAGGCGAATTCCAGATGTCCATGATGGGAAAGATGAACTACTTCCTTGGATTACAAATCAAGCAAACAAAGGATGGCATCTTCATCAACCAATCCAAGTATTGCAAGGAATTATTGAAAAGATTTGATATGGACAATTGCAAGGAAATGTCTACTCCAATGGGATCCGGAACATATGTTGATCAAGATCTATCCGGCACTTCAATAGACATTACAAAGTATTGAGGTATGATTGGTTCACTTTTATATTTGACGGCAAGCCGTCCTGACATTATGTTTAGTGTTAGTTTGTGTGCACGCTTTCAAGCTAATCCGAAGGAATCACATCTCACCGCCGTGAAGAGGATCATGAAGTATCTCAAAGGAACGACGCACGTCAGATTATGGTATCCTGAAGGTAGTACTTGTTCTTTAATTGGTTATTCTGACGCTGATTATGCAGGATGTAAGACTGATAGAAAAAGTACAAGTGGTACGTGTCACATTCTCGGGAATGCACTAGTGTCGTGGGCATGTAAGAAGCAAGCATGCGTTGCACTTAGCACGGCCGAAGCGGAGTACATCACAGCAGGAAGTTGTTATGCCCAAATCTTGTGGCTTAAATAACAACTCCTCGATTTCGGTATAGACCTCGGTTGTATCCCTCTCCGGTGTGACAACACAAGTGCCATCAATATCACGAAGAACCCGATCATGCATTCAAGAACAAAGCACATAGATATCCGACATCACTTCCTTCGAGATCATGTTCTAAACGGAGATGTCGATGTTACGTTCGTGGATACACACAATCAACTCGCCGATATATTCACTAAACCATTGGATAAAGAGCAATTTTTCAAGATTCGACGAGAACTTGGTATTCTCAATGAAGGTGACATCTAACCATTATCTTAAAAATTGCTTATTGTATGTTTTTATTGCATTATATGTATGTTTGTTCACTTTTTAGTCATAAAAGGCTAGCACTCCCATTTCGCCGGTTTCCGTTTTTCTCACTTTCGTATACCCGAAAATAATCGGTTTCAAAAATTTTTTTTGATCGAAAGTTGCATTTTGATGAGTGCTAACACTTTATGGAAAAAAAATTATGAAAAACTTTTTTATTTTGCTCTAAAACATGCTGCTGGATTTTTCAAAAAATTCAAACCTCCAACTTTTAAGTTTCCTGCATTGCTAGAATTTCAAGGAATGAGTGACTTTGTTGTTGACAACGGGAGAGTTTATCTGGATTTGGTACAATCCTTCATGCATAACTTCTCTCTCAACTTGGATAGGCATGGTAAACACAAGTTGCACACTCTTGTTAGAAATTGTGAAATTAAGGAGGATTTAGGTGCTTTGGCTGCGTTGCTGATCATTCCCTTTTCCGGTGTATTTCTCCGTAAAGGCGTGAACCACATTGATGACATTTGGTCCGGCTATAATAAAATGGAGTATTATTACTCAATCTTCCATTTTCTGAAGGATGTTGTGACATCGGGATAGTGCACTTCAAGGACTCTATGTTATGCGAAGAATTTGACCGTTGATGATCGGTTGTTACACTATATCATTTGTTATGTGCTGCTGCCCAAGGATTCAAACCACTCTCAAATCAATGACTTAGAGATGCAAGTGTTGTTTGCTATCAAGAAAAAGGTGAAGATTAATTGGATGCTCACAATGATGTATCATTTGAAGCAACAACTATCGCTCAAAACAAGACTTCCGTATGCTAGGCTCATTTCTCGGATCATTGAGCAAACCGACTTGGTTATTGGTAGGGAACCTTTTTATCGCCATGAAGGCTACGACGAATGAAATTAATGAGATTACAATTGTGAAGAATACTGTAATTGTTCTACGCAACGATGGTTCTTATGAATATGCTGATGGTTCATCCGCTCCATCCTTTCCTATTCCCGAAGGTGGCATAACCAATGATTTCCTCTACACCACCATCATGACACACCACCGTGAAGCTCAACAAAACCACCGTGAAACCCAACGCACTCTCAAAAGTCTTCGAAAACTCATTATCGGTTCTCACAACCAAACCGAAGAGGATGATGAAAGTGAAGCCGGTAGTGAAGATGGTGAAGATGAAAGTGATGAAATGTCGGATGATGAATGAACATGCATGTATTGTTGTTTTTGTTGTTTTCATTAGTTTTAAAAATTCTGTTATAAGTCCTAAGTTTGTTAGGAACTTTTGATTTCATTTCCGTTGATTATTTCCGTACTCTTTTCCCGTTTTAATCCAATTATGTTTGTGTTATATTTGTGCTATCGTGTATGTTTTTTTTCGTTTAAATGTTAAGATGCATCATGCTGAATATGATGCTTGTATATTTTCATGATTATGCTTGATTCTCTCTTCCTTTTTGCTAATTCCAAAGGGGGAGAAGAGCTTGGTTTCTAATATACCTCTGTGCATAATTTTGCCTCTGTTTAGATAGGGGGATTTACTGGACATATGGGGAGAAGCAAGCCTAGAACAAAACATCTATCGATCAAAGCTTGTGCAAAATTCGTTTGGTTGTCATCATCAAAAAGGGGGAGAATGTAGAAGCATACTTCAAGCTCAATGTTTTGATGACGTCAACATTATTCAAGCTCATTCCGTATTACAAAAAGTCGAGATGTCAACCAAGATCAAGATCATGGCTATGCATCATCAATGGATTGCTATCGTTCGAATCAAGCTATTGTGCAAACTTTTGAAGACTTGGACACAAGGCTTAGGTATATCAAAACACACTCCTTAAAATGATATACAAGTGTTCAAAATATTTATCATGATTATTCATTGCATATGCATTATTTTGAAATAAATCGGAACTGGTTTAACACTTAAAATCAAAATATTTTTTCTGGATTTTAACAGTGTTAACCGGTTAACCATATGGATTAACCGGTTAACGGTTCCAATTTTCAATTCTTTGGTAACGTTTCAGCACGTTAACCGGTTAACACTGGAGGATTTTCTGAAAAATTGTTTCCTTTCAATTCAAATAATATTTAAATATTATACCTCTTCAAGATTTTATCTCATAATTTTTTTTATACCTTTTCAAGAATTTATTTCATAAATTCTCATACCTTTTTGAATAGGTGTTATGACTATTATAAATTGTTAAATTTTCAAATTCATAAACACCTCCAAGAAATTTTCAAATATTATCACATAATCAAAATCACTAAAATTAAAATATTTTTTATACTTAAAAAAAGTGTTCATTGTTCATCATATTTCATTTCCATTTGAACACTTGTATTGAATTTTGAGTAGTGAATTTTGAATATAGGAGAAGATCAATTTTTATTGATACCAATTATTGTATTACTCACTCAAACAAAAAAATTATAGAAAGTTTTCTATTTGTGACTTGTGTTCCAAGGATTGTTTGGACATAAGGGTTAGTGTTGCAAGAGGATTGTTCTTGCACACTTGATTATTTAGTTTGTTAGAAAGTAGGCCTCACCATTGAAGGTGTGATAGGTTGTACTGTTCTAAAAACTAGTGGAAATCTCTTTCGTGTTGAAAGGGGATTGAATGTACCTTCGGATTGTGAAGGGAACTAGGATAAACCTCCGTGTCACTTTTTATTTGTTACTTTACCGTTTTCATTCCATAAACCATAAAAAGCAAAATCCATCCATCAAAGTAAAATAATCGAAAAATTTGATAACACCTAATTCACCCCCCCCCCCTCTTAGGCGCACTTTGATCTTACAATAGGCTTCACACCTGGGCTTCCAAATCAAGACATAGATAAAACTTTTCCCCAGAGAGTCAGTTTTTAGTTTTTGAGTTTCAACCTTGGGCTTCAATCAAGGTACATATAAATAAACTCTTCTCTCTTTAGAGATGACAAATTCCCTCTACTGAGTCTTCCAACTTCAATCTTGGGCTTTAATCAAGGCACACAGAAAGTCAAACACTTTACATTCAAACAATTACAGTCATAGTCTTGGACTCTAACTAAACTAAACCAATTTAGGCATACACTTGGACTATAACTAAGAACACCTTCAATATAGTCATACACTTGGACTATAACTAAGACATCCACCCAAATTCAACTTTCCTGAGATATGCAATTCAGGTCAACATTCAGCCTTTCTTGAGCTATGCAATTCAAGATAACCATTCAGTCCTTCTTGAGCTACGCAATTCAGGGTACCCATTCAACCTTTCTTGAGCTATGCAAATCAAGATACCAGATTCAACTTATGCCTTGAGCTATGCAATTCAAGCAAACCATTTGAGCATCATCATCTTGTGCTTTGATCAAGATATAAATCAGCCATCCTCCTAGCCTTAGCCTTAGGAGGAATTATGATGCTTTGATCCCTCAATCCTCTTTTTGGGGGTAAGTAGGCAAAAGTTCGTAAAATCTTTGCGAGCACACCAAACAAAAAACAACAATTAGGTTCTCAGACCTACTCAAAAACATCAGAAAATCCTCCCAAAATACCAAAAAACAAATCTCACTTATCTTACCACATATCAACACACTCTCAATCCTAAATTCAAGACCCCACCACCAGATATCAAGAACAACATATATTTTCTAAACTTAGTGTTAATAAGCTAAAAGGGGCCCACATTTTTTATAGCATCTGTAAACCAACAGTTTTGACTATTTAACCTCAGTTTGAAAGCATGGTTAAATGGAGACATATATGTCCCTTACTTAATCATCTCAATAGGATAAAAAATGAATCTAATTGTAGCATCAATAAGTTGTGCTTCGAAACCATAAAAAAACCGAGCTACACCTTATATGAAATGACCATAAACAAAATCAATCTCACACTGGTCTCGACTGCCAAATCCACTCGAATTTCTCCAAAAGAATGGCTTGTATTTCCTTCATAATTGGGTAGGACCATATTATGAGGCCTTAGATAAGTTTTGAACTTTCATATTTTGTTAAGCACGAAGTATAACATTAAATTGACTATGACACCATTGTGGACCTACACCTTGTTAACACCAACATTTTTCCATATTTTCCCTTATAAAAAGGGGTTTCAGATGAATCATCATCCATATATAAGGCCTCTCAAAGATGACATGTTTTTCTTCTACAAAACCATTATTCATTAAATAATAACAAACTAGCTTATGACTAGTCATATCTTCATTGGAATATTATTCCTCTGTATTTCTTACTTCAATGACCACTTCGTATTCGACAAGTTAAACTTACACGGCATTGCAAAGAAAGTCAAAGCCGTCTTTTGACGCCGTGAAATTATGAGTGACCATTTCCACATCTTCTTCTTTAGCATCTACTTTTACTTGTGGGAAAGAGGGAAATATTCTCTCTTTCACTGGCTTTCTGGCCACTTCATGATTTGGATTTTTTTACCTTACTACTGATGCTAGACCATCCAGCTTCTCCAAAAGATTTAGTTTGTCTTTTATATCTCCTCCATTACGTCCTTGTCATGGGGTTTTTTCCCATGTAATTAGGATTGTAGGAGTATCTCTTGAATATTTGGTAGTTATTATGATATGATGAACCAATGCCCAACTTTACCACCTTGAAATTTTATTGGCTAGTGTTACTTTTGTTGTGGGGATGAACCTAGTCTCCGACATGCACATTTGAAAGAAGGGTGTAAGTCTTTCTTCGACCTCCTCTTTTCCCTGAGGCCATATTTTATTGTCTATATGGGACACCTCTTTTGTTAAAGTAGAAATTTATTCCTCTATTGATACAACCCCCCTTCAAAAACTAATCCTCTTTTGGGATACATGTTAGACCTGATGTTCTATCAGGAGTGGCATATTTGGGCGCTATTGTGTTATACTACTTTGGGGTTTTTTTTGTTTGGATTTTGAAAGCGTTTTTGGATTTGGTTCTGATTGATTTGTTTCTATCTTTTAGCAACCTAATTAATTATATTTATTTGATGATTTATTAGATTCAAATTTAAAAGATTTGGAAATTTAAATTTGTATTCAAATCAAATCATATCTTGTTGTGGATTTGCTTTGGAAAAATAAATCTTAACCAAATCTCCATTTTATCTAATGTTTCCCATTGGAGAAAAGCCTGCCAAAGGAGTTCTATTTAAAGTGACTCAATCCCTTCATTGAAGATAATGAGCAAGTATTGAAGATACCTAGGGTTTTATTTGAGTCATTTGTTTGTATTGCTTGTACACCATGTTAGTTCTCGGATTCATATCATAAGGCATAGTGTTGGTGGAATCACTTGTGATTAGTGTAACACCCCAAAGTTGAATTCTGATTTATTTGATGCGTTTCTTATGAATTTTGATGATTTATGATGTTATTTGATGTTTAATGAAGTTTTGAGGGTGACTTAATATTTTATTAATATTAGAATATTAAGTATGGTGGGTTTAGTTTATTATTTGAGATTAAATAAAATAAAATAAGTGAAATTAGAGGATAATGATAAAGTGATCTTTTGATGGGGGATTAGTGAGGGTATTTTGGAGAAGGTCTTTTGAGGTCTTAAGGGCAAGAGTGACAAACTGGAGTAAGTTGAGTTTTGTACGATCAATTGGAACGATCACACTTTTGGGAGAAGAGGAAAATCTAGGAAATGAAGGTTGGAAAGATTTTCGTGGAGATTATCGAAAAGATTACGGAACCTAAGGTATGGGGAGTAATTCTATTTCGGTATTGTAATTTGGGAATAAAGTTGGGGGTTTGAGGTATAGTTTTAGGGTATAGGGTTTGATTGATGATTTTGTGTTTTGATAATTATTTTATGATGATTTAATGCATATAATGATGTTAGATGATGTATTTGATGTTATTGTGAGGAATGTTGATGTTGAATATGATTTTGCTGTTATGTTGATGTTAAATGTGGATTTTTACTGAGTTTATCGCAAGAGAAGAATTATGGAAATTGCAGAAAATCTGCAGAATTCGCGAAGCTCGCTTAGCGAGCTATAACTTGCTTAGCGAGCACAACCCCTGAGTTGGGCGCTTAGTGTAACACCCTGATTTCATAAGTTATTTTATAAAATAATTATGTGAATATGGAGGTGTAATTGGAATGATAAAGTAAAAGGTTATTTTATTTAAATAATAATAATAATATGATAATGAGGTGGTTTGTTAGAATATTATTATTAAAAATAAATAAAATAATAAGTTGGAGGTCTAAGGGGCAAGGTTGTAATTTGGTTATGATATGAAAAGAGGGGAACGAGTCTTATTCCCTCATATCGTGATTTTTGACGCAGAAACAGTTTGCTCTGGAGAAAAGGGAGAAGAGAAGGGGGATCAAGAATCATAGAATTTCAAGATCAAGATTTTTTTCCAAGGATCAATTGAATTGAGGTAATGGGGCAGAAAGGGTTTTATATTGGTGATATAACATAGGAGGGTAATTGGGAGTTCCTTACTCTCTTAGGAATTATATGAAATTTGTTTGATTTTGATCATTTGTGATATAATATGAATGTTATGATGATTGATTATGTTTGTGTGAAGCTTGATGTTGAATTGTATGACGTGGGTGAGATATGAAAATTTGTCCATGAATGTTATGAATTATGAAGCCATTAGAGAAGATGAGGAAAACCTATAATTTTAACCATTTGATTAGTAATTGTTAGTTTAAGAAGTTATATGATGTTAGGGGTATAAAAGAGTAATAAGAATAAAAATTGGATTATTTTAAGTTCCAAGAATGAAATAAGATAAACTGAATTCGGACTGGTGTGAGAATCCATAGCAGGTGGAGTTTAGCGCAGAGAGCGATTGGACAAATCGCAGCGCTCACTCAGCGAGCGAGGGAAAGTGGAATCCCGAGAGCTGTTCGCTCAGCAAGCGAGGGAAAGTGGGAATCCTGAGAGTTGTTCGCTCAGCGAGTAGAGAGCTCGCTCAGCGAGACCTGGAGCATGAGAAATTATATTTTTATTATTTTATTCTGAAAATTACTGAGTACTTACTTACTTCTTTAATATTGTCTAGGACTGAATATGGTGTAGCTAGAACAATGTTCATTCCTTTAGTTTGAAGGTAGTACTTATGAATAATTTGGTTAAAAATAATCTAATGCAATTATGTTAATTATGCGTGATGACCCTTATCTGAGTATTATGAATTATGTTGATTGTGTGGTTGATAATGGATGAAGATCAGAGGATCGTGTGGTGAATGATTTTATTCTTATATGTATATGTTGATGTATGTGTAATCGAGTCTTGCATACACATACATGTTAGTGAAATAGTCATGTCTCAGATGGAGCGTAATTGATTATTCGGATTCATTGTGAATCAAGAGGTGGGGGATGATCGTGACTCCGTAGGAGCGTAAGCGATACATCCAGTCCGAATCGATGGACATTTGTTGAAGTCGGTACCGCATTTGCATTGTGTTGTGGAGTCACATTGCACATATTTGACTGATGGAAGACTTTATTGAATTTGTTTTGTTTTGAAGTGTAGCATCTCACTTTTATATGAAAACTATGATTTTTATTAAGAATTATGTTTTTTTTTAAATGGGAAAAGTGGGTGTTATAATTGGTATCATAGTAGGTTGGTCTAACCGGCCAGATGTAGAGTCGAGTCAGTCCTTAGAATAGGAGTCGTTGCGTGTCCTAGCCTAAGATGTTTGTTGTATCAGTATGGCAGGAAGGAATGATGCTGCTCTTGTTGCGGCTATGTAAGCCATGGCGCAGACGGTCGAGAACATTGTTCAGGTGGTTCAGGTTGGTGGTAATGCTCAGTCTCGTGCATTGGATCAATTCAGGAGTAACAAGCCGCCTAAGTATAAAGATGGAATTTTGGATCCAAAGACTGCACAGAAGTGGTTGAAAGCTGTTGAGAAGATCTTCAGAACCATGGGGGTGCACTGATGATCAGAAAGTGAGGTTTGGCCCTCACATGCTGGAAGGCGAAGCTGAAGTCTGGTGGGACAACAGTCGTCAAAGATTGGAAGTTGCGGTTACTGCAATCACCTGGGTTGTATTTCGCAGAGAATTCTTAGAGAAGTACTTCCCGGAAGATGTACGCAGTGCTAAGGAAGTGGAATTCCTGGAACTTAAGCAGGGTAGTATGATAGTGGCGGAGTATGCTACCAAGTTCGAAGAATTGGTGCAATATTGTGCGCACTATAACACAGAAGAAGCTATGACTTCGAAGTGCCTGAAATATGAGAATGGTTTGCGTCCTGAGATCAAGTAGGGAATTGCTTGTCAGAATATCAGGAACTACCCAAAGCTGGTGAGTAGAAGCCGAATTTATGACAATGATAATAGAGTCCGGATTCCACATTACAAGGCTATGAGCGACAAGAAGGGGAATCAGAGATTCGGTGGTACTCCTTATAGTGCTCTAGCTGATAAGGGAAAACATAAAGCTATTAATGAGAAGAAGCCAAGTGGGGGAGGAGGTACTCCCAGACCACTTAAATGCTACAGATGCCATGGTACGGATCATCGTGCCAATAATTGTTCTAATGAGGTGAAGAAGTACTTCAAGTGCGGGAAGCCAGGTCACGTGATAGCTGATTGTAGGACGAATGTGCCTACTTGTTATAATTGTGGAGAGCAGGGCCATATCAGTACCAATTTCCAGAAACCAAAAAAACAACAATCAAGTGGAAAAGTATTTGCATTAGTGGGAGCTCAGCCTACTAGTGAGGACCGGTTGGTCAAAGGTACTTGCTTTATCAATAATGTTCCTTTATTTGTGATTATTGATATGGGTGCAACACACTTGTTTATTTCTTTGGAATGTGTGAAGAAGTTAGGATTGGAACCGTCTCAGTTGAGTCGAGGAATGGTTATTGATACTCCATCCATAGGTTTTGTGACTACCTCCTTGATGTGTCTTAATTGTCCTCTAACTATTTTTGGTAGAGAGTTCGGAGTGGATCTTATATGTCTTCCACTCAGTAATCTTGATGTGATTTTGGGAATGAACTGGTTGGAATTCAACCATTGATTGTTTTAGGAAGAGATCATTGTTCTTGACTCTGGAGGAGGAGGCTTTGGCCAATTAAATTTCTACGAAGGAATTGAGGACCTTATTGGAGGATGAAGCGAAGATGTTTGCAGTGAGAAATTATATTTTTATTATTTTATTCTAAAAATTACTGAGTACTTACTTAATTCTTTAATAGTGTCTAAGACTGAATATGGTGTAGCTGGAACAATGTTCATTCCTTTAGTTTGAAGGTAGTACTTATGAATAATTTGGTTAAAAAGAATCTAATGCAATTATGTTAATTTTGTGTGATGACCCTTATCTGAGTATTATGAATTATGTTGATTGTGTGGTTGATAATGGGTGAAGATCAGAGGATCGTATGGTGAATGATTTTATTCTTATATGTATAAGTTGATGTATGTGTAATCGAGTCTTGCATACGCATACATGTTAGTGGAATAGTCATGTCTCGGATGGAGCGTAATTGATTATTCGGATTCATTATGAATCAAGAGGTGGGGGATGATCGTGACTCAGTAGAAGCGTAAGCGATACATCCGGTCTGAATCGATGGACATTTGTTGATGTTGGTACTGCATTTGCATTGTGTTGTGGAGTCACATTGCACATATTTGACTGAATGATTTATGTTACATGTTATGATTTGTGTGTGATTTCTCCTTCAAAATGTTATTTGCACCATTATGATATAGAATTGTTTCTCACCCCTTTATTTTTTGTCGTTGTGTCTGTGCTTCTTTGAAAGTACAGATAACCCAGGTACATGAAAGTGCTCTGGTGTTGCTTGTTCGAGTCATCGGGCGCTCTGATACGTAACACAGGAATGGGGACTTTTGACAATTCTATTTTATTTCATTTTTACGACTTTGTTAGTTACATATTTGTTTAATAAATTGAAAAGATTGTTTTATGTTTTGAACTGGTTATGCCGTTTGGCAAGTACGAAATGAACTATTTTGATTCCGCTGCTTAATGGAAGACTTTATTGAATTTGTTTTGATTTGAAGTGTAGCATCTCACTTTTATACGAAAACTCTTATTTTTATTAAGAATTATGTTATTTTTTAAAATGGGAAAAGTGGGTGTTACACTTAGCGAGCATGGTGTCTCGCTTAGCGAGACCTGGAAAGTTTTGAAAAATGATTTTTGTTCTGAAAACTGTTTTCTTGAAATAGTTTATGTCTTAGGCTGCTATGATGTTGTAGAGTTGTTGTATGGTGTGTTTTAGAGGCTATATAAGTAGAATTAGCGATTATATGTTGTATGACGATTATTTGAATTTTCCTAGAGTTATGAAGTATGAGAATATGATATAGACATATGATGTTAGATGAGTAAGTAGTATGATGTTCTATAAGTATGTAATATGATGGCGTGAGTGAGTATGAGGAATGATGATTAATTATGAATTCAGATGCAATGTTTATGATGTTTTGAGGATGATGTGTGTATATTGCATCTTGCATTCATGGCATTGAATTATGAGGGGACTTCGGTCCATTGGTAGCTTCAATCCCATTGTGTGGATTGGAGTGATATGATGTTATGATGTTCTCCCTTAGTGGAGGGTTGATGGCCCAGTGTCCATCCATGAGGATGTTTCGGTACCACATGCATAATAAGAGGTTGCATATCATTCTAAATGACATAGTATGATTTGCAATGATTTCGTGTGATGATGAGATGTACTCGATGTTGTGTATAAATGAGTTATGATGATTGTTGTTGTGATGTGACGTAATTGACGTTGTACATGATTGAGCTAGTGATGATAGAATTGTTGTTCTTGTTATGTATTTAAATTCCCATTCTTATATTACTTTATTGAATGTGGATTTACTCACCCTTTCTGCCTTCAGTTGATGGTCTATTATGCCATCATGCAGATAATCAAGGTTATCTCGGTGCGTGCTTAACTCAGAGGTAGTGAGTTGTTATGTTAGTTAGAAGTGGACTCCTGCTCTGTGTCCGGTAACATCGGGATGGGTTTTCGCTTGAGTTGTTTACGTTTACTTGAATTAAGATGTTATTTATTTTGGAGTACTTTTGTTTTAAACGATGTTTGAATTAAATTATGAAGTTTTATCTTATTGAAGAAAAATATGATGTTTCGTTTTCCGATGTGTATTTGTTCAAAACGAGATTTAAAGTGTTTCATGATTTTATAACCCGTGTTACGGGACAAGACTCAATATGATGTTTTATGATGATTTGAGCTATTAGAAGAATGTGATGCCCTTTGTATGAGAAAAAACTCTGATCTTATGGTTAAAATGTATTATAATCGTGACGGGGTAGAAATGGTGTTACAATTAGTGATTGAAATAAAGTGATAGAGATTCTCATATATAAGGAAGAGCTAAATAGAAGTTGTTGGGATTACAAAGAGGCATTGAACAACATGAGATTATTGTTCCTATCAACTAATTTTACTCATTCAAGATAGTAAATTTTCTTCCTTGGGAAGAGTTCCCCCATGCATAGGTGTGGTTTCACCAAACTGCATTTACAATTTTATGTGTTCTTTTATTGCTTTTATGCTTCATCATCTTGTTTATCACTTGTTTTTTAATTCCGATGTAAGATGTTAGAACCCTCGTATAAGAATATTGTCCAACATTTGTCTTCTTAAGAACATAATTTCAATTATTAGATAGTCAATCATTTTAAATCCAAAAACATCTTAAATACAAATCTTAACATAAAACAAGAACAAAATAACGAGTCATAAACATTTAGCAAAATCAACTCAATCAAATGACAAATGTAAATCAAAAATCTAATATTAAAATTGAATAATAATAATAATAACAATAATGTAAATAAAATTTGTAAAATTCAGAATAATAGCACTATTAAATGACAAAAACTAGTTTGATTATGAGATTTGAGAATTTGAGATAGATTAATGGATTAAAAGTAGATTATGAGGATTTTGAAAATTTTATATTTTGAATAGGAATACCAGAAAAGAAATGGTATTTCAATTTTGGACTTTTTTCTCTTCATGCAAAATGGATTAGGATAAAAAATACAACCTACTTGTTCAAACAAATTCACCGGTTCACTACTTTGATCAATGAATCAACTGAACCTTGTCAATTTCTATAGAATCAATTGCATATTAGATATGGTTGATTGGATCAGACAGAGTTTTAAAACATGACTAACAATTAATTATTATAATTAATATGTTCACTGAGTAATATATTTTTTAAAACTTATATCTCAAAACTGTAAATTTTTTTAAATTTATCTACTTTTAATTAAAGAAGTTTAAAAAAATTTTAAATGCTTTGATGATTAAAATGTTATATCATTTAAATTAAAAGTGACAACTAACGGATTAAAACAACTAACGATATAATATTATTACAACCAATTAGTTTTTTTTATCTTCAACGTCTCGCTGCAACAATTCATAGATATAAAGGATCAATCACTGTGTCAATCACTAAATTTACTAAATTTACATTAAAGCGTCTTTATATTGACTTGTCAAATTTGTATCAATTAAAGCATCTTTACATTATTAAAAGTTACTTTCTTAAAAAAAAAGAAGCAAAATCTCTATGTCAATCTTGTGGTATTTTAATACTCTTAACTATATTTAATCATTTAAAACTAAAAATTTAATGTATATGTGAATCTCATCATCTAATAAAAGTCCATCACCTTATGATCTTTATCTATTTTTCAATAGTTTCTTTAAAATAATGGTTAAATATTTTATTTTTATTAGAAGTCGGTATATATAAAAAAATTTCAAGTTTTACATAAGTTAAATATAAAAATTAAAAGAAAAATATATATATATATATATATATATATATATATATATATATATATATATATATATATATATATATATATATATATATTATTGTTAAACAAATTCAATATAGGAGATTAAGGAAATCTCAACCGAAATTACAAAAAGTCGAAAGGGAACTTAGTCCAATCGTACAGGTTACAAAACACCCTCTTAGAACTACCCAAAACCAACCAATTCCAAGATGGAATAAAAATATTGAAAACAATATTGTCTACATTAAAGGTCTCGTTGTTAAATAAAATGTTGTTCCTAATCTTCCTTCCACAAATTCCAGCAAGTAATAAACCACAAAGAATTAATATTTTCAGCTTTGCATCGACCCGAAACCTTCAAATTCCAAGCCCTGATATGATTGTGACAGTTTGAATCAGCAAAATGGTCTATATCCACCCAGTCACATATTTTGTTCCAAACCAAAATTGAATTGGAGCAAAATAAAAACAAATGAGAAATATCATCCACCGTTTGAAAATAAAACAAACAGACTCTATCAATGTCGTTAACGATGATTGATTTCGTCACCAAGTTCGAGCTAGTCAGGAGCCTATTAAGAAGTAATCTCCAAGCAAAGATTTGAATTTTTACAGGAATATGAGATTTCCAAACCAAAGAAAGAGATTGAAGAGTAATTTCATCCACCATGTTACCAACTTCGCACGATGTAAGAGAGGAATACATATTTCTTACAGTGAATCTATTGCTTCTATCAAGTGCCCATGTCCAAGCATCCTCAACATTCTACAAATTGATATCGGTTCCAGCAGCAAAAAGAGATTAATCAGATCAGCTTCTGTGTTGCTACTGTCCATGGCAGAAAACTTCCTAATGTTCCAACACCAATATCCATCCTCCCACCTTCCGAATTCAATAACAACTCCAGTTTTGTTGCGGAAAACCTCGAAAGCAGCAGGAAATCTGGATTTCAGATTTTCGGTATCCAACCACCTTGTTTTCCAAAAAGAAACATCTAACTCGTTCCCAATTGTTACTTCCACATGATTATTAAAGTTAACAAGGATAATGGTTAAAATATCCCTCAACCACAATGAATCTGAATATTTAACACCCTTATCTTGAAATGTCTGCAACAATAAACATAAATTCCCACACCTGTTATTCATAATTTTCCTCCAAATCTCATTCCCAGGAATCATGAATTTCCATAACCATTTTGCAAGAAGTGCCTTGTTGAATCGATCCACATGTTTAACTCTGAGGCTTCCGCACTCCTTCGATCTGCATATAGTCCTTCAGCTTACCCAAGATATATAATTTATGTTCGCGGTACCAGACCACATGAAGTGTCTTTGAACAACAATGATGTCTTTTATCACTTTCCTAGGAATTTTGAAAAAGGCCAGGTGATGAATTTGTAAATTGGTCAGAACTGAGTTTATTAGAGAAACTCTTCCTCCAATTGAAAAAATCCTTGCCTTCCACAAAGATAATTTCTTTCTGAAACAATTGATAATCGGATCCCAAAACGATAAACATTGGTGATTACCCTCCACGATAAGTCTGAGGAACTTAAACAAAAGGCTTCCCGAATCACAATCAATAAACTACTCAGCTGCCGTAATAAAACCTTCATCCATTCCTATCCCAAATATGCGACTCTTTGCATAGTTAATTTTGAGGCCAAAAGTTAATTCAAAAGCGCAGAGGATCAATTTGAAATCCCATAAGTTTGATAACAACCCATCACCAAACAACAGTGTATCATCCGCGAATTGTAGGATACTAGGACACGAGCAATCAAGGGCTTTGAATTCTTTCAGAATGTTGAGTTGAATAGCAGTGTTCACCAAACTAGCCAACCTTTCTGCTACTATTGCAAAAAGGAACGAGGATAACAGATCCCCTTGTTTCAAACCTTTGTTCACCTTGAAGTCTTTCGAAGGGTTGTCGTTAATCAAGACTGACATAAAACTATTAAAAACCGATCCACGAATCCACTTCAGCCACTTAATACCAAAACCCATCTTAATAAGCAAATATTCAAGGTAGTTCCAATCAACACAGCCGTACGCCATCGCAAAATCCACTTTAAACAAAATGCACTTCTTATTAAATCTTCGTGCATAGCCCACAGTTTCACTTGCCGTCAGAACTCCATCCATCAGTTGTCGGCCCGAAATAAAAGCTGATTGGGAAGGAGATTTCAATTTGTGAATCACTTTGGCTTATCTATTAGCAAGCATCATAGAAATCGTCTTCAATACGCTACTAATAATGCTTATAGGTCTGAATTTTTCATAACCTTGGGGATTATCAACCTTCGGTATCAATGTGATGAATGACGAAGCAAAAACCTTTGGTAAGTAACCAAACTTGAAGAAGTCAAGAACACAATTGGAAAAATCATTCCTAATAACATCCCAAAAGGCTTTTATAAACTTAAAATTAAACTCGTTCACCCCAGGACATTTGCTGCCATCACAAAGAAAGATTGCCATTTTAACATCCACAATATAAAATTCCTCCTCTAGCATCAGCACATCAGACTCGTCAAGAGAATTCACATTATTCATGTTAAAACAAATTCTAGGAAGGCCAGAATCTTGAAATTTGCTTTCAAAATATCTCTTAGCTTCACATTTAATGCTATCAGGATCTTCTAAAACCGATTGTCCAACTTTGATAGCCAAAATAGAACTTCCTCTTCGTCTCACCTAGAGAGAATCATGGAAGAATTTTGAATTTATATCACCATCTCTTAACCATTTAATATGAGATTTCTGCTTTATCATGCTTTCCTTTCTCCTCAAATTTTTCCAAAAATTTCTTCCTGGTTATGCAATCTAATCTCTGTTGTCGCGTCATCGTGATTAAAATCTTCAAAAAACAAATTGAGCTCAGTAAGATTAATATGATCCACGTGGTTTCAACCTGTAAATACAGCCAACCAAAAGTATTGACATTCTAGAATTTCATATCAGCCTTGTGGGCTTTGAATTTGTTATGGAGAATAGACCAAGGAGATCCTGAATAGGAATAGGTATTCCATGCATTACATATGAAAGGATGGAAATCAAAATGATCAAACCAGCAATCAAAGGACCTAAAAGGCTTAGGACCCCAGTTAATAAAATTGGACTTAAGCCACACGGGCCGATGGTCAAAAATATCCCTATCTCTTATGAACTAACTCCTAAGGGAAATGAGAGTAATAACAAATTCTTCAACCAGGAATCTATCCAATCTACTATTGCTTTTTCCACTTGCATTAAACCAGGTAAACTTGTTTCTAATAGCAGGAAAGTCTATCAAATTAAGCACTTCAATGAACGAGTTAAAATCCCTCGAGTCCCTGAAATTGATACTAATCCTTCCTCTTTTTTCCTCCGAATTTTTTACAGAATTGAAATTGCCTCCTAGAATCCAACTCCCAAAAGGAATCCTATTCTTGAGGTTCTTCAAGTTTAACGAAAGATTTCTTTTCTCTGTTAAGTTGCACGGAGCGTAAATATTAACCACAACAATATCATGATTTTCCAACCTAAGTAAATGCCAAGGTAACCCTTTCCACGAAAGCTACCATAATCAACAAGAGAGTTTTTATTCCATAATGTTAGTAATTCGACTGATCTACCCTCTAAATTAATTGTTGACCATTCAACATCCTGCATGCTCCACAAACTCTTGGCCAAACTATGGTCCATCTTGGTGATTTTGGTTTCCTGAATAAGGCAATTATCAGCATTCCCACGCCCAAGAATTTGGCATATTTGTCTTTGTTTAAAATAACTAAAACACCCTCTGACATTGTAAGAAACAATATTCATGATTCTACAATAGCTGTATTCCCTTTCTTATTCACAGAAACTTTGTCCTCTTTGTCCAAATGTCCAAGAATTGTTTCGAAAGTTGCATCATTCACCACTCCATTAATCCCTAAGCTTTTAATAGACTTCCAAACCTTACAAGGTACATCATGAAGGATCTTTTTGCACCTTGTATTACCCCTAATAAAATTTGTCACTATAGTGGATTCACATCTCAAACTAGAAACATCAGACACATAATTCTTTTTCTTGGACTTCCTTCGAGACGCCCCTACTACCCCAGCAGAATTCAAAGAAAAAGCCTTATGTCCATTCCCCTTAACTGCAGCATGAAGAAGTGTTGAAAAATAGGAGGGAGAGTAGGGAATTTTCACGTTATTATAAACTTCATTCAACAAATGTTTCTTTTTCTTTTTGTTTTTAGCCCAATCAGAGGGTCCTACACGCCCACCTAGGGACCCAAAAATAGGGTCAGAACTACCCAGGTCAACCACTAAATCTCAGTTGAAAAAGTGTTTTTCAGGAAACATTGTGCCTACACCTTGACATTCTAAGTGGATAGGTGGAAGAGAAAATTCATAAGTCTTGTCACCCTCAATACAAGCCCCAACATCCTCCACAATGCCCAAGGTATCAAGGTTACCTCGTAACCTTGAATGACTTTTGTCACGCTCAACACAAATTCAAACATATAAGGTCCCATCAACTGCACTTTCTCCAACCACAGACTCCAAGTCAGAGTCCAAAGCCTCATCACCTGACACGACACCCAAACTTTCCTTTTCTCTCTCATATGTCCCTACTATATGGGCATAGTTAACTTCTCCAAAAAGCTCTTCATTACCCTCCCACACGCCTATATCATCAGAAAACGAGGTTGAATTCGAAGAGTCTGAGTAAATCTCTTCATCTTCCTCAACCGTGATCTCTTTGTTATCACGATAAAGAAAGTCTTCTACCAGAACAATGTTGAACACCATTCCATTAATAGAAGCTTTGAACTCTTCTCTAAAGAAAGAATCTTTCTTATATTTAACTAGGAATTGAGCTACATCAAAACTCCCCTTCTTAGACGTTTTCCCATCACACTGAAGATAAAAACCCAAGCTTGATGCAATACTCTTGAAGTTTGTCTCAGACCAAGCGTAACAAGGTAGGCCAAAACATTTAACCCATATGAATCTCACATTGTCTACATTAGATGGTGACCAAGGTCTGATATCTTTGAACCAAACATCCAAAACATCTCTAGATTCACTAATAAAATCTTCCAAATCTCCTCCTACTATATCTTCCAATAAGTATAACGAAGCTCCAATAGGGGTGGCTTTGATGTGGAAAAACCCTTTTTGTTAAGCAATATTTGAATAAAGAAAGCATTACCACAATCCACAACCTCGCCAAATCTCATACCTTCAAACAGGTCCAAATTGCTACTTTCCAGAACCAAAGGTGCAATTCTATCCTATCAGAACCTTTTCTAACGACATTGATTCCACCAACAGTTTCAGCAAACGATATGTTGAATGACTTAGGACCCATAAAGTTACCGCTATTGTTCTAAACTCTATCAAAACCATTTTGCGCCATTCTTATCGAAACATTTCCTCTGTCTTCAAGATGGAACCTAGGTAAGTTAACGAAAATCTTCCTACCCTCCAAAATGATGTTGTCCAGTTTAATAGCTAAAATGCGAGGTTCGTGAACTTTCCTGAACTTAGTGAAACCGAATCATTTTCCATGCTTATCTCTTCTTGCAGGAATGTATACCTCCGAGATGGAACCATAATGTAATACCTCAAAAAATTTCCTCTCATTTTCATGGCATTTAGCATACCACACTGCATGCCCAAATCCACCTCATGATTTAAAGCATTGCATCATAACCAACATAGTTGAGGCATAAGGCTTGTGATCAATGTCTAAAGAGATTGATGGCCATCCAAGGGCAATCAAAGTTCTACATGACTTCTAAAAAATGTGCAAAGTGTTCACAATATCCCACAAGATATCATTTGAAGTCACAAGTCAAAGAAAGAAGTGAATTGATTCAAACACTCAAGCAGTGCAACATCTCTAGAGAAAAAGGGGCCAAATTAAGGTTTTTGATTAAATGAGTTTCCCATGGAGATTTTGGTTCAAACTTGATCTCATTGTTTTCTACATGATATCAAGTGTCTAGGGTTGAAATTTCATCCATAGAATCATTTTGGAAGGTCTTCAATTGATCAGTTACTTGAAAATCAAGGAATTTGGAAAAAGTCAACCATACTGAGTAAAAAGTCAACTCCTGACTTTTTGAGGTCAAATTCATGAAATTGAGGTTACAAGGAGTCCATGGACCAAATTTGATCAAGAAATTATGGAGGGATCATGAGAAATCAAGAAAAGAAAAACTTACCTTTTTTGGAAAATTAGGGTTTCCAAAAATGGCAAGTTTTGGCCATTTTGCAGTCAACTTCAAGAGAGGCCCTCTCCCAAAATAAGAGTCAAATGGAAATTACACCTGGGTTTTTTGAAAGAGGACATTCTAAGCTTTAAATCCATAGGTGGAACATGTACATAACATTAAAATTGAAGAATTTATGATCATTCCAAGTTTGGACAAATCAAGGCAAAAACCAAGTCATGGGCCAGGCAAGGCAAGGCCTGCGCGCATGACTTGCTTGGCATTCCATCAAACATGTGATGTGCAAAATGTATGCACATTTTTTTTCCACCCAGATGACTTCAAATGGATTTTTTCCAACATGAAAGTTGTTCCTCTCCATGTTTTCTACAAGATTGATGTTGGACAAATTTTTGTGTGAGCAATATTTCTTGGTCATATGAAGGGTCAAAGTCACAAACTCACTCTGGTCAGCCATAGGCACAAATTGCACAAGGCAATGCAATGCTATATAGGAAAATTAAGTAGATTCATGCCATGAGTTTCAATGACCAATTTGAGGTATTTAGAAGCCATATTCCATCATGGACCAAACTTAAAACATGTTCTATGTTTCTTCTACTTCAATTTGAGCACAAGAACTTCATCAATAAATGCTTTCATCATGAAGAAACATTCAAACGAAGGTCATAACATGTCATCTGCTTTCTTATGTTGGCTTCATTCAACAGGTTGGCCTTCATAAAGTGTAGTGCATTGGAGCATATGATCATGTGAATGCATAATCATTCTCATTATCATGTACTCTTTGAAGAAGAAAGGAAAATGGTGCAATTTAAAACATGATAAACAAGTTGCATTAGATCAGTTCAGTCTCATTGCATCACATTCACCCTCATTCTAATTGTCATGAGCATCATCATTGGATCCAGCTCGAGCAAGTGCACTCAGCTTCATATTACCCTTGCTCCAAACACTTCTAACTCACTAAATAACAAACTTAACTCACCATAACTAACTTGACTCAGTTAACTAGGGTTCCAATTGTTAACTGAGTTGTTTAAGGGCTTAACCTCACATATATAAGCTTGTCCATAACTGAATCACAATCACTTCATCATTTTGCTCAAAATTGCACCAAATAACTCACACTTTCTCTCTCTGATTTTGCTCTGGTTTTGTGAAGAAGATTGTTGCATTTTGCTTCGAGCTAGCCTTATTTTTCATCTACACTCCTCAATTATCATCATTTCATCATCAGCATCACTTCAAAGCACCATTTCCATGGCTAAATTCAGTGGAAGCTTCAATATTGCACCAATGCAAATCACTGCATAGTGTCAAGATTCTCACTGATCTTCATCAACAACCTTGCAATCATCATCATTTCAGCTTCATCACCATCTAAGGCATGAATTCCATGGATCAGATAGCTTGAATCTTCATGAATTCCATTCTACACAATCTCTGCATCTTCAAGAATTCAGTTGACATTCGAAGGTATTGAGTGTCCATTTCATTCAATTAAGCATCAAGATCAATCATCTAAGGCATTGGAACCTCCCCTCTGGTCTTTCTTTAACCTTGTGAATCACTGCATTTCCAGGTTCTCTCTGAAATTCAATTGATACATTTGCTATCTATTTTGTTCGATTTGTGTGTTTTTAAGCTTGATAGAAGCTATGAGCATCATGGCTAGTTGATAGGCCTCTTAAAGGCATAGATCCATTTTTTAGGTTGGTTTTTGTTGTCTTAAATTCACATTGTTTATGCATGATAAATGAAATCTAAGCATAGATTATGGATGTATGAAGCATGAGGAACAAATTGATGGGTTTACTTTTCATTTTCATGGCGTTTTGACCAAGCCCTAACTAGAGGATCTTCGGAGAAGGTGACCGGAAGTTAGCTCCGGTCACCTGAATAGTTGCCCTAGATTATCTCCCAGATTAAGACACAAT
Organism: Lathyrus aphaca; assembly: GCA_963966055.1. Classification (NCBI taxonomy): domain Eukaryota; kingdom Viridiplantae; phylum Streptophyta; class Magnoliopsida; order Fabales; family Fabaceae; genus Lathyrus; species Lathyrus aphaca. The sequence goes on from OZ014521.1 coordinate 312,208,251, forward strand.
CGTTGATTTGTTTTGATCTAATGTCTCACAGCATGCCAACATTTTGATGAAACACATGATTATCACGTGCATCACTTATAAGCCTGAACATTCACATGCGTGCCTTCCACCTCCATAACATGTGTCATCCAATCTGATTCACCAGTTTCAAATACTCTGGCTTTTGTTTGATGCGTTGGATTGATCCCATGGTCTAGATGTAGTCAACATATTGACTGAGGGTTCACCATAATTCACTGAACCCAACACATTTGGTATGTGCCCCTATGGCTATTCACACCCCCAGTCTTCAAAAGCCCAATGCACTTCAGCTTGTTTTCTTTCTGAACGCACCCCTCTCATTATTTCTGCCTTTTATTTTTCTCATTTAATTCCATTCCAATTTTATTTTGTCAAAAATATCAGATGGCATCTAAAACTATCCAATTAATTCACACATCATCTTTCATATTTTTAGAAATTTTCCATATTTTGTATTTTTATTTTCTATTTATTCTCCATCCAGAATCAAATTCCCATTTAATTTCTTTTGGTTTATTCACATTTTTGAACACTTTGCTTCACCAGTTTAATTATTTCAAACCAAAATATATATGGATCCCATTCATTTTTCGCTATCCAGAGGATACATCAAGGATCCTAAAAATATTTTTGCTCTATTTTTTAGGTCATGTTTGGTACCATTTTGCACCTTTCCTTTGAGTGCGATCATCCTAAACCCTAACTCAATTTGCACCTTTATTTGAGTAAGTAAAGATGTGTATTTTTGTTAGATATTTTAGAATTATGTTTGCCTCTGGTTGACGACCCCAAATCCCAAGTTTCATAGTTTTTCCATTCCCTTTGATATTTTTTAAGTATCTTGTGTTACAAGTCACATTTTGGTCCTTATATCTTCACCCTTCTCATGCTATTTTGATAAGGAATTTATGCCATTCCTTTGAGGTCCTCAATTTGAGTCCCTTAGGTCTCATTTGATGTTTGTAGATCATGTGTACCCATTTTTAGGTCCTTATACTTTTATTTTGTGGGTTACTTGGTCCTTAAGTCACATACATGTTTATATATGTTTTCAAAACCCTAATTCATGTTCTCCTTTCACCTTCACACTTCCAAATCAACTTTTTGAATATGTTAGCCATGTCATATCATTATTTTATACCTCATAAGTTCTTTACACCCATCATCATGTCTTCACTTCATCCCATAAGTCTTTGTATTTCATTTGGCTTCATTTGACACCTTAAAGATCCAAAAAGAAAACAATTTTCTTCATTCCTTAACCTTAATGTCATTCACTCTAACTCATTTGTGGCTATTCTTTGAGTTTAAAATCATCTTAACTTTCCATCAAGCCCCTGGTTTTTGTATGGGAAGTTCAAATCCCTTTGTTCATGTTTGACTTTTTCTTTCTAAGTCTTTTCCTTCCTTTGGAACCATGTGTTCAATGTTTGTCTTCCAATATTTTGTTTGAATCTCTCTCACTTGAATCTATTTCTTCCCACTTGTTTTAACACTTTAGGAAATTCCCATTTAGTGTTTACTTCTGTATTTTTCATTCACCATTGACTTCATTCAAGTTTGCCATGCTTAATCATGTGAATACTTCACTTAACTTCACCTTGACTCCTATTAGGGTTTAGTACCATTTAGTGTATAGTTTGTCTTTGTTTGTTTATATAACCTTGGAATACTGTAATAGGGTTTAGCTAATGACTTTAGAGGCTTTTTATCATGTAAGATACTTTAGCTTTAGGTATTAACCCTAGGAGGTTCTTAATGCCCTTTCCTTAGCTAGTTTAAGCTAGTTTAAGCTTTTTCCATGCTTTATGTGTTTAATATGCTTTGTAAAGCTAACCTTTGTTTTGTAGGGAGGTTGAGGTAATACTTGTTTACATAAATTCTTCCTCATCTCTTTATGCTTTCTAAATGTGGTTGCCTTAGCACTTTGTGCTTTTCTTGTATAGGCTTTCCCCCTTTAGAAACAACTTAACTTCCTTAGGAAGTAAGTTGAGTTCTAATTCTATTCTATTCTTTTCCTTTTCTTTTTAGGATTAGAAAACCACACAAACCATTAGGATCTTCCTTTTGTATGCAATGAACAATTTAGGGTTGTGTCTTAGTCCCTTTAGTTTGTCCTTTTGCAACTTGAGTCTTTCTTTCTCATCTCATAAAGAAATCCAAAAGACACTTAATAAAGGATGGAAGTAGTCTTTTGTGTATAGCCTTATTCCATGGGGCACTCATATTCATTCCATCTTGGAATATTGTGAGCTTATCTAGCATGATGTACAAGTCTAATCATGAGAATATCTTCACAAAGAAAACATAAAAGGCATTTCTTCAAAAACTACAAAACATGTAATAAGTTCAACAAGCTAGTGAACTTAGACCCTAATCCTTGGAAACAAGTCTTGGATAAATTCTCCTTACTTGGTGTGCTTGTTCTACTATTCCATCTTGGAATGTAGTAGTAAGTACACATTCCATGGAAAAGAGTTCGAATTCACTTCCTTGTGCCAAATTCATAGAAAACTCTTAAAAAGCAAACAACAAACAATAAGCGTCTTTTCCTACGGGAATTCTCTTCTCATCTCACTCACTCTAAACGCAAACTTGCGACGACTTGTCTCATTTGTAAGGCGGTAAACGCACTCGTTCAAGGCGAGCCTGCAACACCTGAGCATAGACATAAGCAGTCCAGCTCTTAAAAAACACAAACAAATAGTCCCCGCCTTAGTTAGGAGAACTACGTCGACTCTGATCCTCATTTTCCCGATGAGGTACGTAGGAAGTGGGGTAGGGCCCATTCAAGCACATTCTTTATTTTCCCTACATTTCCCCCTTTCTTTCTATTTTCTTTTTCAGTTTCCCTGTCTCCTTCTAGTTCCAGTTCCAGTTAGAATTTCTTTCATTCAAAGTCATATTATATCTCAGCCTTTGAAATAGACTAAAAAGCGTGGATCCCGTCGGGTACGACGGACGATCTGGGGTGTTAATACCTTCCCAGGTCATAACCGACTCCTAAACCCAAATCTTTGGTTTGCAGGACCTTTTTCTTTCCTTCTCTCTCATGTTTGTGCAGCATTACCTTTCTCATTCATTCGGGATAAAAATATCTGGCTGGGGACTCTACCTTTTTTGTGCCACTTTCGCGTTTGTACTAGGATGAAAATCCCGGGAGCGACAGTTGGCGACTCTACTGGGGATAGAACCCAGAATCTCTAGTTTCCCCTTTGAGAGTCAATCCTAGCGCATGTTTGTTTCTGTTTCTTTGGGTGTTTAGATGTTTGATGTTGTGTGCTTTATTTTAGCTTTACTGTTTTCATTTACAATTTTATTTTACAGCATTTATTTATCGCTTTCAGTATTTATTTTCCATGTATCATATATACTGGACTGTCTGGCTATGCTGGTTTCATTTTTTCTGTGGGATGGGATTTGTTACTGTGAGATAAGCCAAATACCCGGCTTCAGTGCATATAGGACTTAGAGTGGTTCCACTTTGGCTTCATGGCATCTTGCTATGTTGGTATTAGTGAGTTCCACACCCATACTTGCGACCGTCTTGGGAATATATTGATTCCGGAATCTTTCTAGGGCAATATACGACCTTGATAGTTATGTGCATCTGGGGACCGATCATTGAGGACCTTTGTGAAAACATCCCTCTCCAGTGTTGACAGTGGCAAACCACATTTGTTGGCAAACCCACTCGCATCCGAGGGCCCACTCGGAACTCGCATAGGATGGCCTGGTTTTCTCATAGGAATACGGTTAAAGAAAATTGTTCGTATGAAGATAGTATTGTATCCCAAGGGCTGAATGTACTATTGTTTCTCGATTCAGTGCTTGAATCTGGAGACTTATGAGGGATGCTTATTTCCTTGGACTCAGCTGAGACCTCCCTGAGTAGTATATAATGCCAAACCGATTCCCTGATTTGGTCATGAGCCATTTCTCGGAAATGGTGAACGTATTATTGCTATTCGGATTTGAGAGTCCGTGATGTTGACCCGAGTAGCACACCCGTGATATGTGAGGGGTTTACAGGTTTGCAAGAACCTTAAGACCTTCAACACACCCAATGTACCAACATGATTCAATATTGTGTTATGTGCTCTTACACATTGATTCTAAGATTTGAGCCTTTGATCAGAGAGAAGATTATTATGATATGATGATGTTGTGACCCTGCACAAACACTTGCTTATATGATTAACACTACACAGACATGTCACTGATCACATGCCTTGCCTTGCATAAGCATCATGACATCAGTAATCATATGTGTTCTTTTTATTCTTAGGGTTCATATTACTCCCGATACCTAGTCGCATTGCTACTTCAAGATGGAAACTCTAAGGAAGAAGAGTGTTCATTACACTTTCCCGCAACCAGAAACTGAGGGTATTCAAAAGATGATTAGTTTGATGAATGACAAGGTTCTGGATGACTTCATAAGAGAGTATGGAAGGATCTTAGAATATGTGAATAAACCAACAGTTGATCAAAGGGACAACCTTCATTCCTTGCTACAATTCTATGATCCACAGTTACGAGTCTTTGTGTTCCCAGATTACCTTTTGGCTCCTACATTGGAAGAAGTTTCCAGCATCCTTAGGGTCCCCATCAAAAGTGGTGTTCCTTATTATGGCTTGGAGAAGATTCCTTCATGCAGAGACATAACTAACATTTTCCATTTGGATTTGTCCAAAGTTAGTAGAGGGCTGGATGTCAATAAAGGTAAGGGATTTCTCTTGGATTTTCTTGTCAAAGAAGCTCAGGATCTGGCCTCGGAGAACAAGTAGGTTAAGTTCAGTACATTGCTAGCTTTGATGGTATATGGGATAAGCTTAATCCCAGGGGAGAAAGGTTTGATTAGTATGGAAAATGTTGTCATATTCATTCAGAGAAAGCCAGTGCCCACACTGTTAGGTGATTTCTATTATGGGGTCCATTATAGGAATGAGAAAAGAAAAGTGTATGTGAACTGTTGTTCCCCTTTGTTTGCTGATTGGTTTGTAAGGAAACTCCCAAAATCAGGACCTTTCCAAGACATGAAACAATATTGGAAGTGGTCCAAAAAATTGATGGGCTTAACCTCAGACAACATATATTGGGGGTGCAACAGAGACCTGATAGGAAAAGAGATTATTGCTATCTGTGGCGCTTTCCCTAATGTACCCTTGTTGGGAAGAAAATGGAGAATAAACTATAATCCTTCGTTCTCCAGGAAACAATTTGGTTATCCTCTGAAGGATCCACCATCAGTTGAAGAAGTAGTTGAGTCATTGTATTTCTCGATAGAAGGAAATATGAAGCTGTGTATACAGGTAGCCCAAGCTTGGGAGGTCAGGATAAGGAAAGGAAAGAAAGATTTTGGGAAGGTGAACCCAAAAACATATGATCATTTTGCTACATGTTTGAAAAATCGTGTAGAGGTCTTACTTCTCCCGTTCTCTATGGAGTCCCCTCTATACCCTAAGGAGAAGTTACCTTTGGATTCAGTACCTCTCAAAGATTACCGGAAATTGGAGGCCTTGGTTAAACATATTAGAATGGAAAATCAAGAGGCCAACAATTCATGCCAAAAGTTGATGATTCAGAATCAGAAGTTGGAAGAAAGTGCTCACCAGGATGAAGAGATGGTTAGGCTCAAGCAGCAGGACTTCCAGGAGAGAGAACTCTACTTCAAGAAGAAAGGGTTAGCTGGAACTCACAAGGCAAGTCAGTGTCGAAAAGATAAGAAAGCTTTGAACGAAGCTAATGAAGTTATAACCTTGTGGCAGGATAAGTGGGAAGATAATATGAAGAAGCATAAGGAGTTGGAGACTAAATACAAACTGGAGATCAAAAGTCTTTAGGACTCTCTATCTGAACAAGGAGAGCTTCTCCAAAAGGCCCACCACCAACAAAAGGATTACCTTTCGGATATGGAAAAGAGTCAACAGGCAGTTGAAGACGCTCAGAAAGAAATAAAAGAGTTAAAGCTTCGGTCAGATGTTAAGAAAATCAAGACCGAGTCAAGTACGAGTAAAGAAAGTGAGAAGGTTTTCCTACAACAAATTGAAGAGTTGCATGCCTCTTTTGATCTTAGGGAACTCCTAATCCAGAAGCACATACAGGAGCCAGATCATTCGGACATATCCCAGTTTCTCCAAGTATCAAGCACCTTAGCTGGAGGTTGCAAGATGTAGAACTTCCTATGGATTAGTCTCGTGCTCTCATATCTAGATTACCCACAGGCCTGTTGTGGGATTCCTCTTTTATTGATGTACTTTGCTTTATGATATATGAACTGGTACCCTTTAAGGACTTTGTTGTTTCAGATTTCAGTTTGTACAATTGACTTGTCTTGAATCTTTGCTTGTTATATTTTGCACGGACACGAGGTAATAAGCGCCAATTCTCCATATCTGAATATCACACGAGGTCTTCCTCCAAAGGCTATTCTCTTAATACCGGAACAGGAAAGTAAAACAAAACCCTTGAAGAGTAAAGGAACATAACATTTCATGTATATCATTTGCATTTTCTTTCTTTTGCGGGTTGTTTAGGTTGCTTAACTTCTGCATTTTCAGGGAAAGATTGCGAGAGCAGCCAGGACCCGTCATCCCAGACAGAGTATTCTTCACTGGTATGCTACCCACAACAATCAAAGAAACATCATGGATACTGTGTAGACAGAGCTCAACAAACTCCGCACCCGAATGGGAGAGTTTATGGCGATGATGCAGGGCATGGCCCTAAGGCAGAAAGAGCTGAGAAATGCCATGCATAAGCTTATTCCTCCCCAGACAGACCCTCCGGTGGTTACTCTGGATGCCCAAGGAAATCCACCCTACAACAACAGGGGAGATGGACCTCCAGTTCAAGAAACTGGCACCCCTATTCTTATCCCCATGGAAGACCGCCAGGAAGATCAGTTCCCTCCAGTCAATGATGAAATGGGGTTTGGCACGGGTGGAAACTTCATGGATTTTCAACTGCTGGCCGAGAAGGTTAAAGCCCTTGAATGTAGAGACACTCTTGGAATTGACGTATCTGATATGGGTTTGGTCTCCGGGCTGGTTATCCCTCCTAAATTCAGACCTCCAAGCTTTGATAAGTACAATGATAATTCCTACCCCCAAGACACACTTACAGGATTTTTACCGCAAGATAGCCACTCACACTAAAGATAAAAAACTCTGGATGTATTACTTCCAGGACAGCCTCTCTGGGGGCTCATTGGAGTGGTATATGAAGCTAGAAAAGAATTTTGTTCGAAACTGGAAAGAGCTTGGGGAGGCATTCATTAAGCAATATAAGTACAATATTGATATGGCGCCCAGCCGTACTCAACTCCAGAGTTTATCTCAAAAGAACTCAAAGAGCTTCAAGGACTATGCTCAAAGATGGCATGAGGTCGCCGCCAGAGTTCAACCACCTTTGCTGGAAAGAGAGATGGTGGATCTCTTCATGGATACCCTCCCAGGGTACTTCATGGAAAGATTAACAGGTTGTTCATCTAGTGGGTTTTCGAACATCATTCTGACAGATGAAAGGGTAGAAAATTGGATGAAACAAGGCAAAATTTAGAATAGTGGAGCGTCAACCCCCAATGTAAAGAAGCCTTTTGTGAAGCGCCGAGAAGGAGAAACCAGGGTTGTGTATACTCAAAACAGATGAGGAAACCAGAATGTGTATCAACAGGCAGCTCCTGTCACCATTGTTGCTCCAGCAAACCAACCACAGGTTCAGCAACAACAATATCAACCAAATTATCAGCAGCAAAGGGCTTCTTGACCATACTATCCTCCCCGACCGAATGATAGGCATTTTGAGACGCCTCCAATGTCATACTCACAATTATTACATAATCTCCTCCAATTGCAAATGGTACAGTTAAGGACTCTGCAACCTCCAAACGCAGGCTAGATCCCAGCAGGTTATGATGTTAATGCTCACTATGAAATCCATTTTGGGGCTCCTGGGCATAGCACTAAGAACTGCCAAGCCTTGAAGCACGTTGTCCAAGATTTAATAGACTCTAAGGCCATTAATTTCGCTCCTACCCTAAATGTAATCCAGAATCTAATGCCTCATCATGGAAGGACTGCGGGGGTTGTTGGTAGCGGTGAGGGTTTGAATTTGGTATCCGATGTCAAAGATTTGAAGACCCCATTGATGGCAGTGAAATCTTTCTTGGCCAAAAGGAACATGTTCCTGGGTTGCGGAGAAATTTGTCCAGATTGTGTTAGTTCCCTAGATTGTTGCGATCAGCTGAGATCGGGGATACAGAAAATGATCAATGAAGGAAGTATACAATTCGATACATTTGTGAAGAATGATGATATATCAGCTGTTACAATTTATTACAACCCAGCACAGGTTCATTCCGCATCATGGGTGGCACCAATAACCATCACTACCTCGGGACCTGCCTCATACCAGAGTGGCAGAGCCATTCCCTGGAATTATGGGGGGTGAAGTGTACTATAATGGCCTAAAACAAGACTTAACTGCATCCAGTTCCTCTCCGTGCCAAATTGAAAATGTTGGAGTCGGGGAATTTACCAGAAGCGGTATATTATTTGTGCTAGAAACTATGAGAGGTAATTCATTGCCACCAAAAGATACCGCCGAGGCTCAAGCGAAAGCCAGGGGCAAACAGCCCATAACTAATGATACACCTGCCCCAACAACAGACCCTGACACCGCTTTTGACAAGCAAGCGGAGGAATTCCTAAGAATCATCAAGAAAAGTGACTACAAGATCGTAGACCACGTACAACAGACTCCCCCTAAGATCTTGATCTTATCCTTATTGATGTGCTCGGATTCGCATAGGAAAGCCATATTAAAGATTCTGAACAACGTGTATGTATCGCAGGATATATCAGTAAATCAATTGGAAACAGTGGTGTCAAGTGTAAACTCTAGCTATGGCTTGGGCTTCACAGATATGGATTTAACATCCGAGGTACGCAGTCACAACCGCGCCTTGCACATCTCCATGGAATGCAAGGGGATGTGCTCTCCCGTGTACTGGTTGACACAGGGTCGTCATTAAATGTACTGCCAAAGAAAGCCCTCATGAAACTGAATTATGATGGGGTCGTGCTGAGGCCAAGAGACTTAGTTGTACGGGCATTTGATGGTTCAAGGATATCAGTGTTCGAAGAAGTGGAGTTGCCTATCCAGGTGGAACCATAAGTCTTCAATGCTACTTTCTATGTGATGGACATTCAGCCGGCCTATAGCTGCTTGTTGGGGAGATTGTGGATCCATTTAGCAGGGGCAGTATCCTCCACCCTTCATCAAAAGTTAAAGTTTGTGTGGGAAGGGAAAATTGTAACAGTGTCAGGAGAAGAAGATATATTCATCAACCACCTAGCCTCATTCAAATATATGGTGATAGATGGAGAAATCGTCGAGACTCCCTGCCAAGCTTTTGAGCCCATCAAGTCTGAGAATGCATCATCATCAGCTGCTTTATCTGAAGACCCAAAGAAAGGAGATTCTATAGCTTCTTACAAGCATGCCTTAAAGGTGGTAGAGTCAGGTGCGAAGGAAGGCTGAAGCAAGACAATTGAGATCCCAGAAAAGAAAGACGTGTATGGAGTTGCCTACCAGCCTGGTCAGTCAACACCTGGACAAATTGCTAGTGGTCGGAAAGGCCCAATTACCTTCACCAATGTTGGGTGGGTTGATCATGGCAATGTCTGTGCTGCACAAGAGGACATGATTGATAGTGACTGCGATCTTGATGAGTGGGTTAAGCCTTGTGCTCCGGGGACACAACTCAACAATTGGTCGGCTGAAAAGCTCATCTTTATCACTCATCCTGAAGAGTAATAGTTTATGTTTTTGCTTTCTTGTATTCAAGCTCTATGCCTTACTCGGGGCATAGCAGCTCATTGTAAGGGTTCTTTTATTCAAGCTCTATTTCTTCTTCTTTTTTTCTCAAAATAATTGTCTCTTCAAAAATTTATATTTAGTTTATCATATTTCTCTACTACTATACTCTTTTTTTAACTCAATTAATTATTTTATTAATTATATTAAAAAAACTATTTTAATAACGACATTAATTTTATCATTATAATAAAAAAAGATAGTAATTTTTTTTAAGAATGTGCACAAAATTAAAAATGACACTTCTTATGGTGGGAGTAATTACTAAAAAATAGAATAGACAATTTTAATTAGATAATAAATTTGAAATAAATGCATCAATATTACATTAAAAATACTAAAACAACACATATTTTGGAACAAATTACACATGTTAAAGTGATACTTATATCTAAACAGAAAGAGAATACAATAAATGCATCAATAAATGCATAATATTACATAGAACTATTAAGTTAATTTTGTAAGAGAGATTATATCAGGAGTCAGATGATCAATCAAATACTTGTTTGCAGCCCCCGTGAGATGAATACTATCCCAAAATACATATTCTGATGCATTAGCACATGTTCCTATTGATAGTTGATTGCATGAAAAAGTAGCTTCAATCAATCCTGTCCCACAACAACCCTTCCTAGATTCCGAAAATCCTGTCACACAATGAAACAAACATTAATAATCTAAGTTGTTGATAAGCCATAAATGATACAAGTTTATAGGTTTTACATAATTAGATTCCTTACCATAGTCAGAAGGTTTAGTGATAAGTTTATTGAGAGGTTGGTAGATATCAAGGATGATCAGTCTTAGGTCTGGAAACATTTTTAGCAATTTCTCTGAAGTGATGTTGAGTTTTTTATTGAAGTCAATAGCAACATTGTTGATATTTTCTACACATGTGTTTTTGAAAAAACCAAATAAAGTGATGACTGTAGGCAAACAACCTATAGGAGGCATTGTTGACACACCAAACTTCCTTGCTCCAAGTGCATATAAATCCTATCAATCCATATTATTCACTCTTGTTAAATAGAGAAATGTAGCATAGTAAAATTTTCTAAGGCAATATATGTTAAGAAAGACGTACCTGGATGAAATTAAAGTATTTTTGCATGAGAATGTCTGAGAATTGATAAGGTGTGTAAAATGCATTGAAAATAGGATTTGTATAATAATTTAGTACAAAATCACCAGATCCGGCAACAACAAAATATATTGAACCATGTATAATTGAATGTGCATGTGATTCTCCAGCTATTTTCTTCAATTGTTTCTGGTAATCCTTGTAGAATTCTAGTTGTTGGCTTAATGAAAGTGCATTCTATACCAAAAAAACATGCACAAAAAAGTGTATCAAATATTAAACTTGTGTGGAAGAAAATTTCATAATGGATGGGTTATTCGGATTTTTTCAATTTGAATTGTATGGGGAGTTTTTTGGAGTGGTCCTCTTTTTGTAAATCTAAGCGGGTGATGGTCGGAAGGGAAAGTTGTATTTGGTTAGCAACTTGTTGAAATCTTTGGTGGTTTAGAAATAACATTATCTTTAGAAGTTTGGATGAAAATGTGATAGATACCGTGTAGAGGATTAAATTCACGGTATAGAGATGGATTTGTATTGGAGATATTATCCATCCCAATTGTAATCTTTATGAATTTGAAAAATATCCTATGTTACATTTGTCTTAGATTCAATTGGTGGATAATTTCTTCCTTGTTTTGTCGAGGATTTTTATAATCAGGTTTGAGTATCCTTTGTACTTTATCAATATATTACTACTTAAAAAAATATTTATCTTATATAACATAGAGTAAAGAAAAAAGCGAAAGGCTTTATGTATTTACATGTCTTGCCGCCGTGGAGTAATGGTAGCCAGAAGCAGCCGAGGCAAAGTTTACACCGTTCAAAAGGTTGTTTCCTTTAGTAATTAGGTTAAGGTAAGCCGGTGGGTACGAGGTAAATCCAAGGAGATCACCTGCAATGAATAAATACATATCAAATTCATCAGGTGTTTTACATGTATATCAACAAATCAACAATAATAATTTAGTAAATGCATGTAATGAATTACATATTTTGAAGAAAAAGAAAATTACATGTATAATCTGCAGCAAGTTTTCCATTAGAAAATCTTCCGGTTGGAGAGTGATTTACGAAGTCTCTTCCATAAGGTAAGAAGTTTGCTTTAACCAACGTTGGTAAGTAGTTGTTATTGCCAACATCAACAATAGAGTCTCCAAAGACAAATAATGCATGAACTAAAGACTCTCCTTTGATGACATTAACCACCATTGCAATTTCAAAAAGAATAATTAAAGTTAAAAATTGAAACAAGGATGCCATATTTTTCAATTCTTTCTTTGCATAAAATGTAGTTCATGCATATCTTTATATAGAACTACCCATCCTATTGTATAGGTTAGAAACATGTATGTAACATTGTCAAAGCATTAATATAGCATGATAATAAATGTATACAATGCAACACCTTCTTTTTTTTTTACAGTTACAATGCAACACTTTGAAAATGATATCATTTTCAAATATATCACCTTGAAAATGATATATTTTGACTTTTTAAAAAAAATAAAAATAATTGAAAGCGACCTATCAAAAAATTTACTTTTACATTTTTTAAGTTTAAAAATATAATGGATCCTATGGAAATATTTAGTTCATGTTTTTAATGTTTAATTTTTTATTAAATAAAATATTTTTTTTATCTCTCAAATATTATTGATAAAAAGACTAAATTAATTCCTTTTACATATTTTATATATTAGTTTTAACATAAATCAATTTTTAAAAAATAAAAATAAAAGTGTTTAGATCAAAAGATAATAAAAAAATTACAAGCATTACATTTTGTTTTTACAAATTAAGAACTAAGACAAAAAATATTATAAATGTATTGAGGAAAATTATTGTTTAAACCTTTTACTATTACATGAAATTTTTTTATTTAGAACGTAAGTGTTAATATTATACAGACTCTTCAATAGGTACGGTTAGGATAAGTCACTGTCAGTTTAATTAGGGCAGTTATATATTAATTAATCATTAAAATTAAAAAATATTCTCTCTGGTCCTTTTTATAAGGAACATTTCACCTTTTTAGATTAAATCTGGTATATAATACAGACCAGATACATTAATTATTTGATTAATTTAAAAAAGTGAAATGTTTTTTTATAAAAAGGACCGGAGGTAGTAATATAATAATTGGATACGTTGTTGTTGATTAGTGTTTGTGTTTGAATTATGAGCTTTAGGTTTAATGTAGGACACCTTTATCAATGAACATTGTCTTGAATTTATAGTAAAAAAGTTAGAGTAGTTTCAAGCAAGTAACATGCATCCTTACATGGTTATTTATGTCTGAAACTGCTCATTCATCCATTGATTCAGAATTTGATTTTAATATTTGATTTTAGTATTTAAGTATTTTTATTTATTTTATTAACTAAAATATTTGATTTTAATCTCTCAAATATTAGTGATAAAAAGATTAAAATAAAAAACCATATATATATATATATATATATATATATATATATATATATATATATATATATATATATATATATATATATATATATATATATATATATATATATATATATATATATATATATATTAGTTTTAACAAAAATCAATACAAAAATAAAAGAAAAAGTGTTTTGATCAGAAGATTAAAAAAAAATTACAAATATCAAAAACAGTTTAAAATAATTAAGAATCAAGATAAAAAAAATTATAAATGTATAGAGACCAATTATTGTTTTAACCCTTTTTCTATTACCTCAAACGGACATAACACTCTTGTTAGACTCGTCCCTCAAAAATCCGTAAAAAAAAAGGGACGAAGCATATTTGAGGACGTGAGTCTAAATCCCGCCTTATAAAAAATGTGAAGGTGGTGGGGAAACTTGTAAATATTGAATTTTTTAGGTCTAAATATCACAACATTGTACATAAAGAAGACACTCATGGTGAAAATTCTGAAGAAGGTTCAGATGATGATGAGATGGCTTTCATCATAAAAAGATTTAAGTATCTTGCTAATAATAATAGAAAGTTCTCTAACATAAGATCTGACTTCAGAGGAACAAGCTCCAAAGCTAACAAAGTTTATCAGAAAGGATGCTTCAATTGTCATAAGCCTGATCATTTTATAGTTAATTATCCATAGCTTCAGAAGGATAATGCCAAAAAGGGAAGCCTCCAAAAAGAAATTTCAGAAGAAAGTTCAAGAAAAGTTTCATGGTAACACGGGATGAACTTGATGATAAAGAAGAAGCTGACAAGAATAAAGAAGAGCCAATCTAGCTTTGGTGGCTTCAACATTCTCAGACATTGAATCAGACGTTGGTTCTGATTCAGTGGATGCAAATAAGGTATTCTCTAAACTTTCTAGATCTGATTTAATTATTATTTACCAAGATCTTATTGGTAGATGCTAGGAAAAAGCTAGATATGTGAAAATCATACAAAATCAATATGGTCTTATGAAAGATGAATAAAATTTCCCTAAAAAAATATTGAAAAACTAGAAAGAGATCAGATTGCTAAAGTAAAAGATATGTCTGATAAGCCTCTTAATCAATATTGTAGATATTTTGATTGGCTATATTTTATGGTAAAACTCTTGTGTGTTTCAGGATGTCATAAGCAAAGTTATGACATATGATTTAAGCATTATGCAAGTGTGTAGTGTGTTTGTGTAGCTGTTTGTTTTCAGGATGTCAAGACTGATGTCATGACATCTATGATTGGGCCTGAAGACCTAGTTGAATCATAATTTGTGCGCATATCTTGATGTCTTTATTGTTGAGATTTTATTGTGGTTTTTAGTGTGTTTGCTTCAAAAGGAAAAGGAGGATTCAGTTTGGTTTTGTTATAGCAGAACATTTGTTCTTGCTATTTTTGTTCCTGTAATTTAGGAACTATTTATTCTGAATTGTGTGCAAGTTCAGTAGGCCCAATGCCCATTGGAGTTTCTATTTAAAACTGCTCAACCCTAGTGTGAACGTGTGGAAAATAAGGATTGTATTTTCAGTGTTTTTCACGTGTGTGTTAGTTTTTCTTGTGAGTCAAGCAATTGACTTTTGATGATTGTTTTGGACAAGGTGTTCATTTGTATTTTGTTCACTCGAAGCTTTTAATCAAGAGTGTTTGTATTTGACTGAAGCTTTTAAGCAGGTCAAAGATTGTCTTGAAGAGTGTCTTTGTTTCTTGGTGTTGTTATTTAAGATCACTGATTGTGATTGTGTAGGAAGTGAGAGGGGTCTCATATCTAGGAGTTCCTAGGTAGAATTGTCATTGGGTAGGGATTAAGTGAAAAGATTGAAAACTGTAGGTGTTTGCTGTGGATCTTTAAATTGATACTACTGATAGTGAAGTTCCATCCTTGCTTGGTAGCCCTAGAGTAGGTGTGATTGCACCGAACTAGGTTAATAACTTTCTGTTTCTTTTATATTTTGTCTTTGTCATTTACAGTTTTATTGTTGTTAATTGTCGTGACATCGTGTTCGACATTGTGTGGTTGTTGCCAGAATTTCAATTGGCATCAGAGAAGGCACCCTGCCTATTTTATTGGGTGATATCTAGGGACATTATTCTGGTACCATGGACAAGGAAGAAGAATTTGGACATAGTCCACCCATTTTGGATGGTTCTAACTATGATTACTGGAAACATCACATGATTTCCTTCTTAAAGTCTATGAACAAGAAGGCTTGGAAAGATGTGGATAGAGGATGGGATCATCCTACCATCACTGATAAAGATGGGAATATAACTTTGAGGCCTAAGGATGATTGGAGCAAAGAAGAGGATGAGCTGGCACTATGGAATTCTAAAACACTGAATGCCTTTTTCAATGGCATTGATAAAAACATATTCAGACTCGTGCATCATTGTCAAAATGCAAAAGAAGTTTGGGACATTATCAGAACCACTCTTGAAGGAACCTCTAAAGTCAAGATGTCAAGACTTCAAATTCTTACCGCCAAATTTGAGAATCTGAGAATGAAGGAAGATGAAACTGTTCATGATTTTCACATGAACATTCTGGATATTGCTAATGCCTCAGGAGCCTTAGGAGAAAAGATGTCTGGTGAAAAGCTAGTGAGGAAAATTCTCAGATCGCTTCCCAAGATATTTGTTATGAAGGTGACTGCAATAGAAGAAGCTCCGGGCATTTGCAACATGAAGGTAGAAGACCTCATTGGATCCCTTCAGACTTTTGATATGGAACTCAATGATGTACCTGTAAAGAAGAACAAAAGCATAACTCTTGTGTCAAATAATGAGGTGGGAGCATAAAGAGGTGAGGTGGAGAATGAGGAAAGTCTGAAAGATGTTATTGCCATGATCGAAAAACAATTCAACAAGGTCGTGAGGAGGATGAATTTTGGGTCAAGATCAAGTGTCAAGAACACTGCTGTAATACCCTAAAATTTTCCCTCTTAATTTATTGTCAACCTCAAGTGGTTTATGCTTCATCATCCTTCATACTCGTCCATATTGAGTTGCATTCAAAAGAAAAATAATAAATAAAATAAATCATCATTGGCATGCGCATGAGGAATGTGATCAAGTGATATTTGTCAATCATTTGATCTCAAGAAGGAAAATAATATCACAAAAATAACCCAGCTCGTTTCCAAGTTGACTTACCAAAGGAAAGAAAAATCCATATTTTTCATCCGTTAACCGGTTAACGCCTGGGGTTAACCGGTTAATGGAGGCGAAATTTGTGAAGAAATTTCAAAAAGTAGTTGGTTTTCCCAATTCACCCCCCTTTTCATTTTGCTTCCTTTTTCTACCACTTTCTAGACTCTTCCATACTCTAGAAACCCCAACTAACTTTAACTAACTCCAAGCCTAAGTCCTAACCTCATTTTCTAAACCTAGTGCCCAAGGTCATTTCATACCCAAGCCTCATGCCAAACCTAGCTTCTATATAAGCTCAATTGACTCTAAACCTCACAACTTCAACCATTTTCACATTTTCATCTCATTTTTCATATCAATTCTCTCAACTTTTTTTCTCTATTTTCCAAATTCACCAAAGCTTTTTCATCATAAGTTCTTCAAGTTTTACATTGAAGCTTGAAGAACTTGAAGATAAACCTTCATTCAAGCATTGATTCCATGGCTTATTGAAGATTAATCGGAGTAATTGCTTTTGTTTGGGATGATTCTTCATTTTTGAAGTGCTTTTGTGGTTGTTCATCAAGATCTCCATCAATAGCATTTATTTTGCATTCTTGCGGATCAAAGCTAGGAATCTCCGGTATTCTCTTAGTTTGTGCATCGATCGACTCGCAACAACCACCGAAGCAAGCCTCCACTTTGTAGGTTGGTAAATCAGAAATCGCATTTCGCTTTTAATTTATTCATTTCATCTCGCTGTATGGCATTCTTTGATCATTTTACATTTTGCTAGCGTTTTGCTCGTTTTGATTGCTGGTAGCTAGAATTGTAGCTTGTTCATAATGTTAATAAGTGTTAGAAGGTTGTATTTAGGTAGCAATTTCGTGTTAGCATGTTCATGGATGTATTAGGAGATTTTGGAAGTAGTTTGATGACTAAAAGTGCTTTTCCTAATTGATTTTTTTAAGCTTTTGTTCAATGTTTTTTTAGCTTTTGTTCAGTGTTAACCGGTTAACGCTAGGAGTTAACTGGTTAACATGTGTTTTTGCTATTCTGTTTGCGCCTGTTTGGGGTCCGTACCAGTTTAACCCCTAGCGTTAACCGATTAACGTTGTTCAGATTTGTGAAAATTGATTATTTAACTACATGTTTGTGCATTATTCATCCTTTTATCATCATAGCTTGATAGATCTTGATTTTAGGGAATTTTTGAGAAGTTGTTTGGCACAAGTTCATGTAGTTTTGGTAGCTTTCGACATGCGTTTCGTTAGTTTCCGTTTTTGTCCATAAATGTTGCATATATATTCATAACAATTTGTGATCATTGTTTGTATGACTTGGAACCATTCCATAGTGTAGACACCCTAAATTTGCCCTCTGGCTTTTCTATCTTTGTCAGCTTTTCGTTTTGCATTCATACGCATCATTTTTAGATCATACATTAGGTCATATCATTTGCATCAGGCTCTTGAGATGTGGGATCAGTGTCATTCAGTGGATTAGGGTTTCACGTTCCTATTTGTGGTTATCTGACAAATTCAAGGCTTTGGCTTACAGCCATCAGTGGCATTGTCCTCTTATTGCTTTTGTCACTGAATTAGGGTTTATTTCCCTGGTGTAATGGTCTTCAAGGATTTCACGTATGAGGACTATTTACTGATGCATTTGTCCCATCATCAACATTGAAGTGTGAATCAAGGAGATTTCTTCAAAGTGCGTGTTGTTCGTTTCAGGGGATTATTTCTCAGTCAGTGTGTATCCAAGGTTGTGTGTGGATTTCTTGAGGTTATCAAGCAGTGGCTCGTGTGGGGTTTGGTTCAGAAAATCAGTTTTTTATCATTGATCCATCAGTGGCGAATTGTTCAATGGTGTTGGAGATTCATTTTAATCTGATTTTTTTGTGAAAAATCTCAAGTGTGGTGTGTGCATCCGTGACTTTTGATATTGGTTCATGTTCATATCCATATCCAATATTTCCATCATTTCCTATCCATTCACCCGGTTTTTTCTTACTTAAAGCCATATTCATTTTCTAAACTTTATCCATTTGTTCACATCATCCATATAAAAAAACACATTCCATTTCATTAATCAGTTCATTATTCAAATTTATTCTTTGTTCATATGACCATATTTTTCTTAGAACCATTGTTCAATTTTATTCATTAAACACTTTATGTTAATTGCATCCATTATTAAAGCCCATATCTTTTTCGTGTGGCCCAATAAGATTATCTTGTAAAGAAAAAATATTTAACCTAGACTATATAAGGCAAGGGCATCACGGATCCCTAGGTCATGAAAAAGGGAAAAAAAGGTATGAGGCAACAAGCCAGAAAACGGCGCCTCTACCACCAACAAAACCTATCCATATACACTCATCCTTCATTGCATACCAATAATCTTCATTGTTTAACACTCAACCTACCATTCAAAAGCTTCAAACCATTTAGAACCTGATTTCCCTATAGTAGCTCATTGTTTAACAGTGACTTTATCTTCATTATTTCCACAAGCTACTATAAATCAACCACAAACCATTCTTTATACTAACTCACATCCTATCTTCATCATATCATATCAGTAGCATCACCTTTAACTCATAGAATAAATCATCTTCAGAAATGCATCTTGTACTTCCATCTGTCGACTACGGATAACACAACGCAAGCCTACACTGAAACACCATCATCGTTTCTTCTCGTCTGCTCGCCGTGAAACTTTGACACATACCAACACAACACTGATTTCTCAGCAACTTTTCTCCCAAAATCAAAACTCCCACAACCTTCCCTCATTCTTCTTCAACAACCCTTCAAAACTGAACCTCTCAGCTCAAACTCTGTCAAAACCTACAACATCTCAGAAACCTTCATCAACCTCTTTCAACCTTCATCAACAACAAGAACAAAACACACATCAACAATAACACAATACAGATCGAAGAAAACAGAACAGAAGAAAAAGAGTGTTTAAGAGTGACTCGAGTCGAGAGAAGAAGAACACATAACCACCGCGACTAAGCTCTAGCCGTCGCAAGCCTTGAGAAGACCGCGATCTGAGACGAAAGCGAAGAAGCCAAAATCGCAACGGCGGAGGTGATTCTTCCATGAGTAACAAGAGAACACCACGGTGAAGCTCGAAACAGAGATGAGAGAGCAACGCCACTGAGAAGAGCAGATCCAACGTTCTTGTTCTGTTTCGAGGTGAATGCTGATTGAAGACAAAACGGAGAGGGATCCGCGAGATTCGCAATCGGCCATTGGAAGAACATTCACGGTTGTTGACGAACGGAGAAACCGAGTTTCTGCAGAACCATCACGATTTGAGGCGGTGAAGCATTTGACTGTGTGATTTGGGGCTTCACGCCGTTTTCACGAAGAAGAGAATTTATTTTCGTTATGTTGACGTTTTTTGTTTCGCAAACCCTGCTTTTTTCTTCTTTTTATTTATTCATATTTTTCAGGTTTTTCTCTCTCTTTTGGTTTGTCGTCGAAGTGGGCTTAACAAGCCCGTTGAAATTGCTGATGATACACCACATTTTCAGCAACTCACCCTCTCATCTTTGTTTCTTTCCATGTTTTTTACATTATTAATTTTTGGTTATTATGTTGTTAATTGTTGCTTAGACTTTATTAATACATATTATATGCTTAGATTATAATTTTATTTTAACTCTATATTAATTTTTCTAACCTTGATTATATATATTTTTTATATAGTTTAGGTTTTAATTTCAATTAATTTGTTTAATTAAATAGGATTTTTTAAGTGATCTCGGTTTTAGTTTTCGTGTGATGTCTTGTAGGTTTATTGCTTGATTGCGATGATGGAGGATGCTGCTCGATGATGGCCTTGTGGTTTATTATTTTCATAATCTTCTTGAACTTAATGGATTATCTGGATGAATATTCCTGTTTATTCGATTGTCGATTTGTGGTGATAAGCACTTAAGGACTTACTGGATCGATTGTGTGAATCTTATTCTTGAGTTTCTTTTGAACGTATTGAAGAGGCAACGAACCTTCTCCGTTAGGTACCAATGAGACCCGATTTTACCATTTGCATGTTGCTGCATCTGGAAGTCCTACTGGTGTAGGCTCTGTTTGTGCATTATTCGATTACTGGTGTAGTCCCCCATTAGATTTTACCTTTAAGATCTTTGGTTCTTTCTCTTCTCATCTCAAAACAAAACCCTAAAGAAAACATCTAATAAAGTTTGAAGTGATACCTTGAGCAATAGCCTTATCCCATGAGATACTTGTAGTCTTCCCATGTTGGGATAGTAAAAGCTTGTCTTGTGATGCACAAGTCTGATCAAGATATCATCTTCACTAAAAAAATCATAAAACACACTTCTTCATCTGTAAATACCAAAACACTTAATAATCAAGCAAGTTAGTGAGCCTAAGCCCTAGTCTTTGGGGTTCAAGTTTTGGGGATCTTCTCCTTACTTGAGTGTGCTTGTTCTATTATTCCATCTTGCAATGTAGAGACAAGTGCACATTCCATGGAAAAGAGCTTGAGTTCACTTCCTTGTGACATACTCCTAAAAGCTTCTAAAAAACACAAACAAACAAAAGGCGTCTTTCCTTCGGGAATTCTTTTCTCATCTCCTTCGCTCCGTACGCGAACTTGCTCCTACATGTCATTTTGCAAGACGGTAACGCACTCGTCGTCCGAGTCTGCAACACCTGAGCAATGGCATAGGCAGTTCAAGCCTTAATTCACAAGCAATTTCCTTTTAGTACCCCTAGTTAGGGGAACTACGGCGTCTCTGATCCTCATTATCCTGATGAGGTACGTAGGCAGCGGGGTAGGGCCCGTTCGAGCATAA
Organism: Lathyrus aphaca; assembly: GCA_963966055.1. Taxonomy (NCBI): domain Eukaryota; kingdom Viridiplantae; phylum Streptophyta; class Magnoliopsida; order Fabales; family Fabaceae; genus Lathyrus; species Lathyrus aphaca. The sequence continues at coordinate 312,229,652 of OZ014521.1, forward strand.
TCTTTATTTTCCCTACATTTTTCTCTTTATTTTCTTATCTCAGTTCCTTTCTCAGTTTATTTTCCAGTTCCAGTTTCTTTTTGTTTTCATTTCTTTTGCTGCAGCTTTCATACCCTCACCCTTTGAAACAGTTTTCTTTTGCAAGCGTGGATCTCGTCGGGTACGGCAGACGATCTGGGTGCTAATACCTTCCCAGGTCGTAACCGACTCCTGAACTCAGTCTCTTTGGTTCGCAGGACCTGTGTCCTTTCTCTTCTTTCTTCTGGTTTGTGCAGCATTACCATTCCCTTTCTTCGGGATAAAAATGCCTGGCTGGCGACTCTATTCTTTTTCCGCGCCACTTTCGCGTTTTTACCAGGATGGAAATCCGGGGAGCGACAGCTGGCGACTCTGCTAGGGATTGCACACTAGATGATCTCTGGTTTCCCTGTGAGTCTCTCCTAGCGCTCGTGTGTTGCTGTTTTATTGGGTGATGTTTGTTTGCTGTGGCTTGTTGTATTTTATTGTTGTTTATTTACAGCTTTATTTATAGCCTTATTTACAGTTTTCAGTCTTTATTTACTGCATCATGTATATATACTGGACTGTCTGGACTGGTTTTCTTTTGTGGGATGGGTGTTACTTGTTCTTGAGAGATATGAGCCAAGTACCCGGATCGAGTGCACCATAGGACTTAGAGTGGTTCCACTTTGGCCTCATGAGATCTTGTCATGGGGGTAGTAGTGAGTTCCACACCCAGGTTGCGATTGTCTTGGAAATGTCTTGATTTGGGGATCTTCCTCTCTCATTACATAACCCTGACAATTATGTGCAGCTGGGGACCGATCACTGAGAACCTTGTGGAGACATCCCTCTTTAGTGATGACAGTGGCAGCCCACATTTTGTGGCAAACCCATTCGCATCCGAGGGCCCACCCGGGGATCACATAGGATGACCTTGTGTCCTGGACTCAGCTGAGGCCTCCCTGCGTAGTATATAATGCCAAACCGATTCCTGATTTGGTCACGAGCCATTTCTCGGAGATGGTGACAGTATTATTGCTATGTGGCTTTGAGAGTCCGTGATGTTTGACCCGGAGCATACCAGTGAGATTGGGAGGGGTTTACAGGTTTGCAGGAACCCATGACCTCAACATACCCTCATTACCAGTGCAGTCTTCTGTTTTGATCCGGTCACTATGATCCTGAAGTTCTTGTCCTTTGGTTCTCAGCTACTATTTTGGGTTATTATACAGAGATCTTGTGGTTACAGACACTCGATTCTTGGTTCAGTATCCTAGATTCCAGGCAGTTTCCAGCTGTGATCCTATGTCTTTGCATCTTTTGCATTATCATTTTGCATTTCGCATTTGCATCAGCATTGCATTTCCTTCTTCTAGAGAGCTCATCCTTCCTCTTTTGTCCATGACCAGCCAGCTGATTTCCTGGTACTCAGTTTGAACAAGTGGTAATAGTTAGAAGACGACAGAGTGTGTGAAGCTAGACTGAACAGTGTCAAGAGTTAAGAAGGGTCAGTTTGAAAGCCATCAATAGCTATGTCAGAGAGAAACCTTCAGAATGTTGAGTTTCCACCTGGTTTCACTTTGATGACCAATCCTTTGTATGGTCTTTCTCCTGATGATGATCTTCTACAAGTGAACAATCTTACTCAAGCTCAGCCTGCACGGACCTCGATTGTGAATCAGGGTGTACCTGAACCTTCTATTGTCCTAGGTGGACCTTCATCTTCTTCTGATACTACAGATTATCAGAGTTTTGCCTTCCCTATGCCAGACTTCCAAGGGGCAATCCCTCTTGTGAAAACCCAGGATCCACCAACTTTTGATCCTGCTGAAAGGTTTCGTGTGTTGGACGAGCAACTCAAAGCCTTGGCGGATCCTGATGCCTTTGGTTTTGATGCTTTGAACCTGTGTTTGGTGCCTGGTCTTGTCATACCTCCAGATTTCAAAACTCCGAAGTTTGAGAAATACACTGGTGTCAGTTGCCCGAAGCGTCATTTGGTGATGTTATGTAGAAAAATGACTTCTCATGTATGCAATGATAAGCTGATGATTCACAGTTTTCAGGACAGTTTAAGTGGGGCATCTTTAAGTTGGTACATGGATTTGGAAAGCAGTCATATCCGATCTTGGAATGATTTATCCAGAGCTTTCGTAAAGCAATACCAGTACAATATGGACATGGCGCCCAGTCGCATGCACTTGCAGAGCCTATCTCAGAGGACTGGTGAATCTTTCAGATAATATGCACAACGGTGGAGAGAATTGGCAGCCCAAGTGCAACCACCACTTTCAGAGAGAGAATTAGTTGACCTATTTGTGGGCACATTGCAAGGTCCGTACTTGGAAAGAATGAGTAGCATTGGGACATCAAGCTTCTCTGATTTGATAAAAGTTGGAGTATGCATCGAAAGCCTGCTCAAAAGTGGAAAGATCCAAGACTCTTCGAATATCCCAACTAGTGAAGATGAGTCTATTGTTAGCTCCCAAAAGGAAGAATGGTATGACGTCAGTGCAGTCATGGCAAATATCGAATATTCTAGACCAACATCCTCTCAGAGATCATTTATTCCTATGTCTGGTTACTCTTATGGGCATTCTGCAATGCTCAGAGCACCATATCAGAAACCCTAGACTCCTCCGCATCCAAATCTGCAAGCTCATGGTCGAAGACCTCAGAATCAACTTCAGAGCCAGCCTAGGCCTCGCAACAATCTGGAAAGAAGGAATGCTCCTCTTCATCCAGTTCCCATGGCGTACAGTGAAATCTTGCCGCATCTAATTCAGAGCTCTTTAGTGGTTCCTAAGCCTCTCAAGTCGTTGCCAGAGCCGTACCCTCCAGGGTACCATCCTCATGAGCAGTGTGGATATCATGGTGGATCAATGGGGCATTCAACTGAAGATTGCAAAGCTTTTCAGGCCAAAGTACAACAATTGATCGATAAGGGCTACATATCCTTTCCAGAAGGAAGCATGGTTGTGCACGTCAACCTCTTGCCTGATTGAGTTCAAAGACTTCAGAGGAGCGTCTCCTGATGTCAGTGGTCCAGGCAAGAAGATGTCATCAGAGCTGGTGGTCATTGTATCCTTTTATCATTTGCATTGTAGTTTCTTTCCTATTAGCAGCTACTTGTTTTTTAAGCATTGTTATTTATAATGGTAATGTTAATGTAGTGATCTTGCACTTTTTGAATCAATTATGTCGCATTCACTCATTTTTCTTTACTTGCATTGAAAAAGAAAAAAAGAAAAAAATATTGCATCCATTTACCTCCCATTTATTTCACTGTTGTTTAGCAGGTTTGAGGGAGGAGGATGACAGCGAAATACCCATAATTGTTGAAGGTATGCTTTCAGAGTAGAACCTGCTGACGATGTACAGGCATTGCTTCAATTCCCAAACACTGGAGATATAAGGGAGATAAACCCTCGTCAACCCCTTTGAGCCTTGAAGTAGGAGTTTCTTTTCTGAACGGAAAAAAAACCTCACATTCAACCCGGGGCAGGGTAGTTATCAGTTAATTTGACTGAGCGTTCAAATTTCCAAAGGAATGTGCATCCGAGGATTCCTTTCCTTTTATCCAATACACCTCAAGAGGTCAAGGGATGTTAAACCACAATGGTTACCCCTCACCAACAAAGGAATGAGGCAGTCACAACCCTTTCAGCAAGTCAGACAAACCAGTGTCACACGATTTGTTCACAAAAAAAAAATCAAGAAAAAAAAAGAGAAATAAAGCCTGCTAAGTCGAAAAAAAAAGTGAAATAAAAATGACTTAGGCAAAAGTTAGGGCATCCCGCTGGACTACAAAATCGAAAAATTCAAAAAAAAAAGATTCAGTCCAGGCAAAAGTTAGGGAGTAAAAAATATATCAGAAAGAAAAATCTTCCATAAGAACAAAGTCGTGTGACTACAGACACAAAGTCATAAGGGGTGACTGTTACTCCAAGAAACCTCATTGGTGCGTAAACCGTCAACGTCATTGCTTCCTCAACCATCACAAAACTCTTCCGAGAGGTGAGCGCTTAAGTCGAATTAGCTGAACATAGGACTGAAGAACATCAAGGATAATGGGTGGGCACAGATAAACTTTGAGCCATAAATCTTTCTTTCTAAAACCATGAACCAGGCCACGTTATAACCCTTGAAAGTCCTAATTGAATCAGGTTCAATTCTGAAAGCATACTGCGACAAGGTTGCGTAAACTGACTCCTAACAATTTGCTAACTCAGCACTACGTTTGGACTAATCATCCATTTGTCACACACTGTCACATCATTCAAATAAATAAATTTCCAAACTTGCATGTGCACTGCATTAAAATTACCATTTGTAAATGAGCAGTTTTAATTGCAAGTTAGCCTGTGTCACCAGGGAAGTTCCTACAAAGAACAATCAGAGGGAACTTGATCAGTCAACAGTGATGACCAAAATCAAGAGCATCTTGTAGGCCTATGAATAAGGGGCATGTTATCCAGTGATTTTGTCGGCCAAGGAATTTGTCAATGTAAAGCGAGTTCCCAAGCATCAGTTGATCGGGGAACGTCATTCAAGAGTCAGTGGATCAGAGTTGAATCTGCCAAGCAGGGGCAGGCCGCCCGAATTTTCTGTTGACCAAGGATGAATTCGTCCAATGCTCAGTCAGAATGAGCCAAGTCTCTTCCACGCTCATACCGGGGCAGGACACTTCCAGAGTTCACTAGATGCTATTCTCCTCAAGTATCCAAGACTACCATGTCAGGAATTGGATAATCAGTGACAGTCTATTCAGAGACTCACCCCCCAGGGGAAAACTTTAGCTACACAGAGCAAGTATATCAGAAATTTCCAAGTTCAAGACGAGTATTGGGAAATCATGCTACCCACCCTCGCCTTTGTCACCCTTCTCAATCAGAAGCCTTGTCATAAGACCTTTTTCCCATCCTCGGGAATTTTTCTAGCTTTTCATAAGCATTGCATAAATCATTTGCATATGTTACTCATGTCGCTCGAGCATATAGAGCATATGCATCATAAATGCATTGAACATAACCCCGCAACATCAGATCTCTCACCCAGGGCCTTGTAACCCCAACTTTTTGGCCATTCAAAGTCCAGTTCTCGTCTGGCAAACTTTCTCAAAGTCCAGTTCTCGTCTGGCAAACCAACTTCAAATACCAGTTCTCGTCTGGTAGGCGAATTTTTTAACCAGTTCTCGTCTGGTCACCTTTTCATTTATCCTGTTGAACGCCAGTTCTCGTCTGGTAGTCATTCTTTTTTAGAGTCAATTCTTGTTTGACAATGAACCCCAAGGAGTCAGTTCTCGTCTGAAGACTTATTCTTTGCCCATCAGTTCTCGCCTGTTGGCCTACCTTTAATAAACCGGTTCTCGTCTGGTAATTCACTTTCAAAGTCCAATTTCTTGGCAACCAAACAAAAATATCTCTGAACCCTGGCGTTATGCTTAACCATCCTTGTTTTTTCACCCGTAGCTGCATATCATTTTCCTTAGTATCATGAGCATACGTCTGCATCTTGCATCATTTGCATCGCATCTTCATACTGCATGGTTTCCGTCTCTGGTGTGGAGCAAGAATCATTTCAAGACGCAGTCTGGGGCAGTTATCTCAAGATCCGTTTGATTTCTGCGAGAGTTTGAAGACACTGGGGCAATTCTGGATGCCATGTCTTCTGTAAAATCCTCTAAAGATGATCTTTTTATGAATGATGCAGTATGGTATGATGGAGAAGTTAAGGGAATGTTAGTTCACTCAGGATGATCAGTAATGCATTTGTTGAGCTCATAAGTTTGAAGCACTGTGTTAATTCTCAGGGAATGTCTGGTATTTATTTTACCCGAGCATAAAGATCTTCTTTCAGCCGACAAGGTTTGTTCGTGAGGATTTGGTTATTCTCATTCAGTCAGAGTCAAATTTTCATTGGCATATCTTCCCAACACAGTCGTCATACTATACTTGGGGGCATATTTTGACTTACTTGATTCTCCAGCAAAGTCTCTCCTCAGCAGAGCATTGCCAAATATGTTTCTCCGTCAGTCCAGAAGGTTGACACATCCCCAGCTGAGTTAGAGCAGACGATATCCCCAGCAGAACTTCAAGGCTAATTGAATCGTTCTCATCCCCAAGCGGACTTATCTTTCCACAGTGAAGTTTTCCCAACAGGCAGCTGAAGGCCTTGTTTCCCCACAAAGTTAGAATTGTCAGAGCTCTCTCTCTCCAGCAAGGGTCCCAACAAGAGTTGTTTGACGAAGCATCTTCCCTAGCCAAGTCTGAAGATGATCTTTCCCCACAGAGTTCATGTCTGATCTTCACTTCCGGCAGTGAAATATTTCCCAGCAAAGTTGCCATTCCGTTGGTCCATATGATGATACAGTCAGGTATTCATCACTCCAGTCAGATTCAGGTGTCAAGGCCTTCTGACTTGTTCTTCCCCTACAGAGTTGTAACTCTTGTGGCCAATCAGACATTTGTTATTGCTCGTTTGCTTTCCCAAGTAGAGTCTATGTCTACTAGCACTCGTTTGTGCTCGCATCTTTATTTGATGCTCATCCTCTTTCAGCACTCGTCCGTGCCTTTTCCTCAGCAGATTCCTCTTTATTTGAGGTATTCCTCAGCACTCGTCCATGCTAACATCTTTATTTGATGCTCATCCTCTTTCAGCACTCGTCCGTGCCTTTTCCTCAGCAGATCCCTCTTTATTTGAGGTATTCCTCAGCACTCGTCCGTGCTAGCATCTTTACTTGATGACCGTCCTCAGCTCTCGGCACTCGTCCGTGCTTATTAGTTCTTTGAAGTTTTCCCCCAGTGAAGTTGCTTGTACTCGTCTGTATGCGCATCTTCATTTGATGCTCGTCCGCATCCCTGCAGCACTCGTCCGTGCATTTTTCGATTCCTCTTTATTTGAGGCATATCCCCAAGAAAGTCGCCGGTACCCGTCCGTACTCGCATCTTTATTTGATGCTCGACCGCATCTCTTAGCACTCGTACGTGCTTGTTACTCCTTTGAAGAAGACTCGTCCGTCTTATTCCACTTATCTGCGTAAGGATTCGTGAAGAGGTTGAAAATCCTGACGGTGGGATTAAAACGTAAAAACAATTTCCGGAACCTGCGTAAGGGTTATCCAAAGAAGACTCGTCCGTCTTATTCCACTTATCTGCGTAAGGATTCGTGAAGAGGATTCGTCTATCCTAGTTGCATGTCTATCCCACAGACTTATATGCATTTCCGGAACCTACGTAAGGGTTATCCGAAGAAGACTCGTCCTTCTTATTCCACTTATCTGCGTAAGGATTAGTGAAGGAGATTCGTCTATCTCAGGTTACTTTGAAGATTCTTAAGGGCTCGTCCGCTCTCTGCACCTGGCGTCACAGGTCATTTAAAGACTCGTCCGTCTCATGATTCATCAGAACCTTTGGTTTCGTTGGAAGGAGCTCGTCTGCTCATCTCTCAGCTCAGTTGCAACGTCATTGGATTGGGTTTATTTCCCAGTGTAGCATTCTTCGTCAGAGTGCAAATTTCGGGGTCTTTTTGGTATTCAATCACTGTTTATCTCGAACGTTTAATAGCCGTTGCTTTCATCCTTTTCGGATTAACAGCTGATCGAATAGGGGCAGCTGTAGACACCCTAAATTTGCCCTCTGGCTTTTCTATCTTTGTCAGCTTTTCGTTTTGCATTCATATGCATCATTTTTAGATCATACATTAGGTCATATCATTTGCATCAGGCTCTTGAGATGTGGGATCAGTGTCATTCAGTGGATTAGGGTTTCACGTTCCTATTTGTGGTTATCTGACAAATTCAAGGCTTTGGCTTACAGCCATCAGTGGCATTGTCCTCTTATTGCTTTTGTCACTGAATTAGGGTTTATTTCCCTGGTGTAATGGTCTTCAAGGATTTCACGTCTGAGGACTATTTACTGATGCATTTGTCCCATCATCAACATTGAAGTGTGAATCAAGGAGACTGCTAGTGAGGAAAATTCTCAGATCTCTTCCCAAGATATTTGCTATGAAGGTGACTGCAATAGAAGAAGCTCAGGGCATTTGCAACATGAAGGTAGAAGACCTCATTGGATCCCTTCAGACTTTTGATATGGAACTCAATGATGTACCTGTAAAGAAGAACAAAAGCATAACTCTTGTGTCAAATACTGAGGTGGGAGCATAAAGAGGTGAGGTGGAGAATGAGGAAAGTCTGAAAGATGTTATTGCCATGATTGGAAAACAATTCAACAAGGTCGTGAGGAGGATGAATTTTGGATCAAGATCAAGTGTCAAGAACACTGCTGTAATACCCTAAAATTTTCCCTCTTAATTTATTGTCAACCTCAAGTGGTTTATGCTTCGTCATCCTTCATACTCGTCCATATTGAGTTGCATTCAAAAGAAAAATAATAAATAAAATAAATCATCATTGGCATGCGCATGAGGAATGTGATCAAGTGATATTTGTCAATCATTTGATCTCAAGAAGGAAAATAATATCACAAAAATAACCCAGCTCGTTTCCAAGTTGTCTTACCAAAGGAAAGAAAAATCCATATTTTTCATCCGTTAACCGGTTAACGCCTGGGGTTAACCGGTTAATGGAGGCGAAATTTGTGAAGAAATTTCAAAAAGTAGTTGGTTTTCCCAATTCACCCCCCTTTTCATTTTGCTTCCTTTTTCTACCACTTTCTAGACTCTTCCACACTCTAGAAACCCCAACTAACTTTAACTAACTCCAAGCCTAAGTCCTAACCTCATTTTCTAAACCTAGTGCCCAAGGTCATTTCATACCCAAGCCTCATGCCAAACCTAGCTTCTATATAAGCTCAATTGACTCCAAACCTCACAACTTCAACCATTTTCACATTTTCATCTCATTTTTCATCTCAATTCTCTCAACTTTTTTCTCTATTTTCCAAATTCACCAAAGCTTTTTCATCATAAGTTCTTCAAGTTTTACATTGAATCTTGAAGAACTTGAAGATAAACCTTCATTCAAGCATTGATTCCATGGCTTATTGAAGATTAATCGGAGTAATTGCTTTTGTTTGGGATGATTCTTCATTTTTGAAGTGCTTTTGTGGTTGTTCATCAAGATCTCCATCAATAGCATTTATTTTGCATTCTTGCGGATCAAAGCTAGGAATCTCCGGTATTCTCTTAGTTTGTGCATCAATCGACTCGCAACAACCACCAAAGCAAGCCTCCACTTTGTAGGTTGGTAAATCAGAAATCGCATTTCGCTTTTAATTTATTCATTTTATCTCGCTGTATGGCATTCTTTGATCATTTTACATTTTGCTTGCGTTTTGCTCGTTTTGATTGATGGTAGCTAGAATTGTAGCTTGTTCATAATGTTAATAAGTGTTAGAAGGTTGTATTTAGGTAGCAATTTCGTGTTAGCATGTTCATGGATGTATTAGGAGATTTTGGAAGTAGTTTGATGACTAAAAGTGCTTTTCCTAATTGATTTTTTTAAGCTTTTGTTCAATGTTTTTTTAGCTTTTGTTCAGTGTTAACCGGTTAACGCTAGGAGTTAACTGGTTAACATGTGTTTTTGCTATTCTATTTGCGCCTGTTTGGGGTCTGTACCAGTTTAACCCCTAGCGTTAACCGATTAACGTTGTTCAGATTTGTGAAAATTGATTATTTAACTGCATGTTTGTGCATTATTCATCCTTTTATCATCATAGCTTGATAGATCTTGATTTTAGGGAATTTTTGAGAGGTTGTTTGGCACAAGTTCATGTAGTTTTGGTAGCTTTCGACATGCGTTTCGTTAGTTTCCGTATTTGTCCATAAATGTTGCATATATATTCATAACAATTTGTGATCATTGTTTGTATGACTTGGAACCATTCCATAGTGTAGACACCCTAAATTTGCCCTCTGGCTTTTCTATCTTTGTCAGCTTTTCGTTTTGCATTCATACGCATCATTTTTAGATCATACATTAGGTCATATCATTTGCATCAGGCTCTTGAGATGTGGGATCAGTGTCATTCAGTGGATTAGGGTTTCACGTTCCTATTTGTGGTTATCTAACAAATTCAAGGCTTTGGCTTACAGCCATCAGTGGCATTGTCCTCTTATTGCTTTTGTCACTGAATTAGGGTTTATTTCCCTGGTGTAATGGTCTTCAAGGATTTCACATCTGAGGACTATTTACTGATGCATTTGTCCCATCATCAACATTGAAGTATGAATCAAGGAGATTTCTTCAAAGTGCGTGTTGTTCGTTTCAGGGGATTATTTCTCAGTCAGTGTGTATCCAAGGTTGTGTGTGGATTTCTTGAGGTTATCAAGCAGTGGCTCGTGTGGGGTTTGGTTCAGAAAATCAGTTTTTTATCATTGATACATCAGTGGCGAATTGTTCAATGGTGTTGGAGATTCATTTTAATCTGATGTTTTGTGAAAAATCTCAAGTGTGATGTGTGCATCCGTGACTTTTGATATTGGTTCATGTTCATATCCATATCCAATATTTCCATCATTTCCTATCCATTCACCCGGTTTTTTCTTACTTAAAGCCATATTCATTTTCTAAACTTTATCCATTTGTTCACATCATCCATATAAAAAAACACATTCCATTTCATTAATCAGTTCATTATTCAAATTTATTCTTTGTTCATATGACCATATTTTTCTTAGAACCGTTGTTCAATTTTATTCATTAAACACTTTATGTTAATTGCATCCATTATTAAAGCCCATATCTTTTTCGTGTGGCCCAATAAGATTATCTTGTAAAGAAAAAATATTTAACCTAGACCATATAAGGCAAGGGCATCACGGATCCCTAGGTCATGAAAAAGGGAAAAAAAGGTATGAGGCAACAAGCCAGAAAACGGCGCCTCTACCACCAACAAAACCTATCCATATACACCCATCCTTCATTGCATACCAATAATCTTCATTGTTTAACACTCAACCTACCATTCAAAAGCTTCAAACCATTTAGAACCTGATTTCCCTATAGTAGCTCATTGTTTAACAGTGACTTTATCTTCATTATTTCCACAAGCTACTATAAATCAACCACAAACCATTCCTTATACTAACTCACATCCTATCTTCATCATATCATATTAGTAGCATCACCTTTAACTCATAGAATAAATCATCTTCAGAAATGCATCCTGTACTTCCATCTGTCGACTACGGATAACACAACGCAAGCCTACACTGAAACACCATCATCGTTTCTTCCCGTCTGCTCGCCGTGAAACTTTGACACATACCAACACAACACTGATTTCTTAGCAACTTTTCTCCCTAAATCAAAACTCCCACAACCTTCCCTCATTCTTCTTCAACAACCCTTCAAAACTGAACCTCTCAGCTCAAACTCTGTCAAAACCTACAACATCTCAGAAACCTTCATCAACCTCTTTCAACCTTCATCAACAACAAGAACAAAACACACATCAACAACAACACAATACAGATCGAAGAAAACAGAACAGAAGAAAAAGAGTGTTTAAGAGTGACTCGAGTCGAGAGAAGAAGAACACATAACCACCACGACGAAGCTCTAGCCGTCGCAAGCCTTGAGAAGACCGCGATCTGAGACGAAAGCGAAGAAGCCAAAATCGCAACGGCGGAGGTGATTCTTCCATGAGTAACAAGAGAACACCATGGTGAAGCTCGAAACCGAGATGAGAGAGCAACGCCACTGAGAAGAGCAGATCCAACGTTCTTGTTCTGTTTCGAGGTGAATGCTGATTGAAGACAAAACAGAGAGGGATCCGCGAGATTCGCAATCGGCCATTGGAAGAACATTCACGGTTGTTGACGAACGGAGAAACCGAGTTTCTGCAGAACCATCACGATTTGAGGCGGTGAAGCATTTGACTGTGTGATTTGGGGCTTCACGCCGTTTTCACGAAGAAGAGAATTTGTTTTCGTTATGTTGACATTTTTTGTTTTGCAAACCCTGCTTTTTTCTTCTTTTTATTTATTCATATTTTTCAGGTTTTTCTCTCTCTTTTGGTTTGTCGTCGAAGTGGGCTTAACAAGCCCGTTGAAATTGCTGATGATACACCACATTTTCAGCAACTCACCCTCTCATCTTTGTTTCTTTCCATGTTTTTTACATTATTAATTTTTGGTTATTATGTTGTTAATTGTTGCTTAGACTTTATTAATACATATTATATGCTTAGATTATAATTTTATTTTAACTCTATATTAATTTTTCTAACCTTGATTATATATATTTTTTATATAGTTTAGGTTTTAATTTCAATTAATTTGTTTAATTAAATAGGATTTTTTAATTGATCTCGGTTTTAGTTTTCGTGTGATGTCTTGTAGGTTTATTGCTTGATTGCGATGATGGAGGATGCTGCTCGATGATGGCCATGTGGTTTATTATTTTCATAATCTTCTTGAACTTAATGGATTATCTGGATGAATATTCCTGTTTATTCGATTGTCGATTTGTGGTGATAAGCACTTAAGGACTTACTGGATCGATTGTGTGAATCTTATTCTTGAGTTTCTTTTGCACGTATTGAAGAGGCAACGGACCTTCTCCGTTAGGTACCAATGAGACCCGATTTTACCATTTGCATGTTGCTGCATCTGGAAGTCCTACTGGTGTAGGCTCTGTTTGTGCATTATTCGATTACTCCATACTGCATTCTCCTCTCCTTCTTATTTCTTATTCATCTCAACTTCTTCCTCGTCTTCTTTTATTCTTTCTAAACTTGGGGTGTGCTTAGGCCACCATGGTTCTTCTCCTTTCTTCTCCTCTTTTCTTCTCTCCTTCTTCTTTAGGATAGTAAACCTCACTAACCTTAGGATATCCATGCATGATAACAATTAGGTGTTAGTCCCCCATTAGATTTTACCTTTAAGATCTTTGGTTCTTTCTCTTATCATCTCAAAACAAAACCCTAAAGAAAACATCTAATAAAGTTTGAAGTGATACCTTGAGCAATAGCCTTATCCCATGAGATACTTGTAGTCTTCCCATCTTGGGATAGTACAAGCTTGTCTTGTGATGCACAAGTCTGATCAAGATATCATCTTCACTAAAAAAATCATAAAACACACTTCTTCATCTGTAAATACCAAAACACTTAATAATCAAGCAAGTTAGTGAGCCTAAGCCCTAGTCTTTGGGTTCAAGTTTTGGGGATCTTCTCCTTACTTGAGTGTGCTTGTTCTATTATTCCATCTTGGAATGTAGCGACAAGTGCACATTCCATGGAAAAGAGCTAGAGTTCACTTCCTTGTGACATACTCCTAAAAGCTTCTAAAAAATACAAACAAACAAAAGGCGTCTTTCCTTCGGGAATTCTTTCTCATCTCCTTCGCTCCGTACGCGAACTTGCTCCTACATGTCATTTTGCAAGACGGTAACGCACTCGTCGTCCGAGCCTGCAACACCTGAGCAATGGCATAGGCAGTTCAAGCCTTAATTCACAAGAAATTTCCTTTTAGTACCCCTAGTTAGGGGAACTACGGCGTCTCTGATCCTCATTATCCTGATGAGGTACGTAGGCAGCGGGGTAGGGCCCGTTCGAGCACAATCTTTATTTTCCCTACATTTTTCTCTTTATTTTTTTATCTCAGTTCCTTTCTCAGTTTATTTTCCAGTTCCAGTTTCTTTTTGTTTTCATTTCTTTTGCTGCAGCTTTCATACCCTCACCCTTTGAAACAGTTTTCTTTTGCAAGCGTGGATCCCGTTGGGTACGGCGGACGATCTGGGTGCTAATACCTTCCCAGGTCGTAACCGACTCCCGAACTCAGTCTCTTTGGTTCGCAGGATCTATGTCCTTCCTCTTCTTTCTTCTGGTTTGTGTAGTATTACCATTCCCTTTCTTCGGGATAACAATGCCTGGCTGGCGACTCTATTCTTTTTCCGCGCCACTTTTGCGTTTGTACCAGGATGGAAACCAACTACCAAGCCCATTTAGTCTTCTATAAATAGCTTAATTTGAATGAACAATTTATAGAGTTTAGTTTTATTAATTTCTTGCGGAAGCTCTGCCGAATTATTTTACACCCTTTATATTTTTTTTCCAGCATTATTTTCATTACTTTATTTTTCTTGTATCCGAACCAACCCTATAACAATTTCCAACATCAGGAAATTGTTATAAAATTTATTTGTTTCAAAGCCTTCAGAATTTTTAGAGTTTATTTCCGATTCCGACAAATACTCCGAGCTTTCCAGCCTGTGGAAGAAGGAGTCTGCCATTTTTATTGTTAACCAGGTTTATATTAATTTGCAATTTTATATTTATGTTGGATATTTATTTTTCTGCCATGAATATTTCGTTTTATGTTTCTCTACCTCTGTCTGGTTCAACAAAAATGAGTAGCTAAATACCTTAGGGTGGTATGTAATTAAAACAAACCAAATCGGTAAAATCAACTATAGGCTTAAAATAATTAAGAGCTTAATATTCTGGCTGATACTTTTTATTATAAATTCAACCTTTTTGTTACGAGAGTAAGGAAAGTGTATTAGGTTTGGTCAAGACCACGAGAGTGTGAGATTTTAACCAGATAGCTAAAGTTAGGCATTTAAATTAAACACAGCGAGAGCGCTTTAAAATAAATTAGAATTCCTAAGTTTCCAAAAATTATCTCTAAACACTTATGGGCTAGCGAGAGCAGGCATAGGGCTTTAGGGGTAAGATCTGAGATAAGACCACGAGAGTGTGAGTTAAGGATATTTAAACTGGTAACCTCTACAGAATAGATTAAGTGAACCATCTTTATAAGCCTAGGTTAGATTGACCCGCCTAAGTTAGCATAATTACATACCGACCGCCTTAGTATTATTTTATTAAACTTAAATTTAATTCCCGCCTTTAATCTTTAAAAACAACAAAAAAATCGTGACAACCCTTCACCTTAGCTAAACTAGAAGTTCATCTAGCACTAAGTAACCATAGAGTCCCTGTGGATCGATAATCTTAAATATTACTTTGATAGGCTGTGCACTTGCAGTTAAGATACCGCTAGACACATAATTAGATACGTCTTTAGCCCATCAAGTTTTTGGCGCCGTTGCCGGGGACCTTAATTTAGTTACTAGTGCACTTTAGGTAGCATTGTCTAGACTAAGGTAACAACTATTTTCTTTTCTTAATCTAAATTCCCGAGTGTATGCCAAGTACTCGCTCTCAAGGCGAAGACTTGCAACCTCTAATCCCAGAATCGGAACGCTTCTTACACGTAATAAGACAGATATTCGATTACGAACAAAGTTACAATATTCCAGATCTTCAATTAGATCCACCTAAACCAGTCGTAACATCAAAGGACGCAGAGATGGCTGAAGAACAGAATCACCCACTCAAATATTACGCTAGTCCTTCGCAAGCTGAACCGCATTCTAGCATTGCCGCACCGGCTATCAACCGAAACGATTTCGAACTAAAACCTTCGTTGATATCAGCCGTGCAACAAAATCAATTCGCCGGAAATCATACCGAGGATCCGAACCTTCATCTTTCGATCTTTGTGCAATACGCAGATACCGTAAAAGACAATGGAGTTACCCAAGAAGCTATTAGACTACGTTTGTTTCCTTTTTCACTTCGAGACAGAGCAAGAGCCTGGCTTCAATCTCTGCCTTCGAACTCAGTAACTACGTGGGAGGAACTAAAGAGAGTTTTCTTGACCAGATATTTCCCACCTAGCAAGACAGCTATGCTGAGAGCTCAGATCAACGAATTTAAGCAAAGGGAAAACGAAACTCTATTCGAAGCTTGGGAACGCTATAAGGATATGCTGAGACTTTGTCCACATCACGGATTAGTAGAATGGATGGTCATCCATACCTTCTATAATGGACTCTTGTACAATACAAGAATGACAATTGACGCTGCCGCGGGCGGTGCACTAATGGACAAAGAATATAATGATGCTTATGCACTTAACGAAAGTGTGGCTCAAAACCATTACCAATGGGGAAGCGAGAGAGTCGCAACTGAGAAACCAACAAAAGGAGGTATGTACGAAGTGAGTAGTATGGACCAAGTCAATGTAAAGTTTGACCAACTAAACCAAAAGATCGACAACTTGGCCATAACACCAACAGCCACCGTGGCTGCAGTAACACCTAACTGTGAGTTATGTGGAGTTCCAGGACATAAAGTTCCTGATTGTCAACTATTAACAGGAATTCCCACAGATCAGGTGAATTATGCTCAAGGAAACCCATACTCAAACACATACAACCCAGGTTGGAAGAATCATCCGAACTTCTCCTATAAGAATAACAATGCTTTATACGCACCAGGTCAAGCACCAGCTACACCACCAGGATATCAAAAGACTGCTCCTAATGTCCCTAGAAAATCGAACCTTGAATTGATAATGGAGAACTTTATAGCTAACCAATCTCAAACAAACAAGGACTTCTTAAACCAAAACATTCACACTAGTGAGCAGATTAAGCAATTAGTAAGGAAAGTAGATGCATTAGCTACACATAACAAAATGCTTGAAACTCAGATTTCACAAGTAGCTCAACAACAAGCACCTACCGCTGCACCAGCTGGAGTATTTCCTGGACAACCTCAACCTAACCCGAAAGGACAGGCCAATGCTGTGATATTAAGAAGTGGCAAGGAACTTGACGGACCTACCGATCCAAGACTTGACAATCCAGCCATGTACCAATAACCGGATAAACCGACTGAAATGGTGAATGATCCAGAAGAAAAGGAAGATGATAATCAAGAGGCAGTGGAGAAAGAAAAGCCTTATATGCCTCCACCACCCTATAAACCACCAATTCCGTACCCTCAGAGATTAACAAATTCCAAGACGATGGGCCAGTTTAAGAAATTTGTCGAACTTCTGAAACAGTTGAATATTACTATTCCGTTTACTAAAGCTATCACTCAATTGCCCTCGTATGCTAAGTTTTTGAAAGAAATCTTATCCAATAAGAAAAAGATAGAGGATAACGGAACAGTTACACTTACTGCTGAGTGTAGCGCCATAATTCAGAATAATATGCCTCCTAAGCTAAAAGATCCAGGAAGTTTCTCTATACCCTGTGTAATAGGAAAATTCGTCATTGACAAAGCTCTATGCAATTTAGGAGCCAGTATCAGTGTTATGCCCTTAACGATTTGCAAAAGGCTAGACATGGGAGACCTAAGACCAAGTAAAATGTCTGTTCAACTAGCCGATCGCTCTGTTAAATATCTGGTAGGCATACTAGAAAACGTCCCAGTACGTATAGGACAATTCTACATCCCTACTGATTTCATAATCATGGACATCTCTGAAGACTCCACTACACCTATCATACTAGGAAGACCATTCTTAGCTACCGTCGGAGCTATAATAGACGTAAAGAGAGGAAAGCTAACCTTTGAAGTAGGTGAAGAGAAAGTTGAATTTATTTTAACACAATTCTTACAATCACCAGCTATAGAGGATACATGCTATCTATTGGACGTAATTGACGAATGTGTAAGAGAAATGGAAATGAAAGAAACTACCTATTCTGAAATTATGAAAATTCAAGTCCCTCCGATTTTCGAAGATGATAATTAGCGTGAACCGTATCAGGATGATAGTCTAAGCGAAAGTTTAGCACTTACACCGGATCCCATGCCAAGTAAAGATAAACCTACATTAGGATTAAAAACTTTACCTAATAACCTAAGATACGAATTCTTAGACATTGAATGTAAAAGACCAGTTATAATAAATTCCAGTTTAGGAACAATCGAAACAAAGAAACTTTTAGATGTCTTAAAGAAATATCCAACTGCATTAGGATATAACATATCTGATATCAAAGGAATATGCCCTTCAATTTGTATGCATCGTATTCTGCTAGAAGAAGATTGCAAAACCTCCAGAGAATCTCAAAGAAGAATTAACCCAATCCTTAGCACTGTAGTAAAAGAAGAAGTTAAGAAACTACTAGATGCCGGAATAATATATCCAATCTCTGATAGTAAATGGGTTAGTCCAGTACATGTAGTGCCAAAGAAAGGAGGTATCACTGTTGTGAAAAACGCTAAAGGAGAATCGATATCGCAAAGAGTAGTGACAGGACATAGAGTGTGCATCGATTATTGTAAACTAAACAAAGCCACTCGAAAGGATCATTTCCCACTACCTTTTATAGATCAAATGTTAGAACGATTAGCCAAGCATTCTTATTTCTGTTATCTTGATGGTTACTCAGGATTTTTCCAAATCCCTATCCATCCAGATGATCAAGAGAAGACTACATTCACATGCCCCTATGGAACGTTCGCTTATAGACGAATGCCCTTTGGATTATGCAACGCTCCTGCAACCTTTCAAAGATGTATGATGTCAATCTTCGCAGATTTTATAGACAAAATCATGGAAGTGTTCATGGACGATTTCTCTGTATGCGGGCAAAGTTTTGAAGGATGCCTATCAAATTTAGAAATGGTGTTAGAAAGATGTGTAAAAGTAAACCTCGTGCTTAACTGGGAGAAATGTCATTTTATGGTCAGAGAAGGAATCGTATTAGGACACGTCATATCTGACAAGGGAATTGAAGTTGATAAAGCTAAGATAGAAGTCATAAAAGATCTTCAACCCCCTAAAACCGTTCGAGAAATACGAAGTTTTTTAGGACACGCCGGTTTCTACCGACGATTCATCAAAGATTTCTCGAAAATCACTAAACCTCTTACTGGTTTATTAATGAAAGACGCTGAGTTCATATTCAATGAAGATTGTCTTAAAGCATTCGAAACTCTGAAAACAGCCCTCATCACCGCACCAATCATGCAACCCCCTGACTGGAGATTACCTTTCGAAATCATGTGCGATGCGAGTGACTATGCTGTAGGCGCAGTTCTAGGCCAGAGGAAGGAAAAGAAACTTCATGCGATTTACTATGCTAGTAGAACCTTAGATTCTGCTCAGATGAACTATGCCACTACTGAAAAAGAATTGTTAGCAGTTGTCTTTGCGCTTGACAAATTCCGTTCTTACCTAGTGGGAGCGAAAATAATCGTTTAAGAAAGATGCTAAACCAAGACTCTTGAGATGGATTCTACTCTTACAAGAGTTTGATCTCGAAATAAAAGATAAGAAAGGTACTGAAAACGTCGTAGCGGACCATTTATCTAGATTAGAAGGTATTAAACCCGAACAAGTGCCGATTAACGATGATTTTCCGTATGAACAGCTGATAGCACAAATAGGAAGCAACCCAATTCAGTTAGACATAGATGAACCAGAACCCGTGGAAACAATCCAAACGACTGTAGGACTGCCATGGTACGCTGACATTGTTAACTACCTAGCCGCAGGAGCTCTTCCACCTGATTTAACCTATCAGCAGAAAAAGAAATTCTTTCACAATCTAAAACATTACTATTGGGATGAACCATTATTGTTCAAAAGAGGACCCGATGGAATCTTTCGTCGATGTATTCCCGAAGAAGAAATAGAAGATGTCATTTCTCATTGCCATTCATCTCCCTATGGTGGACATGCAAGCACTTCCAAGACTTGTGCAAAAATCTAGCAAGCCGGCCTATTCTGGCCTAATCTATGGAAAGATGTCCACATCGCTGTTATAAATTACGATCGGTGTCAACGCACCGGTAATATTTCAAGAAGAGATGAAATGCCTCAAAAAGGAATATTAGAAGTAGAAATCTTTGACGTCTGGGGAATAGATTTCATGGGACCATTCCCATTATCTTTCGGTAATAATTACATACTCGTAGCTGTTGATTATGTTTCAAAATGGATCAAAGCTATAGCTTCTCCTACAAACGACACACGAGTAGTAATAAAGCTTTTCAAAAATATAATCTTTCCCAGATTTGGTGTGCCTAGACTCGTCATAAGTGACGGTGGCTCACACTTCATTTCAAAAATCTTTGACAAAATACTATCTAAGTATGGAGTAAGACACCGTGTGGCAACACCATATCATCCACAAACAAGTGGACAAGTCGAAGTCTCAAACAGAGAAATCAAACAAATCTTAGAAAAGACTGTCGCCATATCTCGGAAAGATTGGTCATATAAACTTAATGAAGCTTTATGGGCTTATAGGACCGCTTACAAGACACCCATAGGAACTACACCTTTCAAATTAGTTTATGGAAAATCTTGTCACCTCCCGGTAGAACTAGAACACAAAGCTTATTGGGCGATCAAAACTCCCAATATAAACTATAATGCTGCAGGAGAAAAGCGAATCCTAGATATTAACGAATTAGAAGAATTAAGGCTAGATGCTTATGAGAATGCTAAGATATATAAAGAAAGAACTAAGCGATGGCATGATAAACGCCTATCTAGGATAGAATTTAGTGTGGGAGACGTTGTACTCCTCTTTAATTCAAGACTTAGGCTCTTTCCTGGAAAATTAAAATCTAGATGGTCAGGACCCTTTGAAATAACTAGAGTGTTCCCGGGCGGAGCAATAGAAATTAAGGGTAGGAATAGTGAACCATTCACGGTAAACGGACAACGTTTAAAACATTATCATAAAGTTGAAAATAGAGATTATGCGAATAGTCTAAGGCTTTTAGAGTTGTCCATTAATTTCCCTGATTAATCTAGACCTAAGCATTACGTCAGGCTTTAGACGATAAAAACAACGCTTAGTGGGAGGCAACCCATTTACCCATTTAATAATTTAAATCATTTAAATCATTTTCATCATTTTATTATTTTGTCATTTATCATTTTTTTTAATTCATTTATTTGTTTTGTCATTTTATAGTTTTATTTCATTATTACTATTATTGCTTTTAATTTATGCATTTTATTTTCTTATTTTTATTTTTATTTTTCCTTATTTTAATCTTAAATCACTTTTACAAATTTTCTAAAGTCTTTTCCACTTTCCTTCTCCCCCTGATTTGTTTCCTCCGTATTTGCACTAACCATGGCTAACCAACCGATAAACCTTAGGGAAACCAAATTTAGAGTTAGGAACCAAAGAATGAAATTTGAAGAGTTATCACAGAGACCAATGGATTTGACTCTGTACCCGGATGATCTGACTATGGAAACCCTAGGTATACATGATAACATCATGTACTTGTTTAACCGACTTGGATGGGAGAATGCACTGATTCAACATAAGTTTGTGACTTACCGCGAGCTCACCCTTGAGTTACTTAGCTCCTTAGTTTACCTACCCGAGCGCGGTTTTGGATTCAGGAAAGGATTTATCAGTTTTCGCCTATTTGGAATAGAATATGACTTTAACCATAAGGAGCTAGTTGACTTATTAGGATTCCCTAGTGGACCCTTTGCTTTTACTACCACACAGGTAGAATTGATGGACATTGAGATGGATTTCTTTTGGGGAACATTAACCGGAAACTACCACCCTGAACCAAATAGCATGAACAATGATGAGATACATAACCCAGCTATCCGTTACTTCCATAAGATACTTACCCACACCTTCTTTGGAAAAGAAGAAAACCTTACTGGAGTATCTAAAGATGAGATATTCATTATGTCATGTTTCACTAATGGACAGCCTGTCAATGGTGTGCCTTTCATGATGCAAACCTTCACCCGAATCCAAGAAGAACCTGAATTACCTATATTAGTAGGAGGTCTTGTAACCATGATTGCTGATGCCTTAGGACTTAGATACCAATTGCACAGGTGTAACCGTTTAGGTACCATTCGTCCTATGAATCTTAACTTTGGCTTTAATCGCCATATCATAAGGAATTTAGGACATCCACCTTTCGAGTACCTAATCAGGAATGAAGTAGTAACCCTGTTCACACTACCAAACCATGCTAAAGTAAGTGTTCACAATAAGGATAATTGGCTTTATGAGTTAACCCCACCTGACTATCCATCTACTCCTGAAACACCTCAGTCTTACAAGATAAAAGATGATATAATGACCGATGTAGAAAGTGACCATGAGACACCTCCTGGTTACCATGACATTGACCACACTGACGAAGTGATTGAAACCCCTGAAGTGAATCAAGTAGATTATGCTAACAACTTAAAGAATATCATGAACACTCTTGAAGCTTACCAAACCGATATAAATACCGTTAAGGATGAGATTAAGAGCATGCGATTGGACATTATAGGTCTAACTGACATAACTTGTGAGCAATTCTACCACCTGAACTCCGCAATCGAAGATTTGAAGAAGCACTTTTGAAAATGCTATAGTGATTTAGCTTATTTTACTTATTGTTTTCGTTTCTAGTTAGTTTTACTTTTCGCAAACATTTTCGTACCGTATTTTCATTATTGTAATTTCATTTCAATTATCAAATGCAAAGCACTTCTAGTTTACAAAATTTTCCATTTTAATCAATTTATATGTTTTCAATCTATATACTGTTATGCTTGAATTGATTCATATTTTATACAATCTCTCGTGTGATGCAATTTACAAGTACTATGTTGATATTATTTATTATATGGTGTTTATATTTAATATTGAGTGAGAAGTGATCAAAAATATTATATAAATTATATGAAGCGTGAGAGAGATAATGCTTTCTGGAAATTATTCAAGGAATTCAGCCCTCACGGTCGTCATCACCCCCCTAACGATCGTGACAAGCTAATTAGCGCGTCACGACCGTCATCCCCTTGTCACGCCCGTGACGACCCTAATTATAGGATTCGTGAGAAACAGAACTGTTTCTTCTTCGAAACCTCTTCATCTTTCTTCTTCCATAACTTTCAAAACCACCCATTATCTCCTCCAACTTCCGTAACCTCCCATTACCAAATTAAACCCCATTAACCTCTCCATTATCACCACACCTATCACATTCTCACCTTGCAATATTAATCCGAACCATTATTTCTCTCATTTTATCACTTTTTTCACAAAAATCAAAACTCCTCATATCCCACTCTTGTTCTTGCATGCAATGGAAACTATTCAATTTAGAGATGGTGAGCATGGAGAAAATCAGAGAGAGAGGTTCATCCGATTCCAGAACCGTGGTGTGCAACCCACGCGATATGTCGACACTGTCTGTTTGAGAGAACTGGGAATGCTTAACAGTGTCAAGAGCCTGCTTCAAAAAGTCGGTCTGTGGGATCTTTGCAGTCAGCCCCAGCCCACATTCGAGCTTCTGACATTGGAATTCCTAAGCTCATTCCATTACATCACTCCTACCGGTTCTCAGAGTCAACTTACCGGCTTCGCTAAGTTCAGATTGCTTGGCCGGGAGTTCGAACTTTCGCAAAACAGGATAGCCGAGTTGCTAGGTTTCGATCACGGGAATGAAGCTCACCTCCGCGTGCCGGACAACTTCAGTGAAACCGCTTTCACCCTATGGCACGACATAACCAACACCCGTGCCTCAGCCTTTCAGAGCCTTAATGCTACGCATATCCACAACCCGACAATCAGATATTTTCACCGCATCATTTGCAACACCATCTTTGCACGAGAGAGTAACTACAAGCTCAACTCCAAGGAGCTTTTGTTCTTGCACTGCGCTCTAAATGACGAGCCTATCAACGCTGCCCCATTCATGCTATCTCATATCCAGGCCATTGCGCAAAGAGGCGCAACCCCCTTTTACATAGGTGGCATTGTCACCACCCTCGCCATTCAGTTGGACCTTGGTGACTTGGTCGTAAATTTGCCTAGCAGAGTCGCCGAGTTCCTAACGAAGAATTATTGCAGGTCCGCACACTTGATTGCGCAGAGAGAGGATGGCAGGTTTAGCCCTGTTATCCACGACACTGTTGTAAACACCCCAAATTTGCCCTCACCCATTCACACCATGGCTTGTGATCATCTCATATGCATAAACTCAATCATATCATCTCATATCTCATTTTTGATTCACTGCATAGTTTATAAGTCATCTGCACCTAGGGTTTGTGATCTGAGCAATCCAAAAGCTTCTTGAGCCACTTCAAAGGCAACCAATCACTCCAAAGGGACCCATATGTGTTCTTGTATCATATTCCATCCTCTCAAAGTCAAGAATTCCAAGGAATCACAAGAACTGGGATTGGTGTGGATGCAGAGCCAGGATAGACTGCACAGTTGACCTAAAATTAGGGTTTTGGTTTCAGAGGCCATAAATCCAATTTTTTTGGTCATTCTTGTTTCCATTGGTCTCTATATGGTATAGGGAGTATGCATATCAAGTTTCATGAAGAAATTCCATGGGGAAGTCATCTGATCAAGGGTTGACTTTTTGGACAAGTCAGTGTAAAATCAGGGCATCTGAGGCCCCCAATGACCCAACCAATGGGTGATCTTCATCATTTTGAGTGTATATGATCTTTATTTGATCATGGAAGAAGGTTGAAGTCCACAAAAATCAAGAATTTGGAGTTTTTGCAAATGTTGACTTTTTGGGCATAGTTGACTTTTCAAGAATGCTTCATTTTAGGTCATTTTTCAAGCCTTGATTCTTGATCCAAAAATGCTTCAAATGGAAAAACTTTGGTCATGAAAGTTGTAGATTACATCTTTCCCTTTTCAAAAAGTACAAGAACATGATCAAATTCTTCTTGGATCAAAAGTTATGGTGTGACAAAGTTGGCAAAAATCATTGATTTTCAAGATGTGCACCAAATGTGAATTTTGCAAAATCATGAACTAATGCCATTTGTAACTTCTAATTCACTTCAAACCATTACACAAACATTCTATAGGCCCTAAAAATCAGAATTGGACCAAAGATTACATGTTTGTAGTTTGTGTAACAAGACTTTTTTCCATGAAATGCCAAAAGGTAACAACTTGCAAAACCACTCATCACACTTCACCAACTTGATGCATTGGATGCTGCACCTTGCTAGCCCTCTCACCTCATCTTGCTGCACCAGAACCATGCCTTGTACTAGCCTAGAACCAAGCCATACTTTCCTTACACAAAAAGTTGACTTTTGGCAAAAGCAAACATCCCAATCACCACAGGCCATGTCACATCCTCTGGCCACTTGGATTAAAATATACTATCCATTTGCAAGCCATTTCATAAAGGGAGCAAGGCTGAAACACTCTCAAGGAACACATTCACAAAAACACTCCCTTGTGCAAAAGCTTTCGAATCAGCCTCCACAAACTTCAAACATCCAAACCATCTTCACCAATCATCTCACCAGGTTCCATTAAGTAGAAACCACCAAGAGTCAGGCCTGGTTTGAGCAAGAACACCACATTGCCATTTCTCACCTCAACTTGCAGTTTCATTCGAAACTCTCTCCACAGCCCACAAACATCCAAACAAACTCCATAAACCTTCTCTACTCATCATCTGGACCACAAACAACCTTTCACCCTTGCCAGAAATAGCCAGAATCATCATTGCCATGTTCAACTGAGTTTGAGAAGAAGTTACTCAAACTCTTCATCCAGCCAATATAAATTTCTCCTGAGCACTCAAGCATCATCAAGAGGTCATAAGGAGTAGATTTCATCAAGAGAGGAAGTCAGAAAGTAGCTGGAGTGAAAGCTTCGAATCTCAGGTAGCTCAAGAACTTTTTTTCCAGAAATGGATTTTTAAGTTCTAAACTTGTTCTACATGTCTTCCTAATCATGAATATGCTTTTAGTTTTTGAAATGGTGATGAAATGAGAGTTTAATTGATCTCTGAAACTCAGTTGACCTAATTTTTGTTTGCTTCGATTCAGCCTTGTTAGGAAATATAAATTTGTTTTGATTAGGGGTTTTGGTTCGTGAGTGAGTGGGGATCATTTCCCAGTTTTTAGATTTCGTTTTAGTTAGGTTTTTAGAGTTTTGGGGATTCTCAGGGGGGATGCTGGCCGGAGAAGACGACCGGAAGTCTTCTCCGGCAGCCTGAATGTCATTATGCCCTAATCCAGTCATTAACTCCCATTTGAATTTCGTGCGTTGGATTGGGTTGACTAGTTGACTTCCCGCGTGGATGGAAGGCTCAGATTCATTTGATTAGCCCTAATTCATTTAATTAGTTTAATTAATTCGTATTTAGGTTAATTGGCTCAGATGCAACCCCAGCCGTCCAGATGCGCGCTGGTCAACCAATTTAAACCTAGGATTCATCTCATCCCTCCATTCTGATTACTTTCCTTTTATTTTAATTTATTTTCATTTCTTTTTCATTTAACTTGCATAATTTACTTAAAATAGTAAAAAATGTGTAAAAATTATGAAACTTTTTCTCATAAGTTTTATTAATTTTTATGACACAAAAATATTTTCATTTTTATTTTTACCATTAAAAAAGTATTTTTAAATATTTAAAAGATTATTTTTAATTGATTAATGGAAATTAATTTATTAAAAATACTTTTAGGTATATAAAAATCACCAAAAAATTCATGAAATGTTCTAAGACATTTAGAAACATTGTCCAACCTTCAAACCAAATTTCTTTTTGGATCTTGATGCATTTTGAGAATTTTTCTTTGAATTAAAATCATTTTTGTGCATTATTTTGATCATAAGTTCAAAAAATCATTTCTGCCTATCTAGGAAGAGTTGGACATTGATCCTTTTTGCATTGTATTGTGTTTAGCATGTAGTTTCTAGGATAAAATGGCCTTGATTTGTTTCCTCATTTTCAATTTGTTTGACATTTCTTTTGATTAGGAACCCTAAAAACCCTAATAACTTGTAAAAATCATAACTTGAGATTGGTTAAGAGTTGAGACCTCCCCTTTGGACATTGGTTTAGTATAAGATTAGGGGTCCTTTGAGTGGCATTTTCCATTTTTTATCCTAGGGTTTGCTTCTGTTTTGGGTTTTTGTTTGATGTTTGGTTCATGAACCCTAATTTGAGCTTTCATTTGCATACCTCTTGCATTCTCTTGCATAACATGACTTGCCTTAGCATTTTATGCATCCATTTGATTCATTTGACATCATAAGACATATAGAAAACATGTTTGATCATTGCATCATGTGTTTGCCATATTGTATGCCATGTGCACTTCATAACTTTTCATGTATGTTCATGGTTCCTAAGTTGCTTCTCTGGCATTCATGAACTTGTATGAACATTTCCATGTGCTGCCCCATGTTTGTAGCATCTCATTTGCATCATTAGCATCATGTGAATGCTTCTGATTTTGTTTCTCATCATGTCATCTCATCCCATTTTGCATTGCATTGCATTTCTTTTCTAATCTTTCAGGTGGTAAGTGATGTTGAGAAGTGAATTTGCCTTCACTTCTCATAGCTTTTCTTTTCATCTCTCTTGCATCCATTGCTGCATTTTTATATGTGTTTGAGTTTGAGCTTACTCATTCTTGTTCCTCTTACTTTCTTTCTTCAAGTGACTTGACTTCTTGAATGAAGCAAGTTGCTTTGCTTCTCTTGATCCTTTCATCTGCTTCCTGGTGGTTCCATTGAAGATCTTTCTCTTGCAAACCTCACAAACCTTAGGAACAACCAAGCATGACAATGATTAGGGTTTTGATTAGTCTCCCCTCTTAGATTTTACCTTTGTGTCATCTCTTTGAGTCTTCTCTTCTCACTTCATAATCAGGGACTAAACCCTAAAGGCTTTAAGGCTCTGTGATTAAGCTTATGCCTGCATCCTTCTCTTAGGATGGAGTGTATAACTTTAATCCTAAGTGTTAAACCCTTAATGTGTTTAACTCCTTTAATCAATCCACTTAATAACCATCAAGACCTCAAACTTGTAACTTGGGCCTTGCATTAGGGTTCTAATTCTTCCTTAATTGGTTAAGAAGGACTAACCCTAGTGTTAATGGACAAGTCCCCCTCAAGTTGTCTTACAAATCATAAAACTCACTTCATCATCATATCATTAAATAAAATCCACTTAATCAAAGGCTTGTTTTGTCATGAGTTTAATCCCTAATCATGGGTTAAGTTGAGGAGCTTTCCTCAGCTTAAACATTCTCATCTATTATCCTTCTATTAGGATGGTGTAATGAGTCTGTTAAACCCCTGATTATGGCTTAATCTCATTACTTAACACTAAACAAAAAACAACAAAAACATCTAATTAATCACAAGTAAGTTAATGATCTTAACCCTACATCAAAGGTGATTAAGTGTGAGAAGCTGACTTCACACTTAAGGTATTCTCATTACCCCTAATCAGAGGGAAGATGTGATGAGTTTACTAAATCCATTGATTTAGGCTTAAGCTCATTAACTTATGACAAACTTCAAAAAGCAATAAAAAACTGAAAATACAAAAACAAACAATAATCGTCTCCTCCGGGATTCTTTTCTCATCACACTCACTCACAAACGAGAACTTGCTTCTTCCGTCTAATGCAAGACAGTTTGCACCTGAGCCAGACAGGTCATACACTTGAGCATTGACAAGCAAGCAGTTCACAAGACAATTCATCCTTCAGTCTCTTTGGGTCGAACTACGGTGTTCTGACTTCCTCATTGCACGAGAGGATACGTAGGCATAACTTAACAGTTATCGAACAAAAGTCTCTGTACATTCCCCCTCTTTCTAGCTTTATTCTTTAAGCCTCATGATCTTGAGCATTTCACTCACTTCTTACACTGACACTTCATTTATACACTTCACTCTCTTTTACACTGACACCTGTACATCTTTTTCCAGCTATTTTATACACAGATTGCACTGACACTACCCCTTTAAAACACAAATCTTTTAAGCGTGGATCCCGTCGAGTACGGCGGACAATCTGGGTGCTAATACCTTCCCAGGTTGTAACCAACCCCCTTTCTCAGTCTCTCTGGTTCGCAACCGTCTTATCCATTTTTTTCTAGGTCTATGCAGCATTGCCTTTCCTCCGGGATAAAAATGCCTAGCTGGCGACTCTATTCATTCTCCAGTGAGTTCACGGCTGTGTGTTCTCATTGTCCCTCTCGCCGACCGTTCGCGTCTGTACCCTTATTTGACCCTGCTTCATCTATCGGGAGCGACAGCTTGGCGACTCTGCTGGGGAGCCTTATACTGCAACCAGGGCTTCTGGTTCTTTTTGTGGGTTCCTCCTAGCGCTTGTTTGATTTGTGTTTACTGGGGTGTTATGTGCTTATTTTTGTTTGTATATGTTTTATTTTTGCTTTATGTACAGTTGCTTTACTACTTTCTTTATTGCTTTTGTATGCATCATACTGTCATGTTGCTGGCTGGATCTGGTTTTTTTTTGCCTTGGTGGGTGGGGTTCTATTGAGAGTTAAGGTCCTATACCTGGGACCTGAGTGACACCTAGGCTAGAGTGAATCATATTCTTTCCCATTCCATTTCGGTCTGGTGCGGGAATATGAAACACGGTTCAGATATGGGTTTCTTCTTGAGAACTCTGTGTTGCAGATTTCCTGCAATGCTAGGGTTATCTGGGAAGCCTGCTAAGTCTGGATGACCTTTAGTATTGACCTTCAGAAACTGAGGTGAATTAGAGGAGGAATTGTTATGGTTATTGTAAACACTGTACCTCCGGGATAGAAGTGTTTACACTTCTCATAACTGATCCAAGTCTGAGGATCCTTGTTTTAGAACACCACCTGTGAGGGGGTTGGGCTGTTTACAGGTTTGCAGGTACCTTGACCTCAGAATACCCTGTTACTTTGGTTGTTTAAGAGTACTCCATTTTGGGTCAGTTCTTGTGATTCTAAACCCTGGACATGTGGCTCTTTATTTGAGTCCCCCACCTTGGTTACTGGATTTATAGACCTCCATCTGGAATTCTTGAACACATATGGACTTATATCAGGGCATTTTGACCAGATCCAGCTCAGTCACAAACCCTTGCATTTCATTTGCATACATAATCATTGCATCATATTGACATTTGCTTATTTGTGTTTCAGGGTATCCATTTTCATCTGGTTTTGGTTTTGACCCCATCTTCAGTATTGACCTATCTTCATCAGCACCTGCTTCAGTTATCAGCTGTCTACTTCAGCTATCACCTGCACCAGCCAGTCAGTGGCCCTTTTTCTTCAGTGCCATCACCAGCATTTGTCTCTACTCAGTCTCAGCATCATGGCTCCTAAAAAGAGCAACATCACCTATCACTTTTTCCAGCCAGAGCTATCAGACATCAGGAGGATTCGAACCCTGATCACTCCAGATCACATACCATTGTTCAGGGAAAGTTATGGAGATATACTTGATATGGTTATGGATCTGGACCCATCACAAAGAAGCCTGATCCACACTTGCATTCAGTTTTATGATCCCCCACTGAGATGTTTCACCTTTCAAGACTTTCAGCTGGGCCCTCTATTGGAAGAGTACTCTTCATTGATGGGTATGCCTATCAGGGGTGGAATCCCTTTCAACCCTGAGATGGTCTTTCCTAGTAATGGAGAGGTAGCAAAGGCTCTGCATCTGGAACCTGTCCTGATTGAGCAACATATGACTTCCAAAGCTGGAATCCCTGGCTTCCATCTGGATTTCTTGATCTCTCAAGCTACCCTGAAAGCTTCTTTAGGAGAGTGGAAGGCTGTCTGTGCCTTGTTGGCTTTGAGCATATATGGAATTGTATTGTTTGCAGATGAGCCTCGATTCATTAGCAAGAATTCAATCCATCTGTTCATCTTGAAGAACCCAGTGCCCACTTTATTAGGGGATCTCTACTATTCAGTGCATCAGAGGAATGAAAAGCAGAGGGGAAGGTTAGTGAGGTGTTGTGCTCCATTGTTCCACACTTGGCTTCTCAAGCATCTACCCAGGACAGATGCATTTCTAAATCCTCATCAGCAGAGCAACTGGGCTAAGAGACTCACTACTCTAACTTCAGCAGATATCAGATGGTGCACTCAAAGCACCAAGGGCAGGGATATCATCACCAGCTGTGGGCATTTTCCCAATGTGCCTTTGATAGGAGTTAAGGGTAGTATCAATTACAACCCTCTGTTGTTTAGACGACAACTGGGCTATGCACTGGTCCACACTCCTAAGGCACAGGACTTGGTGGAGACTCTTTATTGTGAGAACAAGACTAATCTGGCTGTTGTTAGGCAGGCTGCCTGGGCCTGGGATAATGTTCAAACCAAGGGAGTAACCATCCTAGGGAAGTGCAACAATGTGGCATCAGCACAATATTATGAGTGGTCCCGTGCCAAGGCCCATTTCTCTGGGATGCCCTTTACCATAGAAGACATGCCTGAGTCATCTTCAGCACCACCCCCTGCCACTATCAGTTTGGAGGAGTTTGAGAGCTTGAAGGAAAGAAATGAGAAGCTAACCCAGGCTTTGCAGAAGACCCTCCGGGAGAGGAGTGAAGGTATGAGGGAGATTGAGAGGTTGGAGAAGTTGAGAGTAGAGCATCTGATTAAGATTGAGAAGTCTGGGGATTACATTAAAAAGTCAAAGGCTGGAGAACAAATTCTGAAGAATGCTTGCAAGGAAGCCCAGTTCCAGAGAGCAAGAACAGACCTGTATTTGAAGGAGAGTCAAGCCCGGTGGGTCAGGATCACCGAGGCTCGTACCCTGGAGGACAAGAGAGTTCAAGACAAGATGGAGCAACTAGAGGCTAGTGCAAGAGGACAACAAGAATCCCTGGCAGCAGCCCAGAGGGAGATATCAGAACTGAAGATCAAAGCAGGAGTGAAGAGGTCAAAGGACCAAGCTCAGCACAAGAAGCTCACTACAGTTGTTACAACCCGGAATCTCCTCATCAGGAATCTCACGGAGCGTCCGGCTGATCCTGTGAACGAAGCACTTCTTAAGGAAGTTCGTGAGGATGAGTTTGGTCTCGGTGTTTGACCATTTGTTTGTTGTTGTTTTCTTTCCGTGTACTTTTGTTTTCCTGTAATATTTTGACCCCTCAGAGGGCTTGTATTTGTAAGACAAACTATGTACCATTTTGTTTTGTAATATATGTGTTAGTTTGTTCCATCTGAGTTCGCTTCGAAAGCAGCATCAACAACATCTTCAAGGGTCTGGAAGGGTCAAAACTAAAGGCCAAACCGGATACCTTGAGAACAAATAAGCATAACTGCATTGCATGCTGACCCTTTTGTTTGTTTTGTAGGTTTTGGTTTTGTTGTTGCTAACCTCTGTTGTGATGCATCAGGAACTATTGCTAGGCGCCGGGTATTTCCCCTCAACCGTCCGCACCGTTATCCAACCCGAAACAACCTTCCGGGAATTCAAATGGATCAGGTACAGCAGGACCTTGCAGAAGTTAGAAATCAAATGGCAAACAAAAGATTGGAAATGAGAACGCAGATGACTCAGTTTATGGAAGTTATGAACAACATGGCTCAAAGCCAGGAAAGATTGAGGGCCATGGTAGAAAGGCAAAATCAAGAGGATCCACATATAGGGACTGCCGGCACCAGCAACAACGAAAGGGTACAACCTCATGTTAACCCCCCTGTCTTTGGGCCACACCTCCATCCTGAGGTCAATATTCCGGCAAATGTTCAAGGGACTGCCACTGCAGCCAGGGTACTACAAGAAGATCCTCAGGAGGACCAATTCACAGTAAAGGGCGCTGGGGAAGAAGTGTCGCTCCCGATAAATGAAGCAGGGTCAAATAAGGGTACAGACGCGAACGGTCGGCGAGAGGGACAATGAGAACACACAGCAGTGAACTCACTGGAAAAGAAAAGAGTCGCCAGCTAGGCATTTTTATCCCGGAGGAAAGGCAATGCTGCATAGACCTAGGAAAAGATAGATAAGACGGTTTGCGAACCAGAGAGACTGAGAAAGGGGGTTGGTTACAACCTGGGAAGGTATTAGCACCCATATTGTCCGCCGTACTCGACGGGATCCACGCTTAAAAGATTTGTGTTTTAAAGGGGTAGTGTCAATGCAATTTGTGTATAGAATAGCTGGAAAAGATGTACAGGTGTCAGTGTAAAAGAAGTGCAAGGTGTGATATACAGTGTCAGTGTAAGGACAAAGGATGAGATGCTCAAGACCACGAGGCTAAAAGAATAATGCTGGAAAGAGGGGGAATATACAAGGACTTTTGTTCGATAACTGTTGAGTTATGCCTACGTATCCTCTCGTGCAATGAGGAAGTCAGAACACCGTAGTTAAACCCAAAGAGACTGAAGGATGAATTGACTTGTGAACTGCTTGCTTGTCAATGCTCAAGTGTATGACCTGTCTGGCTCAGGTGAAAACTGTCTTGCATTAGACGGAAGAAGCAAGTTCTCGTTTATGAGTGAAGGTGATGAGAAAAGAATCCCGGAGGAGACGATTATTGTTTTTTTTGTATTTTCAGTCTTTTATTGCTTTTTGAAGTTTGTCATAAGTTAATGAGCTTAAGCCTAAACCAATGGGTTAGTAAACTCATCACATCTTCCCTCTGATTAGGGGTAATGAGAATACCTTAAGTGTGAAGTCAGCTTCTCACACTTAATCTCCTTTGATATAGAATCAAGATCATTAACCTACTTGTGGTTATTTAGATGTTTTTGTTGTTTTTGTTTAGTGTTAAGTAATGAGGTTAAGCCATAATCAGGGATTAAACAGACTCATTACACCATCCTAATAGAAGGATAATAGATGAGAATGTTTAAGCTGAGGAAAGCTCCTCAACTTAATCCATGATTAGGGATTAAACTCATGACAAAACAAACCTTTATTAAGTGGATTTTATTTAATGGTATGATGATGAAGTGATTTTTATGATTTGTAAGACAACTTGAGGGGGACTTGTCCATTAACACTAGGGTTAGTCCTTCTTAACCAATTAAGGAAGAATTAGAACCCTAATGCAAGGCCCAAGTTACAAGTGTGATGTCTTGATGATTATTAAGTGGATTGATTAAGAGATTTAAACACATTAAGGGTTTAACACTTAGGATTAAAGTTATACACTCCATCCTAAGAGAAGGATGCAGGCATAAGCTTAATCACAAAGCCTTAAAGCCTTTAGGGTTTAGTCCCTGATTATGAGATGAGAAGAGAGAACTCAAAGAGACACAAAGGTAAAACTAAGTGGGGTGACTAATCAAAACCCTAATCATTGTCATGCTTGGTTGTTCCTAAGGTTTGTGAGGTTTACAAGAGCAATCTTCAAAGAGAACCACCAGGATGCAGATGAACAGGATCAAGAGAAACAAAGTGACTTGCTTCATTCAAGAAGTCCAGTCACTTGAAGAAAGAAAGTGGGAAGAAGAAGAATGAGCAAGCTCAATCTCAAATACAAACAAAAATGCAGCAATTGATGCAAGAGAGATGAAAATAAAAGTCATGAGAAGTGAAGGCAAATTCACTTCTCAAATTCACTTACCACCTGAAATGTTAGAAAGAAATGCAATGCAATGCAAAGTGGGATGAGATGACATGATGATAAACAAAACCAGAAACATGTTGATGATGAAAATGATGCTATGAGGTGCTACAAACATGAGGCAACATATGGAGATGATCATACAAGTTCATGAATGCCAGAGAAGCAACTTAGGAACCATGAACACACATGAACAGTTATGAGATGCAAATGACATACAATCATGGCAAATACATGATGCAATGATCAAACATGCTTCTAATATGTCTTAAGATGTCTAATGAACCAAATGGATGCATAAAATGTCATGGCAAGTCATGTTATGCAAACAAATGCAAGATGAATGCAAAAGGAAGCCCAAATTAGGGTTTATGAATCAAACAACAATCAAAAACCAAAAACAGAAGCAAACCCTAAGATAAAAAATGGAAAAGGCCACACAAAGAATCCCTAAACCTATAATAAACCAATGTCCAAAGGGGAGGTCTCAACTCTCAACCAATCTCAAGTTATGATTTTTCTAAGATTTTAGGGTTTTTAGGGTTCTTAAACAAAAGAAATGCCAAACAAATTGAAAATGAGGAATCAAATCATGACCATTTAATCCTAGAAACTACATGCTAAACACAATGCAATGCAAAAATAACCAATGTCCAACTCTTCATAGATAGGCAGAAATGATTTTTTGAACTTAGGATCAAAATAATGCACAAAAATGATTTTTATTCAATGAAAAATTCTCAAAATGCATCAATATCAAAAAAGAAATTTGGTTTAAAGGTTGGACAATGTTTCTAAATGTCTTAGAACATTTCATGAATTTTTTGGTGATTTTTAAATACCTAAAAGTATTTTTAATAAATTAATTTCCATTAATCAATTAAAAATAATCTTTTAAATATTCAAAATTACTTTTTTAATGATAAAAAATAAAATGAAAATATTTTGGTGTCATAAAAATTATTAAAACCCATGAGAAAAAGTTTCATGATTTTTAGACATTTTTTACTATTTTTAATAAATTATGCAAAACAAATGAAAAGAAAATGAAAATAAATGAATTTTAAATGAATTAATGAGAAGTCAGCTAATCCTAGGGACCAGATTCAAAGTTACACGCGCGGGAGTTGACAGCGCGCCACATCTCACGGCCAGAATTCAAATTTCACTAATCAATGCTTATGCCCTAATCTTGCCGTTAAACACATTCAGATGACCGGAACAGTGTTCCGGTCATCTTCTCCGTTCACCCCAAAATGCTAACTCTCTACATACATATTTAAAATGAAATCTAAGAACACAGGAATGATCCCCACTCACTCACGAATCAAAACCCTAACTCAAAACAAATTTATCATCCCTACAATGGCTGAATCGAAGCAATCTATTTCTAGGGCAAAAAGTTTCAGAAGCATGGTAAACTCTCATCTCTCCACCATTTTCAAAACCAAAGGCACATTCATGATCAGGAAGACATATAGAACAGATTAAGAACTTAAAAAATGATTTCTGGAAAAATATTTCTTGAGCTACCTGAGATTCGAAGCTTTCAACTCAGCTACTTTCTGACCTCCTCTCTTGGTGAAATCCACTCTACTTGGCCTCCTGATGATCCTTGAATGCTTAGGAAGAGTTTATGTTGGCTGGATGAAGAGTTTGAGTAACTTCTGCTCAAGCTCAGTTGAACATGGCAATGGTGATTCAGGTTGTTTCTGGCAAGGGTGAAGGGTTGTTTGTGGTCCAGATGATGAGTAGAGAAGGTTTATGGAGTTTGTTTGGATGTTTGTGAGCTGTGGAGAGAGTTTCGAATGAAACTGCAAGTTGGAATGAAAATGGTGAAGTGGTGTTATGGCTTGTTTCAGGCTTGGTCCTTGGTTGCTTTTGACTCAATGAGACATGGTGAGATGATTGGTGAAAATGGTTTGGATGTTTGAAGTCTGGGCAGAGAGATTCGAAGAAGTTTGCAAAAGGGAGTGTGTTTGAGTATGTGATGCTTGAGAGTGTTTCAGCCTTGCCTCCTCTATCAAATGACTTGCAAATGGATAGTATATTTTAATCCAAGTGGTCAGATGATTTGACATGGCCTACATTGATTGGTAAGTTTGCTTTTGCTCAAAGTCCACCTTTTGTGTAAGAGAAGTATGGCTTGGTATCTAGGCTAGTACAAAGCATGGGCTGCGCAGCAAGGGTGAGGGGAAAGGCTAGCCAAAGTCAGCATCCAATGTTGCAAGTTGTAGGAAGTGTGATGAGTGTTTTTGCAACTTGTTACTTTTTGAAACTTCATGAGAAAATTCTTGTTACACAAACCATAACCATGTGAAACCTTGGTCCAATTCTGATTTTTAGGTCACATAGAATGTTTGTGTAATGGTTTGAAGTGAATTAGAAGTTACAAATGGCATTGGTTCATGGTTTTGCAAAATTCTCATTTGGTGCACATCTTGAAAATCAATGATTTTTACCAACTTTGTCACACCATAACTTTTGATCCAAGAAGAATTTGGTCATGTTCTTGTACTTTTTGAAAAGGGAAAGATGTAATCTACAACTTTCATGACCAAAGTTTTTCCATTTGAAGCATTTTTGGATCAAGAATCAAGGCTTGAAAAATGACCTAAAATGAAGCATTCTTGAAAAGTCAACTATGCCCAAAAAGTCAACACTTGCAAAAACTCCAAATTCTTGATTTTTGTGGACTTCAACCTTCTTCCATGATCAAATAAAGATCATATACACTCAAAATGATGAAGATCAACCATTGGTTGGGTCATTGGGGGCCTCAGATGCCCTGATTTTACACTGACTTGTCTGAAAAGTCAACCCTTGATCAGATGACTTCCCCATGGAATTTCTTCATGAAAATTGATATGCACACTCCCTATACCATATAGAGACCAATGGAAACAAGAATGACCAAAAAATTTGGAGTTATGGCCTCTGAAACCAAAACCCTAATTTTAGGTCAACTGTGCAGTCAAACTTGGCTCTGCATCCCTACCAAACCCAGTTCTTGTGATTCTTTGGAATTTTTGACTTTGAGAGGATGTAATATGATACAAGAACACATATGGACCCCTTTGAAGTGATTGGTTGCCTTTGGGGTGGCTCAAGAGGCTCTTGGATAGCTCAGGTCACAAACCCTAGGTGCAGATGACTTAGAATCTATGCAGTGAATCAAAAAATGAGATGTGAGATGATATGATTGTGTTTATGCATATGAGATGATCACAAGCCATGGTGTGAATGGGTGAGGGCAAATTTGGGGTGTTTACAGCTGCCCCTATTCAAACATGAGTTAGTTGTGCAGGATGTAAGCGACGGCTTAACAGGCAAACAAGATAACTTGTGGTTGAATACCAAAGACAGTCCAAAATTTGCACTCACAGAATGAAGAAGAAAAGGGATATAGATTGTAAAAGGAAAATAAAGTATGTTGTAAAATGGGTGATAGAGCAATGACGGGGACGGCCGACATGCTGGGAAAAGTGTAGGAAACAAAACAATGACGGGGACGGCCGACATGCTGGGGATAAAAGGTAAAGCTAAGACGGGGACGGCCGATTAGCTGGAGAAAATGAAATCATGATGGGGACGGCCATCAGGATAAAGCTGTAAAATTCTCTGGGGATTAATGAAACATGACGGGGACGGCCGTCAAGTTCACAAAGGTAAAGTAACCAACGATGGGGACGGCCATCGGGCTAAAAAGGAAAAGGGACCACGACGGGGACGGCCATCGGGTTAAAGAATAAATGAAATAAACAGATGATGGGGTACGGCCATCAAAGGTGAAGGACGATCACCTAGCAGGGGACGGCTGCTCTGTTGGGAATAAAAGAAATATGATGGGGACGGCCATCAAAGGTGGAGGACGACCACCTGGCAGGGTACGGCTGCCGAAAATATCGCGACATAGGACGAATGCCGGATAGAAAAGGTCAACGATGGGGACGGCCATCGGACGAGCATGATGGAGGACGACCATCAAGAAGTGGAGGACGACCACTCAGCAGGGTACGGCTGCTCTCGAGGTTTCTCATGACATAGGACGAATGCCAGATAACCAAAATCAACAATGGGGACGGCCATTGGATAAAATGATGAAGGACGATCATCAAAAGGTGGAGGACGACCACCTAGCAGGGGACGGCTGCTAAATATCGACGATGGGGACGACCATCGGATGAGCATGATGGAGGACGACCATCAAGAAGTGGAGGACGACCACTCAGCAGGGTACGGCTGCTCTCAGAGTTTATCATGGCACAGGACGGGTGTCAGGTAAAAGGGAAAATTTGTTTGTTGGTAATCTACTGGGGAAAAGTAAACACGGACGAGTGCTCACATCCAAGAAACAAAGGTATAAGTGTTTAGTATTCGTGTATAGATTAGAGATGCGGACAAGCATCCTTAAGACTATGATACGGACGAGTATCATGTAGAAACAAAATACTGACACGTGTTCAGAGACGATGATACGGACGGGTATCAACTGGTTAACAAAGAACACGGACGAGTGTTGTATCTGAAGGGACTCTTCTGGGGGATATTAGACACGGACGAGTGTCTATATTCAAGGAGACACGAGTGTTTGACATAGTGTATGGATTAAAGATGCGGACGAGCATCCTCAAGACTATGATACGGACGAGTATCATGTAGAAACAAACACTGGACGCATACTCTGAGATGATGGTACGGGCGAGTACCAACTGGTTAACAAAGAACATGAACCAAAGTCGAATCTGTGGGGATGTAACTGGTATATACAAGATACGGACGAGTATCTGTATAAGAGCGAGTGGTGTAGAGATGAGTTTTTAACTGCTGGGGTATGACACGGACGGGTGTCAAAAGGGGTATATACTGGTGTTTGTGATTTGTGAGGCAGCTGCTTTTGCTGGGGACTCTGGGGGATTTTGGGGAAAGTATTCTGCATTCTGATGAATGGTTATTATTCACAAGCGTTGGTTCAAATCATGGCTTATGATTATGCTATGTGTTTGATTTTTGCCGCAATGCTCCGCGTTAAAACGGAATGCTACGCTTTGGGGGTGAATATGATGCGAATGCTATGATTGTGCAAAGATACCAAACCGGGACCCGGGTCCCGTTGCTGCGAAGATCTTTGATCGATTTGTATGAAGCGGACATCCCAGCTGGGGATAAGATCACTGGTAGATCTGATGAGATGATATCTGCTTGAGGATGTGGGTCATTGATAGACCTATCCTTATAAATGAGAGACCCAGCTGGGGTTTGTAGAAGCTTTCTTCACTCTGTTGTGATCCTTCATGCGCTGCTCTTCTGGACAGAGGCTGGAGCTCTGTGGGGAGATGATTCCCTGATTTTTGTACTCGGTTGAGGGCGAGATGACAACTCGGCTGGGGAGAAAGAGGGATCCTTGACTCAGTCAGGGATGTAGGTGCCTTCTAGGATGCTTAGCAACTCTGATGGAGATAAGTAATAGATGGCAACTCCGCTGGGGGAAGTTATGAGAAGCAACTCAGCTGGGGAGAGAGCCCCTCGGGTGCTAAAATCGTGTGTTGATCTGCCAGCTTGCTGGGATGAGGCTTTCATGCCCCAAGTTGCGCTCTGGATACCTGCAAATCCTGAAAAGAGATAGAGAAACGCACAAGATGATCCCGAGGTATCCCTTACTGGATTCCGTCATAGGAGTTTAAATACTTCTGAGAGTAAGCATATTTCCTGCAAGCATGTTCTTACTTGAAGATAAACATCTGTACTCTTATGCAATCGGTGTTTTTTTTTTTTTTTTTTTTTTTTAAGATATCAGACATTTTTGCAAAATGAAAATGTACAAAACGAGACATGACTGAAAATCCGGTTTTATTAATTCATACGCCCTGAATTGGCGAGGTACAGTCAAAGAAACATATCTCCTGAAATGAGGAGATTGTTACAAATTGAGAAATAAAGTGCTGGCAATGTTGACGACGCTTTAAGGAGCTTCCTCTTCTGCTATGACTCGTATGACAATGACGTTCTTCTCGTCTTGCTTTCTGAAGAAGGCTGATTCTGATTGAAGCTTGATTCTGTTGAAGCTTTCCAAGTTGTAAGTGATACAGACGAATTTAGAGTGCAGTTGTTCGCTTATTCCCTTATTTTGCATGGATCGCCCTCTCGGGTTTTCGATCCATCGGGATACCCATTTTTGCCTGAGCTGTCCAATGCGGCTTTTCAACTCAGCGGGTGTACATTTTTTTTGTTTATTTTCCCTTACTTTTGCCCGAGTCTTTTATTCTGTTTTTGACTCGCCGGGATGCCCTATTTTTGCCTGGACTTACATTCTGTTTTTGTGTCCAGCGGGTCATTTTTATGCGAAGTATTTTTTAACTGCATCTGAATTCACAGGGGACGGGAAATCTTCACCATCCATGGTGCTGAGCATCAGTGCTCCACCAGAGAAAACTTTCTTTACCACGAATGGTCCTTCATAGTTCGGAGTCCACTTGCCTCTGTGGTCTGTATGAGGAGGGAGGATTCTCTTCAGCACAAGATCTCCCACTTGGCACTCTCGGTGCCTGACTTTCTGATCGAAGGCTTTCTTCATTCTCTTCTGATACAATTGTCCATGACATATTGCAGCCAATCTCTTCTCTTCAATCAGACTCAGTTGTTCGTATCGGGACCTAACCCATTCTGCTTCGTTCAGCTTAACATCCGTCAATACTCGCAAAGAGGGTAATTCAACTTCGACAGGTAGGACTGCTTCCATTCCGTACACAAGCTGATACGGTGTTGCCCCAGTGGACGTTCTGATAGACGTGCGGTACCCATGCAAGGCAAATGGTAGCATTTCATGCCAGTCTTTGTAGGTGACTACCATCTTCTGCACAATCTTCTTGATATTTTTATTTGCTGCCTCAACAGCGCCGTTCATCTTTG
The DNA here is from genome assembly GCA_963966055.1 of Lathyrus aphaca. NCBI lineage: Eukaryota > Viridiplantae > Streptophyta > Magnoliopsida > Fabales > Fabaceae > Lathyrus > Lathyrus aphaca. Next base: position 312,270,665 of record OZ014521.1, read on the forward strand.
GCCTGTAAGGAGAAGAATTGTGGTGTTGGATCTTGAAGTCCCGGCATAACTCAGCCATCATCTTATTGTTTAAGTTGGAACCATTATCAGTAATGATTCGCTCGGGAACTCCATATCGACAGATGATATCTCTTTTCAGAAATCTGGCTACCACTTGTCTGGTGACGTTTGCATATGAGGTTGCTTCAACCCACTTGGTGAAATAGTCAATGGCGACCAGGATGAATCTGTGGCCATTTGAAGCAGTCGGCTCAATCTTGCCAATCATGTAAATGCCCCACATAGCAAAGGGCCAGGGTGAAGACATTATGTTCAAAGGATTCGGAGGCACATGCACTTTGTCTGCATAGATTTGGCATTTGTGGCATTTTCTGGCATAGGCACAACAGTCGGCATCCATTATGATCCAATAATAGCCTGATCTTAACAACTTCTTAGCCATTGCATGTCCTCCGGCATGAGTACCAAAAGAGCCCTCGTGCACTTCATGCATCAACAAATCTGCTTCCGTCTTGTCAACACATCTGAGGAGTACCATATCAAAGTTCCTTTTGTATAAAGATCCATCAGTGTTCAGAAAGAAACTCCCAGCAAGCCTTCTTAAAGTCTTCTTATCATTGGAAGATGCCCCGGGTGGGTATGTTTGATCCTCCAAGAAGCACTTAATGTCATGGAACCAAGGCTCATCATCCTTAACAACATCTGCTGCGAACACATATGCTGGTCTGTCAAGTCTGGACACTGAGATCTGAGGTACAAAGTTAGCAGCTTGAACTTTGATCATGGATGAAATGGTAGCAAGAGCATCTGCAAACTGATTCTTGTCCCGAGGGATATACTCAAGCTTGACTGTTGTGAAGAACGTCAATAACCTTCTTGTATAATCCCTGTAAGGTATCAGATGGTCCTGGTGTGTATACCATTTGCCGTTGGTCTGATTGACTACCAAAGCTGAATCTCCGAATACGGTCAATGTCTTGATTCTGAGGTCAATGGCTTCCTCAAGACCCATAATGCAAGCTTCGTATTCAGCTTCGTTGTTAGTGCAGTTGAAAGTGAGTTTTGCCGAGAAAGGCATGTGAACTCATTTGGGTGTAATGAGTACTGCACCAACACCACGACCATTCATGTTAACAGCCCCATCAAACATCATAGTCCATTCTTCTTTCGGGTCAGGCCCTTCAGTGTGAACAGGCTCTTCATGACCTTTTGCTTTTATGAACATGATGTCTTCATCAGGGAAGTCAAATCTCATAGGCCAGTAGTCATCAATAGGTTGCTCAGCAAGATATTCAGATAGTACACTGCCCTTGATGGCTTTCTGAGAGGTGTACTGGATGTCATATTCTGTGAGAATCATTTGCCATCTTGCAACCCGTCCGGTAAGAGCTGGCTTCTCAAATATGTACTTAACCGGGTCCATCTTTGAGATCAATAAAGTAGTGTGGGTCAACATATACTGCCTCAGTCGGCGAGCAGCCCACGCTAAAGCACAACAAGTTTTCTCGAGCAGTGAATAACGTTGTTCACAGTCGGTAAACTTTTTGCTTAGGTAGTATATTGCATACTCTTTTCGACCAGACTCGTCATGCTGGCCCAACACACACCCCATTGACTCTTCTAATACTGTCAAGTACATGATCAGAGGTCTTCCTTCAACTGGAGGCATGAGGATTGGAGGTTCTTGTAAGTACTCCTTAATCTTGTCAAAAGCCTTCTGGCAGTCTTCATTCCACCTGACCGTCTGTTCTTTTCTTAACAACTTGAACAAAGGTTCACAGGTTGCTGTAAGGTGAGATATGAACCTCGAAATGTAGTTCAATCGACCTAAGAAACCTCTAACCTCTTTCTCAGTCTTTGGTGCAGGCATCTCTTGAATGGCTTTGACTTTATCAGGGTCAACTTCAATCCCCTTCTCGCTTACAATAAAGCCCAGCAACTTACCAGATCGTACCCCGAATGTGCATTTGTTGGGGTTCAGCTTCAATTGGTACTTCCTCAGACGCTTGAATAACTTCAGCAGATTCACCAGGTGATCTTCTTCAGTAAGGGACTTGGCAATCATGTCATCCACATAACACTCTATTTCCTTATGGATCATATCGTGGAATAATGTCACCATTGCCCGTTGATATGTCGCACCGGCATTCTTGAGCCCAAATGGCATTACTTTGTAGCAGAACGTGCCCCAAGGTGTGATGAATGTTGTCTTCTCCATGTCTTCAGGTGACATCTTGATCTGGTTGTATCCTGAAAATCCATCCATGAAGGAGAATACCGAGAACTGAGCCGTGTTATCCACCAATACATCAATGTGAGGTAATGGGAAGTCATCTTTCGGGCTGGCTCTGTTCAGATCCCGGTAGTCGACACACATCCTTACTTTGCCGTCTTTCTTAGGCACAGGTACTATGTTAGCAACCCACGGCGGGTAGCTAGTTACGGCAAGGAACCCGGCGTCCCATTGCTTTTGTACCTCCTCCTTGATTTTCATAGCCATGTCTGGGCGAGTACGGCGCAGCTTCTGTTTGACTGGCGGGCATTCTTCTCTTAAAGGCAGCTTGTGCACGACAATATCAGTATCCAACCCTGGCATATCTTGGTAAGACCAAGCAAACACATCTACATACTCTTGAAGCAGGTCAACCAGTTGTCTCTTCACTAAGTCTTGCAGGCAGGCCCCGATTTTAACTTCTTTCACGTCTTCATCTGTACCAAGATTAATCACTTCAACCTCCTCCTGGTGAGGAGTAATAACCTTTTCCTCTTGTCTTAACAACCTGGCTAGCTCTTCAGGAAGCTCATATTCTTCTTCAACCCCTTCATCAGCTTGATTGATTGGATTGTCAAAGTCATACGAAGTCATAGCCGTGTTGTTGTCGGTGCTGTCTGGAAGGCACTCTCTGCAAGGGTTAAGTTTGTTCATTTTAGTGATTTGATTTTAATCTTTATTTAGAAAAGTGAAATGAAGTTGTCATTTTGAAAACACCGCCATTTATTTTTTGTACAAAAAGAAAAATGGAAAAATAGTGAACGAAAAGAAAAAGACTCGTTTGCAAAAAGATGTCTGATATTTCATTAATTAATCTTGTTTGCACAAAAAGTACAGATGGCCCGATTACAAAATGAGTCTTGTCATCTTGGGCAAGATGCAAGACTTTGATGCATGCTTATAAAAATACAGGAAATAATAATTACTCTGCATGAGTAACTCTTATAATTTCCTGGGAAGACCAGTTCGAGATACTGCTCCCCGGGATCTTTGGACGAATCCAGCTTTCCAGGTTGCGTTCCTCTTCCAGCTCGTCTTCCAGACAGTTGATAGCATCAGGGGTAAGCATCCCCCCACTCACAAAATTGGGCTCTTTCGCAGCCGCTGCTTGATCTTGTTGAGTTGGTTTGTAACCCAACCCAAATCTGTCTTCTTTCTTCTTCACCGGTAGTAGCTTGCCCCAGCCTTGGGCAGTTCCTTCCTCAACAACCTTCCGGGCTTGTTGGTATGATGATATTGAAGTACCAGGCACAGCAGATGTTTCATTCACATTCAAAGCTTCAAACCCCTGGCTCATTGTTTCATGGATCTCCCCATCCATCTCAATGTACTTATAGGTTGCCAGGTGGCTGACAAAAATGTCCTCCTCTCCGCAGATTGTAACGATTTGACCCTCCCACTCATATTTTAACTTCTGGTGAAGGGTAGAGGTCACGGCGCCAGCAGCGTGAATCCATGGCCTACCCAATAAACAGCTGTAGGCGGGCTGTATATCCATCACGTAGAAGATAGTTGTGAAAGTCTGTGGGCCAATCGTTACGGGTAATTCAATCTCTCCCAGAACCGATCTCTTTGAACCATCAAAGGCTCTTACCACCAGGTTGCTGGGTCTCAACGCCAATCCGTCATATTCTAGCTTCACCAGGGCCTTCTTAGGTAAGACATTGAGGGATGACCCCGTGTCTACCAGTACATGGGAAAGGACAGCACCTTTGCATTCCATGGTTATGTGCAAGGCTTTGTTATGGTTGCGGCCTTCCGCTGTCAAATCAGTATTGGTGAATCCTAGTCCGTGACTAGCATTAACATTTCCCACTACAGCTTCCAGCTGATTGACAGTGATCTCTTCAGGCACGTAAGCTGCGTGCAGGACTTTGAGTAGTGCATTCCGATGGGCTTCGGAGCACATAAGCAATGATAGGATTGAGATCTTGGAAGGCGTCTGATGAAGCTGATCCACTATTTTATAATCACTCTTTTTGATGATTCGCATGAACTCATCAACCTCTTGATCGAATGGTGTTTTCAAAGCTTCCTTAACAGCTTGATCTTCCTGCACAGGGCTCTTCCCTTTTGCCTTGGCAGCAGCTTCTGCTTCGGTAGTGGGTCTCTGAATTTGTGGAGCGAAAAGACGTCCGCTTCGAGTGAAGCCTCCGCCTCCGCCCACATTGTCAATTTGTAGTGCAGGGGTCGATGATTCAAAAGTGATTCTTTGTCCTTCACAGTACAGGTCAGAGCCGTAATGCCACGGGATGGCATTGCTGCTTTCATAAGGTACTGGTCCAGGCACCGTGATGGTGACTGGACTGACTGCAGCTGCGGAAGGAATTGTGATAGTTTGCGGATCGTAATAAATTGTAACTGGTGCTCTGATGGGAGCAGCACCTTCTGAATTGTAGGCAGAGTTGTTTTCAGGATCATAGAATATGGTGACAGTCGAGACATCTTCATGATTTGTTGTTGGTGTTGTAGGAGACATGGTTGGAAGAAAGGATGTTGTTGTTGTAGGAGGTTCAAAATGGAGTGAAGCTGAAGTTGTAGCAGGAAAATTTGTTGAAAACTGATCAGTTGAGAAGACAGATGAAGTACTTGTTGATGAAGCCGAAGAATTGTCGGGAACGATGGTTGCTGCAGTTGTAGGAGGTTCCGAAACCGTTGCTGGTGAGATTGCTGGATTTGTTGGAAATGATGTGGTGATCTGAAGCTGGCCACTCTGGATTAGGCCATCTATGCCATTCCTCAAGTTATCGCACCCATTTACCGAGATATTGCAGTAAGCACAACCCAACTCACACCCCGGGAACATTTGACATTCCAGGAGTTGAGCCTTGATTTCTACCAACGGTGTCCGGATCTGACCCACACTGGTTATTAAATAAGACGGTTTGTCTTCTTCAATAGCGTTAATTCTAGGACCACCGTGGTTCGGCATCGGGTTCTTATTGACATTGGGTGGTGGTGCGAAATTTAGAGCTTTTGAGTCTACCAGGTCTTGTACCTTCATATGCAGGGCTCTGCACTTTTCTGTACTGTGGCCAGGTGCGTTTGAATGAAAAGCACACCTAGCATTGGAGTCATAGTTCCTGGGTAGACTGTTGGGATCTGGAGGTGCCAGCGTCCTTAGCTCAACTAGGTTGAGTTTCAGGAGTTGTGGCAGCAATGTAGCATATGGCATAGGAATCGGATCGATCACCCTATTAGCTTGAGATGGCCTCTGCTGAAATGGCCTTTGTTGACTGTTGTTGTTGGTGTTGCTGTTGTAATTTCTTGGAGGATACTGATTTTGTTGATGGTACTGAGGTTGCTGCTGGTAGTTTTGTTGCGGAGGTTGATAGATTGGCTGAGGATGAGCCGGAGCAGGAATGGTGACTGCTGCTATTGACCTGTGAACAAATTGGGGCCTGCCCCTGCTGGTGTGGATGGCATTGGTCTCGCCAGTTCTCCTTGGGCCTGCAAAAGGCTTTCTTGCATTACTGGACGAGCTTGCACCGTTGTCTGAGATCTTACCCATCTTCAATAGGCTTTCAATTCTCTCTCCCGCTATGACAACATCTGCAAAGCTAGTGGAAGAGAAAGCAGCCAGCCTGTCAATATAAGTTCCCTGAAGGGTGTTCATGAACATATCTGCCATTTCCCGTTCAGACATAGGTGGTTGAACAGCAGCAGCCAGTTGCCTCCATCTCTGTGCATATTCTCGGAAACTTTCCCTTGACGACTGTGACATTCCCATTAGGAGAGTCCTGTTGGGTGCCATATCTAAGTTATACTGATACTATCTGATGAAGGCCTCTGCCAGGTCCTTCCAGCATCTAATAGTTGCCCTTGTCAAGTGAGAGTACCATTCTCTTGACGCTCCAGTTAAGCTGTCTTCGAAATAGAACATCTAGAGCTTCTCATCCATTGTATAGGCCTTCAGCCTTCCCAGAAATGACTGTAAATGAGTCCGGGGGCATGAAGTCCCGTCGTATTTTTCAAAGCACGGAGGCTTAAACTTGTGGGGAATCCTGACCCCGTCTACCAAGCCCATATCCATGACATCGAATCCCAAAGAGTTTTGAGATTCTAAGGACCTCAACTTCTCAGCTATCTCATCCAACCTTCTATCATAGGCTTCTTCCCCAGCACCCATTACTGTAAACTGGTCCTCTTGGGGGTCTTCTTGAAGTACCCTAGCTGCGGTGGCAGTCCCTTGAACATTTGCCGGAATATTGACCTCAGGATGGAGGTGTGGCCCAAAGACAGGGGGATTAACATGAGGTTGTACCCTTTCGTTGTTGCTGGTGTCGGCAGTCCCTATATGTGGATCCTCTTGATTTTGCCTTTCTACCATGGCCCTCAATCTTTCCTGGCTTTGAGCCATGTTGTTCATAACTTCCATAAACTGAGTCATCTGCGTTCTCATTTCCAATCTTTCGTTTGCCATTTGATTTCTAACTTCTGCAAGGTCCTGCTGTACCTGATCCATTTGAATTCCCGGAAGGTTGTTTCGGGTTGGATAACGGTGCAGACGGTTGAGGGGAAATACCCGGCGCCTAGCAATAGTTCCTGATGCATCACAACAGAGGTTAGCAACAACAAAACCAAAACCTACAAAACAAACAAAAGGGTCAGCATGCAATGCAGTTATGCTTATTTGTTCTCAAGGTATCCGGTTTGGCCTTCAGTTTTGACCCTTCCAGACCCTTGAAGATGTTGTTGATGCTTCTTTCGAAGCGAACTCAGATGGAACACATATATTACAAAACAAAATGGTACATAGTTTGTCTTACAAATACAAGCCCTCTGAGGGGTCAAAATATTACAGGAAAACAAAAGTACACGGAAAGAAAACAACAACAAACAAATGGTCAAACACCGAGACCAAACTCATCCTCACGAACTTCCTTTAGAAGTGCTTCGGTCACAGGATCAGCCGGACGCTCCGTGAGATTCCTGATGAGGAGATTCCGGGTTGTAACAGCTGTAGTGAGCTTCTTGTGCTGAGCTTGGTCCTTTGACCTCTTCACTCCTGCTTTGATCTTCAGTTCTGATATCTCCCTCTGGGCTGCTGCCAGGGCTTCTTGTTGTCCTCTTGCACTAGCCTCTAGTTGCTCCATCTTGTCTTGAACTCCCTTGTCCTCCAGGGTACGAGCCTCGGTGATCCTGACCCACCGGGCTTGACTCTCCTTCAAATACAGGTCTGTTCTTGCTCTCTGGAACTGGGCTTCCTTGCAAGCATTCTTCAGAATTTGTTCTCCAGCCTTTGACTTGTTAATGTAATCCCCAGACTTCTCAATCTTAATCAGATGCTCCACTCTCAACTTCTCCAATCTCTCAATCTCCCTCATACTTTCACTCCTCTCCCGGAGGGTCTTCTGCAAGGCCTGGGTTAGCTTCTCATTCCTCTCCTTCAAGCTCTCAAACTTTTCCAAACTGATAGTGGCAGGGGGTGGTGAAGATGATTCAGGCATATCTTCTATAGTAAAGGGCATCCTAGAGAATTGGGCCCTAGCACGGGACCATTCATAATATTGTGCTGATGCCACATTGCTGCACTTCCCCAAAATGGTTATTCCCTTAGTTTGAACATTATCCCAGGCCCAGGCAGCCTGTCTAACAATAGCCAAATTAATCTTGTTCTCACAATAGAGAGTCTCAACCAAGTCCTGTGCCTTAGGAGTGTGGACCAGTGCATAGCCCAGTTGTATTTTGAACAGCAGAGGGTTGTAATTGATACTACCCTTAACTCCTATCAAAGGCACATTGGGAAAATGCCCACAGCTGGTGATGATATCCCTGCCCTTGGTGCTTTGAGTGCACCATCTGATATCTGCTGAAGTTAGAGCAGTGAGTCTCTTAGCCCAGTTGCTCTGCTGATGAGGATTTAGAAATGCATCTGTCCTGGGTAGATGCTTGAGAAGCCAAGTGTGGAACAATGGAGCACAACACCTCACTAACCTTCCCCTCTGCTTTTCATTCCTCTGATGCACTGAATAGTAGAGATCCCCTAATAAAGTGGGCACTGGGTTCTTCAAGATGAACAGATGGATTGCATTCTTGCTAATGAATCGAGGCTCATCTGCAAACAATACAATTCCATATATGCTCAAAGCCAACAAGGCACAAACAGCCTTCCACTCTCCTAAAGAAGCTTTCAGGGTAGCTTGAGAGATCAAGAAATCCAGATGGAAGCCAGGGATTCCAGCTTTGGAAGTCATATGTTGCTCAATCAGGACAGGTTCCAGATGCAGAGCCTTTGCTACCTCTCCATTACTAGGAAAGACCATCTCAGGGTTGAAAGGGATTCCACCCCTGATAGGCATACCCATCAATGAAGAGTACTCTTCCAATAGAGGGCCCAGCTGAAAGTCTTGGAAAGTGAAACATCTCAGTGGGGGATCATAAAACTGAATGCAGGTGTGGATCAGGCTTCTCTGTGATGGGTCCAGATCCATAACCATATCAAGTATATCTCCATAACTTTCCCTGAACAATGGTATGTGATCTGGAATGATCAGGGTTCGAATCCTCCTGATGTCTGATAGCTCTGGCTGGAAAAAGTGATAGGTGATGTTGCTCTTTTTAGGAACCATGATGCTGAGACTGAGTAGACACAGGTGCTGATGATAATACTGAAGAAGTGGGCCACTGACTGGCTGGTGCAGGTGATAACTGAAGCAGATAGCTGATGAAGACAAGTCAATACTGAAGATGGGGTCAAAACCAAAACCAAATGAAGATGGATACCCTGAAACACAAATAAGCAAATGTCAATATGATGCAATGATTATGTATGCCAATGATATGCAAGGGTCTGTGACTGAGCTGGATCTGATCAAATGCCCTGATATAGGTCCAAGTGTGTTCAAGAATTCCAGATGGAGGTCTATAAATCCAGTAACCAAGGTGGGGGACTCAAATAAAGAGCCACATGTCCAGGGTTTAGAATCACAAGAACTGACCCAAAATGGAGTACTCTTAAACAATCAAAGTAACAGGGTATTCTGAGGTCAAGGTACCTGCAAACCTGTAAACAGCCCAACCCCCTCACAGGTGATGTTCTAAAACAAGGATCCTCAGACTTGGATCAGTTATGAGAAGTGTAAACACTTCTAACCCGGAGGTACAGTGTTTACAACAACCATAAAAGTTCCTCCTCTAATTCACCTCAGTTTCTGAAGGTCAATACTAATGGTCATCCAGACTTAGCAGGCTTCCCAGATAGCCCTAGCATTGCAGGAAATCCGCAACACAGAGTTCTCAAGAAGAAACCCATATCTGAACCGTGTTTCATATTCCCGCACCAGACCGAGATGGAATGGGAAAGAATATGATTCACTCTATCCTAGGTGTCACTCAGGTCCCAGGTATAGGACCTTAACTCTCAATAGAACCCCCCCCCCCACCAAAGCAAAACCAGATCCAGCCAGCAGCATGACAGTATGATATATGTAAAGCAGTAAAGAAAGTAATAAAACAAACTGTACATAAAGCAAAAATAAAACATATACAAACACAAATAAGCACATAACACCCCCAATAAACACAAATCAATCAAGCGCTAGGAGGAACCCACAAAAAGAACCAGAACCCCTGGTTGCAGTATAAGGGTCCCCAGCAGAGTCGCCAAGCTGTCGCTCCCGATAAATGAAGCAGGGTCAAATAAGGGTACAGACGCGAACGGTCGGCGAGAGGGACAATGAGAACACACAGCAGTGAACTCACTGGAAAAGAAAAGAGTCGCCAGCTAGGCATTTTTATCCCGGAGGAAAGGCAATGCTGCATAGACCTAGGAAAAGATAGATAAGACGGTTTGCGAACCAGAGAGACTGAGAAAGGGGGTTGGTTACAACCTGGGAAGGTATTAGCACCCAGATTGACCGCCGTACTCGATGGGATCCACGCTTAAAAGATTTGTGTTTTAAAGGGGTAGTGTCAGTGCAATTTGTGTATAGAATAGCTGGAAAAGATGTACAGGTGTCAGTGTAAAAGAAGTGCAAGGTGTGATATACAGTGTCAGTGTAAGGACAAAGGATAAGATGCTCAAGACCACGAGGCTAAAAGAATAATGCTGGAAAGAGGGGGAATATACAGGGACTTTTGTTCGATAACTGTTGAGTTATGCCTACGTATCCTCTCGTGCAATGAGGAAGTCAGAACACCGTAGTTCGACCCAAAGAGACTGAAGGATGAATTGACTTGTGAACTGCTTGCTTGTCAATGCTCAAGTGTATGACCTGTCTGGCTCAGGTGCAAACTGTCTTGCATTAGACGGAAGAAGCAAGTTCTCGTTTATGAGTGAAGGTGATGAGAAAAGAATCCCGGAGGAGACGATTATTGTTTTTTTTGTATTTTCAGTCTTTTATTGCTTTTTGAAGTTTGTCATAAGTTAATGAGCTTAAGCCTAAACCAATGGGTTAGTAAACTCATCACATCTTCCCTCTGATTAGGGGTAATGAGAATACCTTAAGTGTGAAGTCAGCTTCTCACACTTAATCTCCTTTGATATAGAATCAAGATCATTAACCTACTTGTGGTTATTTAGATGTTTTTGTTGTTTTTGTTTAGTGTTAAGTAATGAGGTTAAGCCATAATCAGGGATTAAACAGACTCATTACACCATCCTAATAGAAGGATAATAGATGAGAATGTTTAAGCTGAGGAAAGCTCCTCAAGTTAATCCATGATTAGGGATTAAACTCATGACAAAACAAACCTTTATTAAGTGGATTTTATTTAATGGTATGATGATGAAGTGATTTTTATGATTTGTAAGACAACTTGAGGGGGACTTGTCCATTAACACTAGGGTTAGTCCTTCTTAACCAATTAAGGAAGAATTAGAACCCTAATGCAAGGCCCAAGTTACAAGTGTGATGTCTTGATGATTATTAAGTGGATTGATTAAGAGATTTAAACACATTAAGGGTTTAACACTTAGGATTAAAGTTATACACTCCATCCTAAGAGAAGGATGCAGGCATAAGCTTAATCACAAAGCCTTAAAGCCTTTAGGGTTTAGTCCCTGATTATGAGATGAGAAGAGAGAACTCAAAGAGACACAAAGGTAAAACTAAGTGGGGTGACTAATCAAAACCCTAATCATTGTCATGCTTGGTTGTTCCTAAGGTTTGTGAGGTTTACAAGAGCAATCTTCAAAGAGAACCACCAGGATGCAGATGAACTGGATCAAGAGAAATAAAGTGACTTGCTTCATTCAAGAAGTCCAGTCACTTGAAGAAAGAAAGTGGGAAGAAGAAGAATGAGCAAGCTCAATCTCAAACACAAACAAAAATGCAGCAATGGATGCAAGAGAGATGAAAAGAAAAGTCATGAGAAGTGAAGGCAAATTCACTTCTCAAATTCACTTACCACCTGAAATGTTAGAAAGAAATGCAATGCAATGCAAAGTGGGATGAGATGACATGATGATAAACAAAACCAGAAACATGTTGATGATGAAAATGATGCTATGAGGTGCTACAAACATGAGGCAACATATGGAGATGATCATACAAGTTCATGAATGCCAGAGAAGCAACTTAGGAACCATGAACACACATGAACAGTTATGAGATGCAAATGACATACAATCATGGCAAATACATGATGCAATGATCAAACATGCTTCTAATATGTCTTAAGATGTCTAATGAACCAAATGGATGCATAAAATGTCATGGCAAGTCATGTTATGCAAACAAATGCAAGATGAATGCAAAAGGAAGCCCAAATTAGGGTTTATGAATCAAACAACAATCAAAAACCAAAAACAGAAGCAAACCCTAAGATAAAAAATGGAAAAGGCCACACAAAGAATCCCTAAACCTATAATAAACCAATGTCCAAAGGGGAGGTCTTAACTCTCAACCAATCTCAAGTTATGATTTTTCTAAGATTTTAGGGTTTTTAGGGTTCTTAAACAAAAGAAATGCCAAACAAATTGAAAATGAGGAATCAAATCATGACCATTTAATCCTAGAAACTACATGCTAAACACAATGCAATGCAAAAAGAACCAATGTCCAACTCTTCATAGATAGGCAGAAATGATTTTTTGAACTTAGGATCAAAATAATGCACAAAAATGATTTTTATTAAATGAAAAATTCTCAAAATGCATCAAGATCAAAAAAGAAATTTGGTTTAAAGGTTGGACAATGTTTCTAAATGTCTTAGAACATTTCATGAATTTTTTGGTGATTTTTAAATACCTAAAAGTATTTTTAATAAATTAATTTCCATTAATCAATTAAAAATAATCTTTTAAATATTCAAAAATACTTTTTTAATGATAAAAAATAAAATGAAAATATTTTGGTGTCATAAAAATTATTAAAACCCATGAGAAAAATTTTCATGATTTTTAGACATTTTTTACTATTTTTAATAAATTATGCAAAACAAATGAAAAGAAAATGAAAATAAATGAATTTTAAATGAATTAATGAGAAGTCAGCTAATCCTAGGGACCAGATTCAAAGTTACACGCGCGGGAGTTGACAGCGCGCCACATCTCACGGCCAGAATTCAAATTTCACTAATCAATGCTTATGCCCTAATCTTGCGCGCCACATCTCTTGGTGAAATCCACTCTACTTGGCCTCCTGATGATCCTTGAATGCTTAGGAAGAGTTTATGTTGGCTGGATGAAGAGTTTGAGTAACTTCTGCTCAAGCTCAGTTGAACATGGCAATGGTGATTCAGGTTGTTTCTGGCAAGGGTGAAGGGTTGTTTGTGGTCCAAATGATGAGTAGAGAAGGTTTATGGAGTTTGTTTGGATGTTTGTGAGCTGTGGAGAGAGTTTCGAATGAAACTGCAAGTTGGAATGAAAATGGTGAAGTGGTGTTATGGCTTGTTTCAGGCTTGGTCCTTGGTTGCTTTTGACTCAATGAGACATGGTGAGATGATTGGTGAAAATGGTTTGGATGTTTGAAGTCTGGGCAGAGAGATTCGAAGAAGTTTGCAAAAGGGAGTGTGTTTGAGTATGTGATGCTTGAGAGTGTTTCAGCCTTGCCTCCTCTATCAAATGGCTTGCAAATGGATAGTATATTTTAATCCAAGTGGTCAGATGATTTGACATGGCCTACATTGATTGGTAAGTTTGCTTTTGCTCAAAGTCCACCTTTTGTGTAAGAGAAGTATGGCTTGGTATCTAGGCTAGTACAAAGCATGGGCTGCGCAGCAAGGGTGAGGGGAAAGGCTAGCCAAAGTCAGCATCCAATGTTGCAAGTTGTAGGAAGTGTGATGAGTGTTTTTGCAACTTGTTACTTTTTGAAACTTCATGAGAAAAGTCTTGTTACACAAACCATAACCATGTGAAACCTTGGTCCAATTCTGATTTTTAGGTCACATAGAATGTTTGTGTAATGGTTTGAAGTGAATTAGAAGTTACAAATGGCATTGGTTCATGGTTTTGCAAAATTCTCATTTGGTGCACATCTTGAAAATCAATGATTTTTACCAACTTTGTCACACCATAACTTTTGATCCAAGAAGAATTTGGTCATGTTCTTGTACTTTTTGAAAAGGGAAAGATGTAATCTACAACTTTCATGACCAAAGTTTTTCCATTTGAAGCATTTTTGGATCAAGAATCAAGGCTTGAAAAATGACCTAAAATGAAGCATTCTTGAAAAGTCAACTATGCCCAAAAAGTCAACACTTGCAAAAACTCCAAATTCTTGATTTTTGTGGACTTCAACCTTCTTCCATGATCAAATAAAGATCATATACACTCAAAATGATGAAGATCAACCATTGGTTGGGTCATTGGGGGCCTCAGATGCCCTGATTTTACACTGACTTGTCTGAAAAGTCAACCCTTGATCAGATGACTTCCCCATGGAATTTCTTCATGAAAATTGATATGCACACTCCCTATACCATATAGAGACCAATGGAAACAAGAATGACCAAAAAATTTGGAGTTATGGCCTCTGAAACCAAAACCCTAATTTTAGGTCAACTGTGCAGTCAAACTTGGCTCTGCATCCCTACCAAACCCAGTTCTTGTGATTCTTTGGAATTTTTGACTTTGAGAGGATGTAATATGATACAAGAACACATATGGACCCCTTTGAAGTGATTGGTTGCCCTTGGGGTGGCTCAAGAGGCTCTTGGATAGCTCAGGCCACAAACCCTAGGTGCAGATGACTTAGAATCTATGCAGTGAATCAAAAAATGAGATGTGAGATGATATGATTGTGTTTATGCATATGAGATGATCACAAGCCATGGTGTGAATGGGTGAGGGAAAATTTGGGGTGTTTACAAGAAGCTTATGATAGAAGATTGGATGAGATAGCTGAGAAGTTGAGATCCTTAGAGTCTCAAAACTCTTTGGGCTTTGACGTCATGGACATGGGCTTGGTAGACGGGGTCAGGATCCCCCATAAGTTCAAGCCTCCTTGTTTTGAAAAGTACAACGGGACTTCATGCCCCCGGACTCATTTACAATCATTTCTGGGAAGGCTGAAGGCCTATACTATGGATGAGAAGCTCTGGATGTTCTATTTCGAAGACAGCTTGACTGGAGCCTCAAGAGAATGGTACTCTCACCTAACAAGAGCAACTATTAGATGCTGGAAGGATTTGGCAGAAGCCTTCATCAGACAGTATCAGTACAATCTAGACATGGCACCCAACAGGACCCTCCTAATGGGAATGTCACAGTCTTCAAGGGAGAGTTTCCGAGAATATGCCCAGAGATGGAGGCAATTGGCTGCTGCTGTTCAGCCACCTATGTCTGAAAGGGAAATGGCAGACATGTTTATGAACACCCTTCAGGGAACCTATATTGACAGGCTGGCTGCTTTCTCTTCCACTAGCTTTGCAGATGTTGTCATAGCTGGGGAAAGAATCGAAAGCCTGTTAAAAATGGGTAAGATTTCCGACAATGGTGCCAGCTCGTCCAGTAGTACAAGAAAGCCTTTTGCAGGCCCGAGAAGAACCGGCGAGACCAACGCCATCCACACCAACAGGGGTAGGCCCCAATATGTTCAAAGGTCAATAGCAGCAGTCACCATTCCTGCTCCAGCTCATCCTCTACCAGTCTATCAACCTCCGCAGCAAAACTATCAGCAACAACCTCAGTACCACCAACAAAATCAGTATCCTCCAAGAAATTACAACAACAGCAACACCAACAACAACAGTCAACAAAGGCCATTTCAGCAGAGGCCATCTCAAGCTAATAGGGTGATCGATCCAATCCCTATGCCATATGCTACCCTACTGCCACAACTCCTGAAACTCAACCTAGTTGAGCTAAGGACGCTGGCACCTCCAGATCCCAACAGTCTACCCAGGAACTATGACTCCAACGCTAGGTGTGCCTTCCATTCAAACGCACCTGGCCACAGTACAGAAAAGTGCAGAGCTCTGCATATGAAGGTACAAGACCTGGTAGACTCAAAAGCTCTGAATTTCGCACCACCACCCAATGTCAATAAGAACCCGATGCCAAACCACGGTGGTCCCAGGATTAACGCTATTGAAGAAGACGAGCCGTCTTATTTAATAACTAGTGTGGGCTAGATCAGGACACCGTTGGTGGAAATCAAAGCTCAGCTCTTGGAATGTCAAATGTTCCCGGGGTGCGAGTTGGGTTGTGCTTACTGCAATATCTCAGTAAATGGGTGCGATAATTTGAGGAATGGCATAGATGGCCTTATTCAGAGTGGCCAGCTTCAGATCACCACATCATTTCCAGCAAATCCAGCAATCTCATCAGCAACGGTTTCAGAACCTCCTACAACTGCAACGACTATTGTTCCTGACAATTCTTCGGCTTCATCAACAAGTACATCATCTATTATCTCGACTGATCAGTTTTCAACAAATTTTCCTGCTACAACTTCAGCTTCACTCCATTTTGAACCTCCTACAACAACAACATCCATTCTTCCAACAATGTCTCCTACAACACCAGCAACTAATCACGAAGACGTCTCAACTGTCACCATATTCTACGATCCTGAAAACAACTCCGCCTACAACTCAGAAGGTGCTGCTCCCACTAGAGCACCAGTTACAATTTATTACGATCCACAGACTATCACAGTTCCTTCAACAGCTGCAATCAGTCCAGTCACCATCACGGTGCCTGGACCAGTACCCTATGAAAGCAGTAATGCTATCCCCTGGCATTACGACTCTGACCTGTACTGTGAAGGACAAAGAATCACTTTTGAATCATCAACCCCTGCACCACAAATTGACAATGTGGGCGGAGGCGGAGGCTTCACTCGAAGCGGACGTCTTTTCGCTCCACAAATTCAGAGACCCACAGCCGAAGCAGAAGCTGCTGCCAAGGCAAAAGGGAAGAGCCCTGTGCAGGAAGATCAAGCTATTAAGGAAGCTTTGAAGACACCATTCGATCAAGAGGTTGATGAGTTCATGCGAATCATCAAAAAGAGTGATTATAAAATAGTGGATCAGCTGCATCAGACGCCTTCCAAGATCTCAATCCTATCATTGCTTATGTGCTCCGAAGCCCATCGGAATGCACTACTCAAAGTCTTGCACGCAACTTACGTGCCTGAAGAGATCACTGTCAATCAGCTGGAAGCAGTAGTGGGAAATGTTAATGCTAGTCACGGACTAGGGTTCACCAATACTGATTTGACAACGGAAGGCCGCAACCACAACAAAGCCTTGCACATAACCATGGAATGCAAAGGTGCTGTCCTTTCCCATGTGCTGGTAGACACGGGGTCATCCCTCAATGTCTTACCTAAGAAGGCCCTGGTGAAGCTAGAATATGACGGATTGGCGTTGAGACCCAGCAACCTGGTGGTAAGAGCCTTTGATGGTTCAAAGAGATCGGTTCTGGGAGAGATTGAATTACCCGTAACGATTGGCCCACAGACTTTCACAACTATCTTCTACGTGATGGATATACAGCCCGCCTACAACTGTTTATTGGGTAGGCCATGGATTCACGCTGCTGGCACCGTGACCTCTACCCTTCACCAGAAGTTAAAATATGAGTGGGAGGGTCAAATCGTTACAATCTGCGGAGAGGAGGACATTTTTGTCAGCCACCTGGCAACCTATAAGTACATTGAGATGGATGGGGAGATCCATGAAACAATGAGCCAGGGGTTTGAAGCTTTGAATGTGAATGAAACATCTGCTGTGCCTGGTACTTCAATATCATCATACCAACAAGCCCGGAAGGTTGTTGAGGAAGGAACTGCCCAAGGCTGGGGCAAGCTACTACCGGTGGAGAAGAAAGAAGACAGATTTGGGTTGGGTTACAAACCAACTCAACAAGATCAAGCAGCGGCTGCGAAAGAGCCCAATTTTGTGAGTGGGGGGATGCTTACCCCTGATGCTATCAACTGTCTGGAAGACGAGCTGGAAGAGGAACGCAACCTGGAAAGCTGGATTCGTCCAAAGATCCCGGGGAGCAGTATCTCGAACTGGTCTTCCCAGGAAATTATAAGAGTTACTCATGCAGAGTAATTATTATTTCCTGTATTTTTATAAGCATGCATCAAAGTCTTGCATCTTGCCCAAGATGACAAGACTCATTTTGTAATCGGGCCATCTGTACTTTTTGTGCAAACAAGATTAATTAATGAAATATCAGACATCTTTTTGCAAACGAGTCTTTTTCTTTTCGTTCACTGTTTTTCCATTTTTCTTTTTGTACAAAAAATAAATGGCGGTGTTTTCAAAATGACAACTTCATTTCACTTTTCTAAATAAAGATTAAAATCAAATCACTAAAATGAACAAACTTAACCCTTGCAGAGAGTGCCTTCCAGACAGCACCGACAACAACACGGCTATGACTTCGTATGACTTTGACAATCCAATCAATCAAGCTGATGAAGGGGTTGAAGAAGAATATGAGCTTCCTGAAGAGCTAGCCAGGTTGTTAAGACAAGAGGAAAAGGTTATTACTCCTCACCAGGAGGAGGTTGAAGTGATTAATCTTGGTACAGATGAAGACGTGAAAGAAGTTAAAATCGGGGCCTGCCTGCAAGACTCAGTGAAGAGACAACTGGTTGACCTGCTTCAAGAGTA
The DNA here is from genome assembly GCA_963966055.1 of Lathyrus aphaca. Lineage (NCBI taxonomy): Eukaryota > Viridiplantae > Streptophyta > Magnoliopsida > Fabales > Fabaceae > Lathyrus > Lathyrus aphaca. The sequence goes on from OZ014521.1 coordinate 312,288,954, forward strand.
TGTAGATGTGTTTGCTTGGTCTTACCAAGATATGCCAGGGTTGGATACCGATATTGTCGTGCACAAGCTGCCTTTAAGAGAAGAATGCCCGCCAGTCAAACAGAAGTTGCGCCGTACTCGCCCAGACATGGCTATGAAAATCAAGGAGGAGGTACAAAAGCAATGGGACGCCGGGTTCCTTGCTGTAACTAGCTACCCACCGTGGGTTGCTAACATAGTACCTGTGCCTAAGAAAGACGGCAAAGTAAGGATGTGTGTCGACTACCGGGATCTGAACAGAGCCAGCCCGAAAGATGACTTCCCATTACCTCACATTGATGTATTGGTGGATAACACGGCTCGGTTCTCGGTATTCTCCTTCATGGATGGATTTTCAGGATATAATCAGATCAAGATGTCACCTGAAGACATGGAGAAGACAACCTTCATCACACCCTGGGGCACGTTCTGTTACAAGGTGATGTCATTCGGACTGAAGAACGCTGGTGCCACATATCAACGGGCTATGGTGACATTATTCCACGATATGATCCATAAGGAAATAGAGTGTTATGTGGATGACATGATTGCCAAGTCCCTTACTGAAGAAGATCACCTGGTGAATCTGCTGAAGCTGTTCAAGCGTCTGAGGAAGTACCAATTGAAGTTGAACCCCAACAAATGCACATTCGGGGTACGATCTGGTAAGTTGCTGGGCTTTATTGTAAGCGAGAAGGGGATTGAAGTTGACCCTGATAAAGTCAAAGCCATCCAAGAGATGCCTGCACCGAAAACGGAAAAGGAAGTTCGAGGGTTCTTAGGTCGATTGAACTACATCTCACGGTTCATATCTCACCTTACAGCAACCTGTGAACCCTTGTTCAAATTGTTGAGAAAAGAACAAACGGTCAGGTGGAATGAAGACTGCCAGAAGGCTTTTGACAAGATCAAAGAATACTTACAAGAACCTCCAATCCTTATGCCTCCAGTTGAAGGAAGACCTCTGATAATGTACTTGACAGTATTAGAAGAGTCAATGGGGTGTGTGCTGGGCCAGCATGACGAGTCTGGTCGAAAAGAGTATGCAATATACTACCTAAGCAAAAAGTTTACCGACTGTGAACAACGTTATTCACTGCTCGAGAAAACTTGCTGTGCTTTAGCGTGGGCTGCTCGCCGACTGAGGCAGTATATGTTGACCCACACTACCTTACTGATCTCAAAGATGGACCCAGTCAAGTACATATTTGAGAAGCCAGTGCTCACCGGACGGGTTGCAAGATGGCAAATGATTCTTACAGAATATGACATTCAATACACATCTCAGAAAGCCATCAAAGGCAGTGTATTGTCTGAATATCTTGCCGAGCAACCTATTGATGATTACCAGCCTATGAGGTTTGACTTCCCTGATGAAGACATCATGTTCATAAAAGCAAAAGATCATGAAGAGCCTGTTCACACTGAAGGGCCTGACCCGGAAGAAGAATGGACTATGATGTTTGATGGGGCTGTTAACATGAATGGCCGTGGTGTTGGTGCAGTACTCATTACACCTAAAGGAGTTCACGTGCCTTTCTCGGCAAAGCTCACTTTCAACTGCACTAACAACGAAGCTGAATACGAAGCTTGCATTATGGGTCTTGAGGAAGCCATTGACCTCAGGATCAAGACATTGACCGTATTCGGAGATTCAGCTTTGGTAGTCAATCAAACCAACGACAAATGGTACACACACCAGGATCATCTGATACCTTACAGGGATTATACAAGGAGGTTATTGACTTTCTTCACAACAGTCAAGCTCGAGTATATCCCTCGGGACGAGAATCAGTTTGCAGATGCTCTTGCTACCATTTCATCCATGATCAAAGTTCAAGCTGCTAACTTTGTACCTCAGATCTCAGTATCCAGACTTGACAGACCAGCATATGTGTTCGCAGCAGATGTTGTTAAGGATGATAAGCCTTGGTTCCATGACATTAAGTGCTTCTTGGAGGATCAAACATACCCACCTGGGGCATCTTCCAATGATAAGAAGACTTTGAGAAGGCTTGCTGGTAGTTTCTTTCTGAACCCTGATGGGTCTTTATACAAAAGGAACTTTGACATGGTACTCCTCAGATGTGTTGACAAGACGGAAGCAGATTTGTTGATGCATGAAGTGCACGAAGGATCTTTTGGTACCCATGCAGGAGGGCATGCCATGGCTAAGAAGTTGCTAAGGTCAGGTTATTACTGGATCACAATGGATGCAGACTGTTGTGCCTACGCCAGGAAATGCCACAAATGCCAGATCTATGCGGATAAAGTGCATGTACCTCCCAATCCTTTGAACATCATGTCTTCACCATGGCCCTTTGCCATGTGGGGCATTGACATGATTGGTAAGATTGAGCCAACTGCTTCAAATGGCCACAGATTCATCCTGGTCGCCATCGATTATTTCACCAAGTGGGTTGAAGCAGCCTCATATGCAAATGTCACAAGGCAAGTGGTAGCCAGATTTCTGAAAAGAGATATCATCTGTCGATATGGAGTTCCCGAGCGAATCATTACTGATAATGGTTCCAATCTAAACAATAAAATGATGGCAGAACTGTGCCGGGACTTCAAGATCCAACATCACAATTCTTCTCCTTACAGGCCAAAAATGAATGGCGCTGTTGAGGCAGCAAATAAAAATATCAAGAAGATTGTGCAGAAGATGGTAGTCACCTACAAAGACTGGAATGAGATGCTACCGTTTGCCTTGCATGGGTACCGCACGTCAATCAGAACATCCACTGGGGCAACACCGTATCAGCTTGTGTATGGTATGGAAGCAGTCCTACCAGTTGAAGTTGAATTACCCTCCTTGCGAGTGTTGATGGATGTCAAACTGAGTGAAGCAGAGTGGGTCAGGGCCCGATACGAACAATTGAGTCTGATTGAAGAGAAGAGATTGGCTGCAATCTGTCATGGGCAGTTATATCAAAAGAGAATGAAGAAAGCCTTCGATCAGAAAGTCAGGCACCGAGAGTACCAAGTGGGAGATCTTGTGCTGAAAAGAATCCTCCCCCCTCATACAGACCACAGGGGCAAGTGGACACCTAACTATGAAGGAACATTTGTGGTAAAGAAAGTTTTCTCTGGTGGAGCACTGATGCTCAGCACCATGGATGGTGAAGATTTCCCATCCCCTGTGAATTCAGATGCAGTTAAAAAATACTTCGCATAAAATGACCCGCTGGACACAAAAACAGAATGTAAGTCCAGGCAAAAATAGGGCATCCCGGCGAGTCAAAAACAGAATAAAAGACTCGGGCAAAAATAAGGGAAAATAAGTAAAAAATGTACACCCGCTGAGTTGAAAATCCGCATTGGACAGCTCAGGCAAAAATGGGTATCCCGATGGATTGAAAACCCGAAAGGGTGATCCATGCAAAATAAGGGAATAAGCGAACAACTGCATTCTGAGTTCGTATGTATCATCTACAACTTGGTAAGCTTCGAAAGGATTAAGCTTCTATCAGAATCAGCCTTCTTCAGTAAGCAAGACGAGAAGAACGTCATTGTCATAACAAGTCATAGCAGGAGAGGAAGCTCCTCAAGGCGTCATCAACACTGCCAGCATTTTGTTTCTCAATTTGTAACAATCTCCTCATTTCAGGAGATTTGTTTCTTTGATTGTATCTTGCCAATTCAGGGCACACAAATTAATAAAATCAGATTTTTCAGTCATGTCTCGTTTTGAATATTTTATTTTGCAAAGAATGTCTGATGTCTCTAAAAACTAATTGCATAAGAATACAGATGTTTTTCTTTAAGAAAATAAAAGAACACATGCTTACAGGGAATATACTTACTCTCGAAAGTATCCTAACTCCTATGACGGAATCCAGTAAGGGATATCTCGGGACCATTTGTGCGTTTCCTTATCTTTGCAGGATTGCAGGTATCCAGAGCGCAACTTGGGGCATGTAAGTTACATCTCAGCAAGCTGGCAAATCAACAAATAATCTCAGCATCCGAAATGCTCTATCCTCCAGCTGAGTGGCCAGCAACATTCCCCAGCTATAGTCCCATTTATTCTTCCTCAGCAGAAGGCAGAAGTCAGGGAATCATCTCCCCACAGAATCCTCAACCTCTATTCAGAAGAGCAGCGCGTGAAGGAGTCACAACAGAGTACAGAAGACTTCTACAGACCCCAGCTGGGTCTCATATTACAAGGATAGGTCAATCAGTGACCTATGTCCCCAAACAGATACATCTCCTCAGATCTACCAATGATCTCATCCCCAGCTGGGAGGTTTACTACAAACGGATCGATCGAAGATCTTCGTAGCAATGGGACCCGGATCCCGGTTTGGTACCTTTGCATAATCATAGCATTCGCATCATATTCACCCCCAAAGCGTAGCATTCCGTTTTAACACGGAGCATTGCGGAAAAAATCAAACACATAGCATAATCATAAGCCTTGATTTGAACCAACGCTTGTGAATAATAACCATTCATCAGAATACAGAATACTTTCCCCAAAATCCTCCCAGAGTCCCCAGCAAAAGCAGCTACCTCACAATTCACAAACACCAGTATATACTCATTTTGACACCCGTCCGTGCCATTTTTCCCCAGTAAAGTCACCTGAATACCCTTTACAAACAAGATCACCCGTATTACAGATACTTTCTGGCACCCGTCCGTGTCATAACTCCCAGCAGAAAGCCAAAGACATCATTTTTTGCACTCACATATACTTGTATATACACCTTCTCGACACCCGTCCGTGTCACATCCCCAGCGTAGTCGCTTACACTTTTACAATCAATATACTTGTTGATACTATACTCCTCCCCTTTCGACACTCGTCCGTGTCACCATCCCCAGCAGATAAACACCCATCTATACACCACTCATACTTGTTTTACTTATACAGATACTCGTCCGTATCTCATATACACCGTTTATATTCCCACAGATTCAACATTGGTCCATGTTCTCTGTTAACCAGTTGGTACTCGTCCGTACCATCATCTCAGAACATTGCGTCTAGTGTTTGTTTCTACATGATACTCGTCCGTATCATAGTCTTAAGGATGTTCGTCCGCATCTTTAATCCATACACCGTGTCAAACACTTGTGTCTTCTTGAATATAGATACTCGTCTGTGTCCACTATTCCCCAGAGGAATCCTCTCAGATTCAACACTCGTCCGTGTTCTCTGTTAACCAGTTGATACTCGTCCGTATCATCATCTTTGAACACATGTCAGTTTGTTTCTACCCGATACTCGTCCGTATCGTAGTCTTAAGGATGCTCGTCCGCATCTTTAATCTATACACAACATCTAAACACTCATACCCTTTGTTTCTTGGATGTGAACACTCGTCCGTGTTTAGTATTCCCCAGTAGATCGCAAACAAATTTTCCTTTTTATCTGACACTCGTCCTGTGTCATGATAAACCTGAGAGCAGTCGTACCCTGCTAGGTGGTCGTCCTCCACCTCTTGATGGTCGTCCTCCATCATGCTCATCCAATGGCCGTCCCCATTGTTGATTTTGGTTATCTGACATTCGTCCTATGTCATGATAAACCCTGAAAGCAGCCGTCCCCTGCTAGGTGGTCGTCCTCCGCCTCTTGATGGTCATCCTCCATCATGCTCGTCCGATGGCCGTCCCCATCGTTGACCTTTTATCCGATGGTCGTCCCCATCGTTGACCTTTTCTATCCGGCATTCGTCCTATGTCGCGATATTTTCGGCAGCCATACCCTGCCAGGTGGTCGTCCTCCACCTTTGATGGCCGTCCCCATCATATTTCTTTTATTCCCCAATAGAGCAGCCGTACCCTGCTAGGTGATCGTTCTTCACCTTTGATGGCCGTACCCCATCATCTGTTTATTTCATTTATTCTTTAACCCGATGGCCGTCCCCGTCGTGGTCCCTTTTCCTTTTTAACCTGATGGCCGTCCCCATCGTTGGTTACTTTGCTTTATGAACTTGATGGCCGTCCCCGTCATGTTTCATTAATTCCCAGAGAATCTCACTTTATCTTGATGGCCGTCCCCATCATAATTTGATTTTCCCCAGCTAGTCGGCCGTCCCCGTCTTGGCTTTACCTTTTATCCCCAGCATGTCGGCCGTCCCCGTCATTGCTTTGTTTTCCGCACTTTACAATATAATTTATTTTCCTTTTGCAATCTATATCCCTTTTCTTCTTCATTGCTGTGAGTGCAAATTTTGGACTGTCTTTGGTATTCAACCACAAGTTATCTTGTTTGCCTGTTAAGCTATCACTTACATCCTGCACAGCTAACTCATGTTTGAATAGGGGCAGCTGTAAACACCCCAAATTTGCCCTCACCCATTCACACCATGGCTTGTGATCATCTCATATGCATAAACTCAATCATATCATCTCATATCTCATTTTTGATTCACTGCATAGTTTATAAGTCATCTGCACCTAGGGTTTGTGATCTGAGCAATCCAAAAGTTTCTTGAGCCACTTCAAAGGCAACCAATCACTCCAAAGGGACCCATATGTGTTCTTGTATCATATTCCATCCTCTCAAAGTCAAGAATTCCAAGGAATCACAAGAACTGGGATTGGTGTGGATGCAGAGCCAGGATAGACTGCACAGTTGACCTAAAATTAGGGTTTTGGTTTCAGAGGCCATAACTCCAATTTTTTTGGTCATTCTTGTTTCCATTGGTCTCTATATGGTATAGGGAGTATGCATATCAAGTTTCATGAAGAAATTCCATGGGGAAGTCATCTGATCAAGGGTTGACTTTTTGGACAAGTCAGTGTAAAATCAGGGCATCTGAGGCCCCCAATGACCCAACCAATGGGTGATCTTCATCATTTTGAGTGTATATGATCTTTATTTGATCATGGAAGAAGGTTGAAGTCCACAAAAATCAAGAATTTGGAGTTTTTGCAAATGTTGACTTTTTGGGCATAGTTGACTTTTCAAGAATGCTTCATTTTAGGTCATTTTTCAAGCCTTGATTCTTGATCCAAAAATGCTTCAAATGGAAAAACTTTGGTCATGAAAGTTGTAGATTACATCTTTCCCTTTTCAAAAAGTACAAGAACATGATCAAATTCTTCTTGGATCAAAAGTTATGGTGTGACAAAGTTGGCAAAAATCATTGATTTTCAAGATGTGCACCAAATGTGAATTTTGCAAAATCATGAACTAATGCCATTTGTAACTTCTAATTCACTTCAAACCATTACACAAACATTCTATAGGCCCTAAAAATCAGAATTGGACCAAAGATTACATGTTTGTAGTTTGTGTAACAAGACTTTTTTCCATGAAATGCCAAAAGGTAACAACTTGCAAAACCACTCATCACACTTCACCAACTTGATGCATTGGATGCTGCACCTTGCTAGCCCTCTCACCTCATCTTGCTGCACCAGAACCATGCCTTGTACTAGCCTAGAACCAAGCCATACTTTCCTTACACAAAAAGTTGACTTTTGGCAAAAGCAAACATCCCAATCACCACAGGCCATGTCACATCCTCTGGCCACTTGGATTAAAATATACTATCCATTTGCAAGCCATTTCATAAAGGGAGCAAGGCTGAAACACTCTCAAGGAACACATTCACAAAAACACTCCCTTGTGCAAAAGCTTTCGAATCAGCCTCCACAAACTTCAAACATCCAAACCATCTTCACCAATCATCTCACCAGGTTCCATTAAGTAGAAACCACCAAGAGTCAGGCCTGGTTTGAGCAAGAACACCACATTGCCATTTCTCACCTCAACTTGCAGTTTCATTCGAAAATCTCTCCACAGCCCACAAACATCCAAACAAACTCCATAAACCTTCTCTACTCATCATCTGGACCACAAACAACCTTTCACCCTTGCCAGAAATAGCCAGAATCATCATTGCCATGTTCAACTGAGTTTGAGCAGAAGTTACTCAAACTCTTCATCCAGCCAATATAAATTTCTCCTGAGCACTCAAGCATCATCAAGAGGTCATAAGGAGTAGATTTCATCAAGAGAGGAAGTCAGAAAGTAGCTGGAGTGAAAGCTTCGAATCTCAGGTAGCTCAAGAACTTTTTTTCCAGAAATGGATTTTTAAGTTCTAAACTTGTTCTACATGTCTTCCTGATCATGAATATGCTTTTAGTTTTTGAAATGGTGATGAAATGAGAGTTTAATTGATCTCTGAAACTCAGTTGACCTAATTTTTGTTTGCTTCGATTCAGCCTTGTTAGGAAATATAAATTTGTTTTGATTAGGGGTTTTGGTTCGTGAGTGAGTGGGGATCATTTCCCAGTTTTTAGATTTCGTTTTAGTTAGGTTTTTAGAGTTTTGGGGATTCTCAGGGGGGATGCTGTCCGGAGAAGACGACCGGAAGTCTTCTCCGGCAGCCTGAATGTCATTATGCCCTAATCCAGTCATTAACTCCCATTTGAATTTCGTGCGTTGGATTGGGTTGACTAGTTGACTTCCCGCGTGGATGGAAGGCTCAGATTCATTTGATTAGCCCTAATTCATTTAATTAGTTTAATTAATTCGTATTTAGGTTAATTGGCTCAGATGCAACCCCAGCCGTCCAGATGCGCGCTGGTCAACCAATTTAAACCTAGGATTCATCTCATCCCTCCATTCTGATTACTTTCCTTTTATTTTAATTTATTTTCATTTCTTTTTCATTTAACTTGCATAATTTACTTAAAATAGTAAAAAATGTGTAAAAATTATGAAACTTTTTCTCATAAGTTTTATTAATTTTTATGACACAAAAATATTTTCATTTTTATTTTTACCATTAAAAAAGTATTTTTAAATATTTAAAAGATTATTTTTAATTGATTAATGGAAATTAATTTATTAAAAATACTTTTAGGTATCTAAAAATCACCAAAAAATTCATGAAATGTTCTAAGACATTTAGAAACATTGTCCAACCTTCAAACCAAATTTCTTTTTGGATCTTGATGCATTTTGAGAATTTTTCTTTGAATTAAAATCATTTTTGTGCATTATTTTGATCATAAGTTCAAAAAATCATTTCTGCCTATCTAGGAAGAGTTGGACATTGATCCTTTTTGCATTGTATTGTGTTTAGCATGTAGTTTCTAGGATAAAATGGCCTTGATTTGTTTCCTCATTTTCAATTTGTTTGACATTTCTTTTGATTAGGAACCCTAAAAACCCTAATAACTTGTAAAAATCATAACTTGAGATTGGTTAAGAGTTGAGACCTCCCCTTTGGACATTGGTTTAGTATAAGATTAGGGGTCCTTTGAGTGGCATTTTCCATTTTTTATCCTAGGGTTTGCTTCTGTTTTGGGTTTTTGTTTGATGTTTGGTTCATGAACCCTAATTTGAGCTTTCATTTGCATACCTCTTGCATTCTCTTGCATAACATGACTTGCCTTAGCATTTTATGCATCCATTTGATTCATTTGACATCATAAGACATATAGAAAACATTTTTGATCATTGCATCATGTGTTTGCCATATTGTATGCCATGTGCACTTCATAACTTTTCATGTATGTTCATGGTTCCTAAGTTGCTTCTCTGGCATTCATGAACTTGTATGAACATTTCCATGTGCTGCCCCATGTTTGTAGCATCTCATTTGCATCATTAGCATCATGTGCATGCTTCTGATTTTGTTTCTCATCATGTCATCTCATCCCATTTTGCATTGCATTGCATTTCTTTTCTAATCTTTCAGGTGGTAAGTGATGTTGAGAAGTGAATTTGCCTTCACTTCTCATAGCTTTTCTTTTCATCTCTCTGGCATCCATTGCTGCATTTTTATATGTGTTTGAGTTTGAGCTTACTCATTCTTGTTCCTCTTACTTTCTTTCTTCAAGTGACTTGACTTCTTGAATGAAGCAAGTTGCTTTGCTTCTCTTGATCCTTTCATCTGCTTCCTGGTGGTTCCATTGAAGATCTTTCTCTTGCAAACCTCACAAACCTTAGGAACAACCAAGCATGACAATGATTAGGGTTTTGATTAGTCTCCCCTCTTAGATTTTACCTTTGTGTCATCTCTTTGAGTCTTCTCTTCTCACTTCATAATCAGGGACTAAACCCTAAAGGCTTTAAGGCTCTGTGATTAAGCTTATGCCTGCATCCTTCTCTTAGGATGGAGTGTATAACTTTAATCCTAAGTGTTAAACCCTTAATGTGTTTAACTCCTTTAATCAATCCACTTAATAACCATCAAGACCTCAAACTTGTAACTTGGGCCTTGCATTAGGGTTCTAATTCTTCCTTAATTGGTTAAGAAGGACTAACCCTAGTGTTAATGGACAAGTCCCCCTCAAGTTGTCTTACAAATCATAAAACTCACTTCATCATCATATCATTAAATAAAATCCACTTAATCAAAGGCTTGTTTTGTCATGAGTTTAATCCCTAATCATGGGTTAAGTTGAGGAGCTTTCCTCAGCTTAAACATTCTCATCTATTATCCTTCTATTAGGATGGTGTAATGAGTCTGTTAAACCCCTGATTATGGCTTAATCTCATTACTTAACACTAAACAAAAAACAACAAAAACATCTAATTAATCACAAGTTAATGATCTTAACCCTACATCAAAGGTGATTAAGTGTGAGAAGCTGACTTCACACTTAAGGTATTCTCATTACCCCTAATCAGAGGGAAGATGTGATGAGTTTACTAAATCCATTGATTTAGGCTTAAGCTCATTAACTTATGACAAACTTCAAAAAGCAATAAAAAACTGAAAATACAAAAACAAACAATAATCGTCTCCTCCGGGATTCTTTTCTCATCACACTCACTCACAAACGAGAACTTGCTTCTTCCGTCTAATGCAAGACAGTTTGCACCTGAGCCAGACAGGTCATACACTTGAGCATTGACAAGCAAGCAGTTCACAAGTCAATTCATCCTTCAGTCTCTTTGGGTCGAACTACGGTGTTCTGACTTCCTCATTGCACGAGAGGATACGTAGGCATAACTTAACAGTTATCGAACAAAAGTCTATGTACATTCCCCCTCTTTCTAGCTTTATTCTTTAAGCCTCATGATCTTGAGCATTTCACTCACTTCTTACACTGACACTTCATTTATACACTTCACTCTCTTTTACACTGACACCTGTACATCTTTTTCCAGCTATTTTATACACAGATTGCACTGACACTACCCCTTTAAAACACAAATCTTTTAAGCGTGGATCCCGTCGAGTACGGCGGACAATCTGGGTGCTAATACCTTCCCAGGTTGTAACCAACCCCCTTTCTCAGTCTCTCTGGTTCGCAACCGTCTTATCCATTTTTTTTTCTAGGTCTATGCAGCATTGCCTTTCCTCCGGGATAAAAATGCCTAGCTGGCGACTCTATTCATTCTCCAGTGAGTTCACGGCTGTGTGTTCTCATTGTCCCTCTCGCCGACCGTTCGCGTCTGTACCCTTATTTGACCCTGCTTCATCTATCGGGAGCGACAACTGTTTATCACCACATCATCCTGCCGTCCCGTGACCGCATCGATCCGTCTAGCCGAACCAACTGGCTCTTTGCTTTACCAGATGCTGCCAGCCACGGCCCCATTCATGCTGATCAGGACGATCCCCCAACGGACGAGATGCAAGACACTTTGGATGCAGCTGAGCCTGTCTAGGACATTCCTGAGACATCCACCCGACAACCTCCTGCACACGAGTACACTCTTGAGGAGGTCCTCCGTGCGATTCATCAGCAAAACCAGATGAATGCCGCACTAGAGCGAAGACAGAAGGAGCAGCATGATACATTACTCCGCACTATTGCAACCAGCCAGAGGTCCACTAATGAGAAGCTCGGCGAGATTTTTAGCGAGCTAGAGGCTTTACGCATTGATATCACTGCTGTCACCGATGCCGGTTCTGACCCTGAAGCGACTCCGACCAGATGCTCCCGCACCAGAAGCCGAGGCCGCGGTCATCAGCAGCCTTAGTTTTAGTTTTGTTTATGTTTTTCCGTTTTCATTGTTTGTACTGTACTTTACCGCTATTATATCACAACATTGAGGACAATGTCTGATATAGTGTGGGAGAGGTACCTTTAATTTTCCGCATTTTTCCCTTTTCGCATTTTTTCCATTCCGTTGTATTTCCATTCCGTTGTATTTCCTTTTCGCAAGTTAATGAAAACGAGCAATTTTTGTGCTATTTTCTTTAGTTTCGAACTTTCCCCGTTTATTTAGCCATACCGAGAAAAAATCTTTAATTAATTCTTCGCAAATCATTGTAAACACCCCAAATTTTCCCTCACCCATTCACACCATGGCTTGTGATCATTTCATATGCATAAACTCAATCATACCATCTCATATCACATTTTTGATTCACTGCATTGGTTCAAAGTCATCTGCATCTAGGGTTTGTGATCTGAGCAATCCAAGAGCTTCTTGAGCCACTCCAAAGGTCATCAATCACTCCAAAGGGGTCCATGTGTGTTCAAGCATCATATTATATCCTCTCAAAGTCAATAATGTCAAAGAATCACAAGAACTGAAAATGGCATGGATGCAGAGCCAGGTTTAACTGCACAGATGACCTAGAATTAGGGTTTTGGTTTCAAAGGCCATAACTCCAAATTTTTTGGTCATTATTGTTTCTATTGGTCTCTATATGGTATAGGGAGTATGCATATCAATTTTCATGAAGAAATTCCATGGGGACTTTTCAAGCAAGGCAGTGCAAAATCAGGGCATCTGAGGCCCCCAATGACCCAACCAAAGGGTGTTCTTCATCATTTTGATTGTATATGATCTTCATTTGATCATAGAAGATGTGGGAAGTTCACAAAATTGAAGAATCTCAAGTCTTTTGCAAAGTTGACTTTTTGGGCAAGTTTGACTTTTAATGAAATTGTCATTTTAGGCAACTTTTTCAACCTTTACTTTTTGACTCAAAAAAGCTTCAAATGGAAAAACTTTGGTCATGAAAGTTGTAGAATGGATCATTCCCTTTTCAAAAAGTACAAGAACATGACCTAATTCATTTTGGATCAAAAGTTATGGCTTGTCAAAGTTGGCAAAAATCACTAAATTTCAAGTTATGCACCAAAGAGGCAAAGTTGCAAATTCACTTCTCAAGGCAAATTAAGTCATCAAATGGACTTCTAAACTTCACAACATGATCATGCAAGACCTAAAAATCAGAATGGGCCAAGAAACTTCTCACTTTTGTGGCTTATGGATCAAGATATTTCACAAAGATCAAAAGCAAGGCAAGTTGCAAAACTCATCATAAGACATAACCCACTTGCTTGCTAGCTTGCTGAACCATCCTAGGCCTTTCCCCACATCATGCTGCACAGAATACACTTTTGTACTTGTCTAGAAAGTAGCCCATACTTCTCTTACACCAACTTTGACATTTTGGCAAAAGGACCCATACCTATCACAAAAGCACACATCACATCTTCTGACCAATCCCAATTGTTTATACAAGCAGAAAGCAAGCCAAAGCAACTACAACACAAGCCTGAAACACTCCATAGCACAGCATTCTCATTTTCACCTTCATTTGCAAAAGCATTCGAAACTCATCATACAGGCCATAAACACACAAACAAACTTCATCAATCAACTCAACACATCTCCCTGATCACAAAGCACCCATCACCATTGCCTTAAACTCCCAGAATCACAAACACGATCACCACCTGCCATTGAATAGAACTCCTGCCATCTCTCAAACCAGTCATTGCAAACTTCAAACAAACATTGCAAGCTTCTTAGGGGGATCATTGGAGTGCATTTGAGCCAAAGAAACAGCCAGAAAGCTCTTGAATCGAAAGCTTCAGTTCAGGTAGTCAACTCAAAACTTTTTTCCAGAAACATGTTTTTAAGTTCTTAATAGCTTCTATGCACTCTCCTGATCATGAATATGTGCTTACTTTTGAAAATGGTTAAGAAACCAGGATGTATGCACTGTCTGAAACTTTTGCCCTAAAAAATGTTTGATTCGATTCCCTCTGATTTTGAATGATAAATGTTGTTTGATTGAGGGGTTTGATTCGTTTTTGAGTGGGGATGATTTCTGGGTAGTTAGATTTTGTTTTGGATGCGTGTAGAGAGAGTTGGAGATTTGATATGGCCGGAGAAGACGACCGGAACAGTGTTCCGGTCGCCTGAAAGTCATTAGGGCATAATTAATTAGGGCTAATCATAATTAAGCCAGTTTGAATGTCAGCCTTTGGATATGGCGCCAGGTCAATTCGCGCGCGTGCATATTTGAATCTGGACCTTTAGATTTGCATACTTTTCTTTTTTCAGATTAAATTCAATTTTATTTTACATTTTATTTCATTTGTTTTCTCATTTTATTAAAAATAGCAAAACCTTTTTAAAAATTCTGAAAATTTTTGTATAAACTTTTATTAATTTTCAGAGACCAAAAACATTTTTATTTTTATTTTTTGCATTAAAAAATATTTTTAAATCATTTAAAAGTTTATTTTTAATTAATTAATGAAAATTAATTAATTAAAAATACTTTTAGGTATTTAAAAATCACCAAAAAATTCATGAAACCTTCATAATCATTTAGAAACATTGTCCAACCCTCAAACCAAATTTCTTTTTTGATCTTGATGTCTTTTGAGAAATTTTCATGGAATTAAAATCATTTCAAGGGATTATTTTGATCCAAACTTAAAAAAATCATTTCTGCCTAACCATTGAGAGTTGGACTTTGATTCTTTTTGCATTGCATTTTGTTTAGCATGAGGTTTGTGAGATTAAATTGGAATGATTTGATCTTTCATTTTCAATTTGTTTGGCATTTTTCTTGTTAAGGTACCCTAAAACCCTAGAAATCTTAGAAAATTCATAACCCTAATTAGGTTAAGAGTTGGAACCTCTCCTTTGGGCAGTGAGTTAGTATAGGATTAGGGTTCCTTTGAATGCATTTTCAATTTTTTATCTTGATGTTTGCTTCTGATTTTGGTTTTTGTTTGATGCATTGATCATAAACCCTAATTTGGGCTTCCTTTTGTATACATCTTGCATTTGCTTGCATAACATGACTTTCCATGACATTTTATGCATTCATTTGATTCATTAGACATCTTAAGATATGTTGAAAGCATGTTTGATCATTGCATCATGTATTTGCCATGTTGTATGTCATTTGCATCTCATAAATTTTCATGTGTGTTCATGGTTCTAAACTTGCTCCATTTGCATCCATTTGTTCATGTGATCATCCCCATGTCTTGATACATGTTTGCATCATCTCATAGCATCATTATCATCTCATATATGCTTCTGGTTTTGGTTTGCATCATGCCATTTCATCCCATTTTGTATTGCATTGCATTCCTTTCACTAACTTTTCAGGTGGTAAGTCACTTTGAGAAGTGAATTTGCCTTCACTTCTCACAACTTCTTTTCATCTCTTTTATGAATCCTTGCTGCATTTTGTTATGTGTTTGAGTTTGAGCTTGCTCATTCTTCTTCTTCTCACTTTCTTTCTTCAAGTGACTTGTCTTCTTGAATGAAGCAAGTTACTTTGCTTCTCCTGATCCTTTCATCTGCTTCCTGGTGGTTCCATTGAAGATTTCTCTTGTTAACCTCACAAACCTTAGGAACAACCAAGCATGACAATGATTAGGGTTTTGATTAGTCTCCCCACTTAGTTTTACCTTTGTGTCTCTTTGAGTCTTCTCTCCTCACCTCATAATCAGGGACTAAACCCTAAAGGCTTTAAGGCTTTGTGATTAAGCTTATGCCTGCATCCTTCTATTAGGATGGAGTGTATAACTTTAATCCTAAGTGTTAAACCCTTAATGTGTTTAAATCCTTTAATCAATCCACTTAATAATCATCAAGACATCAAGCTTGTAACTTGGGCCTTGCATCAGGGTTCCAATTCTTCCTTAATTGGTTAAGAAGGACTAACCCTAGTGTTAATGGACAAGTCCCCCTCAAGTTGTCTTACAAACCCTAAAAAACACTTCATCATCTTACCATTAACTAAAATCCACCTAATAAAGGCTTTGTTTTGTCATGAGTTTAATCCCTAATCATGGATTAAGTTGAGGAGCTTTCCTCAGCTTAAACATTCTCATCTATTATCCTTCTATTAGGATGGTGTAATGAGTCTGTTTAATCCATGATTATGGCTTAACCTCATTACTCAACACTAAACAAAAACAACAAAAACATCTAAATAATCACAAGTAGGTTAATGATCTTAATCCTACACCAAAGGTAATTAAGTGTGAGAAGCTGACTTCACACTTGAGGTATTCTCATTACCCCTAATCAGAGGGAAGATGTGATGAGTTTACTAAATCCATTGGTTTAGGCTTAAGCTCATTAACTTATGACAAACTTTCAAAAGCAATAAAAGACTGAAAACACAAAAACAAACAATAATCGTCTCCTCCGGGATTCTTTTCTCATCATCTTCACTCATAAACGAGAACTTTCTTCTTCCGCCTAATGCAAGACAGTTTGCACCTGAGCCAGACAGGTCATACACTTGAGCATAGACAAGTAAGCAGTTCACAAGTCAATTCTCTTTCAGTCTCTTTGGGTCGAACTACGGTGTTCTGACTTCCTCATTACACGAGAGGATACGTAGGCATAACTTAACAGTTATCGAACAAAAGTCTCTGTATATTCCCCCTCTTCCCAGCTTTATTCTCTTAGCCTCATATTATTGAGAACTTCATTCTTGTTCTCACACTAACACTGTATATATTACACTTCACATTCCTTTTACAATGACACCTGTACATCCTTTCCCAGCTCTTTTGCACACAGATTGCACTGACACTACCCCTTTAAAACACAAATCTTTTAAGCGTGGATCCCGTCGAGTACGACGGACAATCTGGGTGCTGATACCTTCCCAGGTTGTAACCAACCCCCTTTCTCAGTCTCTCTGGTTCGCAACCGTCTTATCCATGTCTTTCTAGGTCTATGCAGCATTGCCTTTCCTCCGGGATAAAAATGCCTAGCTGGCGACTCTTTTCCTTTTCCGTGAGTTCACTCCTGTGTGTTCTCACATTCCTCTTTCACCGACCGTTCGCGTCTGTACCCCATTTGACCTGGCTTCATCTGGTGGGAGCGACAATCATAATTAGGAAGCTGAGAACGATTCAACAAGATCAATACAGTCTTGACACCTTAGACTTCCCACTTAAGCAATCCTGTTCCGATGATTGTTACGACTACACCTTAAGTTTCAGTTCAAAAGTAACCCCTAGTAGTTTATACTAGCAGTCAGCACCGTCTGAACACAAACCACGTGGGGAGCCGATGAATATACGCGTTTTATGCCTAATCTATAATGATCCTTCATATCTCGATGCAAATGAAAAGAAATTGCACCAAAGTACACGGTCGCATATAAGAAACGAGAAATATGAGAAGGAGTCCATTGCGGGTTGGTTCAGAGGTACTGGTTCTGAACTTGGTAAGGCGTGCTACGGCTCGATCCCCCACAACCTCCAAATCGGATAATGTATGTAGGGTTTCCACATTCGTGTACCAGACCCCGTGCTTTTAAAGGATCAAATTCGCTAACCGGCTACTCCACTACGTGCGTGCTAAGGCAAAGGGCTTAATGTGATTGCGCTAGAATGAAACCGGGAGAAATAAGATCGAAAGACTCTAGGTGAAATCGTAAAGCAATTGCCGAATGTTTCGTTTAACAGGAAGTCGACGACTTAGCTTGTTGCTTGTGTCATTAGTGTATCGTTAGTGTTTTATCAAAGTACCGGTTTATCCGACAAAACGATCCCTCGTACGGTTTGTTATGTGTGTGCGTCGATAAAAACTTGTCCGACAATTTTCAACCGACTATTTGCTTGAGGACAAGCAAAGGTTTAAGTTTGGGGAAGTTTGATAACGAGAAAATATATCGATTATATTGCTATGTTTCAATATTGTTTTATCGCATAATTGTCGTTTTAACACCCGATTCCTCGAGTTTTCTTTGCCATTTTGCAGGTACATCATATACAGAGCTAAATCATGAGCCACAAGCAAAAAGGAGCAAAAACAACCATTAAAAGATGAAGAAATGAGGAATACTGCATAACCTGCATATTTTGTAGCACTCACGGTCGTCACCTAGGTGTCACGACCGTGACACCCCAAAAGGAGCACTCACGACCGTGACATATCCCTCACGACCGTGACACTTATAATGCAAGGAACACGAACGTGATGCCCTTGTCACGACCGTGACAAGGGAAAAATAGGTTATTTGACTGAAGACTTGGTCATGAACGTCACGCTGCATGAAGTTCCTATTTTCCAGCTGACCCAGTATCCACACGTCCCTGGATTCTCTCAATTCTCCTACGAGGCCCAAGCAACAAACCAACTACCAAGCCCATTTAGTCTTCTATAAATAGCTTAATTTGAATGAACAATTTACAGAGTTTAGTTTTATTAATTTCTTGCGGAAGCTCTGCCGAATTATTTTACACCCTTTATATTTTTTTTCTAGCATTATTTTCATTACTTTATTTTTCTTGTATCCGAACCAACCCTATAACAATTTCCAACATCAGGAAATTGTTATAAAATTTATTTGTTTCAAAGCCTTCAGAATTTTTAGAGTTTATTTCCGATTCCGACAAATACTTCGAGCTTTCCAGCCTGTGGAAGAAGGAGTCTGCCATTTTTATTGTTAACCAGGTTTATATTAATTTGCAATTTTATATTTATGTTGGATATTTATTTTTCTGCCATGAATATTTCGTTTTATGTTTCTCTGCCTCTGTCTGGTTCAACAAAAATGAGTAGCTAAATACCTTAGGGCGGTATGTAATTAAAACAAACCAAATCGGTAAAATCAACTATAGGCTTAAAATAATTAAGAGCTTAATATTCTGGCTGATACTTTTTATTATAAAATCAACCTTTTTGTTACGAGAGTAAGGAAAGTGTATTAGGTTAGGTCAAGACCACGAGAGTGTGAGATTTTAACCAGATAGCTAAAGTTAGGCATTTAAATTAAACACAGCGAGAGCGCTTTAAAATAAATTAGAATTACTAAGTTTCCAAAAATTATCTCTAAACACTTATGGGCTAGCGAGAGCAGGCATAGGGCTTTAGGGGTAAGATCTGAGATAAGACCACGAGAGTGTGAGTTAAGGATATTTAAACTGGTAACCTCTACAGAATAGATTAAGTGAACCATCTTTATAAGCCTAGGTTAGATTGACCCGCCTAAGTTAGCATAATTACATACCGACCACCTTAGTATTATTTTATTAAACTTAAATTTAATTCCCGCCTTTAATCTTTAAAAACAACAAAAAAATCGTGACAACCCTTCACCTTAGCTAAACTAGAAGTTCATCTAGCACTGTCGCTCCCGATAAATGGGAAAGGGCCCCTGATAAAGGTACAGACGCGAACGGTCGGCGAAAGGGACAATGAGAACACACAGCAGTGAACTCACTGGAAAAGAAAAGAGTCGCCAGCTAGGCATTTTTATCCCGGAGGAAAGGTAATGCTGCATAGACCTAGGAAAAGATGGATAAGACGGTTGCGAACCAAAGAGACTGAGAAAGGGGGTTGGTTATAACCTGGGAAGGTATTAGCACCCAGATTGTCCGCCGTACTCGACGGGATCCACGCTTAAAAGATTTGTGTTTTAAAGGGGTAGTGTCAGTGCAATTTGTGTGTAAAAATAGCTGAAAAAGATGTACAGGTGTCAGTGTGAAGAAATGCAAAGTGTGATATATACAGTGTCAGTGTAAGAAAGGGAATAAGATGCTCAAGATCATGAGGCCAAAAGAATGAGGCTAGAAAGAGGGGGAATATACAGAGACTTTTGTTCGATAACTGTTAAGTTATGCCTACGTATCCTCTCGTGCAATGAGGAAGTCAGAACACCGTAGTTCGACCCAAAGAGACTGAAAGAATGAATTGACTGATGAACTGCTTACTTGTCTATGCTCAAGTGTATGACCTGTCTGGCTCAGGTGCAAACTGTCTTGCATTAGACGGAAGAAGCAAGTTCTCGTTTGTGAGTGAATGAGATGAGAAAAGAATCCCGGAGGAGACGATTATTGTTTGTTTTTGTGTTTTCAGTCTTTTATTGTTTTTGGATTTTGTCATAAGTTGATGAGCTTAAGCCTAAACCAATGGATTAGTAAACTCATCACATCTTCCCTCTGATTAGGGGTAATGAGGATACCTTAAGTGTGAAGTCAGATTCTCACACTTAAACACCTTTGGTGTAGGATTAAGATCATTAACCTACTTGTGATTATTTATATGTTTTTGGTGTTTTTGTTTAGTGTTGAGTAATGAGGTTAAGCCATAATCAAGGATTAAACAGACTCATTACACCATCCTAATAGAAGGATAATAGATGAGAATGTTTAAGCTAAGAAAGCTCCTCAACTTAATCCATGATTAGGGATTAAACTCATGACAAAACAAGCCTTTATTAAGTGGATTTTATTTAATGATATGATGATGAAGTGAATTTTATTGTTTGTAAGACAGCTTGAGGGGGACTTGTCCATTAACACTAGGGTTAGTCCTTCTTAACCAATTAAGGAAGAATTATAACCCTAATGCAAGGCCCAAGTTACAAGTTTGATGTCTTGATGATTATTAGATGGATTGATTAAAGGATTTAAACACATTAAGGGTTTAACACTTAGGATTAAAGTTATACACTCCATCCTAATAGAAGGATGCAGGCATAAGCTTAATCACAGAGCCATAAAACCTTTAGGGTTTAGTCCTTGATTATGAGGTGGGAAGAGAAGACTCAAAGAGAGACACAAAGGTAAAACTAAGTGGGGAGACTAATCAAAACCCTAATTATTATCATGCTTGGTTGTTCTTAAGATTTGTGAGGTTTACAAGAGAAATCTTCAGAGGAACCACCAGGAAGCAGATGAAAGGATCAAGAAAAGCAAAGTAACTTGCTTCATTTAAGAAGACAAGTCACTTGAAGAAAGAAAGTAAGGAGAAAAATAATGAGCAAGCTCAAACTCAAACACATACAAAAAATGCAGCAAGGATGTATAAAAAGAGATGAAGAGAAGTTATGAGAAGTGAAAGCAAATTCACTTCTCAAAGTCACTTACCACCTGAAAGGTTAGAAAAGAGAATGCAATGCAATGCAAGATGAGATGAAATGACATGATGAGGAACCAAACCAGAAACACATACATGATGTTAATGATGCTATGAGATGCTACAAATATGAATCAAAACATGAGGATGATCATACAAGCTTATGAATGCAAATGGAGCAAGTTGGGAACCATGAACATACATGAAAAGTTATGAAGTACATATGGCATACAACATGGCAAATACATGATGCAATGATCAAACATGCTTTCAATATGTCTTATGATGTCAAATGAATCAAATGGATGCTTGAAATGTCATGGCAAGTCATGTTATGCAAGAGGATGCAAGAGGTATGCAAATGAAAGCACAAATTAGGGTTTATGAACCAAACATCAAACAAAAACCAAAACAGAATCAAACCCTAAGATAAAAAATGGAAAATGCCACTCAAAAGGCCCCTAATCTTATACTAAACCAATGTCAAAAGGGGAGGTCTCAACTCTTAACCAATCTCAAGTTATGATTTTTACAAGTTATTAGGGTTTTTAGGGTTCCTAAACAAAAGAAATGCCAAACAAATTGAAAATGAGGAATCAAATCATGGCCATTTAATCCTAGAAACTACATGCCAAACACAATGCAATGCAAGAAGAATCAATGCTCAACTCTTCATAGATAGGCAGAAATGATTTTTTGAACTTCGGATCAAAATAATGCACAAAAATGATTTTAATTCAAAAGAAAATTCTCAAAAAGCATCAAGATCAAAAAAGAAATTTGGTTTGAAGGTTGGATAATGTTTCTAAATGTCTTAGAACATTTCATGAATTTTTTGGTGATTTTTAAATACCTAAAAGTATTTTTAATAAATTAATTTCCATTAATCAATTAAAAATAATCCTTTAAATATTTAAAAATGCTTTTTTAATGATAAAGATAAAAACAAAAATATTTTTATGTCATAAAAATTATTAAAACCCATGAGAAAAAGTTTCATAATTTTTAGACATTTTTTACTATTTTAAATTAAATATGCAAGTTAAATGAAAAAGAAAATGAAAGTAAATTAAATAAAAGGGAAGTAATCATAATGGAGGGTTGAGATTGAGACTGGGTTTGAATGCATTGACCACGCGCGCTTTTGGAGGGACAGGATTGCATCTGACTAAATTATTTTAATTATAATTAATTAAATCTAATTAAGTGGATTAGGGCTAATTGGAAAGATCCTGGCCACACATGCGCGCGGGTAGTCAACGGGTCAACCCAATCCAACGCACGAAATTCAAATGACACTAATTACAGGGGTTATGCCCTAATTATTTTCAGGTGGCCGGCGAAGACCTCCGGTCGTCTTCTCCGGTGGGAAGTCCACCTGAAAATCTCCAAACTCTCTCAAAACGTAACAAAAATGAAAACCAAACATACAGAAATGATTCCCATGATCCCCTGAATCAAAACCCCATCACAAACATCATTTATTTTTCCCCAGAAACATGAATCGAAACAAACAATATTTAGGTCAACAGAGTTTCAGAGATCAATTAAATGCTCATATCATCACCATTTCCAAAACTAGAAGCATCAGAATACTCAGTGAAGCATGGAGAACAAGTTTAGAACATAAAAAATGATTTCTGGAAAAATATTTCTTGAGCTACCTGAGATTCGAAGCTTTCACTTCAGCCACTTTCTGACCACTCCCTTTAGTGCAATCCACTCTACTTGGTCCCCAGATGATCCTTGAATGCTTAGGAAGAGTTTATGTTGGCTGGATGAGGAGTTTGACAAGCTTCTGCTCAAACTCAGTTGAACATGGCAATGGTGATTCAGGCTGTTTCTGGCAATGGTGAAGGGTTGCTTGTGGTCCAGAGGGTGAGAAGAGAAGGTTTGTGGAGTTGGTTTGAGTGTTTGTGAACTGTGGAGTGAGTTTCGAAAGAAACTGCAAGTTGGAGTGAAAATGGTGAAATGGTGTTATGGCTTGTTTCAGGCTTGGTTCTTTGCTGGTTTCTACTCAATGGAACATGGTAAGATGATTGGTGAAAATGGTTTGGATGTTTGAAGTTTGTGGAGGCAGATTCGAAGAGTTTTGCCAAGTGAGGTGTTTTTGAGTATGTGATGGTGTGTCTTGTTTCAGCCTTGCTTCTTGAGTGTTATGGTCAGCATTTGGATAGTATATTTTAATCCTATAGGTCAGATGATTTGACATGGCCTCTATTGATTGGTAAGTTTGCTTTTGCCAAAAGTCCACTTTTTGTGTAAGGGAAGTATGGCTTGGTTCTAGGCTAGTACAAAGCATGGGGCTGCGCAGCAAGGGTGAGGGGAAAGGCTAGCCAAAGTCAGCATCCAATGTTGCAAGTTGTAGGAAGTGTGATGAGTGGTTTTGCAAGTTGGCTCTTTTTTGAAACTTCATGGAAAATGCCTTGTTACACAAACCATACACATGTGATCTTTGGTCCAATTCTGATTTTTAGGTCACATAGAATGTTTGTGTCATGGTTTGATGTCAACTAGAGGTCACAAACAGCCTTGGTTCATGGTTTTGCAAAATTCTCATTTGGTGCACATCTTGAAAATCAATGATTTTTGCCAACTTTGTCACACCATAACTTTTGATCCAAGAAGAATTTGATCATGTTCTTGTACTTTTTGAAAAGGGAAAGATGTAATCTACAACTTTCATGACCAAAGTTTTTCCATTTGAAGCATTTTTGGATCAAGAATCAAGGCTTGAAAAATGACCTAAAATGAAGCATTCTTGAAAAGTCAACTATGCCCAAAAAGTCAACACTTGCAAAAACTCCAAATTCTTGATTTTTGTGAACTTCAACCTTCTTCCATGATCAAATAAAGATCATATACACTCAAAATGATGAAGATCACCCATTGGTTGGGTTATTGGGGGCCTCAGATGCCCTGATTTTGCACTGACTTGTCCAGAAAGTCAACTCTTGATCAGATGACTTCCCCATGGAAATTCTTCATGAAAATTGATATGCATACTCCCTATACCATATAGAGACCAATGGAAACAATAATGACCAAAGAAATTGGGGTTATGGCCTCTGAAACCAAAACCCTAATTTTAGGTCAACTGTGCAGTCAAACCTGGCTCTGCATCCATTCCAAACCCAGTTCTTGTGATTCTTTGGAATTTTTGACTTTGAGAGGATGTAATATGATATAATAACACACATGGATCTCTTTGAAGTGATTGGTGGCCTTTGGAGTGGCTCAAGAAGCTCTTGGATTGCTCAGATCATAAACCCTAGGTGCAGATGACTTAGAAACTATGCAATGAATTAAAAATGAGATATGAGATGATATGATTGTGTTTATGCATATGAAATGATCACAAGCCATGGTGTGAATGGGTGAGGGAAAATTTGGGGTGTTTACAAGCACTAAGTAACCATAGAGTCCCTGTGGATCGATAATCTTAAATATTACTTTGATAGGCTGTGCACTTGCAGTTAAGATACCGCTAGACACATAATTAGATACGTCTTTAGCCCATCAAGAACATGTTGTGTTCATACTGTTTTGATCTTTTACACCTATTTTGCATGTTGTTTGGTAGCTGTAATAGGTTGTTTGCATTTTGCATTGCATTTAGTAGCTGTTTATGCTATAGGATTTGTAGTAGCTACTGGATTTTTGCTTGGCATAGTTTTTAGGTCCCTTAGACTTAGGATTGAGTCTAGTTAGGTCCTAGATGAATTAGGATTTTTTTGGTACTTGTTGACATTCATTCCTATTATGCTTTATCCTACTAACCTTTGTTTTGTAGGGAGGTGGAGGTAAGTTCAAACAACCTTTTCCTTTTAAAAATTCATTACGCTTCTCAAGGGTGTTTGCTTTAGCATTTGAGCTTAATTTGTATAATTTCATGCTAACCCCCTGATGCGTGTTTTTCGCAAGTGTACGAACACGTCAGAGTAATATAAAAGATTGTCGAATCCACAAAGACCAAGTGTCAATCTATCGTACCTGTTGTTATGGTGCGTATCTAAGGCAACTGAATATAATGGTTTTAAGGAGTGCGCAATGGTAAATAAAATAATAATTTTAAACAATTAATAAAGACAGGCTCGAATGTAATTCACGTAATCAATTGATAGTCCGGTACTTGTTAATAGAACTACTTATGGGTAATGTTTTTTGCTTTGAAAAGAATTAATTTAACAGGAACAGTCGCTTTCGCGTATTCAGAACCGAGTTGTACTCTCTAATCAACCACTCCTGTTGTCACGGATAAAACGGTGCGTACTGCGTTAGAGTAGTAAACCTATTTTTAAGAAATAAAGTATCTTAACTAAGTTGAAAAGTACTTTAACCTGGATTTCTTAGAAAAAAGAGGTTCTCACGAACCAGACTCTAAACTTCTTGGCGCGTCCGAAAATCGTTTTAAAATCCCTTTTCTTTTTAATCTAAAAACTCCTAATGAACTAGACAAAGCGCTTTTGGCTGTTTTTGAAATAGTTAAAAATAATAAAACTTATATTGAAAGTTAAAATAGCCCTTAAGTGTTTCTACGAACAGTTGTACGGATTACTGGTTCAATTACGATCCTTACATTCTAACCTTTATGGATTTAGTTAGACTTGGTAAAGTAAAAGTTCTTTTTATTATTTTTCATAAAAGTAATTAGTGCGAGTGCGGAAAGTAAATAAAAGTAGTGTGAGTGCAGAAAGTAAATAAAATTAGTGCGAGTGCGAAAAGTAAATAAAAGTAGTGCGAGTGCGGATAATAAATAAAGTAAAGCGAGTGCGGAAAATAAACGAAAGTAAAGCGAGTGCGGGAAATAAATAAAATAAAGTGCGAGTGCGGATAATAAATAAATTAAAGCAATGCGGAAAGATAAAATACCAACTAGAATTAAAATGGCAGCAGGATTAACTTCCTCCCAGAGTGCTCCAAAACTCGATCACACAGACGTATACAGACTTGATCACTCGATTGTAGTAACACCCCGATGTGGAATGATAACTACTTTAAAACTGATATATGCCTAAGAGATTCTATGTTTGGATGAAGAAAACGAAATTCTAAAGTCCTATTTATAGGAGAATATTAAATGGGAAAGGACCAGGATGCCCCCTTCCACTAAAAAGTGGAGGGAAGCACTTTTGCCTTGTGGCGCCCGCCACAGGGCCATGGCGCCTGCCATGAGTGCAAAGTGTTGGAGAAAGTGGAGATCGTGAGTCTTGGAGGTTGTGGAGTGGTCTTGAGACGTGGCCACATCATGGCAGACCCCATGGCGCCAGGCATGGTGGATGCCGTAAGTGTAAAAAGCTGAATATCTTGGTTTTCGTCCGTTTCAACTCCTTTTTCGCTCCCTTTCTCGATTTAGGCCCTGATTACATAGAAAACCTGAAAATAAAGAAAAACAAAGTAATAACATAACAAAATAATAATAAAAACTAAGAATGCATGCGAAATTGGAGTAAAAAATACTGTGAAATTTAGTGTTATCAAATCCTCCCACACTTAGACCTTTGCTTGTCCTCAAGCAAACATTAAAAGCTCAAAAATGAAGAAAACTGGTGTCAACACATGATTTGGGCTAAAGGGCTTCTAAGTTCAAGTCAGGATGCAGTGACAAGTACTAACTAAGTGAACCTTGGGTACCATAATAACACATACACAAACTTCAATCCTATATTAACAACCCCATGTCATCCCACAATACCTAGTCCTATCTTCTCATCTCTTTTGGGTCCTTTTCATTTAGGCACAATCACATTAAGCCCGTTGTCCGTACATGCTTCATAGTAGAGTGACTGGTTAGTGATTCTGATCCAAAACATAGGGTTTCTGGCACATAAGCATGTGTAAACCCGTTTTATTTTGCCTAAATGTAGCTGCGGGGTATCGGATTGTAATCCGCCCTACCAAGTTCAGTGCCAGATACCTCTGAACCAACTAACAATAGGTGACTGTAATTTTTTCTTTTTGTGGCAAAAAAAAATTTTCTTCTTTTTTTTCGGTTTAAATGACTTTGTGAGGGTCACCTATCCCAGAGTTTGCCTTTTTTTTATTAGCACTGGATCATTCACTTATGTTCATCGGCCCCCTACGTAGAGCATGCTTAGGTCGGAGCTGACTGCTAGAATAAACTACTTAAGACAATTTTTGATTGATAATAAAGGCCATGGTGTGCGGGGTTTAGGAGTGATTCCTATATTCAAGAGGTCTATGGTGCTAAAATGGTACTGATGTTTCAAAAAGTTGACCTAAGTCACCACATCCTAATCCAAACCTGTCTCAAAGCCCAAAAAACATGTGAAACAACATTGTTTTCTTTTTAAAAAATTTTTTTGGTAAGGCTAAGGAAATGGGAAAAATGAGGATGTACTAAAGATGCACTATACTGGTGACTCGTCAGACTCATGCATTATATAAGAAAAGTTAAACTAGATAACTTACTGAAAAGGAAAATAACAGGAAGCAAATAAATAACTAGAAAGGGAAATGACAGAAAGCAATAAAATCCCCTCCCACACTTAAATCGAACATTGTTCCCAATGTTTCGAAATAAGATAAGGTGAGTAACCTGGAAAACTACTGCGGAGGAGCACTGGTGCCCTCGCCGTCTTGCTGTGATGGTCTGGAACGACGGGATCTACTGCGCTGTTGGTCCATCCGGTCAAGTCGTGCTGATAAGGCAGTCTGGCACCCCGGACCTCTCGAAGGTTACCTAGGATGGACCTCTCGAATTCGTGCTGGTGGTGCCGGCGGTTGACTTCTCACTGACGGGCCTGCTCTAATGTGATGTCGGTCAAGGCATGACAAACGTTATTGTAGGCACGATCCGAAACCAATCGTGATTGTTGCATGAAGCTCATGTTGTCCGTCAGTTGTTGTGAAATGGTAGAGAGTAGGTCGTCTCGCCTTTCCTCTCTAGCCGTCATATCACGCTACATCTCCTCAGTGACATAGAATCCAGGAGCAGCACCTACAACAGGGTTAGAGGAAGATGGTGCAGTGTGTGACTGTGAAGGACGATGGGGGGACATGTGAGGTACGGGAGATTGTTCTCTCCAATCATATTCTTCATCAGTGTCATGTGCCTCCCCATCAGGAATATTAGGAGGAAGTGGACCCAAAATAGGTGGAGCATTCAGATCATAGGTCCAGTTCCTTTCATTACGTACATCAGTACGTCTACTGCAAGGTAAAGCAACAGATGGGATAGCTACCCCATGAACCATCAACTCATAACCACCTGCTCTCCTCGTTCGGCATAATTTCATGTCTTTTAGAAATTTTAAATTAATTGTGTGAAGAGGTAGTGGTTTAAGAGTAGCTATCTCATTGTTCAGGCCAAGAGCCCAAGCAATAGACGTAACAAGTCCTCCAAAAACAATCGGTCCTGTTTTATTAGTAGTTAAAGCCATGTATGCAAGCATAAACGGGACCGGATTGATATGAATATTAGTGAGGCATCCTTGCAAAAATAGGAGCTCTTTAGCATTTACCTTATTTGGACTCTCCCGGCCAAAAATAGTGCATGCCAAAAGATATCTGAAAACTCTTATGGCCGGGTTATGGATGGTCGATGCAAGTATTCCTTCAAAAGAATTAATTGAAGTACTTGACAGCCTCTGCTAGAATGAAAATACCTCGGCCGACCATTCTGCATCCAAAGGTGCCTCACATATCGCACCTTCCCTATGAGGGATTCCTAACAAGCTTGTTAGTTCGTCGGTACTATATTCATATCCAATTCCAAACAATCTAAAATTAACAGTACTGACTGTGCTAGCAGTGTTAGGACTGACAGTGTATATCAATAAACTTAAAAACTCAACTGTCAGCCTCTCATAGGTAGGTTCCTGATTAACAAAAATATTATGCAAGCCTATAAAATCTAATAAATGAAAAATACTATGATACAGACCCAAAGCATAAAGACAGTTATCATCGACGTACCTAGTCGAGAGAATTTCTCGACTCTGAAGCCTTTGAATAATTTTCCTTTGCCTATCACTCGGTCTTCCATCGCGAAGAAGATATCCATTGAACTCCATTGTTGTTGCTCCTTGAGAAGTGAAAAGTGGTGAAAAATGGTTTATGAGAGAAATGGTAAAGGTTGGATTTTTATGGTTTGTGGTGGATGAAAATGAAAATGGATTTTGGATGGGTTTTATAGATGGTGAATATTTTGGAAATGTGGGAGCTTTAATGGGGTTCAATGGGGTTTTTGGAAGTTGGAAAAATGGGTTTTTGAGGTTTGAAGGTGTGAAAATGGTGGGGATGAAGTTTCATCCCCGAAATAGGGGAAGATGGTATGGCGCCCGCCATGGGCCTATGGCGCCCGCCACAAGGCTATTTGCTTTTGGACGTTGGATTTTTCAATTCTTCTTTTGGGCCCTTTTTGCACCTTCGGTCTTCGGGGGGGTCTGGATAGCGTTTTCTTCTCTCTTCTAAGGCATAAAGCTTGCATATTTTTTTATGAAGACAAAAATGAAAATATTTTTGTCTTTATATTTTTTTTCTTTATTCAACATAAAATAAAATAAAATAAAACAAAAGAAAAGAGAAAAAATGGTATTAGTGCATGAAATAATATATAAGATAAAATCAAAGTACATGAAAGAAATGTAGTAGATGCGATAATATAAAATATGTCTGGAGATGCGAGAATTAAAATAAAGCATGAAAAAGAAATTAAATACTAGGGTAATAATGTCAGTGTAAAACAAATCATGTGGTAGGCCTATCTTCCTGGTTCGATCCACGAATCTCAGTTATCTCCCTCCGAAGCTCTTCAATCTCCTGATATAGAGCATCGGCCTCTGAGGCATGAGTGAGATCAGATACCTCGATCTGTAATGTCAAGTCCGCTATTTCCTGCTTGAGCAGGGTAGTCTCCTTGCGGAGCTCATAAATCTGGGTTTGTAGATCAGGCGGCTGCAAAGACATATTGTTAGACATAACAGTGATTTGGGGAGAAAGAGGTGTAGGAGTGTACTCAGCGGCGGGAGGTGATTTTGGCTCTTCGACAGTCTATCCATAACCCTCTAAAGCATAACTCCAATTATCAGGGTTGTGGACACTGGTCATCAGCGGGTCTGGTAATGTAAAGTAATGTATCACTTCGTTGTCGATCAGTAATCTAAACGTGTTGGGCTCAAAAGAGGCCCTCCTCATCAGTCCTCTGTCAAGACAAAAGTCAACATCCAGGGTGGTGTAACAGCAGAAGGTCCTGAGGTGCAATAATTTGCGAGACAAACCCAATGCAGCAACTATCTGTGTAACAATCCCACCAATATGTATCATGCTTACAGATGATCTGGCGAAACTGGCAAGGCCCTTCAACAGAAAGTTGCCACAAGCAACTGGGCGTGACTGAGTCGCACAAAATAGTATGAAAATCTCCTCTTCACTCAGCAGAGTCTCTGTATCTGGAAAACCGAGGAAAAAGTGTGCTAGAATCATCTGGAAGTACCTTAACGCAGGGTTGTGGATTACCTGAGAAAACTGAGTGGAAGGATCTTGGCTCCCTCCACCTGAGATGTTAGACCAAAACGTTTCCACTTCTCTGCTCATAAAATACCCCATCGGTGTCTCAGGAATAGCATCAGGAGTAGTCTGAAAACCTAGTAAATCACCAAAATCTTTGTGAGAGAAGGAGTAGTCAGTCCCGAACAACCTGAAAACAGCATGTCCATCGGGTCCAGCCCAAGGATCATAGTTAAACGAGTTGAGGAACTCTAGAGTCAAGTTCCTGTAAGTGTTGTTCATATCGTCGAACTGGTCCCACTGGAGTTGGGGCATAAGAATCTGACGCTTGGCTCTATCCCCAAGGCACCCATGAAATCTTGGTATGGGTACCTGGTAGGTGCCATAGGGCGTCTCATGTGGACATAGTAACGCTCTCTCTGTGTGTCGTCTCTAAAGGCCACGTGCATGTCATCGGGGTTCTGCATTCTGCACAAGGTTAGCAAACAAGGGTCCTGAAATCACATAAAACATTCAATCGTTAGTCCTGACATAATAATAAAGTAAACAAATTAAAATAAAGTATAAATAAATAAAAAGGTAAGTAAGATAAGAAAACCATGGGTTGCCTCCCATGCAGCGCTTGTTTAACGTCATTAGCTCGACGACCGAATTTTATACATCATTCGAAGGATATGGTTGATCACTCAGAGTATGGAAGGTGTATGCTGTTGGGATGTCACCTCCTTCGTAGGGCTTCAACCTATGTCCATTGACGATGAACGGTTTACATGATTGGTTCTTGATTTCAATAGCACCAGATCTTAGAATCTTAGATACTTCGAAAGGGCCAGTCCATCTCGAACGAAGCTTCCCTGGAAAAAGTCGTAACCTAGAATCGAACAGGAGAACATGATCGCCTATTTTGAAGTCTTTTCTTGTGATTCTTTTGTCATGCCAAGCTTTTGTTCTTTCTTTGTATATGATGGCATTTTCGTAGGCGGATTGTTTGAGCTCTTCTAATTTGTGGATATCAAGGATACGTTTTTCACCAACAGTTAAGTAATCCAAATTCAAAGTTTTGATGGCCCAATAGGCCTTATGCTCCAACTCAAAAGGTAAGTGACATGATTTTCCATAGACCAGTTGATAAGGGGTTGTTCCTATAAGGGTTTTAAAAGCGGATCTATAGGCCCATAATGCTTCTTGAAGTTTCTGCGACCAATGTTTTCTAGATATAGAGACAGTCTTCTCAAGAATTTGTTTGATCTCCCTATTAGATACTTCCATGATGGGCTAAAGACGTATCTAATTATGTGTCTAGCGGTATCTTAACTGCAAGTGCACAGCCTATCGAAGTAATATTTAAGATTATCGATCCACAGGGACTATATGGTTACTTAGTGCTAGATGAACTTCTAGTTTAGCTAAGGTGAAGGGTTGTCACGATTTTTTGTTGTTTTTAAAGATTAAAGGCAGGAATTAAATTTAAGTTTAATAAAATAATACTAAGGCGGTCGGTATGTAATTATGCTAACTTAGGCGGGTAAATCTAACCTAGGCTTATAACGATGGTTCACTTAATCTATTCTGTAGAGGTTACCAGTTTAAATACCTTTAACTCACACTCTCGTGGTCTTATCTCAGATCTTATCCCTAAAGCCCTATGCCTGCTCTCGCTAGCCCATAAGTGTTTAGAGATAATTTTTGGAAACTTAGTAATTCTAATTTATTTTAAGGCGCTCTCGCTGTGTTTAATTTAAATGCCTAACTTTAGCTATCTGGTTAAAATCTCACACTCTCGTGGTCTTGACCTAACCTAATACACTTTCCTTACTCTCGTAACAAAAAGGTCGATTTTATAATAAAAAGTATCAGCCAGAATATTAAGCTCTTAATTATTTTAAGCCTATGGTTGATTTTACCGATTTAGTTTGTTTTAATTACATACCGCCCTAAGGTAATTAGCTACTCATTTTTGTTGAACCAGATAGAGGCAGAGAAACATAAAACGAAATATTCATGGCAGAAAAATAAATATTCAACATAAATATAAATTGCAAATTAATATAAACCTGGTTAACAATAAAAATGGCAGACTCCTTCTTCCACGGACCGGAAAGCTCGGAGTATTTGTCGGAATCGGAAATAAACTAAAAATTCTGAAGGCCTTGAAACAAATAAATTTTATAACAATTTCCTGATGTTGGAAATTGTTATAGGTTTGGTTTGGATACGAGAAAAATAAAACAATGAAAATAATGCTGGAAAAATAATAAGGGTGTAAAATAATTCGGCAGAGCTTCCGCAAGAAAATAATAAACTAAACTCTGTAAATTGTTCATTTGAATTAAGCTATTTATAGAAGATTAAATGGGCTGGTGGTTGAATTTGTTGCTTGGGCCTCGTAGGAGCATTTGAGAAAATCCAGGAACGTGGATACAGGGTCAGCTGGAAAATAGGCGTTTCATTTGCAGCGTAACGTTATGAACAAGTCTTCAGTCAAATAACCTATTTTTCCCTTGTCACGGTCGTGACAAGGGCATCACGTTTGTGTCCCTTGTAAAATAAGTGTCACGGTCGTGAGGGATATGTCACGGTCATGATTGCTCCTTTTGGGGTGTCACGGTCGTGACACCTAGGTGACGACCGTGAGTGTTACAAAATATGCAGGTTTTGCAGCATTCTTCATTTCTTCATCTTTTTATGGTTGTTTTCGCTCCTTTTGCTTGTGGCTCATGATTTAGCTCTGTATACGATGTACCTGCAAAATGGCAAGGAAAACTCGAGGAATCGGGTGTTAAAACGACGATTATGCGATAAAACGGTAATGAAACGTAGCAATATAATCGATACATTTTCTCATTATCAAACTTCCCCAAACTTAAACCTTTGCTTGTCCTCAAGCAAATAGTCGGTTGAAAATCGTCGGACAAGTTTTTATCGACGCACACACATAACAAACCGTACGAGAGATCATTTTGTCGGATAAACCGGTACTATGATAAAACACTAACGATACACTAATGACACAAGCAACAAGCTATGTCGTCGACTTCCCGTTAAACGAAACAATCGGCAATCGCTTTACGATTTCACCTAGAGTTTTTCGATCTTATTTCGCCCGGTTTCATTCTAGCGCAATCACATTAAGCCCTTTGCCTTAGCACGCACGAAGTGGAGTAGCCGGTTAGCGACTTTGATCCTTTTTAAGCACGGGGTCTGGTACACGAGTGCGGTAACCCTACATACATTATCCAATTTGGAGGTTGTGGGGGATCGAGCCGTAGCACGCCCTACCAAGTTCAGAACCAGTACCTCTGAACCAACCCGCAATGGACTCCTTCTCATATTTCTCGTTTCTTATATGCGACCGTGTACTTTGGTGCGATTTTTTTTCATTTTCATCGAGATATGAAGGATTATTTTAGATTAGGCATCAAACGCTTATATTCATCGGCTCCCCACGTGGTTTGTGTTCAGACGGTGCTGACTGCTAGTATAAACTACTAGGGGTTACTTTTGAATTGAAACTTAAGGTGTACTCGTAACGATAATCGGAACGGAATCGCTTAAGTGGGAAGTCAAAGGTGTCAAGATTGTATTGGTCTTGTTGAATCGTTCTCAGCTTCCTAATTATGATTTCGTAGGTAAGTCGGGTAATGCGAATAATTAAAGATTTTTTCGGTATGGCTAAATAAACGGGGAAAGTTCGAAACTAAAGAAAATAGTACAAAAATTGCTCATTTCATTAACTTACGAAAAGAAATACAACGGAATGGAAATACAACGGAATGGAAAAGTGCGAAAAAGGGAAAATGCGGAAAATGAAAGGTACCTCTCCCACACTATATCAGACATTGTCCTCAATGTTGTGATATAATAGCGGTAAAGGTACAATACAAACAACGAAAAAGGAAAAACAAAAACAAAAACTAAGGCTGCTGATGACCGCGACCTCGGCTTCTGGTGCGGGAGCGTCTGGTCGGAGTCGCCTCAGGATCAGAACCGGTACCGGTGATAGCAGTGATGTCAATGCGTAAAGCCTCTAGCTCGCTGAAAATTTCTTCGAGCTTCTCATCAGTATAAGAACAGAAGCTCCTTAGAGTTGAGCTTATGGTTACTCTCTCGTGCAAAGATGGTGTTGTAAATGATTCGGTGAAAATATCAGATTGCCGGGTTGTGGATGTGTGTAGCATTAAGGCTCTGAAAGGCTGAGGCACGGGTGTTGGTTATGTCGTGTCATAAAGTGAAAGCGGTTTCACTGAAATTGTCCGGCACGCGGAGGTGAGCTTCATTCCCGTGATCGAAGCCTAGCAACTCGGCTATCCTGTTTTGCGAAAGTTTGAACTCCCGGTCATGCAATCTGAACTTAGCGAAACCGGTTAGTTGACTTTGAGAACCGGTACCGGTGATATAATGGAATGAGCTTAGGAATTCCAATGTCAGAAGCTCGAATGTGGGCTGGGGCTGACTGCAAAGATCCCACAGACCGACTTTTTGAAGCAGGCTCTTGACACTGTTAAGCATTCCCAATTCTCTCAAACAGACAGTGTCGATATAACGCGTGGGTTGCACACCGCGATTCTAGAATCGGATGAATCTTTCTCTCTGGTTTTCTCCATTCTCACCCTCTCTAAATTGAATAGCTTCCATTGCATGCAAAAACTAGAGTGGGAGATGAGGAGTTTGGATTTTTGTTAAAAAGTGATAAAATGAGAGAAATAATGGTTCGGATAAATATTGTAAGGTGAGAATGTGATAGGTGTGGTGATAATGGAGAGGTTAATGGGTTTTAATTTGGTAATGGGAGGTTACGGAAGTTGGGGGAGATAATGGGTGGTTTTGAAAGTTATGGAAGAAGAAGATGAAGAGGTTTCGAAGAAGAAACAGTTTTGTTTCTCACGAATTCTATAATTAGGGTTGTCACGGTTGTGACAAGGAGATGACGGTCGTGACACGCTAATTAGCTTGTCACGATCGTTAGGGGGTGTGACGACCGTGAGGGTTGAATTCCTTGAATAATTTCCAGAAAGCATTATCTCTCACGCTTCATATAATTTATATAATATTTTTGATCACTTCTCACTCAATATTAAATATAAAAACCATATAATAAATAATTTCAAAATAGTACTTGTAAATTTGCATGACACGAGAGATTGTATAAAATATGAATCAATTCAAGCATAACAGTATATATATTGAAAGCATATAAATTGATTAAATTGGAAAAATTTGTAAACTAGAAGTGCTTTGCATTTGGTAATTGAAATGAAATTACATTAATGAAAATACGGTACGAAAATGTTTGCGAAAAGTAAAAATAACTAGAAACGAAAACAATAAGTAAAGTAAGATAGATCACTACAACATTTTCAAAAGTGCTTCTTCAAATCTTCGATTGCGGAGTTCAGGTGGTAGAATTGCTCATAGGTTATGTCAGTTAGACCTATAATGTCCAATCGCATGCTCTTAATCTCATCCTTAACAGTATTTATATCAGTTTGGTAAGCTTCAAGATTGTTCATGATATTCTTTAAGTTGTTAGCATAATCTACTTGATTCACTTCAGGGGTTTCAATCACTTCGGTGTGGTCAATGTCATGGTAACCAGGAGGTGTCTCAGGGTCACTTTCTACATCGGTCATTATATCATCTTTTATCTTGTAAGACTGAGGTGTTTCAGGAGTATATGGATAGTCAGGTGGGGTTAACTCATAAAGCCAATTATCCTTATTGTGAACACTTACTCTAGCATGGTTTGGTAGTGTGAATAGGGTTACTACTTCATTCCGGATTAGGTACTCGAAAGGTGGGTGTCCTAAATTCCTTATGATATGGCGATTAAAGCAAAAGTTAAGATTCATAGGACGGATGGTACCTAAACGGTTACACCTGTGCAACTGGTATCTAAGTCCTAAGGCATCAGCAATCATGGTTACAAGACCTCCTACTAATATAGGTAATTCAGGTTCTTCTTGGATTCGGGTGAAGGTTTGCATCATGAAAGGCACACCATTGACTGGCTGTCCATTAGTGAAACAAGACATAATGAATATCTCATCTTTAGATACTCCAGTAAGGTTTTCTTCTTTTCCAAAGAAGGTGTGGGCAAGAATCTTATAGAAGTAACGGATAGCTGGGTTATGTATCTCATCATTGTTCATTCTATTTGGTTCAGGGTGGTAGTTTCCGGTTAATGTTTCCCAAAAGAAATCCAGCTCAATGTCCATCAATTCTACCTGTGTGGTAGTAAAAGCAAAGGGTCCACTAGGGAATCCTAATAAGTCAGCTAGTTCTTTATGGTTAAAGTCATATTCTATTCCAAATAGGCGGAAACTGATAAATCCTTTCCTGAATCCAAAACCGCGCTCGGGTAGGTAAACTAAGGAGCTAAGGAACTCAAGGGTGAGCTCGCGGTAAGTCACAAACTTATGTTGAATCAGTGCATTCTCCCATCCAAGTCGGTTAAACAAGTACAGGATGCTATCATGTATACCTAGGGTTTCCATAGTCAGATCATCCAGGTACAGGGTCAAATCCATTGGCCTCTGTGATAACTCTTCAAATTTCATTCTTTGGTTCCTACCTCTAAATTTGGTTTCCATAAGGTTTATCGGTTGGTTATCCATGGTTAGTGCAAATACGGAGGAAACAAATCAGGGGGAGAAGGAAAGTGGAAAAGACTTTAGAAAATCTGTAAAAGTGATTTAAGATTAAAATAAGGAAAAATAAGGAAATAAAATGCATAAATTAAAAGCAATAATAGTAATATTGAAATAAAACTATAAAATGACAAAACAAATAAATGAATAGTAAAACGATAAATGACAAAATAATAGAATGATAAAAATGATTTAAATAAATAAATGATTATATGGGTTGCCTCCCACTAAGCGCTGTTTTTATCGTCTAAAGCCTGACGTAATGCTTAGGTTAGATTAATCAGGGAAATTAGTGGACAACTCTAAAAGCCTTAGACTATTTGCATAATCTCTATTTTCAACTTTATGATAATGTTTTAAACGTTGTCCGTTTACTGTGAATGGTTCACTATTCCTACCCTTAATTTCTATTGCTCCGCTCGGGAACACTCTAGTTATTTCAAAGGGTCCTGACCATCTATATTTAAATTTCCAGGAAAGAGTCTAAGTCTGGAATTAAAGAGGAGTACAACGTCTCCCACACTAAATTCTTTCCTAGATAGGCGTTTATCATGCCATCACTTAGTTCTTTCTTTATATATCTTAGCATTCTCATAAGCATCTAGCCTTAATTCTTCTAATTCGTTAATGTCTAGGATTCGCTTTTCTCCTGCAGCATTATAGTTTATATTGAGAGTTTTGATTGCCCAATAAGCTTTGTGTTATAGTTCTACCGGGAGGTGACAAGATTTTCCATAAACTAATTTGAAAGGTGTAGTTCCTATGGGTGTCTTGTAAGCGGTCCTATAAGCCCATAAAGCTTCATTAAGTTTAGATGACCAATCTTTCCGAGATATGGCGACAGTCTTTTCTAAGATTTGTTTGATTTCTCTATTTGAGACTTCGACTTGTCCACTTGTTTGTGGGTGATATGGTGTTGCCACACGGTGTCTTACTCCATACTTAGATAGTAATTTGTCAAATATTTTTGAAATGAAGTGCGAGCCACCGTCACTTATGACGAGTCTAGGCACACCAAATCTGGGAAAAATTATATTTTTGAAAAGCTTTATTACTACTCATGTGTCGTTTGTAGGAGAAGCTATAGCTTCAATCCATTTTGAAACATAATCAACGGCTACGAGTATGTAATTGTTACCGAAAGATGATGGGAATGGTCCAATGAAATCTATTCCCCAGACGTCAAAGATTTCTACTTCTAATATTCCTTTTTGAGGCATTTCATCTCTTCTTGAAATATTACCGGTGCGTTGACACCGATCGCAATTTATAACAGCGATGTGGACATCTTTCCATAGATTAGGCTAGAATAAGCCGGCTTGTAAGATTTTTGCACAAGTCTTGGAAGTGCTTGCATGTCCACCATAAGGAGATGAATGGCATTGAGAAATGACATCTTCTATTTCTTCTTCGGGAATACATCGACGAAAGATTCCATCGGGTCCTCTTTTGAACAATAATGGTTCATCCCAATAGTAATGTTTTAGATTGTGAAAGAATTTCTTTTTCTGCTGATAGGTTAAATCAGGTGGAAGAGCTCCTGTAGCTAGGTAGTTGACAATCAGGAACTTCATGTCCTGGAACTCCACATAACTCACAGTTAGGTGTTACTGCAGCCACGGTGGCTGTTGGTGTTATGGCCAAGTTGTCGATCTTTTGGTTTAGTTGGTCAAACTTTGCATTGACTTGGTCCATACTACTCACTTCGTACATACCTCCTTTTGTTGGTTTCTCAGTTGTGACTCTCTCGCTTCCCCATTGGTAATGGTTTTGAGCCATACTTTCGATAAGTGCATAAGCATCATTGTATTCTTTGTCCATCAGTGCACCGCCCGCGGCAGCGTCAATTGTCATTCTTGTATTGTACAAGAGTCCATTATAGAAGGTATGGATGACCATCCATTCTACTAATCTGTGATGTGGACAAAGTCTCAGCATATCCTTATAGCGTTCCCAAGCTTGGAATAGTGATTCGTTTTCCCTTTGCTTAAATCCGTTGATCTGAGCTCTCAGCATAACTGTCTTGCTAGGTGGGAAATATCTGGTTAAGAAAACTCTCTTTAGTTCCTCCCACGTAGTTACTGAGTTCGAAGGCAGAGATTGAAGCCAGGCTCTTGCTCTGTCTCGAAGTGAAAAAGGAAACAAACGTAGTCTAATAGCTTATTGGGTAACTCCATTGGCTTTTACGGTATCTGCGTATTGCACCAAGATCGAAAGATGAAGGTTCGGATCCTCGGTAGGATTTCCGGCGAATTGATTTTGTTGCACGGCTGATATCAACGAAGGTTTTAGTTCGAAATCATTTCGGTTGATAGCCAGTGCAGCAATGCTTGAATGCGGTTCAGCTTGCGAAGGACTGGCGTAATACTTGAGTGGGTGATTCTGTTCTTCAGCCATCTCTACGTCCTTTGATGTTACGACTGGTTTAGGTGGATCTAATTGAAGATCTGGAATATTGTAACTTTGTTCGTAATCGAATATCCGTCTTCTTACGTGTAAGAAGCGTTCTGATTCTGGGATTAGAGGTTGCAAGTCTTCGCCTTGAGAGCGAGTACTTGGCATACACTCGGAAATTTAGATTAAGAAAAGAAAATAGTTGTTACCTTAGTCTAGACAATGCTACCTAAAGTGCTCTAGTAACTAAATTAAGGTCCCCGGCAACGGCGCCAAAAACTTGATGGGCTAAAGACGTATCTAATTATGTGTCTAGCGGTATCTTAACTGCAAGTGCACAGCCTATCGAAGTAATATTTAAGATTATCGATCCACAGGGACTATATGGTTACTTAGTGCTAGATGAACTTCTAGTTTAGCTAAGGTGAAGGGTTGTCACGATTTTTTGTTGTTTTTAAAGATTAAAGGCAGGAATTAAATTTAAGTTTAATAAAATAATACTAAGGCGGTCGGTATGTAATTATGCTAACTTAGGCGGGTAAATCTAACCTAGGCTTATAACGATGGTTCA
This sequence comes from Lathyrus aphaca, assembly GCA_963966055.1. NCBI lineage: Eukaryota > Viridiplantae > Streptophyta > Magnoliopsida > Fabales > Fabaceae > Lathyrus > Lathyrus aphaca. The sequence goes on from OZ014521.1 coordinate 312,329,080, forward strand.
CTTAATCTATTCAGTAGAGGTTACCAGTTTAAATACCTTTAACTCACACTCTCGTGGTCTTATCTCAGATTTTATCCCTAAAGCCCTATGCCTGCTCTCGCTAGCCCATAAGTGTTTAGAGATAATTTTTGGAAACTTAGTAATTCTAATTTATTTTAAAGCGCTCTCGCTGTGTTTAATTTAAATGCCTAACTTTAGCTATCTGGTTAAAATCTCACACTCTCGTGGTCTTGACCTAACCTAATACACTTTCCTTACTCTCGTAACAAAAAGGTCGATTTTATAATAAAAAGTATCAGCCAGAATATTAAGCTCTTAATTATTTTAAGCCTATGGTTGATTTTACCGATTTAGTTTGTTTTAATTACATACCGCCCTAAGGTAATTAGCTACTCATTTTTGTTGAACCAGACAAAGGCAGAGAAACATAAAACGAAATATTCATGGCAGAAAAATAAATATTCAACATAAATATAAATTGCAAATTAATATAAACCTGGTGAACAATAAAAATGGCAGACTCCTTCTTCCACAGACCGGAAAGCTCGGAGTATTTGTCGGAATCGGAAATAAACTAAAAATTCTGAAGGCCTTGAAACAAATAAATTTTATAACAATTTCCTAATGTTGGAAATTGTTATAGGTTTGGTTTGGATACGAGAAAAATAAAACAATGAAAATAATGCTGGAAAAATAATAAGGGTGTAAAATAATTCGGCAGAGCTTCCGCAAGAAAATAATAAACTAAACTCTGTAAATTGTTCATTTGAATTAAGCTATTTATAGAAGATTAAATGGGCTGGTGGTTGAATTTGTTGCTTGGGCCTCGTAGGAGCATTTGAGAAAATCCAGGAACGTGGATACAGGGTCAGCTGGAAAATAGGCGTTTCATTTGCAGCGTAACGTTATGAACAAGTCTTCAGTCAAATAACCTATTTTTCCCTTGTCACGGTCGTGACAAGGGCATCACATTTGTGTCCCTTGTAAAATAAGTGTCACGGTCGTGAGGGATATGTCACGGTCGTGATTGCTCCTTTTGGGGTGTCACGGTCGTGACACCTAGGTGACGACCGTGAGTGTTACAAAATATGCAGGTTTTGCAGCATTCTTCATTTCTTCATCTTTTTATGGTTGTTTTCGCTCCTTTTGCTTGTGGCTCATGATTTAGCTCTGTATACGATGTACCTGCAAAATGGCAAGGAAAACTCGAGGAATCGGGTGTTAAAACGACGATTATGCGATAAAACGGTAATGAAACTTAGCAATATAATCGATACATTTTCTCGTTATCATTCCACATGTCCATTAGTCTGTGGGTGGTATGGTGTTGCTACTCTATGCTTAACTTCATACTTGCTTAAAAGTTTATCAAATATTCTTGATATGAAGTGTGATCCGCCATCACTTATGACTAAACGGGGGGTTCCAAACCTGGGAAATATATACTTTTTAAACAATTTGATGATTACTCTGGTGTCATTCGTGGGTGCGGCGATAGCTTCAATCCATTTAGACACGTAGTCAATAGCTACTAAGATGTACTGATTTCCTAAAGATGGTGGGAACAGTCCCATAAATTCTATACCCCATACGTCGAAGAGTTCTACTTCTTGAATATTTCTTAGAGGCATTTCATTACGTCTTGAAATATTTCCTGTGCGTTGGCATCTGTCACACTTGACAATGAAAGCATGGACATCACGCCACATGGTAGGCCAGAATAGGCCAGCTTGAAGAATCTTGGCGTAGGTCTTAGATGTGCTTGCATGTCCACTATAGGGTGCAGAGTGACAATGCTCAATTATATTATGTACTTCTTCTTCTGGAACACAACAGCGGAAAATTCCATCTTTACTTCTCTTGAAAAGAAATGGTTCGTCCTAATAGAAGTTTCTCACATCACTATAGAACTTCTTCTTCCTTTGGTAATTTAGATCGGGGGGTATGACGTCAGTGGCTAGGTAATTAACAAAGTTTGCATATCAAGGTACATTACTTATAGCTAAGGATTTATGAGCCTGCTCATGTGGGTCTAGGTTATCATCTTCAACAGTTTCTAGTTGGGCTATTAGTCTATCATAGGCAAAATCGTCATTTATGGGCACTGAGTCAGGTTTCAGGTATTCTAGCCTAGAAAGGTGATCAGCTACTACATTATCAGTGCCTTTCGTATCACGGATATCTAAATCAAACTCTTGCAGTAATAGAATCCATCGAAGTAACCTAGGTTTGGCATCCTTTTTACTTAGTAAGTAGCGAATGGCAGCATGGTCGGTGTAAACTATAATTTTGGATCCTACTAGATAAGATCTAAATTTGTCTATGGCGAAAACTACAGCTAGGAGCTCTTTTTCGGTTGTTGCGTAGTTGAGCTGTGCAGCGTCTAGGGTTCTACTGACATAATAAATTACGTGTAACTTTTTATCTTTTCTCTGACCTAGAACGGCTCCTACAACATAGTCACTAGCGTCACACATTATCTCAAACAGTTCTGACCAATCAGGGGGTTTCATTATAGATGCTGAAATCAGAGCTTGCTTTAGTAGATTAAATGCTTCAGTACATTTGTCATCGAAGATGAATTCATCATCTTTCATTAAAAGACCAGTTAAGGGCTTTGTTATTTTGGAGAAGTCCTTGATAAAATGTCGGTAAAATCCGGCATGTCCAAGAAAACTTCTTATCTCCCTGATATTCTTCAGCGGTTTTAGATTCTCTATGACTTCTATTTTAGCTTTGTCTACCACTATACCTTTTTCGGAAACTATATGTCCTAAAACAATCCCTTCGGTGACCATGAAATGACATTTTTCCCAATTTAGCACAAGGTTTATCTCCACACATCTTTCCAGGATTTTCTCAAGGTTGATAAGACAATTTTTGAAATCAGATCCACAAACTGAGAAATCGTCCATAAATACTTCCATGATTCCATCTAAATAGTCCGCAAAGATAGACATCATGCAACGTTGGAAAGTGGCAGGGGAATTACAGAGTCCAAAAGGCATTCTTCTGTAGGAAAAAGTTCCAACAGGGCATGTAAAGGTAGTTTTTTCTTGATCTTCGGGGTGAATAGGTATTTGGAAGAATCCTGAATATCCATCTAGGTAACAAAAGTAAGAGTGTCTGGCTAGGCGCTCCAACATTTGGTCTATGAATGGTAATGGGAAATGGTCCTTCCTAATTGCTTTATTTAATTTTCTATAGTCTATGCACATACGCCAACCTCCATCGGTTCTTTTTGCTACATGTTTGCCCTTCTCGTTTGGCACGACTATGATGCCTCCCTTTTTAGGTACTACATGCACATGACTCACCCATTTATTGTCCGAGATCTGATATATTATACTTGCCTCTAGTAACTTAAGAACTTCAATCTTAACTACTTCACTCATCATAGGATTTATTCTTCGTTGGTGTTCTCTGGAGGGTTTTGAATCTTCTTCAAGCAAAATCCGATGCATGCATACGGATGGGCTTATTCCTTTTAGATCTGAGATCTTATATCCTAAGGCTGAGGGGTACCTTCGTAAAACATCTAACAATTGGTTTGTTTGCTCTTGGTCTAAGGTAGCACTGACTATAACTGGACGGTCCATTTCTTCATCAAGAAATTCGTATTTCAGGTTCTTAGGTAGTTCCTTAAGTTTTACGGTTGGTTTCATAGGACAAGGCATAGGATCTGGGGTAAGAGATAAACATTCGTGAAGGTTATCAACAATGTAGGGTTTTTTATAACTGTCATCTTCCCAAATAAGGGTTGATGGCAATTTTATAGATTCAGTTTCTTCTTCTTGTTCTAATTCCCTAATGCATTCATCAATGATATCTAAGGCATATCAAGCATCTCCTATTACAGGTGCCATAAGAAATTTCGAGAGTACAAATTCTATCTTCTTGTCACCTACCTCGAAGGTTAGTTTCCCTTTTTTAACATCTATTATGGCTCTAGCGGTTGATAAGAACAATCTACCTAGGAGGATTGGTATGTTGTCATCTTCTTTAATGTCCATGACAACAAAATCAGTAGGTATAAACAGCTGACCTATCCTAACAGAGACGTCTTCAAGTATGCATATAGGGTATTTAACGGATCTATCGGCTAATTGAAGTGACATCTTAGTAGGTTGTAATTCTCCTAAGTTTAATCTCTCACAAACTGCTAAAGGCATTAAGCTCACACTAGCTCCTAAGTCTAGAAAAGCTTTTTCGATGACATGATTCCCCAAAATACAAGGAATGGAAAAATTTTCGGGATCTTTATCTTTCTTTGCTAACCTATTTTCGGAAATAGAATTACATTCCACGGGTTTCAGATCTTCAAATCTACGTTTGTTTGTAAGTATATATTTGAGAAACTTAGCGTAAGAAGGTATTTGGGTGATGGCTTCTATAAAGGGGATTTCTACGTGAAGTTTTTCTATGACCTTAACGAATTTTTGATACTGATTATCGATTTGGGTTTTCTTTAGTCTTTGAGGGTATGGTATTGGTGGTTTGTATGGCGGTGGTGGTACATAGGTTTTGTTTTTAGGTTTTTCTCCTTTTTCTTGACTTTCTGGGTTTTCAGATTCCTCTGGTTCCTTCTCTTCATTTCTCTCAGAAGTTTCGGGATCACTTAATCTAGGGTTTGAAGGTTCCTTATAAGCGGTTCCACTTCGTAGAGTAATGGAATTTGCTTTCCCTTTCGGGTTTTGTTGAGGTTATCCAGGGAACTGTCCTCCAGGTGTAGTCTGAGGGGCTTGGTTTAAAGCTACCTGAGAGATCTGGGTTTCAAGCATCTTATTATGAGTAATAATTTGGTCAACCTTGGTTCCTAACTGGGTAATTAGTTTCTTAACATGGACGTTTTGGTTCATGAACTCTTTATTTTGTTGTGTTTGAGCGGTGATAAAATTTTCCACAATTTTCTCAAGGCTCGGACTTGGTGGTACAGGTTGCATTGGTTGATTTGTTCTTGGGGCTTGGTAACCTTGTTGTCTCGGAGGTGCGGTATTTTGGATAGGGTTATTATTTTTGTAGGAGAAGTTTGGGTGATTCCTCCATCCATGGTTGTATGTGTTTGAAAATGGGTTCCCTTGGGTATAGTTCACTTGCTCAGGGCTGGTCTTATTTAACAAATTGTATTCGGCATTTTGGTGTCCTTGCGTCCCACATATCTTACAATTCTGCGAAACTGCAGCTACAGTATTCGGGGTTGTACACATATGTTCGACTCTAAGGGCCAACACGTCCATTTTAGCTTGCATCATGTCCATAGATCTTAGCTCATGTATTCCTCCTTGGGCTTCCTTCTTTTCCACTGTTGCTCGTTCGACTCCCCATGATTGATGGTTTTGGGCCATATCTTCGATAAGGGCACTAGCTTCAGGGTAAGGTTTATTCATCAGTGCGCCACCAACGGCAGCGTCGATGGTCATTTTAGTGTTATAATGAAGTCCATTATAGAAGGTTTGAATGATTAGCCAATTCTCTAAGCCATGACGTGGGCATGCTCTTAATAGCTCTTTATATCTCTCGTAGGCTTCGAACAACGACTCTCCTTGGTGTTGGGTAAATCTGGTTATTAGGTTTCGAAGAAGAGCGGTCTTACTTGGGGGAAAATATCTAGTAAAAAATACTTTTCTAAGGTCTTCCCAAGTTGTTATGGAATTGGGTGGAAGGGAATCTAACCATGATAGAGCTTTATCTCTGAGGGAAAAGGGAAATAATTTTAAGCGTATCGCCTCAGGAGGAGCTCCATTGGTTTTAAAGGTGTCTGCTAACTGGAGAAAGTTTTTTAAATGTTGGTTTGGGTTCTCAGTAGCAAGATCTGCGAATTGTCTCTGTTGCACTAATTGCAGCAGGGATGGTTTAAGTTCAAAATTATTGGATGGGATAACGGGGTTTACTATACTAGAACTAGGTTCCTCGTTTGATGGTTGGGCGAAGTCCTTAAGAGGTCTTCGGTTTTGATCTTCGGCCATAGCTCTCCTAATCCTATGGAAAAATAAATGTGCGTGAGCGTAACGTTCAGGTTCAACTAGAGGGTCTACTAAGCTTATGGCACTGCGAGTCTTTCGCATTGACCGGCAGGTAACAACCTTGGGTAAACGGTATAACTACAGGGTATGAAATTTGACGAAATTGGTCCCCGACAAAGGCGCCAAAAACTTGATGCGTGTTTTTCGCAAGTGTACGAACACGTCAGAGTAATATAAAAGATTGTCGAATCCACAGAGACCAAGTGTCAATCTTTCGTACCTGTTGTTATGGTGCGTATCTAAGGCAACTGAATATAATAGTTTTTAGGAGTGCGCAATGGTAAATAAAATAATAATTTTAAACAATTAATAAAGATAGGCTCGAATGTAATTCACGTAATCAATTGATAGTCCGGTACTTGTTAATAGAACTACTTACGGGCAATGTTTTCTGCTTTGAAAAGACCTAATTTAACAGGAACTGTCGCTTTCGCGTATTCAGAACCGAGTTGTACTCTCTAATTAACCCCTCCTATTGTCACGGATAAAAAGGTGCATACTGCGTTAGAGTAGTAAACCTATTTTTAAAAAATATAGTATCTTAACTAAGTTGAAAAGTACTTTAACCTGGATTTCTTAGCAAAAAGAGGTTCTCACGAACCAGACACTAAACTTCTTGACGCGTCCGAAAATCGTTTTAAAATCCCTTTTCTTTTTAATCTAAAAACTCCTAATGAACTAGACAAAGCGCTTTTGGTTGTTTTTGAAATAGTTAAAAACAATAAAACTTATATTGAAAGTTAAAATAACCCTTAAGTGTTTCTACGAACAGTTGTACGAATTACTGGTTCAATTACGATCCTTACATTCTAACCTTTATGGATTTAGTTAGACAAGGTAAAGTAAAAGTTCTTTTTATTTTTTTTCATAAAAGTAATTAGTGCGAGTGCGGAAAGTAAATAAAAGTAGTGCAAGTGCGGAAAGTAAATAAAAGAAGTGCGAGTGCAGAAAGTAAATAAAAGTAGTGCGAGTGCGGATAATAAAGAAAGTAAAGCGAGTGCGGAAAATAAAAGAAAGTAAAGCGAGTGCGGGAAATAAATAAAATAAAGTGCGAGTGCGGATAATAAATAAAGTAAAGCAATGCGGAAAGATAAAATATAAACTGGAATTAAAATGGCGGCAGGATTAACTTCCTCCCAGAGTGCTCCAAAACTCGATCACACAGACCTATACTGACTCGATCACTCGATTGCAGTAACACCCCGATGTGGAATGATAACTACTTTAAAACTGATATATGCCTAAGAGATTCTAAGTTTGGATGAAGAAAACTAAATTCTAAAGTCCTATTTATAGGCCAATATTAAATGGGAAAGGGCGCCACAAGGCAAAAGTCCTATTTAGCGGGCGCCACAAGGCAAAAGTCCTATTTAGTGGAGGGAAGCACTTTTGCCTTGTGGCGCCCGCCACAGGGCCATGGCGCCCGCCATGAGTGCAAAGTGCTGGAGAAAGTGGGGATCATGGGTCTTGGCAGTTGTGGAGTGGTCTTGAGACGTGGCCACGTCATTGCAGACCCCATGGCGCCAGCCATGGTGGATGCCGTAAGTGTAAAAAGCTGAATTTCTTGGTTTTCGTCCGTTTCAACTCCTTTTTCGCTCCCTTTCTCGATTTAGGCCCCGATTACATAGAAAACCTGGAAAAAAAAAGAAAAAAAAGTAATAACATAACAAAATAACAATAAAAACTAAGAATGCATGCAAAATCGGAGTCAGAAATACGGTAAAATTTAGTGTTATCACCCCCTTTAGAAACAACTTAGCTTTCTAAGGAAGTAAGTTGATTTCTTAGTCCTTCTTCTTTTCCTTTTTCTCATTAGGATTAGAAAACCACACTAACCTAGGTTCATCCATGCATGAAAATACTTAGGATTATTAGTCTCCCTTTAGACTTTTCCCTTTCTCGATTTACTTTCTTTCTCATCTCATAAAGAAAAACAATAAAACACCTAATAATGGTCGAACGTTCTCGTATGCTAGGATACATTACCGTGGGTTACTTATACATGTCCTATTTTGGGGCGAGGTGTAAGGCATCTACGAAGATGAACAAGTCTTAGTATAATAATGTTTCACAAACACCAAACGTAGAAAACACTTCTCTAAAAAGACAGTTAACAAACAACACTCATCTTTTCCTGTGGGAATTCTCTTCTTACCTCATTCACTCAATGCGAACTTGCGACGATTTATCTCATTTGAAAGACTGTAAACTCATTTGTTCAAGGTGAGCCTACAACACCAGGGCATAGACATAAGCAGTTCAAGCTATAAAAAACACAAACAAATAGTTCCCACCTTAGTTAGGCGAACTACGTCGACTCTGATTCTCATTTTCCCGATGAGGTACGTAGGCAGCGGGGTAGGGCCCGTTCGAGTACACTCTTTATTTTCCCTACACTTCCCCTTTTCGTTCTCCTTTTCTAGTTCCATTTCTCATTCCAGTTCTAGTTAGCGATTTTTATTCAACAATAGTCTTATTCCTCACCCTTTAAAATAGACAAACAAGCGTGGATCCGGTCGGGTACGGCAGACGATCTGGGGGTGCTAATACCTTCCCAAGTCATAACCCACACCCGAACCCAAATCTTTGGTTCACAGGACCTCTTCCTTTCCTTTTCTCTTTGGTTTGTGCAGCATTACCTTTCCTATTCATTTGGGATAAAAATGCCTTGCTGGTGACTCTACCTTTTCCACGTCACTTTCGCGTTTGTACTAGGATGAAAATCCCGAGAGCGCAGCTGGCGACTCTACTGGGGATCGAACCCAGAATCTCTGGTTTCCCCTTTGAGAGTCAATCCTAGTGCCTGTTTGTTTCTATTTCTTTGGATGTTTATCTGTTTTTTGTTGTGTGCTTTAGTTTAGCTTTACTGTTTTCATTTACAGTTTTACTTTACAACATTACTTTACATCATATATTTTCTAATTTCAGTATTTATTTTCCATGCATCATATATACTGGACTGTGTTGGTTTGCTTTTTTCTGTGGGGGGAGTTACTATGAGATAAGCCAATTACCCGACTTGAGTGCACCATAGGATTAGCATGGAAAAACATTGTACTCCCATGGTATCTCACCATGATGAGTGGCAATGTGTTCCACACCCAGATTGCGACCGTCTTGGAACTATTATGTGTGGGGATTACTCCACTTCAGGGTACGGCCTTGATACTTACGTGCATCTGGTGAACGATCATTGAGGACCTTAGTGGAAACAACCCTCTCTAATGATGACAGTGGCATACCACATTTGCTGGAAAACCCACTCGCATCTGAGGGCCCACTGGTAACTCACATATGATGGCCTGGTTCTTTCATAGGAATCCAGTTAAAGCAAATTGTTCGTATGACGATAGTACTGTATCCCAAGGGCTGAATGTACTATTGTTTATCGATTCAGTGCTTGAAGCTGGGGACTTATGAGGGATGCTTGTTTTATTGGACTCAGCTGAGACCTCCCTGAGTAGTACATAATGCCAAACTTATTCCCAGATTTGGTCATGAGCCATTTCTCGGAAATGGTGAATGTATTATTGCTATTCGGCTTTGAGAGTCTGTAATGTTGACCCGAGTAGCACACCCGTGAGATGGGAGGGGTTTACAGGTATGAAAGAACCCTAAAACTTCCAACATACCCACTTCGCCAATATTGTTCAGTATTGTGATTTGGTGCTTTGGATCCTTGGTTCTGAGATCCGGGATTTCTGTTCAGAGAATTGATGTTGTGATTGTTATTGTGACCCTGCACAGACACATGACTATATGTTTGACACACCACAGACACGTCACTGATCACATGCCTTTCCTTGCATATGCATCATAACATCATTAATCATTTGTGTTCTTTTTCATTCTCAGGGTTCATACTATTCCCGTTTCCCGGTCATACTACTGCTTCGGAAATGGAAGATGCCAGAAGGAGGAATGTGTATTACAAGTTCTTTGATACCAGAGTGGATTTTCTTAATCAGATGGTGTTTCTTATTATCCCAGGTCATCTTGGATACTTCACAGAGAGCTATGGTGACATTCTGGATCTGGTAATTAACCTGGATAGTTCCCAAAGGAGTGTCATTCATACTTTGTTGCAGTACTATGATCCTAGGCTCAGATGCTTCACATTTCCTGACATCCGGTTGGGTCCTCTACTGGAAAAGTATGCTGAGATTTTGGGGGTGCCTCTCAAAGATCAAATCCCTTTCAATTCAGAGATGACCATACCAACTCATCTTGACATTGCCAAAGCTCTTTATTTGAGCCTATCAGAGGTATCTGATAACCTAACTGCTACTAAAGCTGGGGTACTTGGCTTTCCTCTAGAGTTTCTAGTTAGAAAGGCTAAAGAACTTGATGTGGTTAACTGGTGGGATTCCGTTTGTGTTATCTTGGCTTTATCCATCTATGAGATCATCCTCTTTGCTGACATGGATATATTTGTAGATATCAATGTCATTCACTTGTTTGTGCCGAAGAATCATGTGCCCACTCTCCTGGGTGATCTATATTATTCAGTGCATTACAAAAATGAGAAGAAGTGGGGTGGTTTGGTTAGGTGTTATGCTCCTTTATTCTATAGATGGTTTTGAGGCACCTACCCATTACTGAAGCTTTGACTGATCCCAAGGTAATCTGGGCCCAAAAGCTAAGCATGTTTTCTACCAAGGACGTCAGGTGGTTTACTTTGAAGTTAAAAGGGAAAGATCTCATCTCTAGCTGTGGGGGTTATCCCAATGTTCCACTCTCAGGAGTAGCTGGGGGCATCAATTACAACCCCATTCTCCTGATAAGACAATTGGGATATACACTCAAGATTGTTCCCAAAGAATCAGAGCTAGTTCAGACCTTCTATTTCTCTGTGAAGGATAATCTTCCCTTGGTTCGAGAAGCCGCTGGTGCTTGGAAACTTATCAAAAGGAAGGATATAGAGCGCTTGGGCAAGAGTAACAATCAGATGTTCCCCCAGTTTGAAACTTGGATAAGGGAGAAAGCTCAAGTGTCCCTAATCACTTTCTCTGCACCAGTTCCACCTCCTGCTACTATGCCATTGGAGGATTATCAGAAGTTGGAGGCTTTATTCCAACAACTTAGAGCTAATAATCAAGAGGCTGAAAATTCTTGCCAGAAGTTGATACTTAAAAACAAAAGCCTGAGGAGAGAGCTCATTAAGTTGAAGAGATAGTCAGGCTCAAGCTGCAGGACTTCGAAGAACGAGAGCTCTACTTCAAGAAGAGAATGTTGGCTGAAACCCACAAGGCGAGTCAGCGCCGGAAGGATATGAAATACTTGGACAAGGCCAACGAAGTTGTGACCCTTTGGCAAGAGAAGTGGGAGGACCATCTGAGAAAGCAGAACGAGATAGAGATCGGTATAAGCTGAAGATCAAAAATCTTCAGGAGCTCCTGGCTGAACAAAAGGAGCTACTTCAAAAAGCCCATGAGCAACAGAGAGACTACCTTCAAAAGATGGCAAAAAGTTAACAAGTAGCTGAAGCCATCCAGAAGGACGTAGAAGAGCTTAAGCTTCGGGCCGATATCAAAAAAGTCAAGACTGAGCCAAGCCCTAACGAAGAAAGGGAAGAGGTGTTCCTACAACAGATCAACGAAGTGCATGCTTCCTTTGATCTAAGGGATCTTCTTATTTAGAAGCACATCCAGGAGCCGAATCATCCAGACATAGCCTAGCTGTTCCAAGCCGTCAAGCGTCTTAGCTGGAGGCTGTAGGACATGGAGCTTCTTAGGGTTTAGTCTCGTACTCTTGTACCTGGATTACCCACATGCTTGTTGTGGGATTCCACTTTACTTTACTTTTCTATTCTCTTGATGTATGAATTGGCACCTTTCGGGGATGTTGTTGTCTTCAGATCTCAGTTTATGATATGCTTGATTTTTTTTGAATCTCTGGTTGTTATCTCTTGCATTGACACGGGGTACTAAGCACCGATTCTCCATGAATATCATTTTATCTGAACTTCATGTGGAGTCTGCTTCTCTAAAATCTGAAAAGGCTATCTGAATTCCCAAATACTGGAATGGGAATGTAAAAAACCTTAAGAATGAAAAGAACACAACATTGCATGCATTCATGTCATTTTCATTTTTTCTTCTGCAAGTTATCCAGGTTTCTTAATTTATATGCATTTTCAGGAAAGATTGCGAGAGCCTCAAAGACTCGTCTTCTCAAGCACGATATCCCTTCACACCGGTACGTTACTCTCCGTAATCAAAGGCACATCATGGATACAGTACAAACCGAGTTGAACAAGCTTCGCACCAGGATGGGGGAGTTCATGACAATGATGTAGGGTATAGCTCTGGGGCATCAAGAGTTGAGGGCTACTATGCAAATGCTTAACCCCCCCACAAACAGATCCTCCGGTGGTTACCTTGGATGCACAGGGAAATCCGATCAACAACAACATATCGGATGGACCTCCAACTCCAGAGACTGGTGGCCTTACTCCTGTCCTCGTACAGGACCGTCAGGAAGATCAGTTCACCCTGTTCAACAAAGACATGGGGTTTTGTACTGGAACTAACAATCTGAACTTCCAAATGCTGGTTGAGAAGGTGAGGGCCTTGGAATGTCAAAATACTCTCGGCATCGACGTTTCTGACATGGGCATGGTTTTAGGGGTAGTCATCCCTCCAAAGTTCAGACCTCTAGGTTTCAACAAGTACAACGACAATTCTTTCCCTAAGACTCACTTGCAAGCCTTTTATCACAAGATTGCTTCCCATACCAAAGACGAGAAGATTTTAATGTACTATTTCCAAGACAGCCTGTCTGGGGGCTCACTGGAGTGGTACATGAAACTGGAGAAGAACTATGTTCATAATTGGAAGGAGCTTGGGGAGGCTTTCCTCAAGAAATACCAATACAACATTGACATGGATCCCAGTTGGACTTAATTGCAAAGCATGTCACAAAAGAACTAAGAAAGCTTCAAAGACTATGCAAAAAGGTGGCGCGAGGTTGCAACCAGAGTTCAACCACCGTTTCTAGAAAGGGAAATGGTTGACCTCTTCATGGATACCCTCCCGGGGCATTTCATGGAAAGACTGGCAGGTTGTTCCTCTAGTGGTTTTTCCGATATCATCTTGACGGGCGAGAGAATCGAGAGTTGGATGAAATAAGGACAGATTCAGAGTAGCGGAGCGTCAACCTCTGGGGTCAAAAAGCCTTTTGTGAAGTGAAGGGAAGGAGAAGTCGGGGCCGTGTACGCTCAAAAGAAAAGGGGAATCGGAACGCCTATCATCAGGAAACTCCTGTCACTATTTCTGCTCCTTCTAATCAGCAACAGGTTCAACAAAACTACCAACAACAGAGGGCTCCTCGTCAATACTATCCTCCCAGACCAAAGAATAGACATTTTGAGAAGCCTTCAATGTCGTACTCCCAGTTATTACAAAACCTTCTTCAACTTCAAATGATCCAGTTGAGAACCCTGCAGCCTCCAAAGTCAGGTCAGCTCCCAGTAGGTTATGATGCTAATGCCCGTTCCGAGTTCTATTATGGAGCTCCTGTCCATAGCACGGAGAATTGTTAAGCTCTCAAGCATGTCATTCAGGACTTGATAGAATCCAAGGCGATTAATTTCTCTCCAACCCTGAATGTGCTACAAAACCCCGTGCCTGATCATGGAAGGACCGTATGAGCTGTTTTATACTGGGGAATGTTTGAACTTGATATCTGATGTTGATGCCCTGATAACTTTATTGTTGACTGTAAAGGCTTGCTTGGCTAAGAAAAACATATTTCCAGGTTGTGAAAAAGGTTGTTCAGACTGTGTTAATTCTGACGATGGTTGTGATCGGATGCGATCAGAAATACAAATAATGATGGATGAAGGAAGTATATAGTTTGACAAGATCGTGATAGAAGACGAAGTATCAACTGTTACGATTTACTACAACCCAACACAAGTTCCTACATCAGCAAAGGTGGCACCGGTAACCATTACTACTTCTGGACCAATTTCGTACCAGAGTGATAGAGTTATCCCGTGGAACTATGGGGGAGAGGTTTACTAAAATGGTCAGAAGCAGAACATAGCCACATCCAGTTCATCTCCGCACTAAGTTGATAATGTTGGGGTCGGAGGATTCACTAGGAGTGGTAGATTGTTTGCACCATAGACATTAAGAAACAATGTGTTACCACCAAAAGACAATGCAGAGGCTCAAGCCTGGGCCAGGGGCAAGCAGCCCATGACCACTGATGCTCCTACATCTACTTCAGAGCCTGATATCACCTTTGACAAGGAGGCAGAAGAATTTATGAGAATAATCAAGAAGAGCGATTACAAGATTGTTGATCATTTGCAGCAAACTCCTTCTAAGATTTCAATCTTATCCCTGTTGATGTGTTCATAATCACACCGGAAGGCTCTGTTGAAGATCTTGAACAATGCATACGTGCCGCAAGATACATCCGTAAATAGAATAGAGACGGTGGTGTCAAGTGTGAATGCCAGCCATGGGTTGGGAGTTACGGATATGGACCTAACAACTGAGGGACGTAGCCACAATCGCGCTCTACACATTTCTATGGAATGTGAAGATGTTATGCTCTCTCACGTGCTTGTGGACACGAGGTCATCCTTGAATGTACTTCCTAAGAAAGCATTAATTAAGCTGGATTATGATGGGGTTGTACTTAGGCTAAGTAATTTGGTCGTCCGAGCATTCGACGACTCGAAAAGGTCTGTATTTGGAGAAGTGGAACTGCCGATCAAGGTAGGGCCACAGGTATTTAATACTATTTTTTACATCATGGATATCCAACCAGCATACAGTTGTTTGTTGGGGAGACCCTGGATACACACAGCAGGGGAAGTGTCTTCGACCCTCCACCAGAAGCTTAAATTTGTCTGGGAAGGACGAATCGTTACAGTGTGCGGGGAAGAAGATATATTCATCAGCCACTTGGCTTCATTCAAGTACATGGAGATGGATGGGGAAATCGTTGAAACTCCTTTCCAAACCTTTGAGCCCATAAGGACTATAAGTACATCATTTTCAGTTGTCTTATCAGAGGATACAAAGAAAGGAGCGCCCATAACCTCCTACAAGCAAGCCCCAAAGTTGTGGAATCAAGTGCAAATGAGGGATGGGGAAAATGATTGAAGTCCCAGAAAAGAAGGATATGTTTGGGGTTGGCTACCAACCTGGTCAGCCAACACCAGGGCAAAGCTCTAGAGGTCGGAAAGGCCCAATTACCTTCAATAGTGCGAGATGGTTTAATCATGGCAACGTTTGTGCGGTGCAGGAAGAAACAGTAGATAGTGATTGCAAATTGGATGAGTGGATAAGGCACTCTGCTCTAGGGATGCAACTTAAAAATTGGTCGACTGAAGCGCTCATCTCTGTCACTCAACCAGAAGAGTAATACTTTTATGTTTCTATTCACTTGTATGCAAGCTCTATGCCTTGCTCAGGGCATAGCAACTTATTATAAGGGTTTGTTGTTCATGATGCAATATCATAATCATTAATAAAGTGCACGTTTTTGCATTCATTCATGTTGTTCCTTGTCTTTCATTTTTTATTTTAAAAATATGCGGAAATGTTTTTCCATGTCTCCCACTTTTTCTAAGATCTAGCATTAATCATCATTGTCGCTCCCGGAATTTTCATCCTTGTACAAACACGAAAGTGGCGTGGAAAAGGTAGAGTCGCCAGCCAAAATTTTTTACCCCGAATGAATGGGAAAGGTAATGTTGCACAAAACTAAGAGAAAAGGAAAAGACAAAGTCCTGCAAACCAAAGATCTGGGTTCAGGAGTCGGTTACGACCTGGGAAGGTATTAGCACCACATACCGTCTGCCATACCCGACGGGATCAACGCTTGTTTGTCTATTTCAAAGGGTGAGAAATAAAATGTTGTTGAATGAGATTCGCTACTGGAACTAGAACTGAAATGAGAAAGGGAACTGGAAAAAGAGAACGAAAAGAAAGGGGGAGAATGTAGGGAAAATAAAGAGTGGGCTCGAACGGGCCCTACCCCGCTGCCTGCGTACCACATCGGGAAAATGAGGATCAAAGTCGACGTAGTTCTCCTAACTAAGGCGGGAACTATTTATTTGTGTTTTTTATGAGCTGGAACTACTTATGTATATGCTCAGGTGTTGCAGTCTCGCCTTGAACGAATGTGTTTACCGTCTGGCAAATGAGAGAAGTCGTCGCAAGTTCGCGTTGAGACTGATTGAGGTGAAAAAAGAAATCCCGAAGGAAAAGACGAGTGTTGTTTGTTTACTGTCTTTTAAAGAAGTGTTTTCTGTTTTTGTTGTTTGTGAAGTATTCTCATACTAAGACTTGTTCATCGTAGTAGATGCGTTACACCTTGCCCCAAAATTGGACGTGTATAAGTAACCCACGGAAAAGTCTCATAGAGTACGAGAAGATCAACCTTTATTAAGTGTTTTTTTACTTTTCTTTGAGCTGAGAAAGAAAGCAAAGCGAACCAAAGTTAAAAGTCTAAAGGGGAGACAAATAATCCTAAGTGTTGACAAGTATGGATGAACCTAGGTTAATGCGGTTTTCTAATCCTAACGAGAAATAGGAAAAGAAAAGGAACTTAGAAATCAACTTACTTCCTAAGGAAGCTAAGTCATTTCTAAAGGGGATTAGCATAAAGTTATACAAATTAAGTACAAATATGCTAAAGTAAACACACTTGAGAAGCGTAAAGAATTTTAAAAGGAAAAGGTTGTGTGAACTTACCTCCACCTCCCTGCAAAATAAAGGTTAGTAGGATAAATATGATAAAAGGAATGAGGGTAATCATGTACCAATCAACCCTAATTCATTTAAGACTTAACGAGACTCAATCCTAAGTCTAAGGGACCTAAAAACTATGCCAAGCAAAAATCCAGCAGCTACTACAACTCATATAGCACAAACAACTACTAAATGCAAACAACCTATTACATCTATCAAACATCATACAAAATAGGTGTAAAATATCAAAAAAAACATGAATGCAACATGTTTTTACCGCTCCTGTTTCAAAATGCAGCTATGAAAACAAGGCAGATTTCAATTATTTTTCAAATGCACAAAACATGAATTTTAATGCAAATCAAATAATGCAAAATTTATGCAAGTTAATGCAATAACATGCAATGGATTATTAACAATGGAATCCAACATCAACATGCAATTAAATGATGCAAACTAAATGATTATTTTTTTGAGTTTTATTACATTATGCAATTTTCCTCAATATGTACATGATTGAACCAAGATGTGAATGGCTTCATAATGCAATGGAAAAAACTGAGGCTTACACATTAATTATTATGCTATGGAATGGTACCAAGTAATACAAACAATGATCACAAAGTGTTATGAACATATATGCACAAAAACGGAAACTAACAAAATGCATATCGAAAGCTACCAACACTACATGAACTTGTACCAAACGAGCTCCTAAAAAATCCCTAAAATCAAGATCTATCAAGCTATGAAGATTAAAGAAGCAATGAAAAGCAAACATGCAATGAAACAATCAATTTTCACAAAACCGAACAACGTTAACCGGTTAGCTAGGGGTTAACCGGTTAACGGAACCAAAACATACGCAAACAGAATAGCAAAAACACGTGTTAATCGGTTAACCCATAGTGTTAACCGGTTAACACTGAACAGAAGCTGAAAAACCAATTAGAAAAAGCACTTTTAGTCATCAACCTACTTCCAAAAGCTCCTAACACATACATGAACATTCTAGCACAAAATTGCAACCTAAATTTAGCCTTCTAACACCTATTAGCATTATGAACAAGCTACAATTCTAGCTACCGACAATCAAACCAAGCAAAACGCAAGCAAAACGTAAAAAGATCAAAGATTGCCATACAGTGAGATGAAGTGAATAAATTAAAAGCGAAAAGCGGTTTCGGATTCACCAACCTACAAAGCGGAGGCTTGCTTTGGTGATTGTTGCAAGTCGATCGATGAACAAATGAAGAGAATATCGGCGATTCCTAGCTTCGATCCGCGAGAATGTAAAATAAATGCAATTGATGAAGATCTTGATGAACAACCACAAAACCACTTCCAAAATGAAGAATCAACCCCAAACAAAAGTAATTACTCCTATTAATCTTCAATATACCTTGGAATCAATGCTTGAATGAAGGTTTAGCTTCAAGTTCTTCAAGCTTCAATGCAAAACTTGAAGAATTTTTGATGAAGAAGCTTTGGTGAATTTAGAAAATGGAGAGAAAAGTTGAGAAAATTGAGATAAAAAATGAGATGAAAATGTGAAAATGGTTAAGTTGTGAGGTTTGGAGTGAATTGAGCTTATATAGAAGCTATGTTTGACGTGAGGTTTAGGTATGGAGTGAGCTTGGGCACTAGGTTTGGAAAATGTAGTTAGGACTTAGGCCCTGAGCTAGTTAGGGTTAGTTGGTGTTTATAGAATATTCCTTGGAAGGTTCCTTGGAATAGTGTGGAAGAGTCTAGAAAGTGGTAGAAAAAGGAAACAAAATGAAAAGTGGATGGAATTGGGAAAACCAACTACTTATTGAAATTTCTTCACAAATTTCACCTCCATTAACCAGTTAACCCCAGGCGTTAACCGGTTAACGGATGAAAAATATGAATTTTTCTTTCCTTTAGTAGGTCAACTTGGAAATGGTTCAGTTATTCTATTTCCTGATATTATTTCTCCTTGAGATCAAATGAATGACAAATATCACTTGATCACATGCCTCACACACATACCAATATTGATTTATTTTATTTATTATTTTTCTTTTGAATGAAATGGAATATGGACGGATATACAGGATAACGAAGCATAAACCACTTGAGGTTGATACTAAATTAAGAGGGAAAATTTTAGGGTATTACAACTGCACCTATTCAATCATATGTAGACCTGAATGGATGATAGTAATGGCTTTCAGACTTTCAAGGTATGTAGTGATTGAATACTCGAATAAACCGGAAAATTTGTACTATGTGGGAATGAAAGGTGATTGGGAAAATTGCCATTCTTGGATGACGAAGCAAACAAAACATACCGTGAGTGGGTCATAAAAGAAACCATCATAACTTGGACGACAACTCAAGGGCACGAAACCGAGCTTGGCGAAATCAAAAAGTATTTATCCCATGTGGGAGATAAAACTAAAAAGAGACTATCATATGATGGATGATAACTCAATAAAACAAAGCCGGACTTGGCGGAATCGACAAGTATTTATCCCACATGGAAGATAAAACTCGAAAAGATACTATCATAGCATGGATGATAACTCGAGGAAAAAAAACCGGACTTGGCGGAACCGATAAGTATTTATCCCACGTGGGAGATAAAACTCGAAAAGAGACTATCATAGCATGGATGATAACTCGAAGAAATGAAACCGGACTTGGCGGAATCGACAAGTATTTATCCCACGTGGGAGATAAAACCTGAAAAGAGACTATCATAATGTGTATGATAACTAGAAGAAACGAAACCGGACTTGACGGAATCCTAAGTATTTATCCCACGTGGGAGATAAAACTGGAAAAGAGACTTATCATAGCGTGGATGATAACTCGAACAAACGAAACAGGACTTGGCGGAATCGACAAGTATTTATCCTATGTGGGAGATAAAACCTGAAAAGGAGATTATCATAGCATGGATGATAACTCGATTGGGGAGAACAAGCATTGACTTGTAAGAGTAATAGTGTTTGGAAAATGAACTTGGCATTCTCTGTGGTGAATATTTCAGATTATTTGAAGAAAAGATGTTTTGGGCTTCCATGCGAGGTACCAAAACTGGCTTATGCTCCGTATGCATATGTTTGAATTTTTCCATGGAGTAATGCTCCATAATGATGGAAATGCTACACTTTTGAGGATGAAAATGTAATGATGATTACTAAATGCAAATGCAAAGGAACCTCCTGATGAGGAGATAACATGTATCCTTGACGGCTTCGCTAGAGAAGGAATAATCGATGCGTTGATTGTGATGAATCCCCGTGGGGAAATCAACTTTGCGGGGGATAATGTTAATGATACACCGGCTATGAACTACCACCATTGCCAAAAATAAACTGGACTTTGAGATTGGAGAGCCAAGACCCTGTTGGGGATGAACTTGATTTGAGAGGTACGCTACCCGTTGAACTCCGTTGGGGAAGTACTACTCTTCTGACTCGACTGGAGAATTAGATGTGTTGGTACTCCACTGAGGAAGAAATCTGCTGAGGGAATCCCTCTGATTCACCATCTTCTTCCTGGGGAAGAGATGCCAATGAGGATTGGACTTTCTTAACAAATTCCCTGGGGAAAACTGCAAGCAATGTCGTGCAAGAAGGAAAAACATCTAACTTCTAGTTATCTTCACCACTGCTAGGGAGTAATGAATCATTATGCGATGCTGGGGATAATAAGAATCTTGTTAGGAATACCTCCCTCTTAGGGGATGACTCTCTTCTTGGGGAGAACATCATCAGCCTTTTGTTGTTATGCTGGGGAAGATTCCATTTCCAAACCTACTAGGGATAATGGAAAACATTGAAGAGGATGTTCCTGAGGAATCATGCTCAAGAATATGCTGAGGAAGGCTGCCTGAAGCTCTGTGCTGGAGATGAGAGTTTTAGATCGCCTCTTGCTAAGGACAAAAGGTATAGATCGTCTTATGTTGGGGATAAGAGATAATGATACCCTTCTGCTCGGGAAATATCATTCTCTTTGTTGTTGCTCTACTGGAGAGGGGATGGTCTGATGAGACTTGTTGAGGAGTCATGCTCCAAGATTTGCTGAGGGAAAGTTTCTTGAAGCTCTATGATGGAAATGTTTTTTCCAGAAACACTTGTACCTGCATGAACACGATTGATAATGCCTGCAAAATGAAGAATTAGTTTAGCCTGCATGCCCCAGGTGCATGGTCTGAATCACCATTCCCAATCCCCCAACACATCAACTATGTGTCAAATGTTTTTACTCTCCAGCATGTGTCATAAGGCATTCACGTGTTCACAATGCAATATTTATCATAATTTTTTGGACGTTTTTGCAATCAATCAATGGTAGATGAAAAACAAAAACATATGGAAGAAAATTTGAATGGAATTGCACTTTTATTGATTGAAGAATGGCCATGAATAGGCATTACACGGGGAAGCAATCCCTAGAAAGAGGAAATTGCACAAAAGGAAAATAAACTATCCTAATGGCAATGTTAAAACAAAATCTCATCAAGCTCCGACCCGACTATGACTTGTATATCCTCAAGATTCTCTACTTGCGTCACTTTAAGGAAGACGATTGAATTGATCCTCACCATTCCCAACCGCTTGCGTCGCTTTTGATTGCATATGACGAATCACAGATCTCACAGACCGCAGTTGTTTATTTTAATCCCTCTTTTGTATGAATCGCCCTTTCAGGTTTTCAATCCACCGAGATACCCTTTTTTGCCTGAGTTGTCCGATGTGGCTTTTCAGCTCAGTGGGTGTACATTTTTTTCAAATATTTTCCTAACTTTTGCCCGAGCCTTTTATTTTGTTTTTGGTCCGCCGGGATGCCTATTTTTGCATGGATCTTCATTCTATTTTTTTCAGTGGGTCTCTTTACACGAAATATTTTCTAACTGTGTCTGTGTTGACGGGGGATTTGAAGTCTTCGCCATCCATGGTTGTTAACATCAAGGTTTTGCCCGAGAAGACCTTTTTAACCACGAACGAATCTTCATAGTTAGGTGTACACTTGGCCATGTAGTTTGTATTAGGAGGAAGAATCCTTTTCAGCACTAGATCACCGGGTATATACCGTTAAGGCCGTACCTTCTGGTTAAAAGTCTGTTTCATCCGTCGTTGATACAACTATCCATGGCATATAGCTTCTAGGCGTTTCACTTCAATGAGGCTCAACTGATTGTACCTGGCACGGAGCCACTCAGCTTCGTCAAGCGTGACATCCATCATTAATCTTAAAGAAGGGATCTCGACTACAACTGGTAGGACTACCTTTATACTATATACGAGCGAGAATGGGGTTGCCCCTGTTGAAGTGTGCACCAATGTCCAGTACCCATGCAATGTGAACGGTAGAATCTCATGCCAATCTTTGTATGTCACAACGATCTCTAAATGATCTTTTTGATGTTCTTGTTGGCCGCCTCAATGACGCCATTCATCTTTGGGAGATTCGACGAAGAGTTGTGATGCTTGATCTTGAAATCCCGATATAGATCTTTTATCATCTTATTGTTGTTATTAGAACCATTGTCAATAATGATTCTTTTGGGAATTCCATACCGGAAGATGATATCCCTCTTGATGAAACGAGCTACCACTTGTTCGGTGACATTGGCATAAGACGTTGCTTCGACCCACTTCGTGAAATAGTCTATGGCACCTAGGATGAAGCGGTGACCGTTGGAAGCAGTTGGATCAATCTTGCCAATCATATCAATGGCCCACATGGCGAAGGGCCAAGGTGAAGACATGACACTCAATGGATTTGGAGGTACATGAACCTTGTCAGCATATATTTGGCACTTATGGCACTTGCGGGAATATTTGCAGCAATCGGATTCCATGGTGATCCAATAATACCCAGACCTGAGCAGTTTCTTTGCCATAGCATGCCCTCCAGCATGGGTACCGAAGGAACCTTTATGAACTTCTTGCATCATAAGGTTTGCTTCGTGTCTATCCACGCATCTGAGCAAGACCATGTCAAAGTTCCGTTTGTAGAGCATATCATCCTGATTTAAGAAGAACCCGCTAGCCAGCCTCCTAAGGGTCTTCTTGTCTTTGATTGATGCCCCTGCCGGGTATTCCTAAGACTTTAGGAATTGCTTGATATCATAGTACCAGGGTTTGTTATTGTCAACACTGTCAACTGCAAATACATATGTAGGCCTTTCGAGACGAGATACATCGATTCTGGGCACATAGTTCTCTTGATGGACCTTTATCATGGAAGATAAGGTTTCTAAGGAATCAACAAATTGATTCTCGTCCCGAGGTATATAGTGCAGCTTGAACTTCATGAAGAAAGTTAATAACCTCATGGTATAATCCCTATAAGGAATCAAATGAGGTTGATGAACCAACCATTTGCCATAACTTGGTTGATGACTAGAGCAGAATCACCGAAGATCTCGAGGTTCTTGATTCTCAAATTAATTGCTTCCTCGATCCCCACTATGTAGGCTTCATACTCTGCTTCATTGTTAGTGCACTCGAATGTCAACCGGGCAGTTAAAGGCATATGGATCCCTTCCGGCGAGATAATGACAGCACTAACTCCATTACCGTTCATATTTACGGCTCCGTCAAACATCAGACTCCATTTGGATTTGGGGTTTGGCCCCTCCTCTAGGAGTGGTTCTTCACAGTCTTTCTACTTGAGGAACATGATGTCCTCATCCGGGAACTCGAACCTCATTGGTTTATAATCCTCAATTGAATGTTGGGCCAGATAATCCGACAATACACTTCCTTTGATAGCTTTTTGTGAAGTGTACTGGATATCATATTCTGTCAGAATCATTTTCCATCAGGCTACTCTTCCGGTCAGAGTTGGCTTTTCGAAGATGTACTTTACAGGGTCCATCTTTGAAATCAATAGAGTGGTATGAGTCAGCATGTACTGTCTTAGTCGGTAAGCAACCCGTTTCAAAGCGCAAAAAGTTTGCTCGAGCAATGAGTAGCGGGTCTTACAGTCGGTAAAATTTTTGCTAAGGTAATAGATTGTGTACTCTTTTCAACCAGACTCATCCTGCTGACCCAGTACACATCCCATTGATCCCTCGAGCACTGAGAGGTACATGATTAGAGGTCTCCCTAGCACTCGAGGCATGAGAATCGGAGGTTCTTGCAAATACTCCTTGATTCGATCAAAAGCTTGTTGGCAGTCATCGTTCCATTTGATGGCCTGATTCTTCCTCAAAAGCTTGTTGGCAGTCATCGTTCCATTTGTGAGGTGAGATATGAACCGTGCAATTAGTTCAACCTCCCTAAGAAGCCATGTACTTCCTTCTCAGTTTTTCGGCTCAGGCATCTCCTGAATTGCTTTTTCTTTCGCAGGGTCGACCTTAATCCCCCATTTACTAACAATAAAGCCCAATAGCTTTCCGAAACGCACCCCAAATATGCATTTGTTCGGGTTCAACCTCAACCTGAACTTCTGAAGCCTGTCAAACAACTTGACTAGGTTGACCAAATGTTCTTCTTTTGTCTGTGACTTCACAATCATGTCATTGACGTAGACCTCGATCTCGTGATGAATCATATCGTGAAATAGAGTCACCATTGCACGTTAGTATGTAGCTCCAGCATTTTTCAAACCAAACAGCATTACTTTGTAACAGAAGGTGCCCCATGGGGTAATGAATATGGTCTTCTCCATGTCATCTGGTGACATTTTGATTTGGTTATAGCCTAAAAACCCATCAATGAAGGAAAAAACAAAGAATTGGGCAGTGTTGTCAACTAGCACATCAATAAGCGACAACGGGAAGTCATCTTTGGGCTTTCCCGATTCAGGTCCCAATAGTCCACGCACATTCTGACCTTACCATCCTTTTTAGGGACTGGAACGATGTTCGCAACCCATAGAGGATAACTTATCACGGCCAAGAATCCAGCGTAAAACTGCTTTTGAACCTCTTCCTTGATTTTAATAGCCATGTCAGGTCGAGTTCGTCTCAGCTTTTGCTTTACCGGTGGGCAATCTTCCCTGAGATGTAGCTTGTGCACTACGATATCGGTGTCTAACCCTTGCATGTCCTGGTAAGACCAGGCGAAGACGTCGATATATTCTCGGAGCATGGAGATCAAGTGGTTCTTGACAGTTTCTTCCAACGCAGCCCTGATCTTGAACTCTTTCTTGTCTTCTTTAGTACCCAGGTTTACCACCTCAATGGCTTCCTCGTGTGGCTGAATCATCTTCTCCTCTTTCTTGAGTAATTTGGCCAGTTCTTCAGGTAATTCACAATCTTCTTCGCCTTCCTTGTCGGCTAGGTAGATCGGATTGTCGAATTCATACTGATCCATAGCAAGGTTGTCATTGATGAGACTCGATGAGGAACATCTGCATGAATGATGGTTCATGCTAGATCTTAGAAAAAGTGGGAGACATGGAAAAACATTGCCATTTTTTTTAAAACAAAAAATGAAAGACAAGGAACAACATGAATGAATGCAAAAATGTCCACTTTATTAATGATTATGATATTGCATCATGATCAATGAACCTTTACAATGATATGTTATCCCCTGGTCAAGGCATAGAGCTTGTATACAAGAGAATAGAAACATACAACTATTACTCTTCTGGTTGAGTGACGAAGATGAGCGCTTCAGCCGACCAATTGTTAAGTTGCATCCTGTCATACCCCAAATTTGTCCTACCTGTCATATTTTTATTCTTTCTATTTAACCCATATTTGAAAAAAATCCAAAAATTGTCATTTCCTTCTGTGGTTTCGTTTGAGATTGTTAGTGTTTATGTGTGCGGTGTTGTGTGGAGACGCTTGTCCGATTATCAACTTTATTTTACGTAATCATTACCAAAATTTCATTAAAAAAAACATATGAGCCTAATAATCCATTGTATTTTATTTATCTGTTTATTTCTATAAAATTACAAAAAATCATTTTTCTCTTTAAAGTTTATTCTTTTCTAAAAATCCATTTTATTACTTTATTTTCATCTTATACTGTTTACTAAAAAAAATCAATTTATTTCTCCACTTTTCCCTATAAAAATATGTCCATTTTTATTTCTTTTGTTTTCATTATTATTTCCGTCACTATACTATTATTATCTATTTATTATTATTTCAAAAAAAAATTCTTTTATATTTTAATAAATCATCAATTCATTAAGTTTATCTTTTTCTACATAAAAAATAATAAGTACAAAAAAAAGATTCTTTTATTTTTTATTATTATGTCTATTATTATCACCATTTTATTTTTTAATTACCACCACTATTTTTATACCTTTACTATCATTATTATTATTTTTAAATACTTCTTATCTTTTTATTATTATTATTATTATTGATTTTATTATTAGTTTATTATTTTTACTATTTCAAATCTTATTATTATTATTATTTTCAGAATTATTTTTTTTTAAATTACCCAAAACAACATCCTGCTTATACTTTATCCTGCCTACACTTCTTTTTATCAGTATCACCACTTATTTCATTTAATTTAACTCATTCCTTTTTTTTTACATAGTACAGCATCCAATCCACTCACTCACACTACAACAAATTTCTTTCCTTCCACTCACAACAAACTTTTTTATGATCTCACAATAACAACTCACAGATATCCTCCAAATCATCCCCTCAAATCTCCTTTTTACCCTGCAAATTCTCTCTATAACTACCATAATTTTCTTCATTCAAGAAAGAGAAGTTTGGACAATCACTAAAACCCAGCAAAAATTCTTTCAAACCAAACTTCAAAATCAGAAAAAAAAACAAATAAATTCTTTCACCTCAAAAAGCCAACGAATCAAATCATATTTTTCATACATCTTCTAACTATTTCATAAACCATCAATATATTCCTTACAATCCTTAAACCTACATTAACACACCTTAAATCCATCCACATCCTTACTCTTCATCAAACCAACCACCACAGAAAACCCTTCATCACCATCAACCCGAAATCCTCGTTGAAACCAAGCAGACTACCACCGCCACTCTTCCGAAACAGCAAAACCAGAGCTGCGAAAACGCAGCCCATCACCACCAACATGTTCTTCAAACTGTTCTTTACTACCCAAAATCAGAACCTTAGCCCCCTTTCGAACAAGCCAAAAATCTAACCGAAACCACTCTATCCAACGAACCGCACAACACAGTGAAACAAAACCCTCACAAACAAACACCAAACCTCCGACCTTCCATTCCGCCGCGCCGACATCAATCACCTTCTTCCGCCGTGCGATAAACATCTCACCGTTCCGACACAACCATCTCACCACCCTTCCGCCGACAAATCCGAAATCGAAAGGAGGAAGCCGAAACCTGAGAGACAGAGAGATCCGAACCAGTATGCGAACAGAGGAGAAGCCGCCGTGAAGGAGAGGCGTTGCGCGATTGAGAGAGAAGGCCTTCACTACCGGCCGCTGCTGTGAAACTCTTTGAAGGTGGGTTTCACATATTTTGCGCTTTGAGGGAGAGAGGAGAGGAACTTATTTCTTTAATCTTTTCTGATTTATTTTATACATTATTTTTTGTTATTATTAATATAAAAACTAGTTAATAGTTATTTTCTTATATTATTTTTTATTATTATATGAACACTAATGGATCTTTGGAGGCTATTTGTTTTTTTGGTTTCTTAGCCCACCGATCTTGCTGTTGTTGCATGTATTATATACTCTTTTTTTTTCTTTCTTTCTTTGGTTGTTTTATATTATTATTATGTTTTTTTTCACAATATGGGTCATGACCCTCTTAGGGGAACCTATGTTCTTTCTTTTGTTACTCGCATCATCCCTCTACAGCAGCAAAACTCTGTTCCTCATACTCTTTATTCTATTTCTGTTTATTATTATTGTATGTGGGCTCAGCCCAATTGATCTTTTTTGCACACATTGTCTGCTCCCCACACTCTCATATGTCATGATACACCCACTCTTTTGTATAAGAATTTTCTTTTTTTTATTATTATTATATTACTTATTTCGTTTTTATTCTAAGCTGTGTTGATTCTTTGACCTTAGTTGTTCATATTATTATTATTAATAATAGATCTTATGTTGTTTTATATTATTACAATTATAGTTTCTTATAGTTTAATATCTTAAAATGACATTTTCCTAAATTTTTTTAGTTTATTGGATTAAATCTTATTTTATCTTAATTTTATTTTCAATTTAAGGGGCAATGACTTGACAAAAGGCCATTTTTCGCCCGATTTCATTAAATCGGTGATATTTGGCCAATATGAGGCCCCCCTTGTAATTAATTTTTATTATTTTATTATTCCGATAAACAAACATTAATTTAATTTATTTATTATCCTTAATATTATTTATTTCATTTAATTATTTAATCTTTATTTAATTCTCGCAATTTAATTTAATTTATTCATTTTCGCATTTAAAAAATTACGTTTCGACTCCTTATAGAATGATTCCAATTTTGAATCGATTCTAAGGTAGTTCACGAACTAAATTCCGCCGCGTCCCGAAAAGGTCCAACGCATTCGAATAATTGCGCTCGAATAAAAGGTCCAACGCCTTCGAATAGTTGTGTCCCGATTAAAAAAGGCCGAACGCCTTCGAACCGTTCAAAAACATTGCACACACGCTTTTTCTTGGGCTAATTACAACGAGACCTCTTTATTTCGCGCAATCCCCTGTATTTATTTTGTATCCCTCTCCCATTACTATGTACGCATTTTATTTTTCGTATCTTGTTTAGTTTCGAATCCTTGGTCCAACGCCAAGCGATTGCACTTGCACACTCGCACCTTTTTATTTCGATTATTAGGATCCACCTTACTTTGCGAGCCGAGCGCTTCGTGCCTCGCTAACAAACCACAGAAATAAATCTCCATTTGCATTTACCCTCTAACCTCAAAAAACCAAAACGTTTCGATTAGATCCAAACCCTTGATCCAACGTCAAGCGGCTTTAGGAAATAAAGCACTCTAATAAATACGAGAAGATTTGTACGCCATGAGCCTTAAGCGGTAGAAAGGACGATAACGAGCTCTCGTTACTCGCTCTGATTATTTCGACACAGGACGCTCGTCTTGTTGGGCGAGATAAACTATCCATAGTCTTTAGTACATTCCAACTCCTAAACCCTTTCGTCGAAGAAAGGTAATAAAATCAAACGACCATTACCCTTAGTAGGCCGAACTACGAGGCTATGACTTTCCCATTGCACACGGGAGTACGTAGGCACGAGGATCTCAATCCTTGCCGAGCACCTAGGTTCAATCTAACTTATAATTCAACTCATTTCCCTCTAGCAAGCAATTCGTTTAAGCATAGACATCCTTTCGCGCGCGTTAACTTAGATGGTTCCCATCGAGTACGATGGATATAGGGGGTGCTAATACCTTCCCCCTGCATAACTGACTCCCGAACCCAGGCAATGGTTCCGTTGACCTTTGCCATCATCCTTCTCTTCCCGGGTTGTATCTATATCTTCCCTTTCCCTCTTCAGGAATAAATAGAATTAGTTGGCGACTCTTCAATCCGTCCGGCGCGCGGCTCCGTCCATTCGGATCGTGTAAGGTCGTATTTTTCGGGGTACGACAGCTGGCGACTCTGCTAGGGATTGGTTCACCCCTATGCGAATCAAGCCTAGTCTAGGTTCCCGCGCTTGTTTGGATGTTTTCTTTTAAGCCTTGCTTGTTTATTTTCAGCGCTTTCTTTATCGCATTCCATATTATATATCTTGTGGCTCCTTGGTACTATAATTTGGATCGATACTTTGCAAAAGAAACTCGAGGAAAAAGCTCTATACCCGGGCTTATGAGTACAAACTTAAGTTAGCGAGGTTGTGTAGTATGGGCTCCCGAGAGAACCACTCTCGTGGGTTATCGATATGAAAACCTCACCTGGAGTAGATTCTGATGAGAATACTGACAACCGTCAAGTCCTTGACGTGTGTGCTCAGTTGCTTTCATTAGGGTCATCAACTCTGAGGACCTTTAGAACCTTTTGGTTAAAACATCGGTTGATGGTTGCGTAGTATTGGGCACCAGAGTTCGCCCTCGCGTGGCTCGATACGAAAACCTCACTTGGAATAGACTTACTTAATGGAGTTGTTTGACTGTCAAGAATGTATGAAATTGACACGTGCATCAAACAGTTGAGAAAGTTTCATAACTCCAGGACTTTGTTTCAAACCTTGTGTCGGTGATCACGTAGTATGGACTCCCGAGAAAATTTTCTCTCGTGGGTTGTCGATACGAAGATCTCACCCAAAATAGATTCATATGGCGGAGTCAATCAATCGTCATGCTTATGGCGCGTGTGATGAACAACCATATGAATTGTCAACTTTGGGATCCCTAAACTTTAGAGTCTACCCAGTGAGTTCCTGATCAGAGTATCTTCCATCTGTACCTTGGATTCATGAGACCCTGATCTTGTGATCCTGTATTCTGACATTGCATATCATCTCATTTGCATTATTTATTCATCTTGCATTTCATTGCAAAATCCGAGAACTCATTTCATGTTCCTCCATCTTCAGTAAATCAAGCTGGTTTCCCGACGCCCGTGTCGTGCTAGACGACCGTATTTAACTCAAGCCAATACTAGAAGACTGATGGATGTGATTCAAGAAGAACAAGCTACTATGAGGGAAGAGATTGACTCGGTCAAGAGCAAGATTGACCAGATTTATGAGACTTTGCAATCTTTGGC
Organism: Lathyrus aphaca; assembly: GCA_963966055.1. NCBI lineage: Eukaryota > Viridiplantae > Streptophyta > Magnoliopsida > Fabales > Fabaceae > Lathyrus > Lathyrus aphaca. Next base: position 312,359,489 of record OZ014521.1, read on the forward strand.
AAGAATGGAAGAACGTCGTGAAGCTGTTGCCGCAATGAACAGTGCTCAAGTGCAAGGATCTACCTCACGAGCAATGCCTTCAGTTCCCGTTCCAAATCCTTTGGTCTATGGTTTGCCTCCAGGTTTCACTCCTGCTGTTGAAGAGGTCACTTCCCAACCAATGCCTGCTTCTGGTGTCACTGTTGGTTCTTTTCCTCAAGCTCAACCTATTCCAACTCAAGTCCAGCTTCCTCAAACTGAAGATAATCATCAAGTTGAGTATGAGATGCATATTGTTGTTCCAATCACCAATCCTCATGCTGTTCAAGAATCTAAAGCTATGAAGATGTGTCGCGAGTTAGCTGAAAAGCTCCGAATCATGGAAGGACACAACTCAACTTCTTTGAGTGCCTCAGACATGTGCTTAGTTCCAGATGTTGTGATCCCTGCCAAATTCAAACTTCCAGAATTCGAGAAATACAAAGGCCTCAGTTGTCCTGAGCTTCATTCGAGGATGTATTGTAGAAAAATGGTCGCTCATGCCAAAGATAATAAGCTTATGATCCATTGCTTCCAAGACAGCCTGTATGGAGCGTCTCTAGAATCGTATATGCAGCTCGAACGCAACAATGTTCGTACTTGGCTTGATCTATCTGATGCATTCAAAAAGCAGTACAAGTACAACACTGACCTTGCTCCTAACCGTACTCAACTTCAGAGTATGTCTCAAAAGGAGAGCGAATCCTTTAAAGAGTACGCCCAACGCTGGAGAGAGCTAGCCGCCAGAGTTCATCCTCCATTGGTTGACCGTGAATTGATCGATATCTTCATGGGTACCCTACAAGGGCAATACTACGAAAAGCTGATCAGCAGCGTATCTTCTGAATTTTCAGACATGGTGATGGTAGGAGAAAGAATTGAAGAGGGTCTGAAAAGTGGAAAGATCCAAGGGGGTTCTAGCAGCCAAAACAATGCCAAGAAACCTTTCAACGGGTATAAAAAGGGCGACACAAACGCCATTTCTGCTGCAAGTGGGAATTTTCAACAGAGTGCACCTGCACCAGTTCCCTACTATCAGTACCCCTATGTTGCTGCTGCACAATATGCTCCTATGCCATATCAGCCAATTCCTCCAATGCCTTATCAGCAGGCCTTTCAAACTCTATTTCTGCCTCAGATGGCTCATCAACCACGTCCACATCCAATGGTTGCAAATGCGCAATATGCACCCAATACATACCAGCAACCGGCTTATCCACCACGGCCTGGTCAACAGCAACAACACGCTCCTCAACAGCGTCCACCATATCAGCAAAGAGGATATGATAGGCACATTGATTCCCTGCCTATGACATACACCGAAATCTTTAAACAGCTAACGACAAAAGGACCTCTCACTTTGAGAGATATGCCACCTCAGACTGGTAATGCCCGGAACTATGATGCCAATGCTCGCTGTGAGTATCACAAAGGCGCTCCGGGTCATACAATCGATAACTGCCATGCCTTTAAACACTTGATTCAGGATATGATCAATTCTAAGGACCTCACTCTCACTCCGAGAAATCAAAATGTCCAGAACGATCCAATGCCGTCACACGGTGCCAACAAGTGAAGACATTTAAAGGGACTGTGGAAGACCAAGCTGAGTAGTCTCCAACTTTGAAGCATTCAATCAAGAGAAGTTCAATTCCTCAAATCAAGGCAGCCAGCACCATTTATTATTTCCGCATTCCTGTTGTTTTGTAATGTTTGTTTAAGTACTATTTGCTCTGAACATTGTTATCGTTTGTACTTGGTTATGTTAATGTTATGTTTATGCATGTTTTAAATTAATCTATTCGCATTCACTCATTATTTATCATTTTTCACAAAATCACAATAATATTTCCTCACTTCACTTTAGCAAATATTTGAGGGAGGATGATAAAAACGAAATACCCATAACTGTTGGGGTATGCTTTCGGATAAAACCTCGTCAATGATGTACAAGCATTCTTTCAAATCCCCAAACACTGGAGATATAAGGAGATAATCCCTAATCAACCACTTCGAGCCTAGAAGTAGGAGTTTCTTTCGGATACAACCCTTACATTTAACCCGGGGCAGGGTAATTGTTCAGTAAACATGACTACACCTTTGAATCCCAAGATGAGACATCCCGTCGGAGGACCATCAACAAATGACTTGGCAGTCACAATATTCAAACAAAAAATAGAAACGAAAAATACTAAGTTGGGCACCCGAAGGGAGACTTAGTCGAAAAAGAAGAAATCAAAAGAGGAACTCAAATCCTCAGCAAAAGCAAAACAAATATCAGTGACCACAAAATCAAAAATTAAAGGGTCACCAACAGCAAAATAAGATGACTTCCATTTTCAAGCGAACTTTAAAGCTTCATCTTCATTCTTACAAAGTCGAAACAAATGCAAAGTTAACTGAACATAGGACTGGAGGATATCAAGAAAAGGGATGGGTACAAAAAAATTTGAGCCTTATATCTTTGATTTTCAAACCATTAACCAGGCCACGTTATAACCCTCGAAAGACCTAATTGACGCATGGTATATTCTGAAAGCATGCTACCAACAAGGTTGCGTAAATTGACTCCCATATATTTGATAATCTTCAATCTCAATTGCACATTATTCTTGCTGCATCTTTCACGCAGTTTCTAAATCAGCACTTCGTTTGGACTAACGGTCCATTCGTCACACTTTTACAGCATTCAAATAAATCGACTTTTTTTCAAAACTTACATGAACTTTACATTAACACTACCATTTGTGTATGAACAATTTAATTGCAAATCAGTGTTTGACATCAGTACAATCCCAACAAGGGGCAATCAAAAGAGGAATCTGAATCAATACTTCTTCAAAATCAGCCCAATCAGGGGCAAATTATCTTCAAACAGCCCAATCAGGGGCAATTCATTTCAAAATCAGTCCAATCAGGGACAAAGCATCATCAATAGCCCAATCAGGGGAAAAATTATTCTCAATGGCCCAATCAGGGGCAAGATCACCTTCAAAGGTTCAATCAGGGGCAGGGCATGTCATGGTCATTGTCAAAACTTCCCCACCAGATTTATTTCAAATACCCTTCAGGCAGAGGCAAGCGGACAAGGAGCAAATCTTCCTATCTCTTCTCCCCCAGCTGAACAGATAGTCCCTGCTAGACGTTGGCAATCATTCAAAGCAAATCAGTCTTCACGTGTCAATTAGGTCGCTTCGCTCATCAGCAAGTGACCAAAGTTAGAGCATTCAGATACATTTTCTGACCAAACAACGTCAAAGATCGAGTGTCGGGGAATCAAGCCCTCCACCCACCCAAAGTCCAATCACTATTGGCAACTACCAAACCAAAAGTCCACCAAGCTGGCACCTTTTAATCCCCCATATGCATCATTATGCATCATCGATATCATACGCATCATTTGCATCAATCGTTTGAAGCATACGCATCATATGCATGCCTAAATAAATCAGCTTTTCATATCCCCAACAGTTTCAACTTACATCTCAATGCATAAACATTTGCATCGTATCTCCATCATTATGGAATAACATTTCAAAACAGTCAAGCATAATTGCATAATTCAGGATCCAGGATCAACACAAGTTTCCAGTCCTTTCCCCAGCAGAAGTCAGGATCATATCAATCGAAGATTCCAGGCATCCTCTTGGCGGATTCAATAGCCGTATTTAAATTTCACATTCGCCTTATCTTCCTATGTTGATAAGTGAGTTTATTTTCAGTTATTTGCCTTATCATCCTCTGGTGATAAGTTGATTTTATTTTCAGTCTGTTGCCTTATCATCCTCTGTTGATAAGTGAGTTTATTTTCAGTCAGTTGCCTTATCATCCTCTATTGATAAGTGATTTTATTCTTTAGTTATTCGCCTTATCTTCCTCAGTTGATAAGTTATTTTATTTTCTGTCTGTTGCCTTATCATCCTCTGTTGATAAGTGATTTTATTCTTCAATTATTCGCCTTATTTTCCTCAGTTGATAAGTGATTTTATTTTCTGTCTATTGCCTTATCATCCTCTGTTGATAAGTGATTTTATTTTTCAGTTATTTGTCTTATCATCCTCTGGTGATAAGTGATTTTATTTTCAGTTATTTGCCTTATCATGCTCTGGTGATTATTGATTTTATTTTCAGTCATTTGCCTTATCATCCTCTGATGATAAGTGATTTATTTTGTCAATGTGACACCCGTCATTTTCAGCTTATTTCCTTTGCTATTTTCACAAATTCTTTCTCTGTCGGACAAATTTGGAGTCTGTTAATGTCTAATTATCTTATACCTTGAAAGACTGAACGCGAGCCAATTCATCTTACTCGGTCTAAGTCAATTCGATAGGGGCATCTGTCATACCCCAAATTTGTCCTACCTGTCATATTTTTATTCTTTCTATTTAACCCATATTTGAAAAAAATTCAAAAATTGTCATTTCCTTCTGTGGTTTCGTTTGAGATTGTTAGTGTTTGCGTGTGCGGTGTTGTGTGGAGACGCTTGTCCGATTATCAACTTTATTTTACGTAATCATTACCAAAATTTCATTAAAAAAAAAACATTTGAGCCTAATAATCCATTGTATTTTATTTATCTGTTTATTTCTATAAAATTACAAAAAATCATTTTTCTCTTTAAAGTTTATTCTTTTCTAAAAATCCATTTTATTACTTTATTTTCATCTTATACTGCTTACTAAAAAAAATCAATTTATTTCTCCACTTTTCCCTATAAAAATATGTCCATTTTATTTCTTTTGTTTTCATTATTATTTCCGTCACTATACTATTATTATCTATTTATTATTATTTCAAAAAAAAATTCTTTTATATTTTAATAAATCATCAATTCATTAAGTTTATCTTTTTCTACATAAAAAATAATAAGTACAAAAAAAAGATTCTTTTATTTTTTATTATTATGTCTATTATTATCACCATTTTATTTTTTAATTACCACCACTATTTTTATACCTTTACTATCATTATTATTATTTTTAAATACTTCTTATCTTTATTATTATTATTATTATTATTATTATTATTGATTTTATTATTAGTTTATTATTTTTACTATTTCAAATCTTATTATTATTATTATTTTCAGAATTTTTTTTTATTTTAAATTACCCAAAACAACATCCTGCTTATAATTTATCCTGCCTACACTTCTTTTTATCAGTATCACCACTTATTTCATTTAATTTAACTCATTCCTTTTTTTTTACATAGTACAACATCCAATCCACCCACTCACACTACAACAAATTTCTTTCCTTCCACTCACAACAAACTTTTTTATGATCTCACAATAACAACTCACAGATATCCTCCAAATCTTCCCCTAAAATCTCCTTTTTACCCTGCAAATTCTCTCTATAACTACCATAATTTTCTTCATTCAAGAAAGAGAAGTTTGGACAATCACTAAAACCCAGCAAAAATTCTTCCAAACCAAACTTCAAAATCAGAAAAAAAAAACAAATAAATTCTTTCACCTCAAAAAGCCAACGAATCAAATCATATTTTTCATACATCTTCTAACTATTTCATAAACCATCAATATATTCCTTACAATCCTTAAACCTCCATTAACACACCTTAAATCCATCCACATCCTTACTCTTCATCAAACCAACCACCACAGAAAACCCTTCATCACCATCAACCCGAAATCATCGTTGAAACCAAGCAGACTACCACCGCCACTCTTCCGAAACAGCAAAACCAGAGCTGCGAAAACGCGGCCCATCACCACCAACATGTTCTTCAAACTGTTCTTTACTACCCAAAATCAGAACCTCAGCCCCCTTTCGAACAAGCCAAACATCTAACCGAAACCACTCTATCCAACGAACCGCACAACACAGTGAAACAAAACCCTCACAAACAAACACCAAACCCCCGACCTTCCATTCCGCCGCACCGACATCAATCACCTTCTTCCGCCGTGCGATAAACATCTCACCGTTCCGACACAACCATCTCACCACCCTTCCGCCGACAAATCCGAAATCGAAAGGAGGAAGCCGAAACCTGAGAGACAGAGAGATCCGAACTAGTGTGCGAACAGAGGAGAAGTCGCCGTGAAGGAGAGCCGTTGCGCGATTGAGAGAGAAGGCCTTCACTACCGGCCGCTGCTGTGAAACTCTTTGAAGGTGGGTTTAACATTTTTTACGCTTTGAGGGAGAGAGGAGAGGAACTTATTTCTTTAATCTTTTCTGATTTATTTTATACATTATTTTTTGTTATTATTAATATAAAAACTAGTTAATAGTTATTTTCTTATATTATTTTTTATTATTATATGAACACTAATGAATCTTTGGAGGCTATTTGTTTTTTTGGTTTCTTAGCCCACCGATCTTGCTGCTGCTGCATGTATTATATACTCTTTTTTTTCTTTCTTTCTTTGGTTGTTTTATATTATTATTATGTTTTTTTTCACAATCTGGGTCATGACCCTCTTAGGGGAACCTATGTTCTTTCTTTTGTTACTCGCATCATCCCTCTACAGTAGCAAAACTCTGTTCCTCATACTCTTTATTCTATTTCTGTTTATTATTATTGTATGTGGGCTCAGCCCAATTGATCTTTTTTGCACACATTGTCTGCTCCCCACACTCTCATATGTCATGATACACCCACTCTTTTGTATAAGAATTTTCATTTTTTTATTATTATTATATTACTTATTTCGTTTTTATTCTAAGCTTTGTTGATTCTTTGACCTTAGTTGTTCATATTATTATTAATATTATTAATAATAGATCTTATGTTGTTTTATATTATTACAATTATAGTTTCTTATAGTTTAATATCTTAAAATGACATTTTCCTAAATTTTTTTAGTTTATTGGATTAAATCTTATTTTATCTTAATTTATTTTCAATTTAAGGGGCAATGACTTGACAAAAGGCCATTTTTCGCCCGATTTCATTAAATCGGTGATATTTGGCCAATATGAGGCCCCCCCTTGTAATTAATTTTTATTATTTTATTATTCCGATAAACAAACATTAATTTAATTTATTTATTATCCTTAATATTATTTATTTCATTTAATTATTTAATCTTTATTTAATTCTCGCAATTTAATTTAATTTATGGCTTAAATAGTCTTTTAGTCCCTGTAAGTTAGCAAGTTTTTGGTTTTCGTCCCTGAAAGTTTTTTTTTTCGGTTTAAGTCCCCACATTTCCAAAACGCTTTGGTTTTAGTCCCTACTGTGAGTTAGACGTTAAAAAAAAAGGATGTGGCAGACGGTGCTTATGTGGCAGGTCGTTTGGCATATCCAAGTGGCATTCTCATTTACACATGTGGATTTCTCATTTTCCTATTTATTCTAGAGGGACCAAATCCAAAATAATCAATCACACTTTCTTCTTTCTTCTTCAAGCTTTCTTCTTTCTTCTTTCCATGGAATCAGAAGCGATCTAGCAGCAGCAATAGCAGCAGAAGCACGATCAATCACTTGCAACCTCTGAATCCTGTCACGCTCTTCACTGGAAACCTCTATTTTTTACTTTGAAACACAAATCCCTTTGAAACTGTTCATCAATCTCAACTACCCTAGAACCTGAAACTCCTTTACAATAAAGCAACCTAGTATCAAAATTAACATCAAAACCCCTTCCTAATGCCTGCAAAGCGTTAGTAGCAGTGTGCAAAGCTGCTACATGCTCATCCATAGTTCATTGATGAATTGTTGGCGAAGTTTGTCTAAAGAAGTTTTGACTTTGGGTTCGGATTAGTTTTCATTCAAAAACGTTTGCGTGGAGTATTATTTTGTCTAATATCTTGACCTTTCGTTCTTGGTTATGCATTCAAGTTTTTATTTTGAATTTCAAGTTCTTGATTGAAATTGAAGGGACTGTGATTAGTGGTTCCATGGAAAGAAGAAAGAAGAAAGCTTGAAGAAGAAAGAAGAAAGTGTGATTGATTATTTTGGATTTGGTCCCTCTAGAATAAATAGGAAAATGAGAAATCCACATGTGTAAATGAGAATGCCACTTGGATATGCCAAACGACCTGCCACATAAGCACCGTCTGCCACATCCTTTTTTTTTAACGTCTAACTCACAGTAGGGACTAAAACCAAAGCGTTTTGGAAATGTGGGGACTTAAACCGAAAAAAAAAACTTTCAGGGACGAAAACCAAAAACTTGCTAACTTACAGGGACTAAAAGACTATTTAAGCCTTAATTTATTCATTTTCGCATTTAAAAAATTACGTTTCGACTCCTTATAGAATGATTCCAATTTTGAATCGATTCTAAGGTAGTTCACGAACTAAATTCCGCCGCGTCCCGAAAAGGTCCAACGCCTTCGAAAAGTTGCGCTCGATTAAAAGGTCCAACGCCTTCGAATAGTTGTGTCCCGATTAAAGAAGGCCGAACGCCTTCGAACCGTTCAAAAACACTGCACACACGCTTTCTCTTGGGCTAATTACAACGAGACCTCTTTATTTCGCGCAATCCCCTGTATTTATTTTGTATACCTCTCCCATTACTTTGTACGCATTTTATTTTTCGTATCTTTTTTAGTTCCGAATCCTTGGTCCAATGCCAAGCGATTGCACTTGCACACTCGCACCTTTTTATTTCGATTATTAGGATCCACCTTACTTTGCGAGCCGAGCGCTTCGTGCCTCGCTAACAAACCACATAAATAAATATCCATTTGAATTTACCCTCTAACCTCAAAAAACCAAAACGTTTCGATTAGATCCAAACCCTTGATCCAACGTCAAGCGGCTTTAGGAAATAAAGCACTCTAATAAATACGAGAAGATTTGTACTCCACGAGCCTTAAGCGGTAGAAAGGAGGATAACGAGCTCTCGTTACTCGCTCTGATTATTTCGACACAGGACGCTCGTCTTGTTGGGCGAGATAAACTATCCATAGTCTTTAGTACATTCCAACTCCTAAACCCTTTCGTCGAAGAAAGGTAATAAAATCAAACAACCATTACCCTTAGTAGGCCGAACTACGAGGCTCTGACTTTCCCATTGCACACGGGAGTACGTAGGCACGAGGATCTCAATCCTTGCCGAGCACCTAGGTTCAATCTAACTTATAATTCAACTCATTTCCCTCTAGCAAGCAATTCGTTTAAGCATAGACATCCTTTCGCGCGCGTTAACTTAGATGGTTCCCATCGAGTACGATGGATGTAGGGGGTGCTAATACCTTCCCCCTGCATAACCGACTCCCGAACCCAGGCAATGGTTCCGTTGACCTTTGCCCTCATCCTTCTCTTCCCGGGTTGTATCTATATCCTCTCTTTCCCTCTTCGGGAATAAATAGAATTAGGTGGCGACTCTTCAGTCCATCCGGCGCGCGGCTTCGTCCATTCGGTTCACGTAAGGTCGTATTTTTCGGGGTACGACACATCCCTGGGACACAGGGCCTTATCCAGTCATCCAGTTCGCAAACACTATAAATTGTTTCTTCTTGCATCGCACAAACATTGCTATGATCGAACCATCCCACACCGTTGAAGGTAATTGGACCTTTCCGACCTCTAGCGCTTTGCTCTGGTGCTGACTGACCATGTTGGTAGCCAACCCCGAAAATATCCTTCTTCTCTGGGACCTCAATCATTTTGCCCCATTCTTCCTTTGCACCTATTTCCACAACTTTTAGGGCTTTCTTGTAGGAGGATATGGACGCTCCTTTCTTCGTATCTTCTGATAAGGCAGCTGACGATGAAGTACTTACAGTCTTGATGGGCTCGAAGGCTTGGCACGGAGTTTTGACAATCTCCCTATCCATCTCTACGTACTTGAAAGAGTCCAAGTGGTTGATGGAGATATCTTATTCCCTATAGATTGTCACAATTTGTCCTTCTCAGACAAATTTAAGCTTTTGGGGGAGGGTCGAAGACACTGCCCCTGCTGCGTGTATCCAAGGTCTCCCCAACAAACAGCTGTAGGCCGGTTAGATATCCACGACGTAAAAAGTAGTATTGAATACATGTGGCCCTAACATGATTGGCCGTTCCACCTCTCCAAATACTTCCCTTTTCGATCCGTCGAACACTCGAATGACCAAATCACTTGGCCTAAGAACAACCCTATTATAATCCAGCTTAATCAATGCTTTCTTATGAAGTACTTTCAAGGATGACCCTATGTCCACAAACACATGAGAGAGCACAACTCCTTTACATTCCATGGAAATGTGTAGAGCGCGATTTTGACTATGTTCCTCGGTTGTCAGGTCCATATCCGTAAATCCCAACCCATGGTTGGCATTCACACTTGACACCACCGTCTCTATATGATTTGCGAATATGTCTTGCGGCACGTATGCATTATTCAAGATCTTCAAGAGAGATTTCCGGTGCGAGTATGAACATATCAACAGGGATAAGATTGAGATCTTAGGATTTTGCTGCAAGTGATCAACAATTTTGTAATCACTTTTCTTGATTATTCTCATAAATTCTTATGCCTCCTTGTCAAAGGTGATATCAGGCTCTGAAGTAGATGTAGGAGCATCATTGGTCATGGGTTTCTTGCCCCTGGCTCTGACTTGAGCCTCTGCATTGTCTTTTGGCGGTAACACATTGTTTCTCAATGTCTCTGGTGCGAACAGTCTACCACTCCTAGTGAATCCTCTGACCCCAACATTCTCAACTTGGTGCGGAGATGAACTGGATGTGGCCATGTTCTGCTTCTGAACATTGTAGTAAACTTCTCCCCTATAGTTCCACGGGATAGCTTTATCACTCTGGTACAGAATTGGTGCAGAAGTAGTAATGGTTACCGGTGCCACCTTTGCTGGTACAGGAACTTGTGTTGGATTATAGTAAATCGTAACAATTGACACTTCATCTTCTTTCACAATCTTGTCAAGTTGTATACTTCCTTTATCCATCATTCTCTGTATTTCTGATCTCAATCGATCACAACCATCGACAGAATTAACACAGTCTGAACAACCTCTTCCACAACCTGGAAATATGTTCTTCTTAACAAGGCAAGCCTTTACAGTCAACAATGAAGTCTTCAGGGAACTGACATCAGATATCAGGTTCAAACATTCACCCCTATCAACAGCTCCTACGGTCCTTCCATGATCAAGCATGGGGTTCTGTAGCACATTCGGGGTTGGAGCGAAGTTGATCGCCTTGAAGTCTATCAAGTCCTGATTGACATGCTTGAGAGCTTGACAATTCTCCGTGTTATGGCCAAGAGCTCCAGAATGGAACTCACAACGGGTATTAGCATCATAACCTACTGGGAGCTGACCTGACTTTGGAGGCTGCAGGGATCTCAACTGGATCATTTGAAGTTGAAGAAGGTTTTTTAATAATTGGGAGTACAACATCGGAGGCTTCTCGAAATGTATATCCTTTGGTCGGGGAGGATAGTATTGACGGAGAGCCCTCTATTGTTGGTAGTTTTGCTAAACCCGTTGCTGATTAGCAGGAGCAAAAATAATGACAGGAGCTTCCTGATGATAGGCATTCCGATTCCCCCTTTTGTTTTGAGTGTATACGGCCCTGGATTTTCCTTCCCTTCTCTTTACAAAAGGCTTTTTGACCCCGGAGGTTGACACTCTGAATTTTTCCTTGTTTCATCCAACTCTCGATTCTTTCGCGTGTTAAGATGATATCGGAAAAACCACTAGAGGAACAGCCTGTCAGTCTTTCCATGAAATTCCCCGGGAAGGTATTCATGAAGAGGTCAACCATTTCCCTTTCCAACAACGGTGGTTGAACTCTGCCTGCAACCTCGCGCCACCTATGCACATAGTCTTTGAACTTTTCCGAGCTCTTTTGTGACAGGCTTTGCAATTGAGTCCAGTTGGGAGCCATGTCGATGTTGTATTGGTATTTCTTGATAAAAGCCTCCCTAAGCTCCTTCCAATTATGAACAGAGTTCTTCTCCACTTTCATGTACCAATCCAGTGAGCCCCTAGATAGGCTGTCCTAGAAATAGTACATCCAAATCTTCTCGTCTTTGGTATGGGTAGCGATCTTGCAATAAAAGCCTTGCAAGTGAGTCTTAGGGTAATATTTGTCGTTGTATTTGTCGAAAACTGGAGGTCTGAACTTTGGAGGGATGACCACCTCTGAAACCAAGCCCATGTCAGAAACGTCGATGCCAAGAGTATCTTAGCATTCCAGAGCCCTTACTTTCTCAGCCAGCATTTGGAAGTCTTGAATGTTAGTTCCGGTACCAAAACCCATGTCTTCGTTGATCAGGGTGAACTGGTCTTCCTGATGGTCCTGTACGAGGACAAGAGTAGGGCCACCAGTCTTTGGAGTTGGAGGTCCATCCCCTCTATTGTTGTTGATCGGATTTCCCTGTGCATCCAAGGTAACCACCAGAGGATATGTTTGTGGGGGGTTAAGACTTTGCATAGCAGCCCTCATCTCTTGTTGCCCCAGAGTTATACCCTGCATCATTGTCATGAACTACCCCATCTCGGTTCCTACTTCGTCCAACTCTATTTATACTTTATCCATGATGTGCCTTTGATTACGGCGAGTAGCGTACCGATGTGAAGGGAGATTGTGCCTGAGAAGATGAGTCTTTGAGGCTCTCGCAATCTTTCTTGAAAATGCATATAAGTTAAGAGACCCGGATAACCTACAAAAGAGAAAATGCAAATGACATGAATGCATGCAATGCTGTGTTCTTTTCATTCTTAAGGCTTTTTTACATTCCTGCTCCGGTATTCGAGAATTCAGGTAGCCATTCCAGATTTTAGCGAAGCATACCCCGCATGACGTCCATCTAAGATGATAGTCGTGGTGAATTGGTGCTTAGTACCCCGTGTCAGTGCAAGATAACAACCAGGTTAAACATATCATAAATTGAGATCTAAATATAACAACATTCCCAAAGGGTGCCAATTCATACATCAAGATAATAGCAAAGTAAAGTAAAGCGGAATCCCATAACAAGCCTGTGGGTAATCCAGGTACAAGAGTACGAGACTAAACCCTAGGAAACTCCATGTCTTGCAGCCTCCAGCTAAGACGTTTGACGGCTTGGAACAAATGGGTTATGTCTGGATGATTCGGCTCCTGGATGAGCTTCTGAATAAGAAGATCCCCTAGGTCAAAGGAAGTATGCAGTTCGTTGATCTGTTGTAGGAACACTTATTCTCTTTCTTTGTTGGGGCTTGGCTCAATCTTGACTTTATTGATATCTTCCTGAAGCTTCAACTCTTCTACTTCATTCTGGACGTCTTTAGCTGCTTGTTGACTCTTTGCCATCTTATGAAGGTAATCTCTTTGTTGCTCATTGGTTTTCTGGAGCAGCTCTCCCTACTCATCCAGAGTCTTCTAAAGGTTTTTGATCTTTAGCTTATACTCAATCTCTATCTCTTTCTGCTTTCTCAAATGGTCCTCCTACGTCTCTTGCCAATGGGTCACAGCTTTGTTGGCCTCGTCCAAGGCTTTCTTATCCCTCCGACGCTGACTATCCTTGTGGGTTTCAACCAACATTCTCTTCTTGAAGTAGAGCTCACGTTCTTCGAAGTCCTGCTACTTGAGCCTGACTATCTCTTCAGCTTGATGAGCTATCTCTCTAGCTTTTTGTTCTGAATTATCAGTTTCTGGTAGGAATTATTGACCTCCTGATTTTTAGCTATGAACTGTTTAACCAAAGTCTCCAACTTCCGGTAATCCTCCATTGGCACAATAGAAGGAGGTGGAACTGGTGCAGAGAAAGGGATTAGGGACACTTGAGCTTTCTCCCTTATCCAGGCTTCAAACTCGGGGAACATCTGATTGTTGCTCTTTCCCAAGAGCTATATACCCTTCTGTTTGATACGTTTCCAGGCACCTGCGGCTTCTCGAACCAAGGGAAGATTATCCTTCACAGAGAAATAGAAGGTCTGAACTAGCTCTGATTCTTTGGGAACAGTCTTGAGTGCATATCCTAATTGTCTTCTCAGGATAATGAGGTTGTAATTAATGCCCCCAGCTACTCCTAATAGTGGAACATTGGGATAACCCCCATAGCTAGAGATGAGATCTTTCCCTTTTAACTTCAAAGTGAACCACCTGACGTCCTTGGCAGACTACCTGCTCAATTTTTGGGCCCATATTACCTTGGGATAAGTGAAAGCTTCAGTAATGGGTAGGTGTCTCATAAACCATCTGTAGAATAAAGGAGCACAACACCTAACCAAACCACCCCGCTTCTTCTTGTTTTTGTAATGCACTGAATAATACATATCACCCAGGAGAGTGGGTACATGATTCTTCTGCAAAATCAAGTGAATGCCATTGATATCTACGAATTTATCCATGTCAGCGAAGAGGATGATCCCATAGAGGGATAAAACCAAGATAGAACAAACTGAAACCCATTGACCATCAACAACAAGTTCTCCAGCTCTTCTCACCAAGAACTCCAAAGGAAAGCCAAACACCCTAGCTTTGGTAGCAATCAAGTTATCAAATACCTCTGACGGGCTCAAATAAAGAGCTTTGGCAATGTCAAGATGAGTTGGTCTGGTCATCTCTGAATTGAAAGGGATCTGATCTTTGAGAGGAACCCCAAAAATCTCAACATACTCTTCCAGTAGAGGAACCAACTGGAAGTCAGGAAATGTGAAGCATCTGAGCCTAACATTATAGTACTGCAACAAAGTATTAATGGCACTCCTTTGGGAACTATCCAGGTTAATTACTAGATCCAAAATGTCACCATAGCTCTCTGTGAAATATCCAAGATGACCCGGGGTAATATGAGACACCATCTGATTAAGCAAATCCACTTTGGTATCAAAGAACTTGTAATACACATTCCTCTTTCTGGAATCTTCCATTTCTGAAGCAGGAGTATGACCGGGAACCGAGAATAGTATGAACCCTGAGAATGAAAAAAGAACACAAATGATTAATGATGTTATGATGCATATGCAAGGAAAGGCATGTGATCGGTGATGTGTCTGTGGTCAGCCAAACATATAGTCATGTGTCTGTGCAAAGTCACAATAACAATCCCAACATCAATTCACTGAACAGAAATCCCGGATCTCATAACCAAGGAACCAAAGAACCATATCACAATACTGAACAGTACTGGAAAAGTGGGTATGTTAGAAGTTTTAGGGTTCCTGCAAACCTGTAAACCCCTCCCATCTTACGAGTGTGCTACTCGGGTCAACATGACGGACTCTCAAAGCTGAATAGCAATAATACATTCACCGTTTCCGAGAAATGGCTCGTGACCAAATCAGGGAATTAGTTAGGCATTATGTACTACTCAAAGAGGTCTCAGCTGAGTCCAAGGAAACAAGCATCCATCATAAGTCCCCAGCTTCAAGCACTGAATTGAGAAATAATAGTACATTCAGCCCTTGGGATATTGTACTATCTTCATACGAACAGTTTTCTTTAACTGGATTCCTATGAAAGGACCAAGCCATCCTATGAGAGTTCTCAGTGGGCCCTCGGATGCGAGTGGGTTTGCCAACAAATGTGGTCTGCCACTGTCATCACTGGAGAGGGTTGTTTCCACTAAGGTCCTAAATGATCGGTTACCAGATTCACATAACTATAAAGGTCGTACCCTGAAGTGGAGTAATCCCCACACAAAATAGTTCCAAGACGGTCGCAATCTAGGTGTGGAACACATCACCATTAATCATAGTTAGATACCATGGGAGTATAATGTTTGTCCATGCTAATACTATGGTGCAATCAAGCCGAGTAGCTGACTTATCTCACAGTAAATCCCATCCCATAGAAAAAACAAAACCAGCACAGACAGTCCAGTATATATGATGCATGTAAAATAAATACTAAAAGCGGTAAATAAAGTTGTAAAGTAAAGCTGCAAATGAAAGCAATTAAGCTATACTAAAGCACACAACAGTAAACAACTAAAACACACAAAGAAATAAAAACAAACAAGCGCTAGGATTGACTCTCAAAAGGGAAACCATAGATTCTGAGTGCCTTGTTTCCATAGAAGAGTCGCTAGTTGTCGCTCCCAGGATTTTCATCCTAGTACAAACGCGAAAGTGGCGCGGAAAAGGTAGAGTCGCCAGCCAGACATTTTTATCCCGAATGAATGGGAATGTTAATATTGCACAAACCTAAGAGAAAAGGAAAGGACAAGGTCCTGTGAACCAAAGATCTGGGTTCGGGAGTCGGTTACGACCTGGGAAGGTATTAGTACCCCAGACGTCCTTCGTACCCGACGGGATCCACGCTTGTTTGTCTGTTTCAAAGGGTGAGAAATAAAATGCTGCTAAATGAGAACCACTACTGGAACTAGAACTGAAATGAGAAAGGGAACTGGAAAAAGAGAACGAAAAGAAAGGGGGGAATCTAGGGAAAATAAAGAGTGTTCTCGAACGGGCCCTACCCTACTACCTACGTACCTCATCGGGAAAATGAGTATCAGAGTCGATGTAATTCTCCTAACTAAGGCAGGAACTATTTATTTGTGTTTTTTATGAGCTGGAACTGCTTATGTCTATGCTCAGGTGTTACAGGCTCGCCTTGAACGAGTGTGTTTACCATCTTGCAAATGAGACAAGTCATCACAATTTCGCGTTGAGAGTGAGTGAGGTGAGAAACGAAATCCCGGAGGAAAAGATGAGTGTTGTTTGTTTACTGTCTTTTAAGGAAGTATTTTCTGTTTTTGTTGTTTTTGAAACATTCCCATACTAAGACTTTTTCATCATGGTAGATGCCTTACACCTCGCCCCAAAATGGGACTTGTATAAGTAAACCACGACAAAGTCTCATGGTGTACGAGAAGATCAACCTTTATTAAGTGTTTTTTTACTTTTCTTTGAGATGAGAAAGAAAGCAAAGCGAACCAAAGGTAAAAGTCTAAAGGGGAGACTAATAATCCTAAGTGTTGTCATGTATGGATGAACCTATGTTAGTGCGGTTTTCTAATCCTAACGAGAAAAAGGAAACGAAAAGGAACTTAGAAATCAACTTACTTCCTAAGGAAGCTAAGTCATTTATAAAGGGAATTAGCATGAAGTTATACAAATTAAGTACAAAAATGCTAAAGCAAACACCCTTGAGAAGCGTAAAGAATTTTAAAAGGAAAAGGTTGTGTGAACTTACCTCCACCTCCCTCCAAAACAAAGGTTAGTAGGATAAATATGATAAAAGGAATGAGGGTAATCATGTACCAAACAAACCTAATATGTCTAATACTTAACTAGACTCAATCCTAAGTCTAAGGGACCTAAACACTATGTCAAGCAAAAATCCAGCAGCTACTACAACTCCTATAGAAGCAACAGCTACTAAAGGCAATGCAAAATGCAAACAACCTATTACATCTATCAAACAACATACAAAATAGGTGTAAAAGATCAAAACAACATGAATGCAACATGTTTTTACAACTCCTGTTTCAAAATGCAGCTACGAAAACAAGGCAGATTTCAATTATTTTTAAAATGCACAAAACATGAATTTTAATGCAAATCAAATAATGCAAAATTTATGCAAGTTAATGCAATAACATGCAATGGATTATTAACAACGGAATGCAACATCAACATGCAATTAAATGATGCAAACTAAATGATTATTTTTTTGAGCTTTTTTACATTATGCAATTTTCCTCAATATGTACATGATTGAACCAAAATGTGAATGGTTTCATAATGCAATGCAAAAAACAGAGGTCTACACATTTATTATTATGCTATGGAATGGTACAAAGTCATAAAAACAATGATCACAAAGTGTTATGAACATATATGCAACATTTATGCACAAAAACAGAAACTAATGAAACGCATGTTGAAAGCTACCAACACTACATGAACTTGTACCAAACCAACTCCTAAAAAGTCCCTAAAATCAATATCTATCAAGCTATAAAGATTAAATAAGCAATGAAAAGCAAACATGCAATGAAACAATCAATTTTCACAAAACTGAACAATGTTAACCGGTTAACGCTAGGGGTTAATCGGTTAATGAACCCCAAACAGACGCAAATAGAACAGAAAAAACACGTGTTACATGGTTAACCCATAACATTAAACGGTTAACACTTAACAGAAGCTGAAAAACCAATTAAGAAAAACACTTTTAGTCATCAATCTACTTCCAAAAGCTCCTAACATGTCCTTGAACATGCTAGCACGAAATTGCAACCTAAATGTAACCTTCTAACACCTATTAGCATTATTAACAAGCTACAATTCTAGCTACCAACAATCAAAACGAGCAAAACGTAAGCAAAACATAAAACGATCAAAGAATGCCATACATCGAGATGAAGTGAATTAATTAAAAGCGAAAAGCGGTTTTGGATTCACCAACCTACAAAACGGAGGCTTGCTTTGGTGATTGTTACGAGTCAATTGATGCACAAACGAAGAGAATATCGGTGATTCCTAGCTTTGATCCGCGAGAATGCAAAATAAATGCAATTGATGAAGATCTTGATGAAAAACTACAAAAGTAGTTCCAAAATGAAGAATCAGCCCCAAACAAAAGCAATTACTCAGATTAATCTTCAATATACCTTGGAATCAATGCTTGAATGAAGGTTTAGCTTCAAGTTCTTCAAGCTTCAATGCAAAACTTGAAGAACTTTTGATGAAGAAGCTTTGGTGAATTTGGAAAATGGAGAGAAAAGTTGAGAGAATTGAGATGAAAAATGAGATGAAAATGGGAAAATGGTTGAAGTTGTGAGGTTTGGAGTGAATAGAGCTTATATAGAAGCTAGGTTTGGAATGAGGTTTAGGTATGGAGTGAGCTCTGGCACTAGGTTTGGAAAATGTGGTTAGGACTTAGGCTTGGAGTTAGTTAGGGTTTCTAGAATATTCCTTGGAAGGTTCCTTGGAATAGTGTGGAAGAGTCTATAAAGTGGTAGAAAAAGGAAGCAAAATGAAAAGTGAAGGGAATTGGGAAAACCAACTACTTCTTGAAATTTATTCAAAAATTTCGCCTCCGTTAACCGGTTAAACCCAGACGTTAACCGATTAACAGATGAAAAATGTGAATTTTTCTTTCCTTTGGTAGGTCAACTTGGAAATGGTTCGGTTATTCTTTTTCCTGGTATTATTTCTCTTTGAGATCAAATGAATGACAAATATCACTTGATCACATGCCTCATGCGCATGCCAGGGATGATTTATTTTATTTATTAATTTTCTTTTGAATGCAATGCAATTTGGACGGATATGCAGGATGACAAAGCATAAACTACTTGAGGTTGATAATAAATTAAGAGGCAAAATTTTAGGGGTATAACTATCATTCATGCAGATGCTCCTCGTCGGGTCTCATCAATGACGACCTTGCTATGGCTCAGTATGACTTCGACAATCCGATCTACCTGGCCGATGTGGAAGGCGGAGAAGATTGTGAATTACCTGAAGAGCTTGCTAGATTGCTCAAGCAAGAGGAGAAGATGATTCAGCCACATGAGGAAGCCATTGAGGTGATAACCTTGGTACTGTGGAAGACATAAAATAGGTTAAGATCGGAGCTACGTTAGAAGAACCTATCAAGAGCCGCTTGATCTCCATGCTCCGAGAATATGTCGACGTCCTCGCCTGGTCTTACTAAGACATGCCCGAGTTGGACACCGATATCGTAATGCACAAGATACCTCTCAGGGAAGACTGCCCACCGATGAAGCAAAAACTGAGAAGGACTCGACCTGACATGGCTATCAAAATCAAGGAAGAGGTTTAAAAGCAGTTTGACATCGAATTCTTGGGCGTGACGAGTTATCCTCTATCGGTTGCGAACATCATCCAAGTTCCCAAAAAAGATGGTAAGGTCAGAATGTGCATGGATTATCGGGACCTGAATAGGGCAAGCCCAAAAGATGACTTCCTGTTGCCACATATTGACGTGCTAATTGATAACACTGCCCAATTCTCTGTGTTTACCTTCATGGATGGCTTCTCGGGCTACAATCAAATCAAAAAGTCGCCAGATGACATGGAGAAGACCACATTTATTACCCCATGGGCACCTTCTGTTACAAAGTAATGTCGTTTGGTCTGAAAAATGTTGGGGCTACATACCAACGTGAAATAGAGACTATATTCCACAACATGATCCATCACGAGATTGAGGTCTATGTTGATGATATGATTGCAAAGTCACAGACAGAAGAAGAACATTTGATCAACTTAGCCAAGCTTTTCGACAGGCTTCAAAAATTCAAATTGAGGTTAAACCCGAACAAATGCACATTCGGGGTGCATTCCGGAAAGCTATTGGGTTTTATTGTCAGTGAAAAGGGGATTGAGGTCGACCCTGCGAAAGTAAAAGCAATTCAGGAGATGCCTGAGCCGAAAATAGAAAAGGAAGTATGTGGCTTCTTAGGGAGGTTGAACTACATTGCACGTTTCATCTCTCACCTAACAACCACATGTGAACCTATCTTCAAACTTCTGAGGAAGAATCAGACCATCGAATGGAATGATGACTGCCTACAAGCTTTCGACCGAATCAAGGAGTATCTGCAAGAACCTATGATTCTCATTCCTCCAGTCCAAGGAGACCTTTAATAATGTACCTCGTAGAGCTTAAGGGATCAATGGGTTGTGTATTGGGTCAGCAGGACGAGTCAGGTCGAAAGGAGCATGCAATCTATTACCTTAGCAAAACGTTTACCGACTGTGAGACTCGATACTCACTTCTCGAGAAAACATGTTGTGCTTTGGCATGTGTTGCTCGCCGACTAAGACAGTACATGCTGAATCATACCATTCTATTGATTTCAAAGATGGACCATGTTAAGTACATCTTCGAAAAGCCAGCTCTGACTGGAAGAGTAGCCCGATGGCAAATGATTCTGATAGAATATGATATCCACTCAATTCAAAAGAATGTGAAGAACCACTCCTGGAGGAGGGGCTAGACCCCGAATCCAAATGGAGTCTGATATAAACCAAGATTAGTAGTACCTTTCAGATACCTAAAGATTTTCTTAACTGCTGTTAAGTGAGTTTCTCTAGGATCTGATTGGAATCTAGCACATAAACATACACTGTATAGAATATCTGGTCTAGAAGCAGTTAGATAGAGGAGAGAGCCAATCATACCTTTGTAGAGCTTCTGATCTACTTTCTTACTTACCTTTTCTTTCTCCAGAATACATGTAGGATGCATAGGAGTTTTAGATATTATGCTTTCTGATAAATCAAATTTCTTCAGAAGTTCTTTGACATATTTTCTTTGATGGATATATGTTCCTTCTGATGTTTGATTTATTTGAATTCCCAGGAAGAACTTTAATTCTCCCATCATGCTCATTTCAAACTCTTCCTGCATAGACTTAACAAATTCCTTTCCCAAGGCACTTTTAGTAGAACCAAAAATTATATCATCTACATAAATTTGGCATATCAGAAGATCATTTTTAATGTTTTTAATGAAAAGGGTTGTATCCACTTTCCCTCTGATGAAATTATTTTCCAGAAAAAAAGTACTTAGTCTTTCATACCAAGCTCTGGGAGCTTGTTTCAGACCATATAAAGATTTTTTTCAGTTTGAAAACATGTTCTGGAAATTTTATATTTTCAAAGCCAGGGGGTTGGTGTACATACACTTCTTCATCAATATAACCATTTAAAAATGCACTCTTGACATCCATTTGATATAGAATGATATCATGGTTTACAGCAAATGAAATTAGAAGTCTAATTGATTCTAACCTGGCAACTGGTGCATAGGTTTCTGTATAGTCAATTCCTTATTGTTGACTATAACCTTGTGCAACCAGTCTTGCTTTGTTTCTAACAACTTCTCCTTGTTCATTTAGCTTGTTTCTGAATACCCACTTGGTGCCAATGATGTTGAATCCTCTAGGCCTAGGAACTAGATCCCATACATCATTTCTGGTGAATTGGTTAAGTTCTTCTTGCATAGCCAGAATCCAATCATTTTCTGAGAGAGATTCTTCTACAGAAGTTGGTTCAATCAGAGAAACAAGTCCCATTAGAGATTCTTCAGAGTTTCTGAATGATGATCTTGTTCTGATTGGTTCATCCTTCTTTCCCTAGATTTTATCTTCTGGATGATTACCTTGCTTCTGGGTAGTTTCTTCTGAGTGGGTTCTTCATAATTTGTTGGAGTAATTGTCTTGTTTTGTTCTTCAGATGTTCTGTTTGTAGAAATATCAACTTCTATATCTGCAATAAATTCATTCTGCTTTGGTTTTTCAGAACCAAGCTTATCATCAAATCTGACATAAATAGATTCTATCACAATACGTGTTTATGTGTTGTATACTCTGTATCCCTTAGAACGTTCAGAGTATCCTAACATATAACACTTTTGTGCCTTAGAGTCAAATTTATTCAGAGTATCATTAGTATTCAGAATAAAACATATGCATCCAAAAGGATGAAAATATGAAATGCTGGGCTTTCTGTTCTTCCACAATTCATAAGGAGTCTTTTCAAGAATAGGTCTTATGGAGATTCTGTTCTGAATATAGCATGCTGTATTTACTGCTTCTGCCCAAAAATGTTTAGCCATATTAGTCTCACTGATCATGGTTCTGGCCATCTCTTGCAATGTTCTATTCTTACGTTCTACAACCCCATTTTGTTGAGGAGTTCTAGGACAAGAAAAATCATGAGAGATGCCATTTTCATTAAAAAATGATTCTAATTGTTTATTTTCAAATTCCCCACCATGATCACTTCTGACTTTAATAATTTTAAATTCTTTTTCATTTTGAACTTGTTCGCAGAAGTTAGAAAATACAACAATTGACTCATCCTTGTGTCTAAGAAATGTTACCCATGTCCATCTGCTGAAGTCATATACGATCACCAATCCATACTTCTTGCCACTGACAGAAGCAGTTTTCACTGGTCCAAACAAGTCAATGTGCAGAAGTTTTAATGGTCTAGAGGAAGATATAACATTTTTAGCTTTAAAACCAGCTTTTGAAAATTTGCCTTTCTGACATGCTTCACACAGAGCTTCTGAGTTGAACTTCAAATTTGGAAGTCCTCTGACTAGATTGAGTTTGTTAAGTTGAGATAATATTCTCATATTAACATGTCCCAATCTTCTGTGCCAGACCCATTGCTCAGTTTCCACAAACATTATACATTTTACATTCTGAATTTTTAATTCTGAAAGTTTTATTTTATAAATGTTGTTCTTTCTCTTTCCACTAAAGAGGATTGTTCCATCTTTCTGACTAACAGCTTTACAGAACTTTTGATTAAAGATTATGTCATAACCATTATCACTTAATTGACTTATGGATAATAGATTATGCATTAATCCTTCTACTAATAGAACATTAGAAATAGAGGGAAGATTTCCATTACCAATAGTTCCAGAGCCAATTATTTTTCCTTTTTGATTTCCTCCAAAACCTACGTGGCCTCCATCTTTTAATTCAAGACTTTGGAACATATGCTTTCTTCCCGTCATGTGTCGTGAGCATCCAGAGTCCAGGTACCATGATTGGTGTTTCAGTTTTGCTGTTAAAGACATCTGCAACATACACAATTTTATCTTTGGGTACCCATATTCTTCTTGGTCATTGTTTGTTAGTTTTTACAAACTTCTGATTCATTTTAGGTTTCAAATCAGAACTTGTGGAACAAGATGACTCACTAGTGTATATTAGATCATGGTTATGACCATAGGTAAAATGAGAACTTAGAGGAGTATTAGTTTTTATGACAATGTCATCGATCTTTTTATACTTCAGAGTTTCTTTAGTTTTCACATAGCTTATGCCTCTTCTATCATTTCTGCTAACTCCATAGATCATAGATGCAATTTTGCTTCTATCTATGCTTTTAGCTAGGAATTTTTGAAAACCATAATCATATTGTTTTATGATATTATCAGAATTGATTAGATCTTCTAATTCAGATTCCTTCTGAGTTTTAAGTTTTTCAAAAGAGTTTTTGCATTCAAAAATATTTTCTTTCAGCTCAGAGTTTTCTGTTTTTAGTTTTCTAACTTCTTCTATTTCAGATACCAGACTTTGTTTCATGTCTTTGTATTTGAATTGAAGCTTCTGATATTTTTCAAGAATTTCTGAGAGGCTAGTTTCTAATTGAGATCTGGAAAGTTTAGAAAATACCTCTTATGAATCTGATTCTGATGAGTGATCATCTTCTGGTATGTTTGCCATTAGTGCAATGTTAGCATATTCATCTTCTGACTCAGACTCAGCTTCAGATGATTCAGAATCATCCCATGTTGCCATGAGACTCTTTTTCTTTTCTTTGCTGAATTTGTTTCTGGGTTTCTCTTTCTGGAGTTTTGGACATTCACTCTTGTAGTGTCCTGGTTCTTTGCATTCATAGCACACAACTTCTTTGCTTCTGGGTTTCTTGTGACCAGATGTTGATTCAGAATAATTGTTGGTTCTTCTGGTATTTATGAACTTCTTCTGACGATGCTTCCAGAGTTGTTGGACTCTTCTGGATAGGAGAGATAATTCATCTTCTTCTGATGAGCATCCATAACTTTCTTCTTCTTCTGCCTGTAAAGCTTTAGAAACAGATTTGTTAGATTTAAGAGCTACAAACTTACCTTTCTTCTGGGGTTCATCTTCTTCTAGTTCAATCTCATGACTTCTCAATGAGCTGATCAGTTCTTCTAAGGATATTTCATTCAGATGTTTAGATAGCTTTAGAGCAGTGACCATGGGCCTCCAAGCTTTTGGTAAATTTCTGATGATTTTCTTCACATGATCTGCTGTTGAGTAGCCTTTGTCCAGAACTTTCAGTCCAGCTACCAGAATTTGGAACCTTGAGAACATTTTTTCAATTGTCTCATCTTCTTCCATCTTGAAAGCTTTGTACTTCTGGATGAGGGCTAGAGCTTTAGTCTCCTTGACATGAGTGTTGCCTTCATGTGTCATCCTCAGAGAATCAAACACGTGTTTAGCTGAGTCCCTGTTTCTGATCTTCTCATATTCTGTATATGAGATATCTCTTAGAAGTATGGTTCTAGCTTTGTGATGATTTCTGAATTCCTTCTTCTGTTGAGCTATCATATTTTTTCTTTCAATCTTCTGACCATCTGCTCCAACAGGATGAATGTATCCATCTGTCACCATGTCCCAGAGATCTCCATCTAGAGCTAGAAAGAAACTTTCTAGAACATCCTTCCAGTAGTCAAAATTGTCACCATTGAACACTGGAGGTTTAGCGTTGATCTTGTCATTTTGGTAGTCATTGTTGTTATTGCCAGCTTCTGCCATGTGTTTTAACTTCTGGATCTTTTACTGACACGGTTAAGTGTTTTTCTCAGAACCTAGCGTTCTGATGCCAATTGAAGGTGTGTAAAACACAAGGAAGGGGGGTTGGAATTGGGTTTTCTTTAACAACTAAAAATAACTTCTAATGACAAGTTAATTTATCCTGGTTCGTTTGAACTCAAACTACGTCCAGTCCACCCGCCAAGGTGATTTTGCCTCTACTGAGGTCTTAATCCACTATTCAACAAATGAATACACACACTGACCTATAGTCAATGTCCTCTTGAGTTTTCTGACTGAACTAGTCACTCAAGGAATATTACACACCTATTACAATGATAATAATATAGTAACTAATTTGCTTCTTATCAAGCTAGGATCACTAAGTGAAAGTTACAATATTTTTGCACAAAATGATTCAGTCTTTTCTCGTAAGTGTATTGGCTTCAATTCTCCAATTTGATTCCTTTATATAGTTCTTGAATAAATGTAGCCGTTGGAGACATCTTGAGCTAATTTAGGATATTAGTTAATACCATAAATTCCTTCCAAACCAAGAGATACTTGTCTTAACCATTAATTAAAATATTCTTTAATTAATGTCTTCATTATGAATATCATCATCTTCTAGACGGAAATCAGAGATAGTAAAGATTTGATGCGCAGCCAATTAATCATGTCATTAAATGATGGATTCTTCATTAAGTGTATCTTCTATAAATGGCTCAATATATCTTCTAGTAATTCACATCTCCTTTAATTAAATTTCTCTTCTACACAAGATTAAAGGTAGTCATTAGAACTTCTATTCTAGCATAATAATCTTTGTTATCATCAAAACACTTAGAGGTTTAGAACCATAATTGTTCTAACAGGTACTTACCTATGAACTTCATGCAAGCCTTTAAACCTAAGGCTCTTGTGTAACTTGTTTGTGTTTACCATTTGCTTGCTTTAAACATAAACAAAACATCATAACATCTTGACATCATAACATAGCATTTTCACTAACCATTTAAAGGACCAAGGGATAAATCTTTGTTCTTTGCTGCAGGTTATGGCTTCCGCTCGCAGAAACACTATCCAAATCAACTTTGTAAGGATACCTTCTGAGCTTAAGGAATTAGTCTCAAAAGTTCATGAGAACTCTCAATTAACTGAAAGGCATGGTTGTCTACTTGGTTTGGTTACCTCGGGGTTTAATGAAGACAATATGAGTGCTTTGTTCTAGTTCTTTGACCCTAAACATCACTGTTTCACATTTCCCGATTATCAGTTGGTGCTCATAGTGGAAGAATTCTCTAAACTACTTGGTGTACCTATTCTTGATCAAAAACCTTTTACTGGTCTAGAGAAGGAGCCTAAACCTGAAATTATTGCAGCAGCTTTGCATCTAAAGAAGTCAGATATTGTATCCAATTTGTAAACACCCCAAATTTGCCCTCACCCATTCACACCATGGCTTGTGATCATTTCAAATACATAAACACAATCATATCATCTCATATCCCATTTTTGATTCACTGCATAGATTCTAAGTCATCTGCACCTAGGGTTTGTGATCTGAGCAATCCCAAAGCATCTTGAGACATTCCAAAGGCCACCAATCAACTCAAAGGGGTCCATGTGTGTTCTTATATCATATTTCATCTCCTCAAAGTCAAAATTGCAGAGGAATCACAAGAACTAGGGTTTGAGTGGATGCAGAGCCAGGTTGAACTGCACAGTTGACTGAAAATTAGGGTTTTGGTTTCAGAGGCCATAACTCCAATTTCTTTGGTCATTCTTGTTTCCATTGCTCTTTATATGGTATAGGGAGTATGCATATCAATTTTCATGAAGAAATTCCATGGGGAAGTCATCTGATCAAGGGTTGACTTTTCAGACAAGTCAGTGCAAAATCAAGGCATCTGAGGCCCCCAATGACCCAACCAATGGGTGATCTTCATCATTTTGAGTGTATATGATCTTTATTTGATCATGGAAGAAGGTTGAAGTTCATAAAAATCAGGAATTTAGGGTTTTTGCAAATGTTGACTTTTTGGGCATAGTTGACTTTTCAAGAATGCATCATTTTAGGTCATTTTTCAAGCCATGATTCTTGATCCAAAAATGCTTCAAATGGAAAAACTTTGGTCATGAAAGTTGTAGATCTCATCTTTCCCTTTTCAAAAAGTACAAGAACATGATCAAACTCTTCTTGGATCAAAAGTTATGGCAAGGCAAAGTTGGCTAAAATCATTAATTTTCAAGGCATGCCTCATTTGGAAATTTTGCAAAGTCATGAACCAATGCATTATGTGACTTCTAATTCATCTCAAACCAGCACACAATTTTCTCTAAGCCACAAAATCAGATTTGAACCAAGATCACATGTGTTTAGTTCATGTAACAAGGCATTTTTATCATGTGAACCATAAAGTAACCAAGTTGCAAAACTCATGATCATGCTTCACCAACTTGCTGCATTGGTCCTTGAATCAAGCTGGCCTCACACACTCACCATGCTGCGCCAGCCCTAGCCTTTGTACTTGCCTAGAGTGAAGCCATACTTGCCTTACACAAAAGTTGACATTTTGGCAAAAGTAGCCACACCTATCACAGCAGGCCAAGTCACATCAACTGACCAATAGGCTTTGTTTATGTGGATCAAATGCTAGCCATAACACACTACAAGCAAGGCTGAAGCTCACACATTCACAACATTCACAAAAACACTCCCATTTGCAACTTGCTTCGAATTTCTCTCCACAGCCTGAAAACACTTCAACCATCTTCACCATTCAACTCACCTTGCTCCATAGACCACCCAGCACCAAGAATCCAAGCCTGAGACAGCCTGAACATCTCACTGCCATTTCTCACTCCATTTTGCAGTTTCATTCGAAACTCTCACCATAGTTCACAAACACACCAACAAACACTCCAGACCTTCTCCATTCATCCTCAGGATCACAAACCACCATTCACAATGGCCTGAAACCTCCAGAAACACCATTGCCATTTCTGATCAAGCTTGAGCAGAAGCTGTCGAATCTCATTATCCAGCCAACACAAACTTCTTTTGAGCATTCAAGCATCTTCTGTGGACCAAGTGGAGTGGATTGCACAAGAAGAAGTGGCCAGAAAGTACTCAAACTGAAAGCTCCAAATCTCAGGTAGCTCGAAACAATTTTTTCCAGAAATCATTTTTCTTGTTACAAACTTGTTCTATGTGATTCACTGATCATCCTGATGTTCTTAGTTTTTGAAATGGTGATGAAATAAGCATTTAATTTGTCTCTGAAACTGGTTTGCCCTAAAACTTGTTCTGTTCGATTCATGGTTTTGAGGAAGAAGAAATTTGTTTGGACTTAGGGTTTTGATTCAGGAGATCATGGGAACCATTTTGGTGTGCTTGGTTTTTATTTTTGATACGTTTTGAGAGGTTTTGGAGATTTTCAGGTGGACTTCCCACCGGAGAAGACGACCGGAGGTCTTCTCCGGCCACCTGAAAATGGTTAGGGCTTAATCCCTGTAATTAGTGCAGTTTGAATTTCGTCCGTAGGATAGCTCTGACCCGTTGACTTGCCGCGCGCATGAAGGGTCCAGATGTGGTCATTAAACCCTAATCACTTTAATTTATTTAATTAATTGAGTTTAAGTCAGTTTAAACGTGGGCCACAGGATCTGGCGCGTAGTCAACTGCTTCTTTCCCAGATTGCATCTCAGCCATCCTTTCTGATTACCTTTCATTTTATTTATTTTTAATTCATTTTCTTTTCATTTTATTTGCATAATTTATTAAAAATAGCAAAAATGTCTTAAAAATCATGAAACTTTTTCTTTAAAGTTTTATTAATTTTTAAGACCCAAAAACATTTTTATTTTATTTTTCATCATTAAAAAGTATTTTTAAATATTTAAAAGATTATTTTTAATTGATTAATGGGAATTAATTAATTAAAAATACTTTTAGGTATTTAAAAATTACAAAAAAATTCATGAAATGTTCTAAGACATTTAGAAACATTGTCCAACCTTCAAACCAAATTTCTTTTTTGATCTTGGTGCATTTTAAGAATTTTTCATTGAATTAAATCATTTTTTATGCATCATTTTGATCCTAAATTCAAAAAAATCATTTCTGCCTATTGGAGAAGGTTGAGACATTGATTCTTCTTGCATTGTTTTGTGTTTAGCATGTAGTTTCTAGGATAAAATGGCCATGATTTGATCTTGCATTTTCCAATTGTTTGGCATTTCCTTTGTTAAGAACCCTAAAAAACCTTAATAACTTGTAAAAATCATAACTTGAGTTTGGTTGAGAGTTGAGAGCTCCCCTTTGGGAAGTGGTTCATTATAGGTTTAGGGTTTCTTTGGGTAGCATTTTCCATTTTTTATCTTAGGGTTTGTTTCTGTTTTGGATTTTTGTTTGATGTTTGATCCATGAACCCTAATTTGGGCTTTCTTTTGCATCCTCCTTGCATTTCCTTGCATAACTTGACTTGTCATTGCATTTTGTGCATTCTTGTGATCCATTTGACATCTTAAGACATGTATAAAGCATCTTTGATCATTGCATCTCATGTTTGCCATGTCATTTGTCTTGTATGATTCATGACTTTCCATGCTTGTTCATGCTTCTAAGCTTGCACCATTTGCATTCATAATCTTGTATGAACATCTCCATGCCTTGTCTCATGTTTGCAGCACCTCATAACATCATTATCATCATCAACATGCTTCTGGTTTGGTCTAGCATCATACCATTTCATTTCATTTAGCATTGCATTGCATTTCTTTCTAACATTTCAGGTGGTAAGTAAACTTGAGAAGTGAATTTGCCTTCACTTCTCATAACTTTTCTCTTCATTCTCCCTTGCATGCATTGCTGCATTTCTATATGTGTTTGAGTTTGAGCTTGCTCATTCTTGTTCTTCCCACTTTCTTTCTTCAAGTGACTTGACTTCTTGAATGAAGCAAGTTGCTTTGCTTCTCTTGATCCTGTTCATCTGCTTCCTGGTGGCTCCTTTGAAGATTATTCTTGAAAACCTCACAAACCTTAGGATCATCCAAGCATGACAATGAATTAGGGTTTTGATTAGTCCCCCCATAGTTTTACCTTTGTGTCTCTCTTTGAGTCTTCTCTTCTCATCTCATAATCAGGGACTAAACCCTAAAGGCTTTAAGACTTTGTGATTAAGCTTATGCCTGCATCCTTCTCTTAGGATGGAGTGTGTAACTTTAATCCTAAGTCTTGAACCCTTAAGGTGTTTAAATCTCTTAATCAATTCATCTAATAATCATCAAGACATCACACTTGTAACTTGGGCCTTGCATTAGGGTTCTAATTCTTCCTTAAGTGGTTAAGAAGGACTAACCCTAGTGTTAATGGACAAGTCCCCCTCAAGTTGTCTTACAAACCCTGAAAATCACTTCATCATCATATCAGTAAATAAAAATCCACTTAATCAAAGGCTTGTTTTGTCATGAGTTTAATCCCTAATCATGGATTAAGTTGAGGAGCTTTCCTCAGCTTAAACATTCTCATCTATCATCCTTCTTTTAGGATGGTGTAATGGGTCTGTTTAATCCATGATTATGGCTTAACCTCATTACCTAACACTAAACAAAAATCACCAAAAACATCTAAATAATCACAAGTAGGTTAATGATCTTAATCCTACATCAAAAGGTGATTAAGTGTGAGAATCTGACTTCACACTTAAGGTATTCTCATTACCCCTAATCAGAGGGAAGATGTGATGAGTTTACTAACCCATTGGTTTAGACTTAAGCTCATTATCTTATGACAAAATCCAAAAACAATAAAAGACTGAAAACACAAAAACAAACAACAATCGTCTCCTTCGGGATTCTTTTCTCATCATCTTCACTCATAAACGAGAACTTGCTTCTTCCGTCTAATGCAAGACAGTTAGCATCTGTGCCAGACAGATCATACACTTGAGCATAGGCAAGTAAGCAGTTCACAAGTCAATTCATCTTTCAGTCTCTTTGGGTCGAACTACGGTGTTCTGACTTCCTCATTGCACGAGAGGATACGTAGGCATAACTTAACAGTTATCGAACAAAAGTCTCTGTATATTCCCCCTCCTTTCAGCTTCATTCTTTAGCCTCATGATCTTGAGCATACTCTTTTCCTTACACTGACACTTTCATACTTCATATCACTCATACACTATACACTGACACCTGTACATTCTTTTCCAGCTTTATACACAGATTGCACTGACACTACCCCTTTAAACACAAATCTTTTAAGCGTGGATCCCGTCGAGTACGGCGGACAATCTGGGTGCTAATACCTTCCCAGGTTGTAACCGACCCCCTTTCTCAGTCTCTCTGGTTCGCAAACCGTCTTATCCATCTTTTCTAGGTCTATGCAGCATTACCTTTCCTCCGGGATAAAAATGCCTAGCTGGCGACTCTATTCATTCTCCAGTGAGTTCACGGCTGTGTGTTCTCACTGTCCCTTTCGCCGACCGTTCGCGTCTGTACCTTTATTTGGGTCAGTCCCATTTATTGGGAGCGACAGCTTGGCGACTCTGCTGGGGAAAGTGATAATGCAACCAGGGCTTCTGGTTCTTTTTGTGGGTTCCTCCTAGCGCTTGTTTGATTCGTGTTTACCGGGGTGTTATGTGCTTGTTTGTGCTTGTATTTATTTTTGTTTATGTACAGTTACTTTATTGCTTTCTTTATTGCATTTATATATACCATACTGTCATGCTGGCTGGATCTGGTTTTTTCTTTGGTGGGTGGGTGTTCCATTGAGAGTTAAGGTCCTATACCTGGGACCTGAGTGACACCTAGGCTAGAGTGAATCATATTCTTTCCCATTCCATTTCGGTCTGGTGCGGGAATATGAAACACGGTTCAGATATGGGTTTCTTCTTGAGAACTCTGTGTTGCAGATTTCCTGCAATGCTAGGGCTATCTGGGAAGCCTGCTAAGTCTGGATGACCTTTTAGTATTGACCTTCAGAAACTGAGGTGAATTAGAGGAGATTGTTATGGTTATTGTAAACACTGTACCTCCGGGTTAGAAGTGTTTACACTTCTCATAACTGATCCAAGTCTGAGGATCCTTGTTCTAGATCACCACCTGTGAGGGGGTTGGGCTGTTTACAGGTTTGCAGGTACCTTGACCTCAGAATACCCTGTTACTTTGACTTTGTTAAGAATGCTCCATGTTGGACAGTTCTTGTGATTCTAAAACCCTGGACATGTGGCTCTTTATTTGAGTCCCCCACCCTGGTTACTGGATTTATAGACCTCCATCTGGAATTCTTGAACACACATGGATCTATACCAAGGCAGTTAATCAGATCCAGCTCAGTCACAAACCCTTGCATTTCATTTGCATACATACCCATTGCATCATATTAACATTTGCTTATTTGTGTTTCAGGGTATCCACCTTCATCTTTGGTTTTGGTTTTGACCCCATCTGCAGTTTTGACCTATCTCCACCAGCACTTGCTTCAGCCTGTCAGCCATATACCTCAGTTACTTGCACTAGCCAGCCAGTGGCCCACTCCTCAGCATCTTCATCAGCACTTATCCTACTCAGTCCTCAGCATCATGGCTCCAAAGAAAGGCAACATCACTTATCATTTCTTCCAACCAGACTTATCAGACATCAGGAGGATCCAAACCCTGATCACTCCAGATCACATACCTTTGTTCAGGGAGCATTATGGGGATATACTTGACTTGGTCATGGATCTGGACCCATCTCAGAGAAGCCTGATCCATACCTGTATTCAGTTCTATGACCCCCCATTGAGATGTTTCACCTTTCAAGACTTTCAGTTGGGACCTCTTCTGGAGGAATACTCATCATTGATTGGTCTACCTATCAAGAGGGAAATCCCTTTCAACCCTGAAATGGTCTTTCCCAGCAATGGAGAGGTGGAAAAAGCTTTGCACCTGGAGCCTGTTTTGATTGAACAGCATATGACCTCTAAGGCTGGGATCCCTGGATTTCATCTGGACTTCCTGATTTCTCAAGCTGGTCTGAAAGCCTCCCTGGGGGAGTGGAAAGCTGTTTGTGCTCTGTTGGCCTTAAGTGTATATGGAATTGTGTTGTTTGCAGATGAGCCTCGATTCATCAGCAAGAATGCAATCCATTTGTTCATCCTGAAGAACCCAGTGCCAGCTTTACTGGGTGATCTCTATTACTCAGTACATCAGAAGAATGAGAAGCAGAGGGGGAGGCTAGTGAGGTGTTGTGCTCCATTATTTCATGCTTGGCTTCTCAGGCATCTACCCAGGACAGATGCATTTCTAAATCCTCATCAGCAAAGCAACTGGGCTAAGAGGCTCACTACTCTCACTTCAGCAGACATCAGATGGTGTACTCAGAGCACCAAGGGCAGAGATATAATCACCAGCTGTGGGAACTTTCCCAATGTGCCCTTAATAGGAGTTAAGGGAAGTATCAATTACAACCCTCTGCTGTTCAGAAGGCAATTAGGCTATGCACTGGTTCATACTCCTAGGGAACAAGACTTGGTTGAGACCCTCTACTGTGAGAACAAGATTAGTTTGGCTGTTGTTAGGCAGGCTTCCTGGGCCTGGGATCATGTTCAAACCAAGGGAATCACCATTCTGGGGAAGTGCAATAATGTGGCATCAGTCCAATATTATGAGTGGTCCCATGCTAGGGCCCAATTCTCCGGAATGCCCTTTACCATAGAAGACATGCCTGAGTCATCTTCAGCACCACCCCCTGCCACTATCAGTTTGGAGGAGTTTGAGAGCTTGAAGGAAAGAAATGAGAAGTTAACCCAAGCCTTGCAGAAGACCCTCAGGGAAAGGAGTGAAGGTGTGAGGGAGATTGAGAGATTGGAGAAATTGAGAGTGGAACACTTGACCAAGATTGAGAAGTCTGGGGATTATATCAACAAGTCTAAAGCTGGTGAACAGATTCTGAAGAATGCTTGTAAAGAAGCCCAGTTTCAGAGAGCAAGAACAGACTTGTATTTGAAAGAGAGTCAGGCCAGGTGGGTCCGGATCACTGAGGCCCGTACTCTAGAAGACAAGAGAGTTCAGGACAAGATGGAGCAGATGGAAAAAGCCCTGGCAGCAGCCCAGGAGGAAATATCAGAGCTGAAAATCAAAGCAGGAGTGAAGAGGTCTAAGGACCAAAGTCAGAACAAGAAGTTGACTGCAGCTGTTGCAACAAGAAACCTTCTCATCAAAAATCTTACGGAGCGTCCGGCTGATCCTGTGACCGAAGCACTTCTCAGGGAAGTTCGTGAGGATGAGTTTGGCCTTGGAGTTTGATCATTTGCTTGTTGTTGTTCCTTTTCCATGTACTTTTGCTTTTTTGTGATGTATTTTGACCCCTTTGAGGGCTTGTGTTGTAAAAATGAACAAGTTGTATTATTTCACCTTTTGTAATATATTTGTGTTGGTTTCTATCTGGGTTCACTTCAAAAGCAACTTCAACAGCAGCATCTTCAAGGGTCTGGAAGGGTCAAAACTGAATGCCAAGCCGGATACCTTGAGAACAAATAAGCATAACTGCATTGCATGCTAACCTCTTTGTTTGTTTTGTAGGTTTTGTTTTGTCGTTACTAACCTCTGTTGTGACATTCAGGAATTATTGCTCGCCGCCGGGTATTTCCTCTCAACAGGCCACACAGGTACCCAACTAGAAACAACCTTCCGGGAATTCAGATGGATCAGATGCAACAAGACCTTACGGAGGTCAGAAACCAGATGGCAAACGAAAGACTGGAGATGAGAACCCAGATAACACAGTTCATGGAAGTAATGACCAATTTAGCTCAAAGCCAGGAGAGGCTCAGAACTTTGGTAGAAGGGAGGAATCAAGAGGAGCCCCATGTGGGAACTGCTGGCACAAGTAACAACGAGAGGGTCCAACCTCATGTCAATCCCCCAGTTTTTGGACCCCATCTCCATCCAGAGGCCAACATCCCAGTCAACATTCAAGGGACAGCCACAGCAGCCAGAGTACTTCAAGAAGATCCTCAGGAGGACCAGTATACAGTAATGGGTGCCGGAGAGGAAACATATGATAGACGATTGGAAGAGATAGCTGAGAAGTTGAGGTCCTTAGAGTCTCAAAATTCTTTGGGTTTCGACGTCATGGACATGGGGCTGGTAGACGGGGTCAGGATCCCCCATAAGTTCAAGCCTCCTTGCTTCGAAAAGTATAATGGGACTTCATGCCCCCGGACTCATTTGCAATCATTTCTGGGAAGGCTGAAAGCCTATACAATGGATGAGAAACTCTGGATGTTCTACTTCAAAGATAGCTTGACTGGAGCATCAAGGGAATGGTATTCCCATCTGACAAGAGCAACTATAAGATGCTGGAAGGACCTGGCAGAAGCCTTCATCAGACAGTATCAGTATAATCTAGATATGGCACCCAACAGGACCCTCCTAATGGGAATGTCACAGTCTTCGAGGGAGAGTTTCCGAGAGTATGCCCAAAGGTGGAGGCAACTGGCTGCTGCTGTTCAACCACCAATGTCTGATAGAGAAATGGCAGACATGTTTATGAACACTCTTCAGGGAACGTATATTGACAGGTTGGCTGCTTTCTCTTCCACCAGCTTTGCAGATGTTGTCATAGCTGGGGAGAGAATTGAAAGCCTGTTAAAAATGGGAAAGATTTCTGATAATGGTGCCAGTTCGTCCAGTAGCACAAGAAAGCCTTTTGCAGGCCCGAGAAGAACTGGCGAGACCAATGCCATCCACACCAACAGGGGTAGGCCCCAATATGCTCAGAGGTCAATAGCAGCAGTCACTATCCCTGCTCCAGCTCATCCACAGCCAGTCTATCAACCTCCTCAACAAAACTTCCAACAACAACCTCAGCATCAGCAGAATCAGTATCCTCCAAGGAACTTCAACAACAACTCCAACAACAACAATCAACAGAGGCCATTCCAACAGAGGCCATCCCAAGCTAACAGAGTGATCGACCCGATCCCAATGCCGTATGTTGCCTTGCTGCCACAACTTCTGAAACTCAACCTAGTTGAGCTAAGAACGTTGGCACCTCCGGATCCCAACAGTCTACCAAGGAGCTATGACTCCAACGCTAGGTGTGCTTTCCACTCAAACGCACCTGGTCACAGTACAGAAAAATGCAGGGCTCTGCATATGAAGGTACAAGACTTGGTAGACTCCAAGGCTCTGAATTTTGCACCTCCGCCCAATGTCAATAAAAACCCAATGCCAAACCATGGTGGTCCCCGAATTAATGCTATTGAAGAAGACCAACCGTCTTATTTGATAACTAGTGTGGATCAGATCAGGACACCATTGGTGGAAATCAAAGCTCAACTCCGTGAAAACCAAATATTCCCGGGGTGTGAACTAGGGTGTCCATATTGCAATATTTCATGGAATGGGTGTGAGGACCTCAGGAATGGCATTGACAGCCTTATTCAGAGTGGCCTACTACAGATCACTACATCATTTCCGACAAACCCAACAACCTCATCAGCAACAGTCTCAGAACCTCCTACAACTGCAGCAACTATTGTTCCCGACAACTCACCAGCAACATCAACCAGTACTTCATCTGTCCTCCCAAATGATCAGTTTTCAACAGTTTCTCCTGCTACAACTTCAGCTTCATTCCATTTCGAATCTCCGTCAGCAACAACAACAGTCCTTCCAACAGTACCTCCTACAACACCAGCAATCAATCATGAAGATGTCTCCACTATTACCATATTCTACGATCCTGAAAATAATTCTGCCTACCATTCAGAAGGTGCTGCTCCCGCCAGAGCACCAGTTACAATCTTTTATGATCCACAAACAATAACAGTCCCTTCAGCAGCAGCAATCAGTCCGGTCACTGTCACGGTGCCTGGACCAGTACCATATGAAAGCAATAGGGCCATCCCCTGGCACTATGGCTCTGACTTGTATTGTGAAGGAAAAAGAGTCACTCTTGAGACATCAGCACCTGCACCACAAGTAGATAATGTGGGGGGAGGTGGAGGCTTCACTCGAAGCGGACGTCTCTTTGCTTCACAAGTTCAAAGACCTACTGCCGAAGCAGAAGCTGCTGCCAAGGCAAAGGGTAAAGGCCCGGTGCAGGAAGATCCAGCTGCCAAAGAAACCCTGAAAACTCCATTTGATCAGGAAGTTGATGAGTTTATGCGAATCATCAAAAAGAGTGATTATAAAATTGTGGATCAGCTTCACCAGACGCCATCCAAAATCTCTATCCTCTCACTGCTTATGTGCTCCGAAGCCCATCGGAATGCACTACTTAAAGTCTTGCACGCAGCTTACGTGCCTGAGGAGATTACTGTCAACCAATTGGAAACCGTGGTTGGTAATGTTACTGCTAGCAATGGGCTAGGGTTTACCAATTCTGATTTGACAGCGGATGGCCGCAACCACAACAAAGCCTTGCACATAACCCTGGAATGCAAAGGAGCTGTCCTTTCTCATGTGCTGGTGGACACAGGTTCTTCCCTGAATGTCTTACCGAAGAAGGCTCTGGTGAAGTTGGAATATGATGGTTTGGCATTGAGACCCAGCAACCTGGTAGTAAGAGCCTTTGATGGTTCTAAGAGATCGGTGCTGGGAGAGATTGAGCTGCCCGTGACAATTGGCCCACAGACCTTTAAAACTATCTTTTATGTGATGGACATTCAGCCTGCCTACAGCTGTTTGTTGGGTAGACCCTGGATTCACGCCGCCGGCGCAATAACGTCTACCCTTCACCAAAAGTTAAAATTTGAGTGGGAAGGTCAAGTTGTCACAATCTGTGGGGAAGAGGATATTTTCGTTAGCCATCTGGCTACTTACAAATACATTGAAATGGATGGGGAGATCCATGAAACAATGAGCCAGGGGTTTGAAGCTTTGAATGTGAGTGAAGCATCTGCTGTATCTGGTACTCCAATGTCATCATACCAACAAGCCCGGAAGGTTGTTGAAGAAGGAACCGCCCTAGGCTGGGGCAAGGTTTTAGCTGTGGAGGAGAAGAAGGACAAATTTGGGTTGGGTTACAGACCAACTCAACATCAAGCAAAGGCTGCTGCAGAGCCCGGTTTTGTCAGTGGGGGGATGCTTACCCCTGATGCTATCAACTGTCTGGAAGACGAGCTGGAAGAGGAGCGCAATCTGGAGAATTGGATTCGTCCAAAGATCCCGGGGAGCAGTGTCTCGAACTGGTCTTCCCAGGAAATTATAAGAGTTACTCATGCAGAGTAATTATTATTTCCTGTATTTTTATAAGCATGCATCAAAGTCTTGCATCTTGCCCAAGATGACAAGACTCATTTTGTAACCAGGGCCATCTGTACTTTTGTGCAAACAAGATTAAATTAATGAAATATCAGACATCTTTTTGCAAACGAGTCTTTTTCTTTTATGCTCACTGTTTTTCCATTTTTCTTTTTGTACAAAAATAAATGGCGGTGTTTTCAAAATGATAACTTCATTTCACTTTTTCTAAAGCAAGATTAAAATCAATCACTAAAATGAACAAACTTAACCCTTGCAGAGAGTGCCTTCCTGACAGCACCGACAACAGCACGGCTATGACATCGTATGACTTTGACAATCCGATCAATCAAGCTGATGAAGGGGTTGATGAAGAATATGAGCTTCCTGAAGAGCTAGCCAGGTTGTTGAGACAGGAGGAAAAGGTTATTGCTCCTCATCAGGAGGAGATTGAAGTGATTAATCTTGGTACTGACGAAGACGTGAAAGAAGTTAAAATCGGGGCCTGCCTGCAAGACTCAGTGAAGAGGCAACTGATAGATCTGCTTCAAGAGTATGTTGATGTGTTTGCTTGGTCGTATCAAGATATGCCAGGGTTGGATACCGACATAGTCGTGCACAAGTTGCCTTTGAGGGAAGAATGCCCACCGGTCAAACAGAAGTTGCGCCGAACTCGCCCAGACATGGCTATGAAAATCAAGGAAGAGGTACAAAAGCAATGGGACGCCGGGTTCCTTGCTGTGACTAGCTATCCGCCATGGGTTGCTAACATAGTACCTGTGCCTAAGAAGGACGGAAAAGTTAGAATGTGTGTTGATTACCGGGATCTGAACAGAGCCAGCCCGAAGGATGACTTCCCATTACCTCACATTGATGTATTGGTGGATAACACGGCTCAGTTCTCGGTATTCTCCTTCATGGATGGATTTTCAGGATATAATCAGATCAAGATGTCACCTGAAGACATGGAGAAGACAACATTCATTACACCTTGGGGCACGTTCTGTTACAAAGTGATGCCATTCGGACTGAAGAATGCTGGTGCCACATATCAACGGGCTATGGTGACATTGTTCCACGATATGATCCACAAAGAAATAGAATGTTATGTGGATGACATGATCGCCAAGTCCCTTACAGAGGAAGATCACCTGGTAAATCTGCTGAAGTTGTTCAAGCGTCTGAGAAAGTATCAGCTGAAGTTAAACCCCAACAAATGCACATTCGGGGTGCGATCCGGTAAACTGCTGGGATTTATTGTAAGCGAAAAAGGGATTGAAGTTGACCCTGATAAAGTCAAGGCTATTCAAGAAATGCCTGCACCGAAAACTGAGAAAGAAGTTCGAGGGTTCTTGGGTCGGTTGAACTATATTTCAAGGTTCATATCTCACCTTACAGCAACCTGTGAGCCTTTGTTCAAGCTGTTAAGAAAGGAACAAACGGTCAGGTGGAACGAAGATTGCCAGAAAGCTTTTGACAAGATCAAGGAATATTTACAAGAACCTCCAATCCTCATGCCGCCAGTTGAAGGAAGACCTCTGATTATGTACTTGACAGTATTAGAAGAGTCAATGGGGTGTGTACTAGGTCAGCATGACGAGTCTGATCGAAAAGAGTATGCAATATACTACCTAAGCAAAAAGTTTACCGACTGTGAACAACGTTATTCACTGCTCGAGAAAACTTGCTGTGCTTTAGCGTGGGCTGCTCGCCGACTGAGACAGTATATGTTGACCCACACTACTTTATTGATCTCAAAGATGGATCCAGTTAAGTACATTTTCGAGAAGCCAGCTCTTACCGGACGGGTTGCAAGATGGCAGATGATTCTCACAGAATACGACATACAGTACACATCTCAGAAAGCCATCAAGGGCAGTGTACTATCTGAATATCTTGCTGAGCAACCCATTGATGACTACCAGCCTATGAGGTTTGACTTCCCTGATGAAGACATCATGTTCATTAAAGCAAAAGATCACGAGGAGCCTATTCACACTGAAGGGCCTGACCCGGAGGAAGAATGGACTATGATGTTTGATGGGGCTGTTAACATGAATGGCCGCGGTGTTGGTGCAGTACTCATTACACCAAAAGGAGTTCACATGCCTTTCTCGGCAAAACTCACTTTCAACTGCACTAACAACGAAGCTGAATACGAAGCTTGCATTATGGGTCTTGAGGAAGCCATTGACCTCAGGATCAAAACTTTGACTGTATTCGGAGATTTAGCTTTGGTAGTCAATCAGACCAACGGAAAATGGTACACCCACCAAGATCATCTGATACCTTACAGGGATTATACAAGGAGGTTATTGACTTTCTTCACAACAGTCAAGCTTGAGTATATCCCTCGGGACGAGAATCAGTTTGCGGATGCTCTTGCTACCATTTCATCCATGATCAAAGTTCAAGCCGCTAACTTTATACCTCGGATTTCAGTGTCCAGACTCAATAGACCAGCATATGTATTCGCAGCAGAAGTTGTCAAAGATAATAAGCCTTGGTTCCATGACATTAAGTGCTTCTTGGAGGATCAGACATACCCACCTGGGGCATCTTCCAATGATAAGAAGACTTTGAGAAGGCTTGCTGGTAGTTTCTTTCTGAACACTGATGGGTCTTTATACAAGAGGAACTTTGACATGGTGCTCCTCAGATGTGTTGACAAGACGGAAGCAGATTTGTTGATGCATGAAATGCACAAAGGATCTTTTGGTACCCATGCAGGAGGGCATGCCATGGCTAAGAAGTTGTTAAGATCAGGCTATTACTGGATCACAATGGATGCAGACTGTTGTGCTTACGCCAGGAAATGCCACAAATGCCAGATCTACGCAGATAAAGTGCATGTGCCTCCAAATCCTTTGAACATAATGTCTTCACCATGGCCCTTTGCCATGT
This sequence comes from Lathyrus aphaca, assembly GCA_963966055.1. Taxonomy (NCBI): domain Eukaryota; kingdom Viridiplantae; phylum Streptophyta; class Magnoliopsida; order Fabales; family Fabaceae; genus Lathyrus; species Lathyrus aphaca. Next base: position 312,400,805 of record OZ014521.1, read on the forward strand.
GGGGCATTGATATGATTGGCAAGATTGAGCCAACTGCTTCGAATGGTCACAGATTCATCCTGGTCGCCATTGATTATTTCACCAAGTGGGTCGAAGCAGCCTCATATGCAAATGTTACTAGGCAAGTGGTAGCCAGATTTCTGAAAAGAGATATCATCTGTCGATATGGAGTTCCCGAGCGAATCATTACTGATAATGGTTCCAATTTAAACAACAAAATGATGGCAGAGCTGTGCCGGGACTTCAAAATCCAACATCACAATTCTTCTCCTTACAGGCCAAAGATGAACGGCGCTGTTGAGGCGGCAAACAAGAATATTAAGAAGATTGTGCAGAAGATGGTAATCACATACAAAGACTGGCACGAAATGCTACCGTTTGCCTTGCATGGGTACCGCACATCAGTCAGAACGTCCACTGGGGCAACGCCGTATCAGCTTGTATATGGTATGGAAGCAGTCCTGCCTGTTGAAGTTGAATTACCCTGCCTACGGGTACTAATGGATGTTAAACTGAACGAAGCAGAATGGGTCCGATCCCGATTCGAACAACTGAGTCTGATCGAAGAGAAAAGATTGGCTGCAATCTGCCACGGACAGCTATATCAGAAGAGAATGAAGAGAGCCTTCGATCAGAAAGTCAGGCATCGAGAGTACCAAGTAGGGGATCTTGTGTTGAAAAGAATCCTCCCTCCTCATACAGACCACAGGGGCAAATGGACTCCAAATTATGAAGGACCATTTGTTGTAAAGAAAGTTTTCTCTGGTGGAGCACTGATGCTCAGCACCATGGATGGTGAAGATTTCCCATCCCCTGTGAATTCAGATGCAGTTAAAAAATACTTCGCATAAAATGACCCGCTGGACATAAAAACAGAATGTGAGTCCAGGCAAAAATAGGGCATCCCGGCGAGTCAAAAAATAGAATAAAAGACTCGGGAAAAAATAAGGGAAAATAAACAAAAATGTACACCCGCTGAGTTGAAAAGCCACATCGGACAGCTCAGGCAAAAATGGGTATCCCGATGGATCGAAAACCCGAAAGGGCGATCCATGCAAAATAAGGGAATAAGCGAACAACTGCATTCTGAATTCGTCTGTATTGTCAGCAACTTGGTAAGCTCCAAAGGATCAAGCTTCAATCAGAATCAACTCTCTCCAGAAAGCAAGACGAGAAGAACGCCATTGTCATACGAGTCATAGCAGAAGAGGAAACTCCTCGAAAGCGTCGTCAACATCGCCAGCATTTTGTTTCTCAATTTGTAACAGTCTCTTCATTTCAGGAGATATGTTTCCTTGATTGTATCTCGCCAATTCAGGGCACAGGAATTAATAAAATCAGATTTTCGGTCATGTTTCGTTTTTACATTTATGTTTTGCAAAGAGTTGTCTGATATCTCTAAAAATACCATTGCATAAGTACAGATGCCTTTCTCTAAAAAAATAAAAACACATGCTTGCAGGGAATGTGATTATTCTCAAAAGTATTTAACTCCTATGACGGAATCCAGTAAGGAATACCTCGGGACCTTTTGTACGTTTCCTTACCTTTGCAGGATTGCAGGTATCCAGAACGCAACTTGGGGCATGCAGGTTACGTCTCGGCAGGTTGGCGAATCGTTATCAACTCGGTCTATCTTCCACGTGGCAATGGAGAGTGCCCATTTCCCCAGCAAAGTTGCCAAATCAACAGACAGGCTTAACACTCAGGATGTTTTCTCCCCAGCCGAGTTGCCTCTCATTGCTATCCCCAGCTGAGTTGCTTCCCATTGCTCTCCCCAGCTGAGTTACCAACAACATTCCCCAGTTGAAGCACCAACCATTCTTCCTCAGCAGAATGCAGAATCAGGGAATCATCTCCCCACAGAATCCCCAGCCTCTATCCAGAAGAGCAACGCATGAAGAGATCACAACAGAGTGAAGAAAGCTTCTACAGACCCCAGCTGGGTCCCGTATTGTAAGGATATGTCAATCAGTGACCTATATCCCCGAGCAGATACATCATTAGATCTACCAATGATCTCATCCCCAGCTGGGAGTTTCACTTCAAGCAGATCAACCAGAGATCTTCGCAGCAGCAGGATCCGAATTCCGGATCGGTGCCTCTTTGCATAATCATAGCATTCGCATCATATTATACCCTCAGAGCATAGCATTCCGTCTAATACGGAGCATTACGGCAAAAATCAAATACATAGCATGATCATGAGTCATGTTGTGAATTGAACGCTTGTGATTAGTAACCATTCATCAGAATACAGATTACTTTCCCCCAGAGTCCCCACCAGAGTCCCAGCAAAAGCAGTTGCCTCACAAATCACAAACACCAGTATATACACCTTTTGGCACCCGTCCTTGTCATCACTCCCCAGTAAGGTTGCCCGAATACACTCTACAAACAAAATCACCCGTACTACAGGTACTTCCTGACACCCGTCCGTGTCAAATCACCAGCAAAAGCCAAAGACATCCTCTTTGCACTCACATATACCTATATATACACCTTTCTTGACACCCGTCCGTGTCATATCCCCAGCGCAGTCGCTTACCTTTATCAACCCATATACTTGTTAATATTATACTCTTCTCTTTTGACACTCGTCCGTGTCACTCTCCCCAGCAAATAAACACTCATCAATATAATACTCACTACTCATGGTACACTTATACAGATACTCGTCCGTGTCTTGTATACATCATCACTCATATCCCCACAGATTCGACGGTAGTCCTTGTTCTTTGTTAACCAGTCGGTACTCGTCCGTACCATCATCTCAGAACATTGCGTCTAGTGTTTGTTTCTACATGATACTCGTCCGTATCATAGTCTTAGGGATGCTCGTCCGCATCTTTAATCCATACACCGTGTCAAACACTTATGTCTTCTTGGATATAGATACTCGTCCGTGTCTACTATTCCCCAGAGGAGTCCTTTCAGATGCAACACTCGTCCGTGTTCTTTGTTAACCCGTTGATACTCGTCCGTATCATCATCTCTGAACATGTGTCAGTTTGTTTCTACATGATACTCGTCCGTATCATAGTCTTAAGGATGCTCGTCCGCATCTTTAATCTATACACAATACCAAAACACTTATACCTTTTGTTTCTTGGATGTAAACGCTCGTCCGTGTTTACTTTATCCCCAGTAGATCACCAACAAATTTTCTTTTTTATCTAACACTCGTCCTGTGTTATGATACCTTTGAGAGCAGCCGTACCCTGCTGAGTGGTCGTCCTCCACTTCTTGATGGTCGTCCTCCATCATGCTCATCCGATGGCCGTCCCCATCGTTTATTTTAGCAGCCGTCCCCTGCTAGGTGGTCGTCCTCCACCTTTTGATGATCGTCCTTCATCAACTTTATCCAATGGCCGTCCCCATTGTTGATTTTGGTTATCTGGCATTCGTCCTATGTCATGATAAACCTTGAGAGCAGCCGTACCCTGCTGAGTGGTCGTCCTCCACTTCTTGATGGTCGTCCTCCATCATGCTCGTCCGATGGCCGTCCCCATCGTTGACCCTTTTCTATCCGATGGCCGTCCCCATCGTTGATATTTTCGGCAGCCGTACCCTTCCAGGTGGTCGTCCTCCACCTTTGATGGCCATCCCCATCATATTCCTTTTATCCCCAACAGAGCAGCCGTCCCCTGCTAGGTGATCGTCCTTCACCTTTGATGGCCGTACCCCATCATCTGTTTATTTCGTTTATTCTTTAACCCGATGGCCGTCCCCGTCGTGGTCCCTTTTCTTTTTAGCCCGATGGCCGTCCCCATCGTGGGTTACTTTGCTTTATGAACTTGATGGCCGTCCCCGTCATGTTTCATTCGATCCCCAGAAAATTTTACAGCTTTACTTGATGGCCGTCCCCATCATAATATCTTATTTTCCCCAGCCAGTCGGCCGTCCCCGTCTTGGTTTTACCGTTTATCCCCAGCATGTCGGCCGTCCCCGTCATTGCTTTATTTTCAGCACTTTCCCAGCATGTCGGCCGTCCCCGTCATTGCTTTATTTTCAGCACTTTCCCAGCATGTCGGCCGTCCCCGTCATTGCTTTATTTTCAGCACTTTCCCAGCATGTCGGCCGTCCCCGTCATTGCTTTATTTTCAGCACTTTCCCAGCATGTCGGCCGTCCCCGTCATTGCTTTATTTTCAGCACTTTCCCAGCATGTCGGCCGTCCCCGTCATTGCTTTATTTTCAGCACTTTCCCAGCATGTCGGCCGTCCCCGTCATTGCTTTATTTTCAGCACTTTCCCAGCATGTCGGCCGTCCCCGTCATTGCTCGCTACCCAGCAGTCGTCCTCTGCTCGACGGTCGTCCTCCGTCGCCCACACTTTACAATATACTTTATTTTTCATTTACAATCCATATCCCTTTTCTTCTTCATTTTGTGAGTGCAAATTTTGGACTGTCTTTGATATTCAACCACAAGTTATCTTGTTTGCCTGTTAAGCCGTTGCTTACATCCTGCACAGCTAACTCATGTTTGAATAGGGGCAGCTGTAAACACCCCAAATTTGCCCTCACCCATTCACACCATGGCTTGTGATCATTTCAAATACATAAACACAATCATATCATCTCATATCCCATTTTTGATTCACTGCATAGATTCTAAGTCATCTGCACCTAGGGTTTGTGATCTGAGCAATCCCAAAGCATCTTGAGACATTCCAAAGGCCACCAATCAACTCAAAGGGGTCCATGTGTGTTCTTATATCATATTTCATCTCCTCAAAGTCAAAATTGCAGAGGAATCACAAGAACTAGGGTTTGAGTGGATGCAGAGCCAGGTTGAACTGCACAGTTGACTGAAAATTAGGGTTTTGGTTTCAGAGGCCATAACTCCAATTTCTTTGGTCATTCTTGTTTCCATTGCTCTTTATATGGTATAGGGAGTATGCATATCAATTTTCATGAAGAAATTCCATGGGGAAGTCATCTGATCAAGGGTTGACTTTTCAGACAAGTCAGTGCAAAATCAGGGCATCTGAGGCCCCCAATGACCCAACCAATGGGTGATCTTCATCATTTTGAGTGTATATGATCTTTATTTGATCATGGAAGAAGGTTGAAGTTCATAAAAATCAGGAATTTAGGGTTTTTGCAAATGTTGACTTTTTGGGCATAGTTGACTTTTCAAGAATGCATCATTTTAGGTCATTTTTCAAGCCATGATTCTTGATCCAAAAATGCTTCAAATGGAAAAACTTTGGTCATGAAAGTTGTAGATCTCATCTTTCCCTTTTCAAAAAGTACAAGAACATGATCAAACTCTTCTTGGATCAAAAGTTATGGCAAGGCAAAGTTGGCTAAAATCATTAATTTTCAAGGCATGCCTCATTTGGAAATTTTGCAAAGTCATGAACCAATGCATTATGTGACTTCTAATTCATCTCAAACCAGCACACAATTTTCTCTAAGCCACAAAATCAGATTTGAACCAAGATCACATGTGTTTAGTTCATGTAACAAGGCATTTTTATCATGTGAACCATAAAGTAACCAAGTTGCAAAACTCATGATCATGCTTCACCAACTTGCTGCATTGGTCCTTGAATCAAGCTGGCCTCACACACTCACCATGCTGCGCCAGCCCTAGCCTTTGTACTTGCCTAGAGTGAAGCCATACTTGCCTTACACAAAAGTTGACATTTTGGCAAAAGTAGCCACACCTATCACAGCAGGCCAAGTCACATCAACTGACCAATAGGCTTTGTTTATGTGGATCAAATGCTAGCCATAACACACTACAAGCAAGGCTGAAGCTCACACATTCACAACATTCACAAAAACACTCCCATTTGCAACTTGCTTCGAATTTCTCTCCACAGCCTGAAAACACTTCAACCATCTTCACCATTCAACTCACCTTGCTCCATAGACCACCCAGCACCAAGAATCCAAGCCTGAGACAGCCTGAACATCTCACTGCCATTTCTCACTCCATTTTGCAGTTTCATTCGAAACTCTCACCATAGTTCACAAACACACCAACAAACACTCCAGACCTTCTCCATTCATCCTCAGGATCACAAACCACCATTCACAATGGCCTGAAACCTCCAGAAACACCATTGCCATTTCTGATCAAGCTTGAGCAGAAGCTGTCGAATCTCATTATCCAGCCAACACAAACTTCTTTTGAGCATTCAAGCATCTTCTGTGGACCAAGTGGAGTGGATTGCACAAGAAGAAGTGGCCAGAAAGTACTCAAACTGAAAGCTCCAAATCTCAGGTAGCTCGAAACAATTTTTTCCAGAAATCATTTTTCTTGTTACAAACTTGTTCTATGTGATTCACTGATCATCCTGATGTTCTTAGTTTTTGAAATGGTGATGAAATAAGCATTTAATTTGTCTCTGAAACTGGTTTGCCCTAAAACTTGTTCTGTTCGATTCATGGTTTTGAGGAAGAAGAAATTTGTTTGGACTTAGGGTTTTGATTCAGGAGATCATGGGAACCATTTTGGTGTGCTTGGTTTTTATTTTTGATACGTTTTGAGAGGTTTTGGAGATTTTCAGGTGGACTTCCCACCGGAGAAGACGACCGGAGGTCTTCTCCGGCCACCTGAAAATGGTTAGGGCTTAATCCCTGTAATTAGTGCAGTTTGAATTTCGTCCGTAGGATAGCTCTGACCCGTTGACTTGCCGCGCGCATGAAGGGTCCAGATGTGGTCATTAAACCCTAATCACTTTAATTTATTTAATTAATTGAGTTTAAGTCAGTTTAAACGTGGGCCACAGGATCTGGCGCGTAGTCAACTGCTTCTTTCCCAGATTGCATCTCAGCCATCCTTTCTGATTACCTTTCATTTTATTTATTTTTAATTCATTTTCTTTTCATTTTATTTGCATAATTTATTAAAAATAGCAAAAATGTCTTAAAAATCATGAAACTTTTTCTTTAAAGTTTTATTAATTTTTAAGACCCAAAAACATTTTTATTTTATTTTTCATCATTAAAAAGTATTTTTAAATATTTAAAAGATTATTTTTAATTGATTAATGGGAATTAATTAATTAAAAATACTTTTAGGTATTTAAAAATTACAAAAAAATTCATGAAATGTTCTAAGACATTTAGAAACATTGTCCAACCTTCAAACCAAATTTCTTTTTTGATCTTGGTGCATTTTAAGAATTTTTCATTGAATTAAATCATTTTTTATGCATCATTTTGATCCTAAATTCAAAAAAATCATTTCTGCCTATTGGAGAAGGTTGAGACATTGATTCTTCTTGCATTGTTTTGTGTTTAGCATGTAGTTTCTAGGATAAAATGGCCATGATTTGATCTTGCATTTTCCAATTGTTTGGCATTTCCTTTGTTAAGAACCCTAAAAAACCTTAATAACTTGTAAAAATCATAACTTGAGTTTGGTTGAGAGTTGAGAGCTCCCCTTTGGGAAGTGGTTCATTATAGGTTTAGGGTTTCTTTGGGTAGCATTTTCCATTTTTTATCTTAGGGTTTGTTTCTGTTTTGGATTTTTGTTTGATGTTTGATCCATGAACCCTAATTTGGGCTTTCTTTTGCATCCTCCTTGCATTTCCTTGCATAACTTGACTTGTCATTGCATTTTGTGCATTCTTGTGATCCATTTGACATCTTAAGACATGTATAAAGCATCTTTGATCATTGCATCTCATGTTTGCCATGTCATTTGTCTTGTATGATTCATGACTTTCCATGCTTGTTCATGCTTCTAAGCTTGCACCATTTGCATTCATAATCTTGTATGAACATCTCCATGCCTTGTCTCATGTTTGCAGCACCTCATAACATCATTATCATCATCAACATGCTTCTGGTTTGGTCTAGCATCATACCATTTCATTTCATTTAGCATTGCATTGCATTTCTTTCTAACATTTCAGGTGGTAAGTAAACTTGAGAAGTGAATTTGCCTTCACTTCTCATAACTTTTCTCTTCATTCTCCCTTGCATGCATTGCTGCATTTCTATATGTGTTTGAGTTTGAGCTTGCTCATTCTTGTTCTTCCCACTTTCTTTCTTCAAGTGACTTGACTTCTTGAATGAAGCAAGTTGCTTTGCTTCTCTTGATCCTGTTCATCTGCTTCCTGGTGGCTCCTTTGAAGATTATTCTTGAAAACCTCACAAACCTTAGGATCATCCAAGCATGACAATGAATTAGGGTTTTGATTAGTCCCCCCATAGTTTTACCTTTGTGTCTCTCTTTGAGTCTTCTCTTCTCATCTCATAATCAGGGACTAAACCCTAAAGGCTTTAAGACTTTGTGATTAAGCTTATGCCTGCATCCTTCTCTTAGGATGGAGTGTGTAACTTTAATCCTAAGTCTTGAACCCTTAAGGTGTTTAAATCTCTTAATCAATTCATCTAATAATCATCAAGACATCACACTTGTAACTTGGGCCTTGCATTAGGGTTCTAATTCTTCCTTAAGTGGTTAAGAAGGACTAACCCTAGTGTTAATGGACAAGTCCCCCTCAAGTTGTCTTACAAACCCTGAAAATCACTTCATCATCATATCAGTAAATAAAAATCCACTTAATCAAAGGCTTGTTTTGTCATGAGTTTAATCCCTAATCATGGATTAAGTTGAGGAGCTTTCCTCAGCTTAAACATTCTCATCTATCATCCTTCTTTTAGGATGGTGTAATGGGTCTGTTTAATCCATGATTATGGCTTAACCTCATTACCTAACACTAAACAAAAATCACCAAAAACATCTAAATAATCACAAGTAGGTTAATGATCTTAATCCTACATCAAAAGGTGATTAAGTGTGAGAATCTGACTTCACACTTAAGGTATTCTCATTACCCCTAATCAGAGGGAAGATGTGATGAGTTTACTAACCCATTGGTTTAGACTTAAGCTCATTATCTTATGACAAAATCCAAAAACAATAAAAGACTGAAAACACAAAAACAAACAACAATCGTCTCCTTCGGGATTCTTTTCTCATCATCTTCACTCATAAACGAGAACTTGCTTCTTCCGTCTAATGCAAGACAGTTAGCATCTGTGCCAGACAGATCATACACTTGAGCATAGGCAAGTAAGCAGTTCACAAGTCAATTCATCTTTCAGTCTCTTTGGGTCGAACTACGGTGTTCTGACTTCCTCATTGCACGAGAGGATACGTAGGCATAACTTAACAGTTATCGAACAAAAGTCTCTGTATATTCCCCCTCCTTTCAGCTTCATTCTTTAGCCTCATGATCTTGAGCATACTCTTTTCCTTACACTGACACTTTCATACTTCATATCACTCATACACTATACACTGACACCTGTACATTCTTTTCCAGCTTTATACACAGATTGCACTGACACTACCCCTTTAAACACAAATCTTTTAAGCGTGGATCCCGTCGAGTACGGCGGACAATCTGGGTGCTAATACCTTCCCAGGTTGTAACCGACCCCCTTTCTCAGTCTCTCTGGTTCGCAAACCGTCTTATCCATCTTTTCTAGGTCTATGCAGCATTACCTTTCCTCCGGGATAAAAATGCCTAGCTGGCGACTCTATTCATCTACAGTGAGTTCACGGCTGTGTGTTCTCATTGTCCCTCTCGCCGACCGTTCGCGTCTGTACCTTCATATGATCCATTTTCATTTGTCGGGAGTGACACAATTGGGAAACAAGAAGTGGAGTTAAGGGTCTTCTTGCTAAAATCTTGATAGAGAAAGGTCAGTTGTTTTTAGATGCTATGAATTACTACTCTTTTGAGGAGATCTTCGCCCTATTTATTTATGGTTTTGTGTTGTTCCTTAATCTGGACCAATTCATAGATGTGCACACAATTAAAATATTTCTGACTCATAATCTTGTGCCTACTTTGCTTGGAGATATTTTACACTCTCTTCACACTTGTACTGTGAAGGCGCGAGGGAATCTGATGTGTTGCATACCTCTACTATCAAGGTGGTTTATTTCACACCTTCCTCTATCTGTGATGAAGAATGAACAAGGTTTGAGGTGGTCTATAAGGATAATGCCACTATCTCATTCAGATATACATTGGTGTTCCCGATCCATGGAAAACATCACTATCATTGACCACTTTGGGGAGTTCCCAAATGTACCATTCTTTGGCATAAGGGGAAGCATTACTTATAATCCTTCTTTAGCACTACGTTAATTTGGTTATGCTCGGAGTGACAGTCCTCATGATATGATTATTCAAAGTATTATATTCGATTATGACAACGATCCTCAAGGTTACCGTCAAAGGTTTCTACATGCTTGGGTAATGGTGAATAAGATTAATAGCAACACTCTGGAACCAAAATACTCCATCCCTATGGAGCCTTACCTCAGATGGGTGCGGTCTCGTGCTCAAACTCTTATGATGCCATATCCTACTATTCTACCGGTGATTGTTGAGCCTATTATTGAAGGATATGTTCCTTACACCATTCTTCATCCAGACATGCCTAATGACCTGGAAGAGCTACAGAAATCTTGGATCCAATTGAAGGAGGAAATGGATACCTTTGAGGCTCGGTTCTATGCTAGCCAAGAGAAAGTGTTGGAGCTAACAAAGCAACTTCGTGAAGAGAGAAACCTCAATACATATCTCAATACAAAGAGGAAACATCCATGGGAGATTTGAGTCTCAAATGTTTTTATTTTCTTCGTAAATTTTCTTGTTTTTCCTTCATTGTAAGCCCAAGGGGCATTTATATTTTGAACTTACTAATAAAAGTTTTGTTTTTGTTTTTATTTAACAAATTTAAATCCTACTAGGTCCTTGAAAACATTGCATATGCATTTACATGCCATACCATTGCATAACAGGTTTCCATGACAGGTCTCTTATCTTCTCGCTGTTTATTTAAGTTGAAATGGCTCTCGAACATACTGTCAAAGATCTCCAAACCTAGAATGCTCAATTTTAAAAAGTGATTCTAAATTTTTCCAAGGAGAAAGAAGAGTTGAAATCCCTCCTCACTAAGGACATGAAAAAGAAGAATCCTGAAGACAACAAGGATGATCAGTTGGAACAACTGCAAACTGATATGGTAGAGATGAGAATCCAGATGAATGGGCAGGTGGATCTTATCCAAAACTTAGCCCAGGGGCAAGAAGAGCTGAGAGTATTCGTCAATAAACTTCAAGACAATGGAGTCGAGAATCTAATCATCAGTCAACCTCCGGTGAAACAAGCTGACTTGGTCGAAAAGAAGAAGAGGATAAGAGAAAGAAAGAGACATGTTACTATTGATAGTCTTTCAATTAAATGAAGAAGGTCTTATAGGGTTAATCCGTCTCAACACAAGGAACATAAAAGACAGTTTATCAAAACCAACACGCCAATGTTGCAAACTTTGGAATGCTTGCTGGAGATGAATCTGGTTGCGTTACAAGACCCTCCTCAGAATCCCAATACTTCCTCTCCTCGTTATAACCCCAATGCAAGGTGTGCATATCATTCCAATAGTCTTGGACATGACACTAATAACTGTTGGGAATTGAAGAATAAGATCCAAGACCTGATTGACGAAGGAGTCCTCGAGGTTATGCCAGAAGACCAGATTGAGTTCTTCTATCGTCCATCAAACATCGAAGCTTCCAGACATACGGAATGGTAAATTTATAGGAGGAAGCTCTGAGAACATTTGAGTTTTCATTTGTAATTTCTTTTGTTGGCTTAAACACTTACTATTATGTTAAACTTTTGTTTTCAGGATAATGCATCTCATATGTTTCTTTTGAATTAATCCATTTGTTTTACTATATTTAAACTATGTTTCTTACTTATCGCTTGTGATATTTAACTCTTGTTAAAGTTGTAAGCCTTTAGAGGGAGGATGACGAAGACGATACCATAATTTCATACAGTATGCTTTTGAATAGACTATGCTGATGATGTGCATGCATTGTTTCGATTCCTAAACAGTGGAGATATAAGGAAGTTAATCCCTAGTCAACCTTTTTTAGCATATGAAGTAGGAGTTTTCATTCTCATGCAAATTAAAACCCTTAATCATAACCTGGGGCAGGGTAGTTCCTCGGTTAACTCAATTATGTCAGTTGACCCTTTTGTACACAACTAATGATGGTTCCCTGTAATAACTAAGTCTGACAGTCAATATCTAGCAAAAGAAAAGCTCACCAAGTCAAAACCTATGAAGGAGACTTAGTAAAATTTGAGACATCCCACCGACTGTAATCTTGAAACAAATTGTTCAGGAAAAAGGAATGGATAACAAAGTCAAAAGAAAAAAAGGACACTACAAATCCTCCAAACAAAAAAAAATGACTTTTTTTTTCTTCAAATAAACTTCTGGTTTCTGAACCATCGCAAATGTCAGTGTTACAATTCCAAACTCCTTTGGAGCCTCAATGCATAAGTTAACCGAACATAGGACTAAAGAACATCACGAAGGATGGGTTGGTACAAATAAAATTTGAGCCTTTATCCTTTGTTTCTTAAACCGTGAACAAGGACACATTAAAACCCTTTAAAAGTCCTAACTGAAGCATGGTTAGTTCGAAAGTGCACTGCTACAAAAAGGTATCCTGACTCCTTTAGAGCTTATTATAAATCTTGAGTTAATATCACAGTTTTTACAAACATTGTTTTGCCAAAATAATTCTTTTTCAAAACTTCAAGACAAACATAAGCGTTGCATTTTGAATATCATTTTTTTTGCATATAACTAAGTGTTTGACAGCAGAGATGCTTACATGATGAACATTCAATGAACCAAAGCCAATGTATACAAGGGGCATGGTTATTATCTTCCAATTAAAGGGAATGCCATGTTATTGTTTGATTCATCTGGGGCAGTCAGGTTAAGATTCAATGATGCTTAATAGCCAGGGGCATATCTCCTCATCTAAATTACCATAAGTAACATTATCGAGTTCATGATGCCAGGGGCATGTTATTATGGGGAATCCCGTTTATTTCTCTTGAGGAAGCTCCTTCCAAATACTTCCATTCCGGGACAAATCATCCTCAGCTAGGAGCAACGCTCTCGTTTCAAATCTAATCAGATCAAATTTAGTGGAAAGATCCTTAACCATTACCCGGGGCGTACACGATCCACCGTAGTTTGAAAACACATTCCTCTCATTACATTGCCTTGATATTGGGTTTCAGCAAAAGCCACTATGGAAATTAATTGTTTGTGCCAATAGTATCAGATGGTGTCAGTATTGTCACTCCTCGGACTTACGTCCCAGTGCAAACGCGAACCGTCAGCGAAGCGAAAGGGTTGAATAGAGTCGCCAGCTAGGCATTTTTATCCCGAAGGAAAGGTAATGCTGCATAAACCTAGAAAGAGATGGATAAGACGATTGTGAACCAGAGAAACTGAGAAAGGGGGTAGGTTACGGCCTGGGAAGGTATTAGGACACAGATCACCCGTCGTACTCGACGGGATCCACGCTTACAAGATTGTGTTTAAAATGGGTAAGTGTATGTGCTGACTGTGTGTAAAAAGCAAGGGAAAGAATGTACAGGTGTCATTGCAAAAGGTGTGAATTGCTCAGGAACTGAGGCTTAAAAAGGTAGGCTGAAAGAGGGGGAAGACACAAAGACTTTTGTTCGATAACTGTTAAGTTATACCTACGTATCCTCTCGTGCAATGAGGAAGTCAAAACACCGTAGTTCGACTCAAAGAGACTGAATGATTGATTTTGAACTACTTACTTGCATATGCTCAAGTGTATGACTCGTCTGGCTCGAGTGCTAATTGTCTTGCATTAGACAGGAGAAGCAAGTTCTCGTTTGTGAATGAGTGTGATAAGAAAAGAATCCCGAAGGAGACGATTATTGTTTGTTTTTGTGTTTTCAGTTTTTTATTGTTTTTTGGTGTTTTGCATAGGATAATGAGCTTAAGCCTAAATCAAGGATTTGTAAACTCATTATATCACCCCTGATTAGGGATAATGAGCCTACTTAAGTGTGAGATAAGCATCTCAACTTAATTACCATGATGATGTAGGATTAAGATCATTAACCTACTTGTGATTATTTAGATGTTTTTGGGTTTTTTTAGTGTTAAGTAATGAGTTTAACCTCTAATCACAAATTAGTGAACTCATTACACCAACCTAAGAGAAGGATGATAGATGAGAACACTTAAGCTGAGGAAGACACCTCAACTTAATCCATGGTTAGGTATTAAATTCATTATATAACAAGCTTTTATTAGAGTGGATTTTAATTAAAGGATGAGATTAAGAAGTGGATTTTATGGTTTGTAATACAACTTGAGGGGGACTTGTCTATTAAACACTAGAGTTAGTCCCTCTTAACCATATGGAAGAGATATAACCCTAATGTAAGGCCCAAGTTACAAGATAAAGTCTTAGTGATTATTAATGTGTTTTGACTAAGAGGTGTAAACAAATTAAAGGTTTAACACTAAGGATTAAAGTTATACACTCCATCCTAAGATAAGGATGCAGGCATAACCCTAATTCTAAAGTCCTAAAGCTTTAAGAGTTTAGTCTCTAATTAAGAGAGGCGAAGAAAGACTCAAGGAGACTCAAAGGTAAAAGGTTAGGGGGGACTATATACAACCCTAAAAGTTATCATGCTTGGATATCCTATGGTTTGTGAGGCTTAAGAGAAAAGATCTTCAAGAAGGCCACCATGGAAGAAGCAGATGAAAAGAGAAAGAGAGAAAGAATAAGTTACTTACTTCCTGAAGAAGATAAGTAACTTAGGAGAAAAGAAAGGAGTAAGAGAAACATAAGTGAAGAAATTTCACTTCAAAGACAAGTAAATATTCAAATGAGGAGAAGAGAAAAGGTGGGAGGTGAAGGCAAATCCACCTCCCAGGTAACTTACCAAAGGTTTCTGAAATGTTAGTATGAATGCATAAGATGCAAGGCACAAAGAAATGAGACGAACAAAGATGCAAAGATCAAAACCAGATGTAATTATGCAATGAAAATGTGTTATGAGATGATGAAAAGTCATTCAAGATGCATATGAAAAATCATACAAGGATGAGATGCAATGGAAGCATGTTTAGGAGCATGAAAACACATGGATGTTCATGGAGTGTAATGAATGCAAAACAAAGCAAATGAATAAAGAAATGATCAAGCAATGTTTCAAACATGTCCTAAGATGTCTAAGATGATATACAAAAGAATGGAATGGCATGACAAGTTCACAAGTTCATGATATGCAAAGAGGAATACAAATGAAGATGCAAAATTAGGGTTTTAAGACAACATAAGATGCATATGACCAAACCAGAAGAAATCATCATGATAAAAAATTGAAAATGAATTCAAACAAACCCTGTACCTATTCAAGATCGCACCCCAAAGGAGAAGGTCAGAAGCTAATCCTAGTGAAAGTTATGAAATGTCTAAGTTAAATAGGGTTTTTGGGTGCTTCTAAAGGGAAAATGCAAATCAAATTGAAAATGCAAAATTAAAATATGAGATAAATAACCTAGACACTATATGCAATATTTGAAACAATGCAAAAAGAATCAAGTTCAAACCCATTATGGTTAGGCAGAAATGAATTTTTCAAGTTAGGGTTAAAAAATGTGAAATTTAAGAACCCTAATTCAAAAAAAATTGTGAAAATGTGATCAAACCTAAAAAGAAATTTGTATGGTGAGTTTGAAAATGTTTCTAAATGTATTGGAATGCTTCATGAATTTTTTGGTGATTTTCAGAAACCTAAATGCATATTTAATTAATGTAAATCAATTAATTAATTAAATAAAACATTTAGATATTTTAAAAATACTTTTTTAATGCAAAAATTGAAATAAAAAATGTTTTTAGGTTAAGAAAAATATTTGAAACAAAAATGCAGAAAATGGGATTTTTGTAAAATGTTTTGCTATTTTAAATTAAATGTAAATGGAAATGCAAGAAAAATGAAATAAAATGCAAAGTCAAAGGATCTGATGGCTGGGATTTAAAAGGGGGTTGACTGGCACGCAGATGGAGGGTTGGGATCAAATCTTCCTAATTAATTATGATTTATTTAATTAATCCAAAATTAAAGTTAATGAGCTAATCTGAGCCACACACGCGCGCGGGAAGGGCAAGATCTAAGGGCCTACATTCAAACCTGGCTAAACCCTAATTAACAAACCCTAATCACTCTCAGGTGACCGGAGCAAGCTCCGGTCATCTTCTCCGGCCAACCCTTCAACCTAACTTTTACCATAGGCCATGAAAACATGCCAAAACCTCCAGAATGGATCAACTAACAACCCTAAGCAAGAATCCAGCCCCCAAAAAAATTTATTTTACACGAATCAAGAGAATCAAACAAGAACATGTTTCACGGGGAAACTTTCAGAAGTTAAATACATGCTTAATACTTAACCATTTTGAAAACTAAACACATCACCATGATCAGAGAGACATATAGAATCATTTAAGAACTTAAAATGGAGTTTCTGGAAAAAGGTTTTGAGATGGCTACCTGAGATGGAGCTTTCTGATTCTGAGCTTTTTGACCCTTCCTTTGATGAAAATCAACTCCAATGGACCCCTTGAGGATGTTGTGATGCTTAGAACAAGTTTATAGTGGCTGGTCTGTGTGTTCCAGTTCTGTTAAGGCAGAAATCGTGTTTGAGATTGAGGGGTTTTCAGGCAATGGAAAGGGGTGGGAAATGATCCTTATGATGTGTGGAGATGATTGGTGATGAAAGTTTTGAGTTTGAGTGGCTGAGGAGTGAGTTTCGAAGGAATGAAGATTTTTGAGATTTCTGTGAAAACTGAGTTGTAGGAGGATTTAGCCTTGTGTGTCTTATGAAATGGCTTGCATAATGTTAGTATAGGCCAATGGGAGTGATCAGAAAGTGGGTGGTGGCATAGTGTGATTGGTATGGGCCAAGTTGCAAAAGTGTCAACATTGTGTACTTGAGGTATGGGTATGGTTCAGAGTTGTTTCAAGGGGTGTCTTGGCCTCTGCTGAGTTCATGGATGGCCCTTGGATCAATAGAGTGCAGTTGTATGGCCTTGATCAAGTGTTTGCAAGCTTTATGCATTTTGACAACTTTGAAATTTCTTGAGAAATTGGCCATGAAAACTTGTGATGCAAGGCATGATTCTAATCCAAATGTGTTGCACTATGTTGGTATGATGTTTAGAAGTTGATTAGAGGTCATGAAATCGCTTGGCAAGTGAATTTGCAAAATTCCCTCTTTGGTGCACACTTGAAAATTATAGGAATTTGGCCAATTTTGAAAGGCCATATCTTGAGTTTTAGGATGAATCAAGACACGTTCTTGTACTTTTTGAAAATGGGAAGACATAATCTACAACTTTCATGTCCAAGGATTTTTCATTTGAAGCATTTTTGGTGATGAAAGAATAGGTTGAATATCTTTCCCAAAATGGAAAGTTTCCATTACAAGTCATTTGCAAAAATAGCAAGTTTGCATTTGGCTTGAAATTCTTCAATCTTGTGAACTTCTAACCACTTCTAAGATCAAATAAAGATCATAGAGACTCAAAATGATGATGATGACGCTTTGGTACCCTTGATAGAGGCCTCAGATGCCCTGATTTTGACTTTACATGCTCAAGAAGTTACCCAATGATCAGATGACTTCCACAGTGAATTTCTTCATCAATTTTGGTACACATGATCCTTATAACATATTAAGACCATTAGAAACAAGAATGAACAAAAAAATTGGGATTAAGGCCTCTGAAACCAAAACCCTAATTTTAGGTCATCTGTGTAGGAAATCTTCAGTCTGCCTCTATGCCTTTGCCATGCTTTGTGATCCCTTGACTTTTATGAACTTTGGGGAGCATATCATGATCACGGAACACACATGGATCCTCTTAGAAAGCTTTAAGACCTTTGGGATGGCTCAGATCACTTCTTGGACTGCTCAGATCACAAACCCTAGATGCAGATGAAATGAACTATGCAGTGGGATATGATATGCTTATGATAATACAAAAATGAAAGATCACAAGCCATGGTGTGAGAAAAAGTGAGGAAAAATTTGGGGTGTTTACAGCTGCCCCTATTCAAGCATGAGTTAGCTGTGCAGGGTGTAAGCGCCTGGCTTAACAGACAAACAAGATAACTTGTGGTTGAATACCAAAGACAGTCCGAAATTTGCACTTGCTGGGGAGAAGAAGAAAAGAGATATAAATTGTAAAAGAATAGTATAGTATGAGTATAAAACGAAAGCGATGGAGGACGACCATCGAGCAGAGGACGACTGCTGGGGGTAAAACGGTAAGCAAAGCAATGACGGGGACGACCATCATGCTTGGAAATAAAGAAAACGCGATGGGGACGGCCATCGGGTAAGGAAATAAAATTCTCTGTGGATTGAGAAAAGCCTTGATGGGGATGGCCATCAGGATGGAAAGTAAAGTAAACAACGATGGGGGTGGCCATCGGATAAGCATGATGAAGGAAAATCATTAGGAAAAGGAAAAGGGACCACAACGGGGACGACCATCGGGTTAAAGAATAAATGAAATATTTGATGAGGGACAATCATCAAAGGTGAAGGAAGATCACCTAACAGGGGACGGCCTACTCTTTATCACGATATAGGATGAATGTCGGATAAAAAAGATCAACGATAGGGACGGCCATCGGAAAGCATGATGAAGGACGATCATTAAGAGGTGAAGGACGATCACCTAGAAGGGTACGGCTGCTCTTGGGGATTATCGCGACATAGTGTAAAACCCCAAATTTTCCCTCTTCATTTTAGTCATCATAATACACCATTTGCATCATAGGCATATCATATATATAGCCTTATAACATAGAAAAATAAAGCATGACAAGCATCAAGCCCTAGCATGAGGCATATGGCCATCTGGGAAGGTGTTGAAGTCCATTTAAGCCAATACAAGGTTTCCAATGGATTTGGGAGAGGCCTATGATGAGTCTAGACTCCTTTGGCAAGGCCAAGTTCACTTGCAAAAGCTCAAAAGATTGCTTAATCATCACAAGTTTCAAGACAATGCAAGGCTCCTAGGCAGTGCGACCAAATTAGGGTTTTGGTTTAAAGGGCCTTAACCTAATAATTTTGGCCAAATCTTTTGGGTAATGTCTTCTATATGATAAGAGGTTCCTACATGTCAATTTTCATGGAAAAATTCCAAGTGGAAGTCAGTCATTGCCTCAGTTACTTGCAGATGAGGCAGAAAGTCAACTAGGCCCAGAAAAAGTCAATTGTGTCATTCCAAGGGGTCCAACCCAACTTTTTGGCCAAATGAGGTCTATTAAATGTTATAAGATTTTTGGTGAGCTTAAAGTCCAAGAATTTTGGTGGTTTGAGGGGTTTTGGCAAAAGTGCACAAATTTGGTTATGGAAAAGTTACTATTTTTGGCTATTTTGACCTAAAACTTCACAAGGCCTTAACTTGATCAAAAAATCTTCAAGTGGACCAAAGGTAAACATGAAAGTTGGAGAGTAAGGGCTGACATTTTCAAAAAGTACAAGAGCATTTTCTGGAGATTCATATATTTTTCTATAAGGCCCTCGAAAAAATGGTTATTCTAGGTCAAAATTCAAAATTTCAAGGCCAAGCCATTTGCACAAAGGCTCAAAAGTGGATTGTTTGCTATGCTATGTCCAAAGTAAGTTTACACAATCAAAATGCATCTCATTTAGGTCATTTGGCTCAAAGAAAAGTGGAAAAATTCGTGCACATGAGAAAGTTCCATAAAACTTGCATTTTACACTTGGATTTGCACAAGGCATGACAATTGTGTGATGGCTTACATCCAAGGGCTGAAATTGATTGCTTTGAATCATTGGTGGGATGGTGAATGCACATGCAAAGGAGGCCAGAAAATCATGAGCTTGGCATGCTTATGGCACACTTGGGCCAAATTTGCATTTTCATAAAAATCAGCTCTCTCTCACGTGCATTTGATCTAGTCCTTTTGCATTGCCTTATATATTCCATAACAACCAGAATTAGGGTTGGACGCAGCCAGAATACACACTCACTCTCTCATTCTCATCTCTTGTGCAAAATTGCTCATTCTCCACAAACTCTTGCTACAAGACTCCATTCCTAAAACTCTTGCTGGATTCCTTATCCTCATCACTTATAGATCATTTCCATACTATTTATTTTGGTTATTCTTCAAGAATCATCCATTTCCAATTTCTTGTGCACATTTGCATTTTGTGCCATAACTTTTGATCTAGGCAAGCTTTCTTCAATCCAAGACCATATCCATACTCCTCTCATCTCAAGGATCATTAAGCACCCATGGATCTAGATTTATAGTGGAGTTTGCTCAAATGGCCATTTGAGGAGCTTTGGAGCACAAGGAGGCTTATTGCTGGATTCACAAGCTTGTAAAGACTTAGATGCATTTATTTTGCATCTAAGGGGATAAAGAGACTATTTGCCATCATTCTACACCATTCTTGACTCCTAATTTGTGACACCACCTCAGGTATACTCAAAATTCGCATCTCATAGAAATGTGTTTGATTGTGTGTTTTAGAATCCTCATGTTGCGCTGGTTATACTGCTCTTTGTAGTTTGTGAAATGGTTGAGTATTTACAAAGTTATGTTGATTTAATGTTTGGTGGAAAATTTTATTTTCTCTTATATCTTGAGATTCTTTGAGTTTTGTTCCAATCCAAGCATGTATTCATGTTTAGGGGTGTTGGATTATGAATTCTGGAAAGTTTGATGGCTTGCCGTGGCTTGGTTTGGGTCTCGTATGGCTGGGGTTAGGGTTAGGGTTCTTAGTTCATTAATGGTGGAGCTTAGGGTTAGGGTTTTCATGAAGAAGAAGGTTCAGCGCTATTCACACCCCCCCTACAAGGCCCATTGAGAATTCTAATTGAGCGCAGCTGCTTTTTACACCCCCTGGCCCATTTGTTTTATTTTTATTTCTTTTTTCAACCAATTTATTTCATTTTCTTTTAATTCTTTTTAAATATTTCCTTAACTCTAAAAAACCCAAAAAAATTCATATACACTCCTTGATTCATCTAGTTTTTTATCATGATTTTTCCAAATTTTTATTTTCAACCCACGTGGCCAAATAAATTCAACATTGAGCATTGCTTTCTTGTGAACTCTCATAGACCAATCTTCCTTGTCCAATTTCTATTTTTCTCATACTTTAAGCTATGAACCCCATTCTTTCTGCACTCAAATCCTAAGACACTGTACTATCTTTATGATTTATCTTGGATTTTTCACAAACTTCCTTGCTGGACTTTGCTTGAGTTACTTGTGCCTTAAGTTTCAAAACCCTAAATGGTAATACCTTGCATCCTTGAGCTTCATTGACCTAGTTTGGTGCTGTATTTTTTCAAACCCTTTTGGATTCTCATTTCCTTGTGTTTGGAGAGTGCTTTTCTGGTTGGGTAGAATTTTTAAGTGCTTGGATCTTTTTCTTGGGTATTTTCTTCCTCACCTTGCCTTGTTTTGCATCCTTTGAGTCTTCTAGTCTCTTTTAAGTTTAGAAGGGCACTTGTGACAACTTCTCTTCATCTTTTGGGGTCCTTTAGAGGTTTATGGTTGCTCTTGGTCTTAGGATAGGGTTTTAATCTCCTTGAGTCTTGGTGTTGGTCTCTTTTATGTGCTTCATTTCTTTAAGTGTTATGCATGCCTTCATTGCACTTGTTTCACTTCTAATCATCTCAATATGATCTTGTGTTGCTTTTCTTATCATCTTGTGAACTCTTTGCCATGCCTATATGCTTGTGTATCTTCTGACTTGTTGGTTTATGCCTTGATTTTATGTTATTACACTAACCTTGCAGGGGCTACGGTAAGTTTGAGATGTGGGAATTGAGTTCCACATCTCCATTTCTCATCTCTTCTCATATTGTTTATATGGACTAACATCTTCTTGTTGGGCTTAGGCCTTTCTCATCTCTCCTTTTATCTTCTTCTTCTTCTCTTGAGATCTTTTTTAGGTTAGAAAGACCTCACAAACCCTAGGAACTCCATGCATGCTAACTTAGGATAGAAACTTCCCCCTAGTTTTTTTTTCCTTTTTTGCTCCTTTGGTTCTCTTTCTCTTCTCATCTCAAAACTCTTAAAAAAAACACTTTAATAACTTTGAAGTGATGCATTGATCCATAGCCTTATTCCATGAGGTATGCTTGTAGTCTTCCCATCTTGGGATAGTACAAGTTTACCTTGTGATGCACAAGTCTGATCAAGGTATCTCCTTCATAAAAGAAAAGCATAAAAAACACTTCTTCATTTGTAAATAACCAAAAGCACTTAGCAATTAAGCAAGTTAGTGAGCTTAGGCCCTAATCTTTGGGTTCAAGTTTTGGGGATCTTCTCCTTACTTGAGTGTGCTTGTTCTATTATTCCATCTTGGAATGTAGTGACAAGTATACATTCCATGGAAAAGAGCTTGAGTTCACTTCCTTGTGACACACTCATAAAAGATTCCTAAAAAACACAAACAAACAATAAGCGTCTTTCCTTCGGGAATTCTTTTCTCACCTCATTCGCTCCGTACGCGAACTTGCTCCTACTTGTCACTTTGCAAGACGGTTACGCACTCGTCGTTCGAGCCTGCAACACCTGAGCAATGGCATAGGCAGTTCAAGCCTTAATTCACAAGCAATTTCCTTGTTACCCCTAGTTAGGGGAAATACGGCGTCTCTGATCCTCATTGTCCTGATGAGGTACGTAGGCAGCAGGGTAGGGCCCGTTCGAGCACAATCTTTATTTTCCCTACATTTTTCCTTTTCATTACTTATTCATTTCTTTTCCAGTTTTAGTTTGTTTTCATTTTCATTTCTTTTGCTGCAACTTTCATACCCTCACCCTTTGAAATAGTTCTCTTTTGCAAGCGTGGATCCCGTCGGGTACGGAGGACGATCTAGGTGCTAATACCTTCCCAGGTCGTAACTGACTCCCGAACTCAGTCTCTTTGGTTCGTAGGACCTGTGTCCTTCCTTTTCTTTCTTCTGGTTTGTGCAGCATTACCATTCCCTTTCTTCGGGATAAAAATGCCTGGCTGGCGACTCTATTCTTTTTCCGCGCCACTTTCGCGTTTGTACCAGGATGGAAATCCGGGGAGCGACAGCTGGCAACTCTGCTGGGGAACGAACCCAGAGTCTCTAGTTCCCCTGTGAGTCTCTCCCAGCGCTTGTTTGTTTATGTTTCATTGGGTGATGTTTGTTTGATGTGGCTTGTTGTATGTTATGATTGTTTATTTACAGCTTTATTTATAGCATTATTTACAGTTTCCAGTCTTTATTTACTGCATCATGTATATATACTGGACTGTCTGGACTGGAATTTCTGTTTGGTGGGATGGGTGTTACTTGCTCTTGAGAGATAAGCCAAGTACCCGGCTCGAGTGCACCATAGGACTTAGAGTGGTTCCACTTTGGCCTCATGAGATCTTGTCATGGGGGTAGTAGTGAGTTCCACACCCAGGTTGCGATTGTCTTGGAAATGTATTGATTTGGGGATCTTCCTCTCTCATTACATAACCCTGACAGTTATGTGCAGCTGGGGACCGATCATTGAGAACCTTGTGGAAACATCCCTCTTTAGTGATGACAGTGGCAGCCCACATTTTGTGGCAAACCCATTCGCATCCGAGGGCCCACCTGGGAATCGCATAGGATGACCTTATTTCTCGGACTCAGCTGAGGCCTCACTGCGTAGTATATAATGCCAAACTGATTCCCTGATTTGGTCATGAGCCATTTCTCGGAGATGGTGACAGTATTATTGCTATTTGGCTTTGAGAGTCCATGATGTCTGACCCGGAGCCTTTTACCCGTGAGATTGGGGGGTGTTTACATGTGTGCAGGAACCCATGACCTCAACATACACTCATCTGTTCAGTGGTTCTTGTTATGATCTTTGGTCCTGTGATTATGATCCATGGTTCTATGATTCTATGGTTCCGAAGTTATGGTTCTGGAATTCTGGATTTCTTGATACTGTGATTCTGAGATCTTCTATCAGAGAGTTGTGATTATCAGAGGTTGTGACTCAGTAAACTTTTGGGTTTACCAGAAGGGCCCTTGTCAGTGTTCCAGTCTAGATGGTCCCAGTTGGTCATATGCCTGCATTGCATTACATTTGCATCATTCTTTGCATTAACTGTTTATGTTTCCCATTTTTCAGGTCATTGCTCACATCTGTTCCCAGTTATGGTATTCTTATCTCCATGACAGAGATCAGAAGAGATCCGAGAAAAAAGAATATGCATTATACCTTTCTTCAGCCGGAAGTTAAAAGTGTTCAGAGGTTAGCGGGTCTAATGAATGATCAAGTCTTGGGAAATTTCAAGAAAAGATATGGCCAGATACTGAAGTTTGTGGACAAGCCCACTGTAGACCAAAAAGACAGCTTGCATACCTTGTTGCAATTTTATGATCCCCTGCTGCGTTGCTTTATTTTTCCAGGTTACATCCTAGCTCCGACATTAGAAGAGATCTCCAACATGCTGAGTGTTCCGATCAGAGAGACATTGTCGTTCTACGGGTTAGAGGTTGTGCTCAGAGATGAAGACATAGCCAAGGTTTGTAGGTTGCCAATTGTTTCAGTCAGAAAGGCTCGGCAAGAGAGTGAAGGCAGAGGTCTACCCTGGAGTGTTCTCATCCCAGAGGCTGAGAAGTATGCTACAGAAGCTAAGTGGAATGACTTTGGAGCTTTCCTTGCATTGATGGTATATGGGTCTAGCCTATTTCCTGGAGAGAAAGAGTTTGTCAGCTTAGAGGTGATCTCAATCTTTGCAAAAGGCAATCCAGTGCCTACTTTATTGGGTGACTTTTATTTTAGTGTCCATTACAGAAACGAGAAAGGTAGAGGTGGTCCAGTGGTCTGCTGTACTCCTTTGTTTGCTGAATGGTTTGCTAGACAGTTTCCTAAGTCAGGTGCCTTCAAGGATATACGAGACGAATAGAGATGATCCAGAAGACTGATGGGATTGACTGAAGAAGACATTGCTTGGGGTTATGACAGGTATTTGCTAGGAAAGGAGTTGATGGTTAGTTGCGGAAGGTTTGCTGGAGTACCCTTGCTTGGAAGGAAAGGTGTCATCAGTTACTACCCAACATTAGCCAGAAATCAGTTTGGCTACCCTTTGAAAGATCCTCCGCAGATGGAAATGTTTGCTGAATCTTTGTACTTTCCTGCTGACGGAAACAGAGAGTTAGTTCAACAAGCAGTCCAATCTTGGGCTCACAGGATAAAAAAGGGGAAGAAGGACTTCGGCCAAGACATATCCACCATATGCTGAATGGTTGCAAAGACATATCGAGTCAGTTCTCATGCCTTTTTCAGTCGAGGCTCCACTTTATCCCCGAGAGGTACCAAGTCAGAGCAGTATGGTTTCCTTGGAGGACTACAAGAAGCTAGAAGCTCAGCTGCATGAGGTCAGAGTAGAGAATATTGAGATGGTAAGCATGTACCACCAGGCCAAAAGGGCCAAGAAGGAAGCTAAAGACAAGCTGCAGAAGCTCCAAGCCTCTCTAGAAGACAAAGAGAAGGACTTTGCTGTAAGAGAAGCCCATTTCCACAGATTGGGTATGATGGAAGCTCAAAGAGAAGCTAAGAGCAAGGAGACTCTAAAGACTCTCAAAGATGCTCGTCAATCCATTGCTTGGCTGCAAGGTCAAAGGGATGAAGAGCAGAAGAAATTCAAAGAGAAGGAAGAGTTCTTTGAAGTTCAGATGGCTTTTAAGAAGGAGGAAGTGGAGCAAGTCCATGCCATCCGGAGGGAGAAGACCCAACAGCTAGCCCAAAGCCAATTAGCTCTGGAGGAAGCAAGGAAAGAGATCAAAGTGCTCAAGCTGAGAGCGGGTGTCAAGAAAAGCAGGGCAGAGGTGGCAGATCATGGGTCCTTGGCTTAGTTGTTTATTGTTCAGGCTACCTACAGGCTTATTGTAGGAGTCTTGCTTTTATTTCTTTTGTCTTTATGTACTGACATGTAACCCTTCGGGGAATATTTCTGGTTGTATTCTGACTTTTGGCCTACAGTGGTTTGTTCACATTCAGTATTAATGTGCAAATTACCATTTTGAACGTGCAAGACTCGTTTGTCTGGATACGGCTAATGTCTGAACACTTATCAACGAGAAAGTTTGAAAGCTAAGCACTGAATGTGATTGTCTGAGATAGATGCCAGAACTGGGGCATGCCAAATGCTTAAAATTGGGAACATGAACAGTTACATTGCATTGCATATAACCTGTTTGTTTGTTTTGCAGGTGTTGTCTCAGTTACTAACGTGTTTTGTGACCTCAGGCACTATAGCTCCTCGTAAAGTTCAGGGACAACCAGCAGTACACAGATATCCAACCAAGATTAACAGAGAACGAGTCATGGACCAGATGCAAGCGGACTTGGCAGATCTAAGACAAAGGATGGATAATTTTATGACACTAATGGCCGGCGTGGGGCAGAACCAAGAGCGTCTGCGGGAGATGGTTGAGAATCAGAACAGGAAGACTGCGGCTGCTGCTACTGCTGACAATCGTACCGGTGCGGGCACACGTCGGGTTGAACTTCCTGTTACACTGCCAGGAGTGACAATAATCAACGATGGGTTGCACAACATTCAGATGGACAATCATGACGACCAGTTCACTCTACTTGATGAAGCTAAAGGTCAAGGAGCAGAGATGAACAAGAGGTTCGAAGAGATGGCTGAGCAAATCAAAGCTATTCAGTCCCAAAGCTCTTTGGGATTTGACATAACCGACTTGGGCCTGGTTCCTGGGGTCAAGATTCCGTATAAGTTCAAAGTTCCAACCTTCGAGAAGTATAATGGCACTGCTTGCCCGAAGACCCATCTGCAATCATTTGTTGGGAGAATTGCCGCTCACACAAATGATGAGAAACTTTGGATGTATTATTTTCAGGATAGCTTGGTGGGAGCTTCTCTTGAATGGTACATGAAGCTCAATAGGGTCAATATCAAGAGTTGGAAGGATTTAGTTGAAGCCTTTGTGAGGCAGTATCAATATAACATGGACATGGCTCCGAAACGCACGCAGTTGCAGCATATGGCTCAGGCGGCAAAAGAAGGTTTCAAAGAATATGCCCAGAGGTGGCGCCAGCTAGCTGCCAGGGTGAAACCACCCCTCTTAGAGGACGAAATGGCCGACATGTTTATGGGCACTCTCCAAGGTGTTTTTCTGGAGAGGTTGGCGTCTAGCTCGGCCACCAAGTTCAATGATATAGTGATTGCTGGAGAGAGAGAGTTGAGACTCTGTTAAAGATGGGGAAGATTCAGGACCCTAATACTGCTGGTAGCTCTGGAGGAGCGAGGAAAGCCTTTGGCGGACCTCCTAGAAGAAGAGAAGGGGAAGCTAACGCAGTATATGGCCGAGGCAGAGGCAGAGGTTATAGACGAGAATACAATCAGATAGCTGCAGTCACAATTCCCACTACACCAATTCAACCAGCTCAACAGGCTCTACAACAGCCTCAGCAACAACAGCAGCGCAACTATCAACAGAGACCGTATCAACAGAGGCAGCCACGCCAAGCTGATAGGGTTTTTGATGTGATCCCAATGACTTACACAGCTTTACTCCAGAGATTGTTGGAACTGAACTTAATTCAACTGAGGACCTTGGCTCCACCTACTGGAACTCTTCCTCTAGGTTACGACGCCAATGTTCGATGCTCTTTCCATTCTGGGGCACCCGGGAAATCGACGGAGAAGTGCAGGGATTTGCACTATAAAGTTCAGGATTTGATCGACTCCAAAGCAATCAATTTTGCGTCGCCTCTGAATGTCACGACTAACCCTATCCCTAATAATGGGGGAGCCAGGGTTAATGCTATTGAGATGGAGGAGAGGCTGAACTTGGTGGAGAGGGTTGAAGAAGTGAAGACCTCCTTGTTGCTGGTCAAGGAGAGATTGTTGAAGGGCCAGGTTTTCCCGGGTTGTAGGCTCGATTACGAAGACTGTGTTGAGTCGAAGAATGGTTGTGACAGATTGAAGACTGGTTTACAGAGACTGATGGATGATGGGCTGTTACAGTTCGATAGGACTGATAAGAGGACTGATGAGGTGTCAACGGTGACCATATACTATGATCCTGTTGAAATGCTAGCGCGAGGAGAGCCGGTTACTATTTATGTCCCGGAAGTAAGTCCCGTCACCATCACAGTGCCTGGGCCTATTCTGTATTCAGATGAGAAGGCTATTCTGTGGCATTACGGATCAGAAGTGTATGTCGGAGGGCAGAAATTGGAAAATAAGACAATAACCATGGACCCAGCTGTGGTGAATGTTGGGGGAAGTGGAGGTTTCACGAGAAGTGGTCGCTTATTCGCTCCCCAGACTTTGAGAGGAGACACTGATGCTGAGGCTTCTGCTAAAGCCAAAGGGAAGCAAATAGCAACTGACGATAATGTCACTCCCGCCACTGGTCAAAGTACTTTCGAGAAGGAAATGGAGGAGTTCATGAGGATTATTAAGAAGAGAGACTACAAGGTAGTCGAGCAGCTAAATCAAACTCCCTCCAAAATCTCTATCTTGTCACTGCTGATGTGCTCACCAGCTCATAGAGAAGCCCTTCTGAAGGTGTTGCAAATGGCGTATGTTCCTCAGGAGATTACTGTGAATTAGTTAGAAGCTGTGGTGGGAAGTGTAAATGCGAGCCATGGTCTGGGCTTTACTGATAGAGACCTTACTACTGAAGGGAGGAATCATAACAAGGCTCTCCACATCACAATTGAGTGCAAAGGGGCTGTGCTGTCCCATGTCCTGGTTGATACTGGGTCATCTCTTAATGTCTTGCCGAAGAAGGCGTTAATGAAACTCAATGTGGAAGGGGTTATTTTGAGGCCAAGTGATTTGGTGGTGAAGGCTTTCGACGGTTCCCGGAGGTCTGTCTTTGGAGAGGTTGAGTTGCCAATCAAGGTTGGGTCGCAAGTGTTTAAGAGCACGTTCTACGTGATGGACATCCAACCTGCTTATAGCTGTCTACTTGGT
This sequence comes from Lathyrus aphaca, assembly GCA_963966055.1. Classification (NCBI taxonomy): domain Eukaryota; kingdom Viridiplantae; phylum Streptophyta; class Magnoliopsida; order Fabales; family Fabaceae; genus Lathyrus; species Lathyrus aphaca. Next base: position 312,429,696 of record OZ014521.1, read on the forward strand.
CGACCCTTGATTCATGCCACATGGGCTGTGACGTCAACCTTGCACCAGAAGCTCAAGTACGTAGCGGATGGTCAAGTTGTGACTGTGCGCGGTGAAGAGGACATATTTGTGAGCCATTTATCTACATTCAAATATGTGGAGATGGATGGTGAAATTCATGAAACCCTGTGTCAGGCATTCGAAGCAGTGAATGTTAGTTCCTTGTCTCCTCTGAGTAGGGCTGAAGATAAAGAAGGTACGTCTATTACCTCCCACAAGCAGGCCAAGGAGGTTGTGCAATCAGGCAGTGCCCAGGGCTGGGGCAGACTACTGGAGCTGGAAAAGAAGGAAGACAAGTTTGGGCTTGGGTATCAGCCTGATGGGCTCGTCCGTTCATCAGACAACAAGACCATTACCTTTACTAGTGCTGGGTTGTTGGACCGCAACCATATCTGTGCTACCAGTGAAGACAGAGATAGCGAGTGCGATCTGGATAATTGGATCCTCCCGTGTGCACTGGGAGAGGAGCTTCCCAATTGGTCCGCGGAAGACATCGTCGAAGTCACCTGGATCACAAAGTAATTGTTTATTTGTCATTTTTCTACATACTGCATGTCAAATCCTGTACTCTGCCCAAGGTACAAGGATCCATTGTATGGGCCTCCATGTTTTGAAAGCATTTATTTGTCATAAATAAAGGACATTTTTCAATCAAATCGTTCCTTTTCTTTCAATTTTAATTTTTGCACAAATAAAGAAAATGGCAATGTGTTTTTCTTTTTTGCTTTTGGTGTGCGTTTTCTCTAAACAGATTCTGAATGAGCACATCACTTGTGCAGTGTCGATCAACCGGATTCCATTGACAACTCTCCTGCTATGACTGAGCATAATTTCGACAATCCAATCTACCAAGCTGATGAAGAGGTTGAGGAAGATTATGAACTCCCTGAAGAACAGGTCAGGTTGTTGAAGCAAGAGGAAAGAGCTATTTAGCATCATCAGGAGGAAATCGAGGTTATCAACATCGGCACAAAAGAGGTTAAGAAGGAAATCAAGATAGGTGCCAGCCTGCAGACTGAAGTTAAGAAGGGGTTGATTGAAATGTTGCGTGAATATGTCGACATCTTTGCCTAGTCATATCAGGACATGCCAGGGTTGGATACAGACATAGTTGTGCATCGACTACCGTTAAAAGAAGACTGTCCTCCTGTTAAGCAAAAACTGAGAAGAACTCGCCCTGACATGGCGATGAAGATCAAAGAGAAGGTACAGAAACAGTGGGACGCCGGGTTCCTTGCCGTGAATAGTTACCCACCTTGGGTAGCTAACATTGTTCCAGTGCCAAAGAAAGATGGCAAGGTGAGGATGTGTGTAGATTACCGGGACCTGAACAGAGCCAGCCCGAAAGATGACTTCCCTTTACCTCACATTGATGTATTGGTCGACAATATGACTCAGTTCTCGGTGTTCTCCTTCATGGATGGATTTTCAGGATACAATTAGATCAAAATGTCACCTGAAGACATGGAGAAGACAACTTTCATCACACCCCGGGGCACATTCTGTTTTAAGGTGATGCCATTCGGCCTAAAGAATGCTGGTGCTACTTATCAACGGGCTATGGTAACATTATTCCATGACATGATCCATAAAGAAATTGAATGTTATGTGGATGACATGATTGCCAAGTCCCTCACAGAAGAAGACCACCTGGTAAATCTGTTGAAGTTATTCAAGCGTCTGAGGAAGTACCAATTGAAGCTAAACCCCAACAAATGCACATTCGGGGTACGATCTGGTAAGCTGCTGGGATTTATTATAAGTGAGAAGGGGATTGAAGTTGACCCTGACAAAGTTAAAGCCATTCAAGAAATGCCTGCACCAAAAACTAAGAAAGAAGTTCGAGGGTTCCTAGGTAGATTGAACTACATTTCAAGGTTCATATCTCATCTTACAGCAACTTGTGAGCCCTTGTTCAAGCTATTAAGAAAAGAACAAACGGTTAGGTGGAACGAAGACTGCCAGAGGGCTTTGACAAAATAAAGGAATACTTACAGGAGTCTCTGATCCTTATGCCTCCAGTTGAAGGAAGACCTCTGATCATGTACTTAACGGTATTAGAAGAGTCAATGGGGTGTGTGCTAGGCCAACATGACGAGTCTGGTCGAAAAGAGTACGCAATATACTACCTAAGCAAAAAGTTTACCGACTGTGAACAACGTTATTCACTGCTCGAGAAAACTTGTTGTGCTTTAGCGTGGGCTGCTCGCCGACTGAGGCAGTATATGTTGACCCACACTACCTTATTGATCTCAAAGATGGACCCGGTTAAGTATATTTTTGAGAAGCCAACACTTACTGGACGGGTTGCAAGATGGCAAATGATTCTCACAGAATATGACATTCAGTACACATTCCAAAAAGTTATCAAAGGCAATGTATTGTCTGATTATCTAGCTGAGCAACCCATTGATGATTACTAGCCTATGAGATTTGACTTCCCTGATGAAGACATCATGTTCATAAAAGCAAAAGATCATGAAGAGCCTATTCACACTGAAGGGCCTGACCCAGAAGAAGAATGGACTATGATGTTTGATGGGGCTGTTAATATGAATGGTCGTGGTGTTGGTGCAATACTCATTACACCTAAGGGAGTTCACATGCCTTTCTCGGCAAAACTCACCTTTAACTGCACTAACAACAAAGATGAATACGAAGCTTGCATTATGGGTCTTGAGGAAGCCATTGACCTCAGGATCAAGACTTTGACTGTGTTCGGAGATTCAGCTTTGGTAATTAATCAAACCAACGGCAAATGGTACACGCACCAAGATCATCTAATACCTTATCGGGACTACACAAGGAGGTTGTTGACTTTCTTCACAACAGTCAAGCTTGAGTATATCCCTCGAGACGAAAATCAGTTTGCAGATGCTCTGGCTACCATTTCATCCATGATCAAAGTGCAAGCTGCCAACTTTGTGCCCCGAATTGCAGTATCCCGACTTGACAGGCCAGCATATGTGTTCTCAGCAGACATTGTTAAAGATGATAAGCCTTGGTACCATGACATCAAATGCTTCTTGGAGGACCAAACATACCCACCTGGGGCATCTTCCAATGATAAGAAGACATTAAGAAGGCTAGCTGGTAGTTTCTTCCTGAACACTGATGGTTCCCTGTATAAGAGAAACTTTGATATGATACTTCTCAGATGCGTTGATAGGGCAGAAGCAGACTTGCTGATGCATGAGGTGCACGAAGGATCCTTTGGCACCCATGCTGGAGGGCATGCAATGGCTAAAAGTTGCTAAGATCAGGCTATTACTGGATCACAATGGATGCAGACTGTTGTGCCTATGCCAGAAAATGTCATAAATGCCAGATTTATGCGGATAAAGTGCATGTGCCTCCAAATCCTCTGAATGTGATGTCTTCACCCTGGCCCTTTGCCATGTGGGGCATTGATATGATTGGCAAGATTGAACCAACTGCTTCAAACGGCCACAGATTCATCCTGGTTGCTATTGACTATTTTACCAAGTGGGTTGAAACGGCTTCTTATGCAAATGTTACAAGGAAAGTGGTAGCCCGATTCCTGAAAAGGGATATCATATGCAGATATGGAGTGCCCGAGCGAATCATTACTGATAATGGTTCTAATCTGAACAACAAGATGATGGCAGAACTGTGTCGGGACTTCAAAATCCAGCATCACAATTCCTCTCCTTACCGACCAAAGATGAATGGTGCGGTAGAGGCAGCTAACAAGAATATCAAGAGTATTGTACAGAAAATGGTTATCACCTACAAAGATTGGCATGAGATGCTACCGTTTGCGTTACATGGGTATCGAACGTCAGTCACGACGTCAACTGGGGCAACCCCCTTCTCTTTAGTCTACGGCATGGAGGCAGTCTTGCCTGTTGAAGTGGAAATCCCTTCACTGCGAGTGTTGATGGATGTCAAGCTTGATGAGGCTGAATGGGTACGTGCTCGATACGATCAACTATGCCTAATTGAGGAAAAAATATTAGCATCTATCTGTCATAGCCAGCTTTATCAAAGGAGAATGAAGCGAGCCTTCGATCAGCAAGTACGTACTCGGGAGTACCAAGTAGGCGAGCTTGTACTCAAGAGGATCATTCCTCCCAGTTCAGATCACAGGGGCAAGTGGACCCCAAATTATGAAGGACCATTCATAGTGAAGAAAGTATTCTCAGGCGGAGCACTGATGCTCACCACTATGGATGGCGAAGACTTCCAATACCCTGTTAACTCGGACGCAGTTAAAAAATACTTCGCATAAAAGACCCGCTGGACACAAAAACAGAATTATGGTCCAGGAAAAAAAAAAGGCATCCAGGCGAGCTAAAAACAGAATAAAAGCTCGGGCAAAAATTAGGGGAAAATAAAAAAAATGTACACCCGCTGAGTTGAAAAGCCACATCGGACAACTCAGGCAAAAAAGGGTAGCCCGGTGGATTGAAAACCCGAGAGGGCGATCCACGCAAAATCAGGGAATAAGCGAACAACTGCGCTCCGGGTTTATCTGAACCACATCACTGTTTCAAACAGCTTGACCATATCAGAAGGGTAGAGATCAGCCCCCTCATTCTCTTTAGAAGGCCGAAGATAGAACGGAAAGTCTTGAGGATATGCCAGTCATAGCAGGAAGGAAACTCTTTGGAATGCCATGCCGTTGCCATTAGGATAGTTTCTTTTCTCAATTTTACTGTAGCTACCTCTTTCCAGGTGGTTACTTCCTGATGTAAAATTTTGCCTATTCAGAGGCCAATCAATAAAAAGAATATTCAGTCAAACACCGTGTTATGTTTATTTCGTTTGCAAAAATGTCCTGAATTTTTGACAAATAACATTGCATGCGAAACATTTTGCTTTTCAAACTGATAAAAATGACATTGCAGAGGCACTTAACATCTCTTTGAATGTCAGGTGACGGCAGATGAATAGATTAGGCCGTACCATTCTTTGTGCATACGCGTGTATTCTATTATTGCAAGATTTGCAGATTATCACCGCATCCCCAAGCAGAAGAGGGTTATTCTCCAAGTAGAGGTATTTCCCCGCAGAGTCATCGAGATTCTCATTTCCAAGGGAGTTGCCCAGCAGAGCAAGAAGAAATTCTCCCCAGTGGAGTCAGAGCAGGGTGATCAGATCCTCAGCAGATGTTCAAAGCAGTTGAACGAAGTATACCTCACGCAGAGTCGTCTTTCTTCCAGTGAAAACCTCTCCAGCAAGCATCAGGTTGCCAGCACTTCGTTCCCATCAGAGTTAAAAGTTTTGAATCCCCAGCAGGTTGCCGGAGTCTTCTCCCACAGGTCGCCAGGACTTCATTCCCCCAGCCAGGGTGGAATTGTCTACTTCCCCAACATAATCAGCCCTTGTCTGTGTTGATACTTATTCAGTGTGCGTTCGCACTCTTAGACACTTACCTGATGATTCAGTTCACTCATCCGCAGTCTCCAGAAGAATTAGCACCTTGTGGCACTCGTCTGTGCACTTTCCCCAGTAGAGTCTATAACTACTAGCACTCGTCTGCACTCGCATCTTTATTTGATGCTCATCCTCTTCCAGCACTCGTCCGTGCCTTTTCCTCAGCAGATTCCTCTTTATTTGAGGCATATCCCCAAGAAAGTCGCCAGTACTCGTCCGTGCTCGCATCTTTATTATGTGCTCGACCGCATCTCTTAGCACTCGTCCATGCTTATTAGTTCTTTGAAGTTTTTCCCCAGCGAAGTTGCCTACACTCGTCCGTGCTCACATCTTTATTTTGATGCTCGACCGCATCTCTTAGCACTCGTACGTGCTTGTTACTCCTTTGAAGATTGCTCGTCCGCATCCTTCGACACTCGTCCGTGCCTATCACTTATCTAGTGCTCGTCTGCACGCCCCGACACTCGTCCGTGTTTGGTATTTTCTTTTGAAGATCGTCTGAAATAAGTTGATACTCGTCTGTATCTTTTCTGACACTCGTCTGTGTTAGATTGTTCCCTATTGAAGATTCCAATGCTCTTCTGTGTTGGATTTATGGTATTCGTCTATACCAGTGATTGATACTCGTCCGTATCATTATCAGAAGCACTCGTCCGTGTTTCTTGGATCATCTTCTGGTACTCGTCCGTATCGTCGACTTATGACACTCGTCTGTGTTTCTTTGATGATCATTCCAATGCTCGTCCGCATTGAAGAGGTTGAAAATCCTGACGGTGGGATTAAAACGTCAAAACAATTTTCGGAACCTGCGTAAGGGTTATCCGAAGAAGACTCGTCCGTCTTATTCCACTTATCTGCGTAAGGATTCGTGAAGAGGGTTCGTCTATCCTATTTTGTTGAACCTAGCGTCACAGGTTGTTGGAAGACTCGTCCACCTCAGCTCATACATTTTCAGGAAATATATGTAGAGGATTCGTCTATCCTAGTTGCATGTCTATCCCACAGACTTTTATGCATATCCGGAACCTGCGTAAGGGTTATCCGAAGAAGACTCGTCCGTCTTATTCCACTTATCTGCGTAAGGATTAGTGAAGGAGATTCTTCTATCTCAGGTTACTTTGAAGATTCTTAAGGGCTCGTCCGCTCTCTGCACCTGGCGTCACAGGTCATTCGAAGACTCGTCCGTATCATGATTCATAAAAACTTTTGGTTTCGTTGGTAGGAGCTCGTCTGCTCATCTCTCAGCTCAGTCGAAACGTCATTGGATTGGATTTTATTTCCCATTTCTTGTTTCTGCATCAGAGTGCAAATTTCTATTTTTCTTGGGTATTCAACCACAGTTTATCTTGAACGGCCGAAAGCGGAAGCAATCGTCCTTTTCAGATCAACAGTTGCTTGAATAGGGGCAGCTGTAAAACCCCAAATTTGTCCTCTTCATTTTAAGCATCATAATACACCATTTGCATCATAGCCATATCATATATATAGCATTATAGCATAGAAAAATAAAGCATGACAAGCATCAAGCCCTAGCATGAGGCATATGGCCATCTGGGGAGGTGTTGAAGGCCATTTAAGCCAAGACAAGGTTTCCAATGGATTTGTGAGAGGCCTATTATGAGTCTAGACTTCTTTGGCAAGGCCAAGTTCACTTGCAAAAGCTCAGAAGATTGCTTAATCATCACAAGTTTCAAGACAATGCAAGGCTCCTAGGCAGTGCGACCAAATTAGGGTTTTGGTTTCAAGGGACTTAACCTCATAATTTTGGCCAAATATTTTGGGCAATGTCTTCTATATTATAAGAGGTTCCTACATGTCAATTTTCATGGAAATATTCCAACTGGAAGTCAGTCATTGCCTCAGTTACTTGCAGATGAGGCAGAAAGTCAACTGGGCCCAGAAAAAGTCAACTGTGCCATTCCAAGGGGTCCAACCCAAATTTTTGGCCAAATGAGGTCTATTTAATGTTATAAGATGTTTGGTGAGCTTAAAGTCCATGAATTTTGGTGGTTTGAGGGGTTTTGGCAAAAGTGCACAAATTTGGTTATGGAAAAGTTACTATTTTTGGCTATTTTGACCTAAAACTTCACAAGGCCTTAACTTGATCAAAAAATCTTCAAGTGGACCAAAGGTAAACATGAAAGTTGGAGAGTAAGGGCTGCCATTTTCAAAAAGTACAAGAGCATTTTCTGGAGATTCATAGATTTTTCTATAAGGCCCTCGAAAAAATGGTTATTCTAGGGCAAAATTCAAAATTTCAAGGCCAAGCCATTTGCATAAAGGCTCAAAAGTGGATAGTTTGCTATGCTATGTCCAAAGTAAGTTTACACAATCAAAATTCATCTCATTTAGGTCATTTTGCTCAAAGAAAAGTGGCAAAATTCGTGCACATGAGAAAGTTCCATAAAACTTGCATTTTACACTTGGATTTGCACAAGGCATGACAATTGTGTGATAGCTTACATCCAAGGGCTGAAATTGCTTGCTTTGAATCATTGGTGGGATGGTGAATGCAAATGCAAAGGAGGCCAGTAAATCATGAGCTTGGCATGCTTATGGCACACTTGGGCCAAATTTGCATTTTCACAAAAATCAGCTCTCTCTCACGTGCATTTGATCTAGTCCTTTTGCATTGCCTTATATATTCCATAACAACCAGAATTAGGGTTGGAAGCAGCCAGAATACACACTCACTCTCTCATTCTCATCTCTTGTGCAAAATTGCTCATTCTCCACAAACTCTTGCTACAAGACTCCATTCATAAAACTCTTGCTGGATTCTTGATCCTCATCACTTATAGATCATTTCCATACCATTTGTTTGGGTTATTCTTCAAGAATCATCCATTTCCCATTTCTTGTGCACATTTGCATTTTGTGCCATAACTTTTTATCTAGGCAAGCTTTCTTCAATCCAAGACCATATCCATACTCCTCTCATCTCAAGGATCATTAAGCACCCATGGATCTAGATTTATAGTGGAGTTTGCTCAAATGGCCATTTGAGGAGCTTTGGAGCACAAGGAGACTTATTGCTGGATTCACAAGCTTGCAAAGACTTAGATGCATTTATTTTTCATCTAAGGGGATAAAGAGACTATTTTCCATCATTCTACACCATTCTTGACTCCTAATTTTGGACACCACCTCAGGTATACTCAAAATTCGCATCTCATAGAAATGTGTTTGATTGTGTGTTTTAGAATCCTCATGTTGCGCTGGTTATACTGCTCTTTGTAGTTTGTGAAATGGTTGAGTATTTACAAAGTTATGTTGATTTAAAGTTTGGTGGACAATTTTATTTTCACTTATATCTTGAGATTCTTTGAGTTTTGTTCCAATCCAAGCATGTATTTGTGTTTAGGGGTGTAGGATTATGCATTCTGGAAAGTTTGATGGCTTGTCGTGGCTTGGTTTGGGTCTCGTATGGCTGGGGTTAGGGTTAGGGTTCTTAGTTCATTAATGGTGGAACTTAGGGTTAGGGTTTGCATGAACAAGAAGGTTCAGCGCTATTCACACCCCCTGCAAGGCCCATTGAGAATTCTAATTGGGCGCAACTGCTCTTTACACCCCCCTGGCCCATTTGTTTTATTTTTATTTCTTTTCTCAACCAATTTATTTCATTTGCTTTTAATTCTTTTTAAATATTTCCTTAACTCTAAAAAATCCAAAAATATTCATATACACTCCTTGATTCATCTAGTTTCTTATCATGATTTTTCCAAATTTTTATTTTCATCCCACGTGGCCAAATAAATTCAACATTGAGCATTGCTTTCTTGTGAACTCTCATAGACCAATCTGCCTTGTCCAATTTCTATTTTTCTCATCCTTTAAGATATGAACCCCATTCTTTCTGCACTCAAATCCTAAGACACGCTACTATCTTCATGATTTATCTTTGATTTTTTACAAACTTCCTTGATGGACTTTGCTTGAGTTACTTGTGCCTTAAGTTTCAAAACCCTAAATGGTAATACCTTGCATCCTTGAGCTTCATTGACCTAGTTTGGTGTTGTAATTTTGCAAACCCTTTTGTATTCTCATTTCCTTGTGTTTGGATAGTGCTTTGTTGGTTGGGTGGAATTTTTAAGTGCTTGGATCTTTTTCTTGGGTATTTTCTTCCTCACCTTGCCTTGTTTTGCATCCTTTGAGTCTTCTAGTCTCTTTTAAGTTTAGAAGGGCACTTGTGCCAACTTCTCTTCAGCTTTTGGGGTCCTTTAGAGGTTTATGGTTGCTCTTGGTCTTAGGATAGGGTTTGAATCTCCTTGAGTCTTGGTGTTGGGTATCTTTTATGTGCTTCATTTCTTTAAGTGTTATGCATGCCTTCATTGCACTTGTTTCACTTCTAATCATCTCAATATGATCTTGTGTTGCTTGGCTTATAATCTTGTGAACTCTTTGCCATGCCTATATGCTTGTGTAGCTTCTGATTTGTTGGTTTATGCCTTGATTTTATGTTATTACACTAACGTTGCAGGGGCTATGGTAAGTTTGAGATGTGGGAATTGAGTTCCACATCTCCATTTCTCATCTCTTCTCATATTGTTTATATGGACTAACATCTTCTTGTTGGGCTTAGTCCTTTCTCATCTCTCCTTTTATCTTCTTCTTCTTCTCTTGAGATCTTTTTTAGGTTAGAAAGACCTCACAAACCCTAGGAACTCCATGCATGCTAACTTAGGATATAAACTTCCCCCTAGTTTTTTTTTCCTTTTTTGATCATTTAGTTCTCTTTCTCTTCTCATCTCATAACTCTTAAAAAAAACACTATAATAACTTTGAAGTGATGCATTGATCCATAGCCTTATTCCATGAGGTATGCTTGTAGTCTTCCCATCTTGGGATAGTACAAGTTTACCTTGTGATTCACAAGTCTGATCAAGGTATCTCCTTCATAAAAGAAAAGCATAAAAAACACTTCTTCATCTGTAAATAACCAAAAGCACTTAACAATTAAGCAAGTTGGTGAGCTTAAGCCCTAATCTTTGGGTTCTTGTTTTGGGGATCTTCTCCTTACTTGAGTGTGCTTGTTCTATTATTCCATCTTGGAATGTAGTGACAAGTATACATTCCATGGAAAAGATCTTGAGTTCACTTCCTTGTGACACACTCATAAAAGCTTCCTAAAAAACACAAACAAACAATAAGCGTCTTTCCTTCGGGAATTCTTTTCTCACCTCATTCGCTCCGTACGCGAACTTGCTCCTACTTGTCACTTTGCAAGACGGTTACACACTCGTCGTCCGAGCCTGCAACACCTGAGCAATGGCATAGGCAGTTCAAGCCTTAATTCACAAGCAATTTCCTTGTTACCCCTAGTTAGGGGAACTACGGCGTCTCTGATCCTCATTGTCCTGATGAGGTACGTAGGCAGCAGGGTAGGGCCCGTTCGAGCACAATCTTTATTTTTCCTACATTTTTCCTTTTCATTACTTATTCATTTCTTTTCCAGTTCTAGTTTCTTTTCATTTTCATTTCTTTTGCTGCAACTTTCATACCCTCACCCTTTGAAATAGTTTTCTTTTGCAAGCGTGGATCCCGTCGGGTACGGAGGACGATCTGGGTGCTAATACCTTCCTAGGTCGTAACCGACTCCCGAACTCAGTCTCTTTGGTTCGTAGGACCTGTGTCCTTCCTTTTCTTTCTTCTGGTTTGTGCAGCATTACCATTCCCTTTCTTCGGGATAAAAATGCCTGGCTGGCGACTCTATTCTTTTTCCGCGCCACTTTCGCGTTTGTACCAGGATGGAAATCCGGGGAGCGACACATAGGATGATTGCCGGATAACAAGATCGACGATGGGGACGACCATCGGATAAATGATGAGGGATGGTCATCATAAGGTGAAAGACGATCACCTAGTAGGGGACGGCTACTGAAAATATCATGACATATGATGAATGTCGGATAGAAAGTTCCAATAATGGGGATTCCACTAGGGAAAGGATGAAGGGCGGTCATCCAAAGGTGAAGGACGATCACCTGGCAGGGGACGACTGCCGAAAGTATCACGACATAGGACGAATGCCGGATAGGAGAAAATTGTTTTGTTTCTGCGGGGATGTAAACAGGGTCGAGTGCTTACGCTCTTGAAATAAACGGTATAAGTGTTTGACAGAGTGTATAGACTAAAGGTGCGTACGAGCATCCCTAGAACCACGATACGGACGGGTATCGATAGAAACAAATGCTGACATGTGTTTAAGGATGATGACACAGACGAGTATCAATTGGTTAAGCAATGGAACACGGACGAGTGTTGAACTTCTAAGGGGTGATGTATACAAGATACGGACGAGTATCGAAGACTTCTGTACAAGTATGTACAAGTATTGATCTGCTGAGGAGATATGTGAAAGACACAGACAAGTGCCAAAAGATTGAGCAAGAGACACGGACGAGTGTTTGACTTGCTGGGGGATATGACACGGGTGAGTGTCAAAAAGAATATGCACAAGCATGAACAAATATCTGTATTGAGAATGCAGAAGGTATTCTGGCTTTGTTTGTGGGGGATAAGTTTTATATATTGCTGATGGAGTGATTATGGTATTTGTAGGTGACTGGCTCGAACCTGGCTCATGATCATGCAAATGTTTGATTTTTGCCGTAATGCTCCATTTTAGACGGAATGCAACACTTATTTTGGGGGAAAATGATGCGAATGCTATGGTTATGCAAATGAGACACCCGATCTGAGGTCTGGATCCTGCGGGGATAAAGATCTCTGTTGGGGACGAGGAAGTTTCAACAACTCCGCTGGGGAAGTATTTCATGCATTGCTCTACTGGGGAGAGAATGATAGCTCTGACGGGGAATAGAAAGTTCCTGACTACTTTGCTAGGGAAAAGCCGTCAGGCATTGCTCAGGAGATCCTGCTTGGGGAGGAGATAACTTTTGGGAAGTAATATGTTGCCACTCCTCGTCCAAGTGATACGCTGGGGATTTAATAAGTTTCTTGAAGGATCCTCTGAGGGGATAACAACTTCGTGGAGGAATACTTATGTCAAGTAACCCTGTTGATGGGGCGATTGCTAGCTTGGCTGGGGAATAATGCTTGATATGCCCCATGCTGTGAAAGATTGTCTGCCTTGAGTACATGCAACCTGTTAAAAAGAAACGCACAAGTGTCCCGAGGTATCCTCAACCAGATTCCGTCATAGGAGTTAGATTTTCTTAAGAATTCGTATTTCCTGCAACCATTTGTTAAAATGGCTCATATGTTTTATGCAAGTGTTGTATTATGAACTTTGGACATTTTGCAAACGAAACAAAAATGTACAAAACAAAGTATGACTGGAAATTCTGATTTTATTGATTTGTGTGCCCTGAATAGGCAAGTACAGTCAAAGAAGAGAATCCCTTGAAAGGAGGAGATTGTTGTAAATTGAGAAAATAAGAGTGTTGGGAATATTGAAGATGACGCTCCAGTGAGCTATGTTGCTATGACCTGTATGACCTTGACGTTCTTCTTATCTTGCTTTCTGAAGAAGGTTGATTATGTCCGACGCTTTATCCTTTCGAAGCTGGACATGTTGTGAGTGGTACAAACGAATTCAGAATGTAGTTGTTCGCTTATTCCCTGATTTTACGTGGATTGCCCTTTCGGGTTTTCAATCCACCGGGATACCCATTTTTACCTGAGCTGTCCAATGTGGCTTTTCAACTCAACGGGTGTACATTTTTTTAGTTTTTCCCTTATTTTTTCCCGAGTCTTTTATTCTTCTTTTGACTCGCCGGGATGCCCTATTTTTGCCTGGACTTACATTCTGTTTTTATGTCCAGCGGGTCTCTTATGCGAAGTATTTTCTAACTGCATCTGAATTCACAAGAGATAAGAAATCCTCGCCATCCATAGTGGTGAGCATCAGTGCCCCACCAGAGAAAACTTTCTTTACTATGAATGGGCCTTCGTAGTTTGGCGTCCATTTGCCCCTGTGGTCTGTATAAGGAGGAAGGATTCTTTTCAGAACAAGCTCTCCCACTTGGTATTCCCGAGGTCTGACTTTCTGATCGAAGGCTTTCTTCATTCGCTTTTGATATAACTGCCCATGACAGATAGCTGCTAATCTTTTCTCTTCAATCAGGCTCAGTTGATTATATCGGGATCGGACCCATTCTGCTTCATCCAGTTTCACATCCATCATTACCCGTAAGGAGGGTAGTTCAACTTCAACAGGTAGGACTTCTTCCATACCATACATAAGCTGATAAGGTGTTGCCCCGGTAGATGTTCTGATAGAGGTTCGGTACCTATGCAAGGAAAATGGTAGCATTTCATTCTAGTCTTAGTAGGTGACTACCATCTTCTGCATAATATTCTTGATATTCTTGTTAGCGGCCTCAACATCGCCATTCATCTTTGGCCTGTAAGGAGAAGAGTTGTGATGTTGAATTTTGAAGTCCCGGCAAAGTTTTTCCATCATCTTGTTTTTCAAATTGGAACCATTATCAGTATTGATTCGTTCGGGAACTCCATATCGACAGATGATATCCCTCTTCAAAAATCGAGCTACCACTTGCCTGGTGACATTTGCATACGAAGCCGCTTCAACCCATTTGGTGAAGTAATCAATGGCCACCAGGATGAATTTGTGACCATTTGAAGCAGTCGGTTCAATCTTTCCAATCATATCAATGCCCCACATGGCGAAGGGCCAAGGTGAAGACATTACGTTCAAAGGATTTAGAGGCACATGCACTTTATCTACGTAGATCTGGCATTTGTGGCATTTTCTGGCATAGGCACAACAGTCTGCGTCCATTGTGATCCAGTAGTAACTCGATCTTAATAACTTCTTTGCTATTGCATGTCCTCCGACATGGGTACCGAAAGAACCTTCATGTACTTCGTGCATCAGGAGGTCTGCTTCCTTCTTGTCAACACATCTAAGCAAGACCATGTCGAAGTTTCGCTTGTACAACGAGCCATCAGTATAGAGGAAGAAACTTCCGACTAGCCTTCTTAATGTCTTCTTATCGTTTGAAGATGCCCCAGGTGGGTATGTCTGAGTTTCCAAGAAGCATTTGATGTCATGGTACCAAGGATTGTTATCAGCGACAATGTCCACAGAGAATACATATGCCGGTCGGTTCAGTCTAGATACCAAAATCTGAGGTACATAATTAGCAGCTTGTACTTTGATCATGGATGAAATGGTGGCCAAAGCGTCTGCAACCTGATTCTCATCTCGAGGGATGTATTCAAGCTTAACTGTTGTGAAGAAGGCTAACAATCTCCTCGTATAGTCACGGTAGGAAATCAGATGCTCCTGATGAGTGTACCACTTGTCGTTGGTCTAGTTGATTACCAAAGTTGAATCTTTGAATACATTCAAGGCTTTGATCCTGAGGTCAATGGCTTCCTCAGGACCCATGATACAAACTTCATATTCTGCTTCATTGTTAGAGCAAGCAAAGGTGAGTTTTTTTGAGAAAGGCATATGGACTCCCTTGGGTGTGATAAGTAATGCACGAACCCCACGACCGTTGCAATTAACTTCCCCGTCAAACATCAAAGTCCATGCTTCTTCTGAGCCAGGCCCTTCAGTGTGAATAGGCTCTTCACAATCTTTTTCTTTTAAGAACACGATGTCTTCATCAGGGAAATCAAATCTCATAGGCTGGTAATCATCAATGGGTTGCTCAGCTAGATAGGCGGACAATACACTGCTCTTGATGGCCTTTTGAGAGGTGTACTGAATGTCATATTCTGTTAGAATCATTTGCCACCTGGCAACCCTTCCGGTAAGTGCTGGCTTCTCAAATATGTACTTGACTGGATCCATCTTTGAGATCAACAAGGTAGTATGAGTCAACATATACTGTCTTAGTCGGCGAGCAGCCCACGCTAAAGCACAACAGGTTTTCTCAAGTAGTAAATAACATTGTTCACAGTCGGTAAAATTTTTGCTTAGGTAGTATATTGCATAATCTTTTCGACCAGACTCGTCATGCTGGCCCGACACACACCCCATTGACTCTTCTAATACTGTCAGATACATAATTAGAGGTCTTCCTTCGATTGGAGGCATGAGAATTTGAGGTTCTTGCAGATACTCTTTGATCTTGTCAAATGCTCTCTGACAATCATCGTTCCACCTGATTATTTTCTCTTTTCTTAACAGCTTGAACAAGGGTTCGCAGGTTGCAGTGAGATGAGATATGAACCTTGAGATGTAGTTCAATCTACCTAGGAACCCTCAAACTTCTTTCTCAGTCTTAGGTGCGGGAATCTCTTGAATTGCTTTGACTTTGTCGGGATCAACCTCAATTCCCTTTTCACTTACAATAAAACCCAGCAGCTTACCAGAACGTACCCCGAATGTGCACTTGTTGGGGTTCAACTTAAACTGATACTTTCTCAAACGCTTAAACAATTTCAGCAGATTCACCAAATGCTCTTCCTCTTTAAGGGACTTGGAAATCATATCATCCACATAGCACTCGATTTCTTTATGGATCATATCATGGAATAACATTACCATAACCCGTTGATAAGTTACACCGGCGTTCTTCAGAACAAACGACATTACTTTGTAGCAGAATGTGCCCCAGGGTGTGATGAAAGTTGTCTTCTCCATGTCTTCAGGTGACATCTTAATCTGATTGTATCCAGAAAATCCATCCATGAAAGAAAATACCGAGAACTGAGTTGTGTTATCCACCAATACATCAATGTGAGGTAATGGGAAATCATCTTGCGGGCTTGATCTGTACAAATCCCGGTAATCTACACACATACGCACCTTGCCATCCTTCTTAGGTACAGGTACAATGTTAGCAACCCACGGCGGGTAACTAGTTACAGCAAGAAAATTGGCGTCCCACTGCTTTTGTACTTCTTCTTTGATCTTCATGGCCATGTCTGGGTGAGTACGGCGTAATTTTTGTTTAACTGACAGACAATCTTCTTTCAATGGCAACCTGTGCATGACAATATCCGTATCCAGACCTGGCATATCTTGATAAGACCAATCAAAGACGTCGACATATTCTCGAAGCATACTGATGAGTTGTTCTTTCATTGGAGCTTGCAGACTAGCCCCGATCTTCACTTCCTTTACATCTTCCTCGGTACCAAGATTGATAGTCTCAACCTCCTCCTGATGAGGAGCAATCACTTTTTCCTCTTGTCTCAACAACCTAGCCAACTCTTCAGGCAAATCATAGTCTTCATCAACCCCTTCATCTGCTTGATTAATCGGATTGTCAAAGTCATACAAGGTCATAGCAGTGTCGTTGTCGGTGCAATCTAGAGGATTATCTCTGCAAGGGTTGATATTTGTTCATTTTAGTGATTGATTTTATTTTTTTTAGAAAAAGTGTGAATGGAGTTATCATTGAAAAACATTGCCATTTATTGTTTTGTGCCAAAATAACAAAAATGAAAAGACAGTAGGCGAAAAAAAGATCGTTTGCAAAAGATGTCCATTGTTCATTAATCATTAATTTGCACAAAATACAAATACTGCCCTATTACAAAATGAGTCCTGACACCTTGGGCAAGATGCAGGACTTGATGCATGCTTAAACAGGAAATAATAATTACTCTGTAGAAGTAATCCTTATAATTTCCTGGGAAGACCAGTTGAGGACTTGTTGGCCTAGGACCCTTGGACGAATCCATCCTTCCAGTTTGAAGTCACTTTCAGCCTCGTCTTCCACATTGTTGATTGTATCTGGGGCCAGCATACCCCTATTGATAAACTTGGGAGCTTCAGCAGCCTCCTCTTGGACCTGTTGGGATGGTTTGTAACCCAACCCGAACTTGTCTTCCTTGATCTGAACTTGCAGCAACTTGCCCCAGCCCTCGGCATTCCCGTCTTTAACAACCTTCCGAGCTTGCTTATAAGAAGAGATCGAAGTACCAAAAACTTCAATTGTTGCTTCATTGACATTGAGGGCCTCAAACCCTTGGCTCATTATCTCATGGATCTCTCTGTCCATCTCAATATACTTGTAAGTAGCTAGAGTACTGACGAAGATATCCTCCTCCCCACATATTGTGATAACTTGGCCCTCCCATTCGTATTTTAACTTTTGGTGAAGGGTCGACATTACAGCGCCAGCGACATGAATCCATGGACGACCCAACAAACAGCTATAGGCAGGCTGAATGTCCATCACGTAGAAGATAGTTTTGAAGATCTGTGGGCCAATCACCACAGGCAGCTCAATTTCTCCAAGAACCGACCTTTTAGAACCGTCAAAGGCTTTCACAACCAGGTTACTTGGACGCAGTGCAAGACCATCATATTCCATCTTGACCAAGGCTTTCTTTGGAAGAACATTGAGTGAGGACCCAGTGTCAACCAAGACGTGAGAAAGAACAACATCTTTACACTCCAAGGTGATATGCAAAGCCTTATTATGGTTACGGCCCTCTGTAGTTAGATCAACATCGGTGAACCCTAGTCCATGACTAGTATTGACATTAGAAACCACCGTTTCTAGCTGATTGACTGTAATCTCTTTTGGCATGTAAGCTGCGTGCAGGACTTTGAGAAGTGCATTCTTGTGAGCTTCAGAACACATTAGCAGTGATAGAATAGAGATTTTGGAGGGTGTCTGATGGAGCTGGTCCACAACCTTATAGTCACTCTTCTTGATTATTCTCATGAACTCGTCTACATCCTGGTCAAAGGATGTCTTCTGAGCTACCTTGGCAATATGTTCTTCAGGCACCACACTCTTGCCCTTAGCCTTGGCAGCAGCTTCTGCTTCAGCATTAGTTCTTTGGAATTATGAGGCAAAGAGACGTCCGCTGCGAGTGAAGCCTCCGCCTCCCCCCCACACATTATCAATCTGTGGTGTAGAAGTGTCAAGAGTGACTTTCTTTCTGTCGCAATATAAATCTGAGCCATCATGCCAAGGCACGGCACATCTGCTGTCATATGGAACTGGTCCTGGTACCGTGATAGTAACCGGATTGATCGCTGCGGAAGAAGGAGTTGAGACAGTCTGAGGTTCATAATAAATTGTAATAGGAGGTCTGGCCGGAGATGGTGCTGGTGATGAAGGTTGCTGATGTTGATGGAGATGTTGATGTGAGTTGTTGAAAGAATTTGGAATGTTGATTGTTGTCGGATCATAGTAAATGGTAACTGTGGAAATGTCTTCATTGATGACTATTGTAGTTGTAGAAGGATGTGTTGAACTGATGTTTGTTGAAGTTGATGTAGGGATTGTTGTTGATGTTGTAGAAGAATCTGTTGGAATGATTGTTGTTGAAGTTGTAGGAGTGATATCTGTTACATCTGATGGAATGACATGGGCTGGAGTTGTAGGAGGAATGATTGTTGATGTTGTAGGAGCTAGCACTGATGAAGTGATCTGTAAAATGCCTTCTTTGATAAGATTGTTGATACCGCAATAGGCCTCACAACCCGGGAACACTTGGCACTTCAAAAGCTGGGCTTTAACCTCGGCCAGAGGTGTTTGAATACTTGCAACACTGTCAATTAGGTTCATTGGTTGATCCTCCTCAATGGAATTTATCCTAGGCCCACCATGGCTAGGCATAGGATTCCTGGTAACACTTGGAGGTGGTGCAAAGTTGACTTCCTTAGAATCAATCAAATCTTGAACCTTCATGTGTAAGGCTCTGCATTTCTCTATTGTGTGGCCAGGTGCATTAGAGTGGAAGACATATCTGGCATTAACATCATAGTTTCTTGGAAGATTTTGGGGATCTGGTGGGGCCAGAGTCCTCAATTCGATCATATTAAGCTTTAATAACTGTGGAAGTAAGGCAACATAGGGCATCGGAATGGGATCGATAACCCTGTTGATTTGTGAAGTCCTTTGTTGAAACAGATGTTGTTGCTGATTGTTATTGTTGTAAGATCTCTGTTGAGAAAATTGTTGTTGCGGTGGGAAGTGTTGTGGTTGTGGAGGATACTGTTGTTGTGGTGCTGGAGCTAGAATGGTGACAGCAGCCACTGATCTTGGCATGTACTGAGGCCTACCTCTGCCCATGTGTACTGAGTTGGTCTCACCTGTCCTACGAGGTCCTGAGAAAGGTTTTCTTGTATTGCTTGAACTAGCACCGTTGTCTGAAATTTTGCCCATCTTCAAAAGACTCTCAATTCTCTCTCCAGCTATAACTACATCCGCAAAGTTGTTGGACGAGAAAGCTGCAAGTCTGTCAATGTAAGTACTTTACAATGTGTTTATAAACATGTCGGTCATTTCTCTTTCCGACATCGCAGGCTGGTGTCATACCCCAAATTTGTCCTACCCGCACTATTTTATTTTACTGTATAGCCATTATTTCAAAAAAAAATTCAAAATATTTAATATGTTATTAAAATTTTTTTCATTTGTATTTCTTTTACTATCCAAATTTCATTCTCATTTTTATGTTATTAATACTTCTATTGTTTTTTTATCATGTTTATTATTATTATTATTATTATAAATCAAACCTTTATTTATTTATTTATCCAAATTTATTAGCCATACATCCAATTTTTATCTTTTTAGACCATTTTCTATTTTTTTTATTATTAGTCCATATTCCAAATTCAATCCCATCTCATAAAAAGTAAGCAAATATTATTATTCTCATTTCACTCTTTTAAAATTAATATTACTCTTATTATTATACTTTTATTTTTCATTTTCAATTTCTATCCCTATTATCATTTTTATTATTAGCATTATTATTATTATTATTATTATTTTTATCCATTATTATTATTAAATAGTATATTATTGTTATTATTATTATTACTTTATACTTTATTATTATTTTCATATCAATTTTGTTATCATCTTTATTAGTATTGTTATTACTATTATAATATCATATTACACATATTCACTACACACATATTCACTACACACTTGTGACCCATTATCCAATGCCAGCACAACCTGGTTTTCACAAACCAATTTCCATTTCTACTGCGTACAGCCTGTCCACCACACAAGGACCACACAAATTCATTATACACACACAACCTGAAATCGTACAAAAATTTCCAGCTACTACCACTAATTTCCAACAGAATTTTTCTTCTAAACTTTGTACACCAGCTTTCCTATTTTATCCTTTCCTTATTCTACATAAAGGGAACTAAATCACATAAAAAAAAACAGCAAACACCTCAAAATTTTCCTCTAATTCCATTTAAAACAGCCAAGAAAAAAAACTCAAAAAAAATCGTTCGCAATACCATACCCAAACCCACCTAAACAACAACCCGCATCTCCACCTTCTTCCACAAACTCACTCATGCTGCTCCTTCTTCCCCTATCTCAATCCCCATCGTCTTCCTCATTACAGGAGGCCTTCACAAACCAGAGGAAACACCTTCCATCGCCCTTTACCCACAAATTCCTCTCATAAACACCATTTTCAAACCAACACACCAAAACAGAATCGTCCCTCACCAAATCCCTCCAACCTTCATACAAAATTCAACCTTCATTCACCATAATACCCTCACCGAAAAAAATTTCTTCACCACCAAACATCTCTTAATTTTCTGAAACCACACAAACTTTCACCACACAAAACCTCCTTCAAATTAATCACAAACCATTTTTTCCGAACAACACCAATCCTTCATTAAACAAAAAAACAGAAAAAGAAATAGAAAAACCAGAAACTTTCCCTTGCCAAAGTCTCAGCAAACCGGGCTGAACCGCGCCTCCCAAAACCAAAACCAAAACTGAAACCACCGAAACCAGAACAAACCGCAAACCTTGAATCGTGAACAAACACAACTAACCTTCATCCACTGCCGGCCTTCGCGAACCATTACACAAACCGAAAACCGTTCGTCAAAAAATTACAGCCGCAAGTCAGAAACACAGCCACCCTTCATCGTCATTGAAGCAAAACCTTTTTTTTTCCATTGATGCAAACCGAATCCCATCAAACCATTGACCCAACCGCATCACCACCATCATCCCAGCCGCCCAAAACCCAAAACGGCGAACACATCCTCACCAAACCAACCGAACCTTCAACCCCTTATCCGCCAAAATCCCCAGCCAACCACAGCTGCGCCGCAAAACCCACCGCTCACCATCTGTGAGCTTCACCCAAACAAACGAATCAATGTTCCGTAACCCATCGTCACCACCGCTCAGAGCCCAAATCACCACCTGTAAACCCACGAACCACCACCGCATAAGCGAACCACAGCGAGATCTGAGACACGGAGAGACCAGACCGAGGGAAAATTGAGAGGAAAAGGAATTGGCGGCCACTGAAACTGAAGAAACAAAATCGTGATTTTGTTTTGGAGGTGGATACTTTTTCTCTTATCAAACCCACGACCCTTTTGTTTTCTTTTTTATTTAATTTGTTAATATTTTTGTTTTCTTTTAAATTCTGATAATATGTTTTTTCTTTTTTTTTTTACTTAATTTATTTGGTTGCTGTGTTGGGCTTGGACCTATTGGTTTTTGTTAACAGACACCACACCAGTATGCTGCGCAGCCCCCTTCTTTGTTTTATATCTCTTTTCTTTTTTTATTTATTATGTTTAGAGGTTAATTTTTATTTTATAACATATTACTTTATTTCAATTTTTCTTCTTATTTATTTATTTAGTAATTTTATTATAGAAAAATGTCTTAAAATTATATATATTCTATTTTATTTTTCACTTAAGAGCCAATGATATAATAAAAGGTCGTTTTTCGCCCGATTACATTTAATCGGTGATGAGCGATCAATATGAGGCCCTCTTTTATTTTATTTTATTATTTTTATTTTGAACAAAAAAAACTTGTAATATAATTTAATTTATTTGATTTTATTTAATTTATTTAATTATTCAATTTATTGTTTCTATATTAATTTTCACAATTCAGTTTATTCATTTATTATCGCATTTCAATTTACGTTTCGACTCCTTATAGAATGATTCTGATTTTGAATCGATTCTAAGGCAGTTCACGAACAAAATTTAGTCGCGTCCCGAAAAGATCCAACGCCTTCGAATAGTTGCTCTCGATTAAAAGGTCCAACGCCTTCGAATAGTTGTGTCCCGATTAAAAAGGTCCAACGCCTTCGAACCAGTCAACACACAGCACACACGCTTTCTCTTGGGCTAATTACAACGAGACCATTTATTTCTCGCAATCCCCTGTATTTATTTTGTACCCCTCTCCCCCTACTTTGTACGCAATTTATTTTCCGTATTTAATTCTGAATCCTTGGTCCAACGCCAAGCGATTGCACTTGCACACTCGCACTTTAATATTCAGTTATCGTTTTGTTTAGGGTCCACTCTACCTTTGCGAGCCGAGCGCATTGTGCCTCGCTGACAAACCACAAAATAAACTTCCACTTGCATTTACCCCTTTAACCTCAAAAAACCAAAACGTTTCGATTAGATCCAAACCCTTGATCCAACGTCAAGCGGTCTTAGGAAATAAAACACTTTAATAATACGAGAAGATTTATACGCCACGAGCCTTAAGCGATAGAAAGGAGGATAACGAGCTCTCGTTACTCGCTCCGATTATTTCGACGCAGGACACTCGTCTTGTTGGGCGAGATAAACTATCCATAGTCTTTAGTGCATTTCAACTCCTAAACCCTTTCATCGACGAAAGGTAATAATACGAACAACCATTACCCTTAGTAGGCCGAACTACGAGGCTCTGACTTTCCCATTGCACACGGGAGTACGTAGGCACGAGGATCTCAATCCTTGCCGAGCACCTAGGATCAATCTAACTTATAATTCAACTCATTTCCCTCTAGCAAGAAATCCGTTTAAGCATAGACATCCTTTCACGCGTGATAACTTAGATGGTTCCCATCGAGTACGATGGATGTAGGGGGTGCTAATACCTTCCCCCTGCATAACCGACTCCCGAACCCAGGCAATGGTTCCGTTGACCCTTGTCTTTATCCTCTTTTCCCGGGTTGTATCTATATCTTCCCTTTCCCTATTCGGGAATAAATAGAATTAGGTGGCGACTCTTCAGTCCGTCCGGCGCGTGACTCCGTCCTTTCGGATCGCGTAAGGTCGTATTTTTCGGGGTACGACAGTTGGCGACTCTGCTGGGGATTGGTTCACCCCTATGCGAGTCAGGCCTAGTCTAGGTTCCCGCGTTTGTTTGGATGTTTGCTTTTATGCCTTGCTTGTTTACTTTTATTACTTTCTTTATCGCATTCCATTTTATGTATCTTGTGGCTCCTTGGTACTATAATTTGGATCGATACTTTGCAAAAGAACTTGAGGGAAAAGCTCTATACCCGGGCTTACGAGTACAAACTTAAGTTAGCGAGGTTGTGTAGTATGGGCTCCCGAGAGAACCTCTCTCGTGGGTTGTCGATACGAAAACCTCACTTGGAGTAGATTCTGATGAGAATATTGACAACCGTCAAGTCCTTGACGTCTGTGCTCAACTGCTTTCATTAGAGTCATCAACTCTGAGGAACTTTAGAACCTTTTTTTGGGTTAAAACATCGGTTGATGGTTGCGTCGTATTGGGCACCAGGGTTCTCCCTCGCGTGGCTCGATACGAAAACCTCACTTGGAATAGACTTACTCAATGGAGTTGATTGACTGTCAAGAATGTATGAAATTGAAACGTGCATCAAACAGTTGAGAAAGTTCCATAACTCCAGGACTTTGTTTTAAACCTCGTGTCGGTGATCACGTAGTATGGATTCCCGAGAAAATTTGCTCTCGTGGGTTGTCGATACGAAGATCTCACCCAAAATAGATTCATATGGCGGAGTCAATCAACTGTCATGCTTATGGCGTGTGTGATGAACAGCCATATGAATTGATAACTTTGGGATCCCTAAATCCTTAGAGTCTACCCAGTGAGTTCTTGATCAGAGTATCCTCCATCTGTACCTTGGACTCGTGAGACTATGATCTTGTGATCCTGGATTCTAACATTGCATATCATTTCATTTGCATCATTTATTCATCTTGCATTTCATTCCAAATCTGAAAACTCATTTCATGTTCCTCCATCTTCAGTAAATCAAGCTGGTTTCCCGACGCCCGTATCGTGCTAGACGACCATACCTAACTAGAGCCAATACTAGAAGACTGATGGACGTGATTAAAGAAGAACAAGCTGCTATGAGGGAAGAGATTGACTCGGTCAAGAGCAAGATTGATAATATTTATGAGACTTTGCAAGCATTGGCAATAATGGAAGAACGTCGCGAAGCTGCTGCCGCAATGAACAATGCTCAAGTGCAAGGATCTACCTCGCATGCAATGCCCTCAGTTCCCGTTCCAAATCCTTTGGTCTACGGTTTGCCTCCAGGCTTCACTCCTGCTGTTGAAGAGGTCACTTCCCAGCCAATACCTGCTTCTGGTGTCACTGTTGGTGCCATTCCTCAAGCTCAACCTATTCCAACTCAAGTCCAGTTTCCTCAAAATGAAGAGAACCATCAAGTTGAGTATGAGATGCATACTGTTGTTCCAATCACCAATCCTCATGCTGTTCAAGAATCTGAAGCTATGAAGATGTGCCGAGAGTTAGCTGAAAAACTCCGAATCATAGAAGGACACAACTCAACTTCTCTGAGTGCCTCATACATGTGCTTAGTTCCAGATGTTGTGATCCCTACTAAATTCAAATTGCCAGAATTCGAGAAATACAAAGGCCTCAGCTGTCCTGAGCTTCATTTGAGGATGTACTGCAGAAAAATGGCCGCTCATGCCAAAGATGATAAGCTTATGATCCATTGCTTCCAAGACAGACTGTCTGGAGCGTCTCTAGAATGGTACATGCAGCTCGAACGCAACAATGTTCGTACTTGGCTCGATCTATCTAATGCATTCAAAAAGCAGTACAAGTACAACACTGATCTTGCTCCTAACCGTACTCAACTTCAGAGTATGTCTCAAAAGGAAAGTATATCCTTTAAGGAGTACGCCCAACGCTGGAGAGAGCTAGCCGCCGGAGTGCATCCTCCATTGGTTGACCGTGAATTGATCGATATCTTCATAGGTACCCTACAGGGGCAATACTACGAAAAGTTGATCAGCAGTGTATCTTCTGGATTCTCAGACATGGTGATGGTAGAAGAAAGAATCGAAGAAGGCCTGAAAAGCGGAAAGATTCAAGGAGGATCTAGCAGCCAAATTGGAGCTAAGAAACCTTTCAACAGGTATAAAAAGGGCGAAACAAATGCCGTTTCTGCTGCAAGTGGGAATTTTCAACAGAGTGCACCTGCGCCAGTTCCCTACTATCAATACCCCTATGTTGCTGCCGCGCAATATGCTCCTATGCCATATCAGCCAACTCCTCCAATATCTTATCAGCAGGCCTTTCAAGCTTTATTTCCGCCTCAGATGGCTCATCAACCACGTCCAATGGTCGCTGCTGCGCAGTATGCGCCCAATCCATACCAGCAACATGCTTATCAACCACGGCCTGGTCAACAGCAACAGCGCGCTCCTCAACAGCGTCCCCCATATCAGCAAAGAGGATATGATAGGCACATTGATCCCCTGCCTATGACGTATACTGAAATCTTTAAGGGGCTAATGGCAAAAGGAACTCTTGTGATGAGAGATATGCCACCTCAGACTGGCAATGCCCGGAACTATGATGCCAATGCTCGCTGTGAGTATCACAAAGGCGCTCCAGGTCATACCATCGAGAATTGCCATGCCTTCAAACACTTGATTCAGGATATGATCAACTCTAAGGACCTCACTCTCACTCCGAGAAATGCAAATGTCCAGAATGATCCAATGCCTCCGCACGGGGCCAACAAGTGAAGACATTTGAAGGGTTGTTGAAGACCAAGCTGAGTAGTCTCCAACTTTGAAGTATTCAATCAAGAGAAGTTCAATTCCTCAAATCAAGGCAGCCAGTACCATTTATAATTTCCGCATTCCTGCTGTTTTGTAATGTTTGTTTAAGTGTTATTTGCTCTGAACATTGTTATCTGTATTTGGTTATGTTAATGTTATGTTTATGCATGTTTTGAATCAGTTTATTCGCATTCGCTCATTATTTATCATTTATCACAAAAATCACAAAAAATATTCTCTCATTTCACTTTAGCAAATATTTGAGGGAGGATGATGAAAACAAAATACCCATAACTGTTGTGGTATGCTTTCGGATAAAATCTTGTCAATGATGTACAGGCATTTATTCAAATCCCCAAACACTGGAGATATAAGGAGTTAATCCCTAGTCAACCACTTCGAGCCTAGAAGTAGGAGTTTCTTTCGGATACAACCCTTACATTTAACCCGGGGCAAGGTAGTTGTTCAGTTAACCCGACTACACGTCAAATTGTAAGATGAGACATCCCATCAGAGGACCATCAGCAAATGACTTGGCAGTCACAACATTCAAACAAAAAAGGAAAAGAAATGAAAATCACTAAGTTGAGCACCCAAAGGGAGACTTAGTCAAAAAAATGAAACAAAAGAAAGAACAAATCAAAAGAGGAGTTCAAATCCTCAGCAAAAACAAAATAAATATCAGTACCTAAACAAAATCAAGAATCAAAGGGTCACCAACAACAAAATAAGATGACTGCCATTTCCAAGCGAACTTTAAAAGCTTCATTTTCACTCTTGCAAAGTCAAAACAAAGGCATGTGTAGAGTTAACTGAACATAGGATTGGAGAAAATCACGAAGAAGGGTGGGTACAAATCATTTGAGCCTTATACCTTTGTTTCTCAAACCATTAACCAGACCACGTTACAACCCTCGAAAGTCCTAATTGAGGCATGGTTTATTCTGAAAGCATGCTACCAACAAGGTTGCGTAAATTTACTCCCATATATTTGCTAATCTTCAATCTCGATTGCACATTATTCTTACTGCATCTTTCACGCACTTTCTAAATCAGCACTTCATTTGGACTAACAGTCCATTCGTCACACTATCATAATCATTCAAATAAATTGACTTTTTTCAAAACTTACATGAACTTTACATTAACACTGCCATTTGTGTATGAACAATTTAATTGCAATTTAGTGCTTGACATCAGTGCAATCCCAACAAGGGACGATCAAAAAGGAATTTGACTCAACACTTTTTCAAAACCAATCCAATCAGGGGCATTTTATCTTCAGAAGGCTCAATCAGGGGCATTTCATCTTCAACAGCCCAATCAGGGGAAGATCACCTTCAAAGGCTCAATCAGGGGCAGGTCATGTCATAGCCATTGTCAAGGCTTCTCCACCCGATTTATTTCAGATACCCTACAGGCAGGGGCAACCATACAAGGAGCAAATCGTCCTATCTCTACTCCCCATCTAAACAAGCAGATCTTGCTAGACGTTGGCAACCATTCAAAGAAAAATCGGTCTTCATGTGTCAATTAAGTCGCTCCGCTCACCAACAAGTGACCAAACTTAGAGCGTTCAGATCCATCTTCTGGTCATTCATCGTCGAAGATCGAGTGTCGGGGAATTAAGCCCTCCACCCACCCAAAGTCCAATCATTATTGGCAACTACCAGACCAAAAGTCCACCAAGCTGGCACCTTTCATTTCAATCGCTCATATGCATCATTATGCATTATCAAAATCATAAGCATCATTTACATCAATCATTTACAACATGTATATCATGTGCATACCTAAAAAAATCAGTTCAAAAGCTGGGCCTCACCCCCCGGGAACACTTGCAAGATTCGCAATGGGCCTCACCCCCCGGGAACACTTGGCACTTCAAAAGCTGGGCTTTAACCTCGGCCAGAGGTGTTTGAATACTTGCAACACTGTCAATTAGGTTCATTGGTTGATCCTCCTCAATGGCATTTATCCTAGGCCCACCATGGCTAGGCATAGGATTCCTGGTAACACTTGGAGGTGGTGCAAAGTTGACTGCCTTATAATCAATCAAATCTTGAACCTTCATGTGTAAGGCTCTGCACTTCTCTATTGTATGGCCAGGTGCATTGGAGTGGAAGGCATATCTGGCATTAACATCATAGTTTCTTGGATGATTTTGGGGATCTGGTGGGGCCAGAGTCCTCAATTCGATCATATTAAGCTTTAATAACTGTGGAAGTAAGGCAACATAGGGCATTGGAATGGGATCGATAACCCTGTTGATTTGTGAAGTCCTTTGTTGAAACAGATGTTGTTGCTGAATGTTATTGTTGTAAGATCTCTGTTGAGAAAATTGTTGTTGCGGTGGGAAGTGTTGTGGTTGTGAAGGATACTGTTGTTGAGGTGCTGGAGTCGGAATGGTGACAGCAGCCACTGATCTTGGCATGTACTGAGGCCTACCTCTGCCCATGTGTAATGAGTTGGTCTCATCTGTCCTACGAGGTCCTGAGAAAGGTTTTCTTGTATTGCTTGAACTAGCACCGTTGTCTGAAATTTTGCCCATCTTCAAAAGACTCTTAATTCTCTCTCCAGCTATAACTACATCCGCAAAGTTGGTGGACGAGAAAGCTGCAAGTCTGTCAATGTAAGTTCTTTACAATGTGTTTATAAACGTGTCGGCCATTTCTCTTTCCGACATCGGAGGCTGGACATCAGCATCATGTTGTCTCCATCTTTGGGCATATTCCCTGGAGCTTTCTCTTGAAGACTGAGACATACCCATCAGGAGGGTCCTGTTGGGAGCCATGTCCAAGTTATATTGATACTGGCATATGAAATCTTTGGCCAAATACTTCCAGTTTCTGACTGTTGCTCTGGACAGGTGAGAATACCATTCACAGGATGCCCTGGTCAGACTGTCTTCGAAGTAGAACATCCACAACTTTTTGTCCATGGTATAAGCTTTCAGTCTCCCCAGAATGGACTGCAGGTGAGTACGTGGACAAGAGGTACCATTATATTTCTCAAAGCAAGGAGCCTTGAATTTGTGAGGAATCCTGACTCCCTCAACTAGACCCATGTCCATTACATCAAATCCCAAAGAGTTTTGGGAATCCAAAGATCTCAGCTTCTCCGCTATTTCGTCCAGACGATGATCATAGGCTTCATCCCCAACACCAATTACTGTAAACTGTTCCTCTTGAGGGTCCTCTTGAAAGGCACGACCTCTAGTGTTTCCTTGGGTATTTCTGATAGCATTGACTTCAGGATTGAGGTGAGGCCCAAACTCTGGTGGATTTGTTCGTGGTTGTCCGTGATCATTGTTACTAGTACCTCCTCAACCTGGATGATTCTCTTATGGAGTTTGCCGCTCGACTAACTCTCTTAATCTTTCTTGGCTTTGGGCCAACCCAGTCATCACTGCCATGAACTGGTTCATCTGAGCCCTCATCTCAGTTCTCTCATTAGCCATCTGAGTTCTCACGTCAGTCAGATCTTGTTGAACTTGGTCCATCTGTAAGCTCGGAAGATCTGTGGGCCAATCACCACAGGCAGCTCAATTTCTCCAAGAACTAACCTTTTAGAACCGTTAAAGGCATTCACAACCAGGTTACTTGGACGCAGTGCAAGACCATCTTATTCCATCTTGACCAAGGCTTTCTTTGGAAGAACATTGAGTGAGGACCCAGTGTCAACCAAGACATGAGAAAGAACAACATCTTTACACTCCAAGGTGATATGCAAAGCCTTATTATGGTTACGGCCCTCTGTAGTTAGATATGCATCGGTGAACCCTAGTCCATGACTAGTATTGACATTAGAAACCACCGTTTCTAGCTGATTGACTGTATTCTCTTCTGGCATGTAAGCTACGTGCAGGACTTTGAGAAGTGCATTCTTGTGAGCTTCAGAACACATTAGTAGTGATTGAATAAAGATTTTGGAGGGTGTCTGATGGAGCTGGTCCACAACCTTATAGTCACTCTTCTTGATTATTCTCATGAACTCGTCTAAATCCTGGTCAAAGGATGTCTTCTGAGCTTCCTTGGCATTAGGTTCTTCAGG
Source organism: Lathyrus aphaca (assembly GCA_963966055.1). NCBI lineage: Eukaryota > Viridiplantae > Streptophyta > Magnoliopsida > Fabales > Fabaceae > Lathyrus > Lathyrus aphaca. Next base: position 312,459,955 of record OZ014521.1, read on the forward strand.
CACCACACTCTTGCCCTTAGCCTTGGCAGCAGCTTCTGCTTCAGCATTAGTTCTTTTGAATTGTGAGGCAAAGAGACGTCCGCTGCAAGTGAAGCCTCCGCCTCCCCCCCCCCCACATTATCAATCTGTGGTGTAGAAGTGTCAAGAGTGACTTTCTTTCTATCTAAATATAAATCTGAGCCATCGTGCCAAGGCACGACACTGCTGTTGTCATGTGGAACTGGTCCTGGTACCGTGATAGTAACCTGATTGATCGCTGCGGAAGAAGGAGTTGAGACAATCTGAGGTTCATAATAAATTGTAATAGGAGGTCTGGCCGGAGATGGTGCTGGTGATGAAGGTTAATGATGTTGATGGAGATGTTGATGAGAGTTGTTGAAAGAATCTGGAACATGGATTGTTGTCGGATCATAGTAAATGGTAACTGTGGAAATGTCTTCATTGATGGCTGTTGTAGTTGTAGAAGGATGTGTTGAACTGATGTTTGTTGAAGTTGATGTATGGATTGTTGTTGATGTTGTAGAAGAATCTGTTGGAATGATTGTTGTTGAAGTTGTAGGAGTGATATCTGTTACATCTGATGGAATGACATGGGCTGGAGTTGTAGGAGGAATGATTGTTGATGTTGTATGAGCTAGCACTGATGAAGTGATCTGTAAAATGCCTTCTTTGATAAGATTGTTGATACCGGTCTTCAAATTTTCACAACCGTTGGTAGAAGTCTTGCAAGATTCGCAATGGGCCTCACAACCCAGGAACACTTGGCACTTCAAAAGCTGGGCTTTAACCTCGGCCAGAGGTGTTTGAATACTTGCAACACTGTCAATTAGGTTCATTGGTTGATCCTCCTCAATGGCATTTATCCTAGGCCCACCATGGCTAGGCATAGGATTCCTGGTAACACTTGGAGGTGGTGCAAAGTTGACTGCCTTAGAATCAATCAAATCTTGAACCTTCATGTGTAAGGCTCTGCACTTCTCTATTGTATGGCCAGGTGCATTGGAGTGGAAGGCATATCTGGCATTAACATCATAGTTTCTTGGATGATTTTGGGGATCTGGTGGGGCCAGAGTCCTCAATTCGATCATATTAAGCTTTAATAACTGTGGAAGTAAGGCAACATAGGGCATCGGAATGGGATCGATAACCCTGTTGATTTGTGAAGTCCTTTGTTGAAACGGATGTTGTTGCTGAATGTTATTGTTGTAAGATCTCTGTTGAGAAAATTGTTGTTGCGGTGGGAAGTGTTGTGGTTGTGAAGGATACTGTTGTTGAGGTGCTGGAGTCGGAATGGTGACAACAGCCACTGATCTTGGCATGTACTGAGGCCTACCTCTGCCCATGTGTACTGAGTTGGTCTCATCTGTCCTACGAGAAAGCTGCAAGTCTTTCAATGTAAGTTCTTTACAATGTGTTTATAAACATGTCGGCTATTTCTCTTTCCGACATCGGAGGCTGGACATCTGCATCAAGTTGTCTCCATCTTTGGGCATATTCCCTGGAGCTTTCTCTTGAAGACTGAGACATACCCATCAGGAGGGTCCTGTTGGGAGCCATGTCCAAGTTATATTGATACTGGCGTATGAAATCTTCGGCCAAATCCTTCCAGTTTTTGACTGTTGCTCTGGACAGGTGAGAATACCATTCACGGGATGCCCTGGTCAGACTGTCTTCGAAGTAGAACATCCACAACTTTTTGTCCATGGTATAAGCTTTCAGTCTCCCCAGAAAGGACTGCTGGTGAGTACGTGGACAAGAGGTACCATTATATTTCTCAAAGCAAGGAGCCTTGAATTTGTGAGGAATCCTGACTCCCTCAACAAGACCCATGTACATTACATCAAATCCCAAAGAGTTTTGGGACTCCAAAGATCTCAGCTTCTCCGTTATTTCGTCCAGACGATGATCATAGGCTTCATCCCCAACACCAATTACTATAAATTGTTCCTCTTGAGGGTCCTCTTGCTAGGCACGACCTCTAGTGTTTCCTTGGGTATTTCTAATAGCATTGACTTCAGGATTGAGGTGAGGCCCAAACTCTGGTGGATTTATTCGTGGTTGTCCGTGATCATTGTTACTAGTACCTCCTGTACCTGGATGATTCTCTTCTGGAGTTTGCCGCTCGATTAACTCTCTTAATCTTTCTTGGCTTTGGGCCAACCCAGTCATCACTGCCATGAACTGGTTCATCTGAGCCCTCATCTCAGTTCTCTCATTAGCCATCTGAGTTCTCACGTCAATCAGATCTTGTTGAACTTGGTCCATCTGTAAGTTCGGAAGATCTGTGGGCCAATCACCACAGGAAGCTCAATTTCTCGAAGAACCGACCTTTTAGAACCGTTAAAGGCTTTCACAACCAGGTTACTTGGACGCAGTTCAAGACCATCATATTCCATCTTAACCAAGGCTTTCTTTGGAAGAACATTGAGTGAGGACCCAGTGTCAACCAAGACATGAGAAAGAACAACATCTTTACACTCCAAGGTGATATGCAAAGTCTTATTATGGTTACGACCCTCTATAGTTAGATCAGCTTCGGTGAACCCTAGTCCATGCCTAGTATTGACATTAGAAACCACCGTTTCTAGCTGATTGACTGTATTCTCTTCTGGCATGTAAGCTGCATGCAGGACTTTGAGAAGTGCATTCTTGTGAGCTTCAGAACACATTAGCAGTGATAGAATAGAGATTTTGGAGGGTGTCTGATGGAGCTGGTCCACAACCTTATAGTCACTCTTCTTGATTATTCTCATGAACTCGTCTACATCCTGGTCAAAGGATGTCTTCTGAGCTTCCTTGGCATTAGGTTTTTCAGGCACCACACTCTTGAACTTAGCCTTGGCAGCAGCTTCTGCTTCAGCATTAGTTCTTTGGAATTGTGAGGCAAAGAGACGTCCGCTGCGAGTGATGCCTCCGCCTCCCCCCCCCCCCAACATTATCAATCTGTGGTGTAGAAGTGTCAAGAGTGACTTTCTTTCTGTCGCAATATAAATATGAGCAATCGTGCCAAGGCACGACACTGCTGCTGTCATATGGAACTGGTCCTGGTACCGTGATAGTAACCGGATTGATCGCTGCAGAAGAAGGAGTTGAGATAGTCTGAGGTTCATAATAAATTGTAATAGGAGGTCTGGCCGAAGATGGTGCTGCTGATGAAGGTTGCTGATGTTGATGGAGATGTTGATGTGAGTTGTTGAAAGAATCTGGAACGTGGATTATTGTCGGATCATAGTAAATGGTAATTGTGGAAATGTCTTCATTGATGGCTGTTGTAGTTGTAGAAGGATGTGTTGAACTGATGTTTGTTGAAGTTGATGTAGGGATTGTTGTTGAAGTTGTAGGAGTGATATCTGTTACATCTGATGGAATGACATGGGCTGGATTTGTAGGATGAATGATTGTTGATGTTGTAGGAGCTAGCACTGATGAAGTGATCTGTAAAATGCCTTCTTTGATAAGATTGTTGATACCGGTCTTCAAATTTGCACAACCGATGGTAGAAGTCTTGCAAGATTCGCAATGGGCCTCACAACCCGGGAACACTTGTCACTTCAAAAGCTGGGCTTTAACCTCGGCCAGAGGTGTTTGAATACTTGCAACACTGTCAATTAGGTTCATTGGTTGATCCTCCTCAATGGCATTTATCCTAGGCCCACCATGGCTATGCATAGGATTCCTGGTAACACTTGGAGGTGGTGCAAAGTTGACTGCCTTAGAATCAATCAAATCTTGAACCTTCATGTGTAAGGCTCTGCATTTCTCTATTGTGTGGCCAGGTGCATTAGAGTGGAAGACATATCTGGCATTAACATCATAGTTTCTTGGAAGATTTTGGGGATCTGGTGGGGCCAGAGTCCTCAATTCGATCATATTAAACTTTAATAACTGTGGAAGTAAGGCAACATAGGGCATCGGAATGGGATCGATAACCCTGTTGATTTGTGAAGTCCTTTGTTGAAACGGATGTTGTTGCTGAATGTTATTGTTGTAAGATCTCTGTTGATAAAATGGTTGTTGTTGTGGGAAGTGTTGTGGTTGTGGAGGATACTGTTGTTGAGGTGCTGGAGCTTGAATGGTGACAGCAGCCACTGATCTTGGCATGTACTGAGGCCTACCTCTGCCCACGCGTACTGAGTTGGTCTCACCTGTCCTACGAGGTCCTGAGAAAGGTTTTCTTGAATTGCTTGAACTAGCACCGTTGTCTAAAATTTTGCCCATCTTCAAAAGACTCTCAATTCTCTCTCCAGCTATAACTACATCCGCAAAGTTGGTGGACGAGAAAGCTGCAAGTCTGTCAATGTAAGTTCTTTACAATGTGTTTATAAACATGTCGGCCATTTCTCTTTCCAACATCGGAGGCTGGACAGCAGCATCAAGTTGTCTCCATCTTTGGGCATATTTCTTGAAGCTTTCTCTTGAAGACTGAGACATACCCATCAGGAGGGTCCTGTTGGGAGCCATGTCCAAGTTATATTGATACTGGCGTATGAAATCTTCGGCCAAATCCTTCCAGTTTCTGACTGTTGCTCTGGACAGGTGAGAATACCATTCACGGGATGCCCCGGTCAGACTGTCTTCGAAGTAGAACATCCACAACTTTTTGTCCATTGTATAAGCTTTCAATCTCCCCAGAAAGGACTGCAGGTGAGTACGTGGACAAGAGGTACCATTATATTTCTCAAAGCAAGGAGCCTTGAATTTTTGAGGAATCCTGACTCCCTCAACAAGACCCATGTACATTACATCAAATCCCAAAGAGTTTTGGGACTCCAAAGATCTCAGCTTCTCCGCTATTTCGTCCAGACGATGATCATAGGCTTCATCCCCAACACCAATTACTGTAAACTGTTCCTCTTGAGGGTCCTCTTGCAAGGCACAACCTCTAGTGTTTCCTTGGGTATTTCCGATAGCATTGACTTCAGGATTGAGGTGAGGCCCAAACTCTGGTGGATTTGTTTGTGGTTGTCCGTGATCATTGTTACTAGTACCTCCTGTACCTGGATGATTCTCTTCTGGAGTTTACCGCTCGAATAACTCTCTTAATCTTTCTTGGCTTTGGGCCAACCCAGTCATCACTGCCATGAACTGGTTCATCTGAGCCCTCATCTCAGTTCTCTCATTAGCCATCTGAGTTCTCACGTCAGTCAGATCTTGTTGAACTTGGTCCATCTGTAAGCTCGGAAGGTTGTTTCTGGTAGGATACCGGTGAACTCTGTTGATGGGGAAAACCCTCCTACGAGCAATGTTTCCTAAATCACACAACAAAATGAGAAAACTACAACAAAAACACCTGGAAAACAAGGAATGAGGCTAGTATATAATGTAGTATGTCTATTTGTCTTCCAAGGGTATCCGGATTGGTTCTTTGGTTTTGACCTTCCATACATCTGGGAATGAAGAAGATGTTTGAAGAGAAATGCATCCCAAGAAGAAAATCCAGGTAATACATAAACCATACATTACAAATGCAAAAGATACATAGTTTATGATTACAACAAGTCCCCATGGTGGGTCAAAATATAATCAAGTCAAAAAATACAACAAAATCACCATGAGAAATCAAGTACAACCAAAACAAAATACAAGTACAAAGAAATCAAACATCCAGCCCAAAGTCATCCCCCTTGACTTCCTTCATGAGAGCATCAGTCACTGGTCCAACTGGATGCTCTGTGATGGTCCTAATAAGAAGGTTCCTGGTGGCAATGACACTTGTCAACTTCTGGTACTTGTCTTGGTCTTTTGATCTCTTCAACCCCGCTCGGAGTTTCAACTCGGAGATTTCCTTCTGTGCTGCTAACAAGGCTTCCTGACTCTTCTTCTCAATAGCTTCCAACTGCTCTATCCTAGCATGTGTCTTCTGATCTTCTTACAAACGAGCCTCAGTAATTCTGATCCACCTAGCTTGACTCTCCTCTAGGTAATGCTCAGCTCTGGCCTTCTGAATCTTAGCTTTTTTGCAAGCATTCTTCAATACCAACTCCTTTGCTTGGGCTTTTCTGATGTAATCGTGAGTCTTCTCAATCTTAGTCACATGCTCTATACGGAGCTTCTCTAACCTCTTAACATCCAGACGACCATCATTCCTCTCCCAGGGAGTCTTCTTTAGAGCTTCAGAAAGCTGAGCATTCATATCTTTCAACTTCTCAAACTCCTCTAAACTGACTGTAGCTATAGGCTCTACTGCTGATGGCCCTGGCACATCTTCCAGGGTGAATGGCATGCGGGTGATTTGTCCTCTGATGCGAGACCAATCAATGTACTGAGCTGAAGCTATGTTGTTACACTTGCCAAGAATAGCAGTTCCTTTTGTCTATATGTTATCCCAAGCCCAGGCTGCTTGTCGGATGATGACATGATTATTCTGAACATCACAGTAAAGGGTCTCCGCTAAGTCCTGCTCTCTTGGTGGATGTACCAATGCATATCCCAACTGTCTCTTGAACAACAAAGGATTGTAGTTGATGTAACCCTTCACTCCAATAAGAGGTACATTGGGATAATGCCCACAGCTTGTAATCATGTCCCTTCCCTTGGTGCTCTGAGTACACCACCTGATGTCTTCTAAAGTGAGGGAAATCATTCTCTTAGCCTAATTTCTTGACTGATGAGGATTCAGGAAAGCTTCTGTCTTCGGCATGTGTCTCAATAACCAACAATAGAAGAGAGGTGCACAACATCTGACTAGTCTTCCCCTCTGTTTCTCATTTCTCTTATGCACTGAGTAGTAGAAATCTCCTAGCAAGGTAGGAACTGGATTCTTCAGCAGGAAGATAAGGATAGAATTCTTGCTTACAAACTTAGGCTCGTCTGCAAACAAGATGATTCCATATATACTAAGAGCCAGGAGAGCACAAACAATTTCCCACTTCCCTGCTGCAGCATGACTGGTGGCCTGAGTGATTAAGAAATCCAAATGGGGGTCTAGAATTCCAGACTTGGTAGTCATATGCTGATCAATGATGGTGTTTTCCAAATACAGAGCCTTAGTTATGTCTTCATTCCTAGGAGCAGTCATCTCAGGGTTGAAAGGGATTCCTCTTCTGATGGGGACATCCAACAACATGGAAAACTCTTCCAACAAAGGACCCATCTGAAAGTCTGGGAAAGCGAAGCATCTGAGAGGAGGGTCATAAAACTGAAGGCAAGTGTGAATCATGCTCCTCTGTGATGCATCCAAGTATTTGATCATGTCCATAATACCACCATAATGTTCTCTGAATAAAGGGACATGATCAGGAGTGATAAGTGCCTAAATCTGCCTGATGCCTGCTAGGGAGGGCTCAAAGAAATGATAAGTGATTTTGCTCTTCCTGGATGAGTCCATACTGACAATGGATGCTGATGAAGATAACTGAGGAGAAATACTAATGAAGACAACTGGAAAAGATATCAGCTGAAGAAGATCTTTGAGGAAGATAACTGATAAAGATGGCTGAGCAGAAGAATAGTCAAAACCAAACCAAAGATGATGTGGATACCCTGTAAAACAAATAGACAAATGTTAAATGATGCAAAATGATGTATGCAGAGTGTTCAGAAATCCAGATGAAGGGCTAGAGAACCAGTAACCAGGTGGGGGACTCAAATAAAGATTCACAAGTCTAGGGTTTCATAAGATCAGTCCAAGATAGTGTAACCTTAAAACAATATCAGTAACAGGGTATGATGAGGCCAAGGGTTCCTGCAAACATGTAAACATTCCAACCCACTCACAGGTATTGTTCTAGAACAAGGATCCTCAGACTTGGATCTATTATGAGAAGTGTAAATACTTCTAACCCGGAGGTACAGTGTTTACATTAATCATAAAGGATCCTCCTCTAATTCACCGCAGATGCTGAAGGTCATCTAAAAGGTCATCCAGACTTAGCAAACTTCCCAGATAGCCCTAGTACTACAAGAAATCCGTAGCACAAAGTTCTCAAGAAGAAACCCATGTCTGAATTGTGTTTCATATTCCCGCACCAGACCGAAATGGAATGGGAAAGAATATGAAGCCACTCTAATCCTATGTGTCACTCAGGCTCCCGGTGTGGAACCTTGCTCACTGAGATACCCATCCCACAAAGGAAAACCAACAAATCCAACACATAATATGATGACAATAATATGAAATGCATAAAATAGTAATGAGTTTGACCTCTAATCACAGATTAGTGAACTCGTTACACCATCCTAAGAGAAGGATGATAGATGAGAACACTTAAGCTGAGGAAGACTCCTCAACTTAATCCATCGTTAGGGATTAAATTAATTATATAACAAGCCTTTTTTAGAGTGGATTTTAATTAAAGGATGAGATTAAGAAGTGGATTTTATGGTTTGTAAGACAACTTGAGGGGGACTTGTCCATTAAACACTAGGGTTAGTCCCTCTTAACCATAAGGAAGAGATAGAACCCTAATGTAAGTCCCAAGTTACAAAATAAAGTCTTAGTGATTATTAATGTGTTTTGATTAAGAGGTGTAAACAAATTAAAGGTTTAACACTAAGGATTAAAGTTATACACTCCATCCTAAGATAAGGATGCATGCATAACCCTAATTCTAAAGTCCTAAAGCTTTAAGAGTTTAGTCTTTGATTAAGAGATGAGAAGAGAGACTCAAGGAGACTCAAAGGTAAAAAGTTAGAGGGGACTATATACAACCCTAAAAGTTATCATGCTTGGATATACTATGGTTTGTAAGGCTTAAGAGAAAACTTCTTCAAGAAGGCCACCATGGAAGAATCAGATGAAAAGAGAAAGAGAGAAAGAATAAGTTACTTACTTCCTGAAGAAGATAAGTAACTTAGGAGAAAAGAAAGGAGCAAGAGAAACATAAGTGAAGCAAGTTCACTTCAAAGACAAGTAAATATGCAAATGAGGAGAAGAGAAAAGGTGGGAGGTGAAGGCAAATCCACCTTCCAGATAACTTACCAAAGGTTCCTGAAATGTTAGTATGAATGCATAAGATCCAAGGAACAAAGAATTGAGATGAACAAATATGAAAAGATCAAAACCAGAAGTGATTATGCAATGAAAATTTGTTATGAGATGATGCAAAGTCATGCAAGATGCATATGAATGATCATACAAGGATGAGATGCAATGGAAGCATGTTTAGAAGCATGAAAACACATGGATGTTCATGGAATGTAATGAATGCAAAACAAAGAAAATGAATGAAGAAATGATCAATCAATTTTTCAAACATGTCCTAAGATGTCTAAGATGACATACAAAATAATGGAATGGCATGACAAGTTCACAAGTTCATGATATGCAAAGAGGAATGCAAATGAAGATGCAAAATTATGGTTTTAAGACAACATAAGATGCATATGACCAAAACAGAAGCAATCATCATGATAAAAAATTGAAAATGAGCTCAAACAAACCCTAAAGATATACAAGGTCACACCCCAAAGGAGAAGGTCAGAAGCCAAACCTAGTGAAAGTTATGAAATTTCTAAGTTAACTAGGGTTTTTGGGTGCTTCTAAACGGAAAATGCAAATCAAATTGAAAATGCAAGATTAAAATATGAGATAAATAACCTAGAAACTATATGCAATATTTGAAACAATTCAAAAAGAATCAAGTTCAAACCCATCATGGTTAGTCAGAAATAAAATTTTCAAGTTAGGGTTAAAAAATGTGAAAGTTAAGAACCCTAATTCAAAGAAAATTTTGAAAATGTGATCAAACCTAAAAAGAAATTTGTATGGTGAGTTTGAAAATGTTTCTAAATGTATTGGAATGCTTCATGAATTTTTTGGTGATTTTTAGAAACTTAAATGCATATTTAATTAATATAAATCAGTTAATTAATTAAATAAAACATTTAAATATTTTAAAAATACTTTTTTAATGCAAAAATTAAAATAATTTTTTTTAGGTTAAGAAAAATATTTGAAACAAAAATGCACAAAATGGGATTTTTGTAAAATTTTTTGCTATTTTAAAATAAATGTAAAAGGAAATGCAAGAAAAATGAAATAAAATGCAAAGTCAAAGGATCTGATGGTTGGGATTTAAAAGGGGGTTGACTGGCTCGCGGATGGAGGGCTGGGATCAAATCTGCCTAATTAATTATGATTTATTTAATTAATCTAAAATTAAAGTTAATGAGCTAATCTGAGCATCACACGCGCGCGGGAAGGGCAAAATCTAAGGGCCTACATTCAAACCTGGATAAACCGTAATTAACAAACCCTAATCACTCTCAGGTGACCGGAGCAAGCTCCGGTCATCTTCTCCGGCCAACCCTTCAACCTAACTTCCACCATAGGCCATGAAAACTTGCCAAAACCTCCATAATGGATCAACTAACACCCCTAAGCAAGAATCCAGCTCCAAAAACAATTTATTTTACACGAATCAAGAGAATCAAACAAGAACATGTTTCACGGGCAAACTTTCAGAAGTTAAATACATGCTCAATACATAACCATTTTGAAAACTAAACACATCACCATGATCAGAGAGACATATATAATCATTTAAGAACTTAAATTGGAGTTTCTGGAAAAAAGTTTTGAGATGGCTACCTGAGATGAAGCTTTCTGATTTTGAGCTTTTTGACATTTCCTTTGATGCAAATCAACTCCAATGGATCCCCTGAGGATGCTGTGATGCTTAGAACAAGTTTATGGTGGCTGGTTTGTGTGTTCCAGTTCTGCTAAGGCAGAAATCATGTTTGAGATTGAGGGGTTTTCAGGTCATGGCAAGGGGTGGGAAATGATCCTTATGATGTGTGGAAATGATTGGTGGTGAAAGTTTTGAGTTTGAGTGGCTGAGGAGTGAGTTTCGAAGGAATGAAAATTTTTGGGATTTTTGTGAAAACTGAGTTGTGGGAGGATTTAGCCTTGTGTGTCTTATGAAATGGCTTGCATAATGTTAGTATAGGCCAATGGGAGTGATCAGAAAGTGGGTGGTGGCATAGTGTGATTGGTATGGGCCAAGTTGCAAAAATGTCAACATTGTGTACTTGAGGTATGGGCATGGTTCAGAGCTGTTTCAAGGGGTGTCTTGGCCTCAGCTGAGTTCATGGATGGCCCTTGGATCAATAGAGTGCAGCTGGATGGCCTTGATCAAGTGTTTGCAAGCTTTATGCATTTTGACAACTTTGAAATTTCTTGAGAAATTGGCCATGAAAACTTGTGATGCATGGCATGATTCTGATCCAAATGTGTTGCACTGAGTTGGTATGATGTTTAGAAGTTGATTAGAGGTCATGAAATTGCTTGGCAAGTGAATTTGCAAAATTCCCTCTTTGCTGCACACATGAAAATTATAGGAATTTTTGCCAATTTTGAAAGGACATATCTTGAGTTCTAGGATGAATCAAGACATGTTCTTGTACTTTTTGAAAATGGGAATACATAATCTACAACTTTCATGTCCAAGGATTTTTCATTTGAAGCATTTTTGGTCATGAAAGAATAGGTTGAATATCTTTCCCAAAATGGAAAGTTTCCATTACAAGTCATTTCCAAAAATAGCAAGTTTGCAATTGGCTTGAAATTATTCAATCGTGTGAACTTCTAACCACTTATAAGATCAAAGAAAGATCATAGAGACTCAAAATGATGATGATGACCCTTTGGTATCCTTGATAGAGGCCTCAGATGCCCTAATTTTAACTTTACTTGCTCCAGAAGTTACCCAATGATTAGATGACTTCAACAGTGAATTTATTCATCAAATTTGGTACACATGATACTTATAACATATTAAGACCATTAGAAACAAGAATGACCAAAAAAATTGGGATTAAGCCCTCTGAAACCAAAACCCTAATTTTAGGTCATCTGTGCAGGAAATCTTCAGTCTGCCTCTATGCCTTTGCCATGCTTTGTGATCCCTTGACTTTTATGAACTTTGGAGAGCATATCATGATCATAGAACACACATGGACCCTCTTAGAAAGCTTCAAGACCTTTGGGATGGCTCAGATCACTTCTTGGACTGCTTAGATCACAAACCCTAGATGCAGATGAAATGAACTATGCAGTGGGATATGATATGCTTATGCTAATGCAAAAATGAAAGATCACAAGCCATGGTGTGAGAAAAAGTGAGGGAAAATTTGGGTTGTTTACAAGTATCATGTCTTCGGATTCAGTCATGATAATTCCTAGAAAATTACTCGGGGAAGTCAAGAATATTAGAAGTTATGAATCCCTTGGTTATTTTGAATGAATGTTTGCCTTTGAATATGATTGATGCTTACCAAAAAATACATACATATAAAATTAAAATAATAGCATTTACTAAGGACTCTTGGAGGTTGGAATCCCTAGCATAGCTCATGTCCAACAGATCCCCACATGCTCATCCCCACAGAGTAATCTCTACAGAGTTGTTCCAGCAAATCATTTCAAACAGTCTCTTCCCCGACAGAGATTGTATTTCCAAAACTACAAAGCACCGGCAAGATTCACTTCTCCAACAGAATTCAATTAAGCCTGTTATCCCCCAGAATGGTTGACACCTGGTCAGATAGTACATCAGAGGAATGTCCATCTCTTTTATCCTCAGTCAGGGTATTTAGAAACTTAATCCTTCAATAAAAAACATGACGAACAATCGAATCTCCTCGACTGAGATTTGGAGTAATGTCTTCATCATCCCCAGCAATGAACAAGGATTTATTTTCCCCAGCTAGCAGTTGTTACAGGAAGCTACTAATGTGTTTCAACTACATAATTTGTCCATACATCATCTGCAGCATATTATAGCACACGCATATAAAACACATGTAACATTCTCATTTACATTAAAAACATCATGCAATGCATTACATACATCAATAACCTCGCATAAAACTAACTTTGCCTTTTCAGGATAGTTCGTGATCAGATAAACATTGTCGTCTCCTAGATACGGTGCAGAGATAATCGAGACAGTGATTTAATTATGACATGGAATCAAGACAAAGATCTAGTTCTGATACTTAGTTCATGATATTTTCTCGAGACAATTCAGAAACGATCAAGACAGATATATAGTTCTGATACTTAGTTCAGGATATTTTCCAGAGACAGTTCATCTGATACTTAGTTCAGGATATTTTCCAGAGACAGTTTAAAAACGATTAAGACAAAGATCTAGTTCTGATACTTAGTTCAATATATTTTCCAGAGACAGTTCAGAAACGATCAAGACAAAGATCTAGTTCTGATATTTAGTTCAGGATATTTTCCAGAGACAGTTCAGAGATGATCAAGACAAAGATCTAGTTCTGATGCATAGTTCAGTATATTTTCCAGAGACAATTCAGAAACGATCAAGACAAAGATATAGTTTTGATACTTAGTTCAGGATATTTTCCAGAGACAGTTCAGAAACGATCAAGACAAAGATCTAGTTTTGAACTTAGTTTAGGATATTTCCTAGAGACAATTCAGAAACGATCAAGACAAAGATTTATTTCTGATATTTTGTTCAGGATATTTTCTAGAGACAGTTCAGAGACGATCAATACAAAGATCTAGTTCTGATACTTTGTTCAGGGTATTTTCCAGAGACAGTTCAAAGATGATTAAGACAAAGATCTAGTTCTGATACTTAGTTCAGGATATTTTCTAGAGATAGTTCAGAGACGATCAAGACAAAGATTTAGTTCGGATACTCATTCTAGAAAACTTTCAGATATAGTCAAACATAGACACATTCTGATACTCATATCAACAGACACTTTGGATGGAATCTATAAGCCCATTTCCAATTACTCTGAATGGCATCTTTAAGTTCATTAAAGCAATGCAGTCAACCAACGGTTCACTCTGTGCACTCATGAGGGAAAATTTCTGGGCACTTATATGTTCAATCCTCTTCCACTTACAGGTCGCGATTGGCACACATACCAATCTAACTCCTCATGTCTAAGAAGATTAAATTGGGGAAGTTTTTGTACACCAAAGTTTTCCCTCATATCTTCAAGATAATATTTCTCAATAGGTCTCCTAATGTTCATAAGATTCTCAATTGCTCAAAGGAACTCAAGGTTTCATCAGACAAAGTCTCCTTCTAAGCAGTGAATCTTAAATTAGGGTTTTGTATTTCTCAAAGAAAATTGGACTTCTAAAGCTTCAAGTGGACTTAATGCTATCTCATATACTTCAAAGTATCCTCATGTCAAGTTTCAAGACTTACCCTATAAGTTTGGCCAGTCAGATGCTCAGATAATCAATAAATAGTTAACTTGGGTAAAACGTCAATTGTGGTCAACATACAGTCAAACTTCAAAAAAAATTATCAACGTCAAGATTATAAAGTAAGATTCATCATTTGATCAAGGGTTGATCATGATTCATCATGAAAACCTCAAATTCATCACAAGGCAAAAGTTGCTAAATTAGGGTTTCTTAAGGAGAAAGTCAACTAAACTTTGACCAGACCTAAATTTCACATGCTGCATCATAAATTTCCCATCCAAAGCTCATTTTGAAGGAAATTCAATTCATTACAAATTTGTGTCTCACAAGCCAAGGCCAGAAATGCTTCATTTGAGAGATATGGGCCAATACATTATTGGTCCTCTAAAAATTAGTGATTAAATGACACTTCAAGCTTTCTTAAAAATCCAAGAACACATTCATAGGATAAAAATTGAGAGAGTTGTGCATTTTTAAAGTTGAGCAAAATTGAGGAGGTGCATAAAGCAAATAATGACCAAAACTTGAGTTTGTTCCAAATGGGCCTATCTTTTCACAATCCAAACTTAATCTTAAGATAGTCCACGACCCCTAAGTCATATTTTCTGATTTTTATTTATTTATTTCATATTTTATTGGATTTAATTTATTTAAATTCAATTTTAAACAAAATAAATATGAAAAATCAAAGATTTGATATTTAGACTATTTTAGGATCATATATTGAGATTTATTTACATAATATTTGATTCAAAATTTGTGCAAAATAAGAGGAGAAAGATATGATGGCCAAATATGACTAAAATAGAAGGTTTTCAATGACAAAATCAACCAAATCCTATCATCCCAAAAAGATGTGAACCCAAGCCCACAAGTTGACCTAAATCCTTCCTCTATAAATACATAACACCTTCAGATAGCAAGGAAACAAAATCATTGATCAAAGAACTCTAAAAAATTCCAAACTTTTCAAGAAACTTTCAAAATGCGTATCCCATTTTTCACTAAGTTTCAATCCCTTCCAAGGCTTGATTATTCTCCCTAAGGACCATAGGAAGAGATCCCAATCCTTTGTTGCAAGTTTGAAAGCTTGAATCAAGCTCCTCAAGGGCATGGTTTTTTGGTAAAATTTTGAATCTTTGAAACTTCTAATCTAATCATATTTTCTGATATATTGATGTGTGTTTGTGTTTGTATGAGCATATGGAGCATTCCTAAACAATTAGTTTGAAGGTTTCATGTGTGAATCAAGAGATGCCATTGTTAGGGCATAAGAGAAACCAAGCCTCATATCTCCTTCTACAAGAACTTTCAGACCAAATTGAGGGCACCAATGAATTCAAAGGAATATTCTCAGCGTCCCTCCCATTGTTTTTGACCTTATTTTCTTCTTTCTTTTTTTCCTTATTGCTTTCTTTTTTCTTTATTTTTATTAAATTATTTGTTTAAATTCAATTAACTTTTTTTAACCAATAAGAAAATAGGGACTTAATAATCCTTTTTTATAAAATCATAAAATACCAAAAGATATATTTTTTTTATAAATTAAATCAGATATTTTTTATCAAAATTATTTCTTTTTTCTAAAAAAAATCAATCATAAAATCAATTAATCAATATCCAAAATTTTTATCTCCTTCATGTTTTCTTCCCGATTTTATTTATTTTTTAATTATATAGACTGCTTGAATTTATATTGTCCAGATTTACTTTCCTTGCCCAATTTTTTTTCATAATGTAACTGCTAAAGCCATGTAATAGTAATTAGGCTTATTTTCCGCACTTTATATTTTCTTCAAGGGTTTTTACTATTATGTATATGTCCCAAAGCCTTGTAATAGTAATTAGGGTTTACTTTTCGCATATTATAAATTGTTAGATGCATGTTGTAACACAATGTGAGAACTGATTTTTTATTTATGTTGCAGATAGCAAGAGTCACCACCAACTTTTATTTTATCCAATAGGAAAGGTTATAAAAGAACAGGAAAGACCTTTTTAAAAGTTTTGAGTTCGGGGGGTAGGTTATACAAAGGGAATGTGTTAGCACCCTTTATATCCATGGTTAACCATGGGCTCTTAGTTACTTAGATAACTTATTTGTTTGAAAAATATGTAGTGTGTGTTTAGAAATTTTCATAAGTCTTTGTAATGATCCTCGTATGGATGTATACAAAGCTTTTAAGTTTGAAAATTGTTTGAAAAAGTGTGGCGTGAATAAGAATTTTGAAACTTGAGCAAGTAACTAAGAACTACCTACCCTAGATTGGTCTTTCGTATTCTTTTATTTCCTTTCAAGGGTAAGACTGACCATACTATTAAGGAGTAGGTAGTCATTACCTTGGATTTATTAAGGTACAGGTGTAGGGTCATCGTATGGTCAATGAAGGCAACTTAAGGGTGTCTTTAGCAATTTGGAGGGACTATCATCTTTACCGAAGGGACAAGATCATTATATCATAGGCAACCTCGCAGGGACATGATCTTTTAATCTGGGAGGGACTTGATGATTTTTGTTTGAAGGGACTTGCTTAAGACACCCCCACTTTCAAGGAACTTGACCATTTTATAAGTTAACTAAGAGGAGAACCCTGGGAGGTGCAGATGGTGATCATAGAACGATCGACTTACGTGTGTGAGTGATTATATTCAAATATTTATCTTATTTAATTCTCTAAGTCCAGTTAGTTTTTAGTTATGTTTTGCCCTCCCTATTCTGTGACATGGCATGAATTTTAAAGTGTCAACAACTTGGCATGTTTGAAAGCATAAGTGGTTCTCTAAGAAAAATCAAGAAATGGCATTTTTGGAAAAATGAACTGAATGAGACGACTCAAATTCCACAATAAGCCGACTCATTCAGTGTGTTTTGGTGCTAAACACACGGGTCCCAACAGGCTGCCTGAAGCATCATTTGTGGTCGACTCATGGGTATGGATGAGCCGACTCAAAACCCTTCATGAGTCGACTCATGAAGAAGTCTTTTCTTCTCATTTTCTATGGGTCTCAACAGGCTGCCTCGTTGTTCATTTTGGTCGGCTCATCTGGTATTTTGAGCCGGCTCATTTAATGATTTGAGTCGGCTCATTACTGTGCTGACTCGTTTTTTTCATTTAATTTTTCCCTCTCTTATGTTACTTTCTCTAACTAATATAAATAGCTAATTTATTTTTATTTGAGGTTACAACAAGGAAAGTGAAAGATATACACACAACTCTCTTCATCTTCTTCATTCTTGCATCAATCAACAATCACACACAACAATCTTTGTTTGATTACAGTGCTTGTTTCGAAGATAACGTTCAATCGTGAATTAGAGTTTCAGATTGGGTTTAAAGTGTGTGGGTTTTCCTTGGAAAAATATGAAGGGTTTTATCCTCTAAGATCATTGAAGATTTGGGGGTTTTTCACACATCGATCGTTCGTAGATTCAGCCAAGTGAGGTAGATTGAAGATGAAGTGGACCATTCTTTCATATCACGGTAGACGGAGGATTGCGAAAGTATTTATGGTTTCACAAGTGATTGGAGAAACTTAGTCGTGCTCAAAGTTTTGAGAATCGTGAATTCTTGCAAGAAGGGAGCAATTAATCGGAGGCTTTCTCGACACGCGTGGAAGACTTGATTCTACATGGGATCAAGGGACAAGAAGAAGATTTGACAGCATATTCAACGCGGTTTGGTTTGTTGGTTCATTTATCTCTCTTCTTGTAAAACAATTGTGATTTAATAAAATTTCCCAATTCAATTTTGAATTGGAGGCAGAGTACTTCGAGCGAGGACGACGAAGGAACTGCCTCAACAAATTCCTTGTGTTCTTTTCATTTCTCGCATTTTACTTTTGTTCATATTGATCTTGTGTGCTTGAAAATTCTAGTGTATCAAATTAGGGCACTCAAAGTGTTTGATAAATTGTTACACTCAAAAGTGATAACTAGAGTGAGTAAAATTTTGCACTATTTGATACAACAAAATTATCCTTGGTGTGTGCACTCCAAGTGTTTGGTAAAAAGCCTAACCACACAAATTCAATTTGATTGTGCTTAATTTCTTCTCCATATCATTGTTAAGAATAGTTTTATCAAGTATTGAATTATCAAGTGATTCATTTGTGCAATATTAATTCTTCTAGTCATCATTTCATTCCAATTGGGATTTACGCATATCCGATCTCCGGTGACTTCTAATTTGAACTAGACGATTTTCCGGGAAACTCCCACAATAATTTTTCAACTTAATTTTGAAAAGTAAATTTTAAAAAGGGATCTATTCAACCCCCCTTCTAGATCCGCGCTATCGTCTAACATGTGGTATCAAGATCACCGGTTCATCTAGTGTTTCACATACAACTTATTGGAAAATGGACAACGATCCAACGGGGGCGTATAATAGAGCTCCAGTTTTTACTGGAGAAAACTATAGTCACTGGAAAGATTGTATGCGCATCCATATCAACTCGGTTGATAGAATAATTTGGAAAGTTATTCATGAATGCCCTTTTCAAATAACCATGGCCAGACCGGATAATATCCAAATTGAAAAACCAGAAGCACAATGGGATGATAATAATGAAAAGAAATATAGCTACGATTGGAAAGCTCGAAACATACTCATAGCTTCCTTGGGAGCGGATGAATATTTTCGAGTTTCTCATCACACATTAGCTAAAGCTATGTGGGAAGCCTTACAAGTTGCCCGTGAAGGAACCGATGATGTTAAGCTTGCTCGAATTAATACTCTACAATAAGAGTTCGACCGATTTCACATGAGCCAAGGGGAAACCGTTGGTGAAATGGGAAAAAGATTTTATCACTTGACAAATCGATTAAATGGTCTTGGTAAAACTACTTCTAATGATGTAGCAACTAATAAGATTTTGAGATGTCTTACTAGGGAATGGTTGCCAAAAGTTATGGCAATCAAAGAAGCCAATGATGTAAGAACTTTGGATTTAACTACACTCATTGGAAAACTACAAGATCATGAACAAGAGCTCTTAAACCTAAATGAGCATGAAGACCAAGAAAAGAAAGAAAAGATCGAGAAAAGTAAAGATCATAAGAAGAAGAATAAGTCTATTGCATTAAAAGCTTCTTCCTCAAAATCCTCCACCAATAAAGATAATGGGAGTGATTCAAGTGATGATGAAGACGAATCAAACGAAGATATGGGTTTATTCGTAAGAAGATACAATCGATATCTCAAAAAGAATGAGATTTCCCATTCGGACAAGCGTCTCATCAACTATCGAAGAAAATCTAATCCTTCCAAGCAAGATTTTGTTAAAAGTACTAAAGGCAAGGGATCTTGTTACAACTGTGGAAAACCGGGACATTACAAACCGGATTGCCCTATGCTAAAGAAAGACAAAGAAAAAGACAAATATCAAAGAAAAGGTAACAAGGCTAGAAGGGCATATATTACTTGGGAAAGCGATAGTGATTCGTCTAGCAAAGATACCTCAAGCGATGAGGAAGAGAGAGTAAATCTTTGCCTCATGGATCATAAGAAAGGCAAGAAAGAGGTAAGACATGCTAAATATGATTATGCTGAAAAATTGTCTTATAATGATTTGCTTAGTACTTTTAATATTCTCCATCAATAAGCTAAAGAAGCTTTCAAGCGCATTGCATCCGACAAAAGAATTTTTGCACATTTAGAGAAAAAGGTTTCGGATAATGAAAATGCTATGAAAGCTCTTAAGGTATCAATGGTAGAATCTATAGTAGAAGACAAATGAGAATGGCACAACTTTCATAGTTGTGAAACATGTTGGATTTGGCAAAAAGAGGTTAAAACTCTTCAAGCCAAACTAGACAAGTTGTCACAACCAAAAATGACATTCACTATTGATCGTTCAAACTTTAGAGAATCAATGAACAATCCATATCAAAAATATACCTATGTTGTGAAGGATCAAAATAGTCAATGCAAGTCTAAACCATTCTTGAAATGTCACTATTGTTGCAAGGAAGGTCATACAATTGCCAAATGTCGTTTTAGGAGATACTTGGTCCCTAAAGGAATTTGTCAATGGTTGCCTAAAAGCAACAAAATTTTCACTCACACTCTAGGACCCAATGAAAACTGGGTACCTTTCTCTCTTATCTAATCATGTAGGTGGAGTGTCTTGAGACTATGGAGAAACAATGGTTTCTTGATAGTGGATGCTCAAGACATATGACATGTGATATTTCCCTATTCTATGTCTTTGTGGCTAAGAAGAAGAGCTTTGTTACCTATGGTGATAACAACAAGGGAGCTATACTCGGCAAAGGTAGTGTAGGTAATCCCTATTCTACATCTATCTCTAATGTCCTTTTAGTTGAGGGTCTTAAACATAACCTTGTTAGCATTAGTCAATTATGTGATAAGGGATATAATGTCTCATTCTCTAAAGTGAAGGTGCATAAAACACAAGGAAGGGGGGTTGGAATTGGGTTTTCGTTAACAACTAAAAATTAACTTCTAATGACAAGTTGATTTATCCTGGTTCGTTTGAACTCAAACTACGTCCAGTCTGTAACACCCACTTTTCCCATAAAATTATTATTATAAATCTTTAATATAATCAGTGTTACTTGTCTAAAGTGAGATGCTACATTATCATCATTCATCAAAATCGTTAATAAAAGAAAACAGCGGAATCCAAATATTTAACGTCAATAGCTCAAAGGCTAAGCAAATCACACATAAAAAGGTTCTTCAATTCAAGTTTAATCATAAAGATAAGTTTTCTAAACAATAAAAGTAAACGTGGAAAAGATCCCCGTTCCCGTTACATATCAGAGCTCCTAGGACACGGACATCACACCAACGTACTTCTTAAGTACCTGAATTGTCTGCACTTCCGAAGAAGCACAGACGCAACAAAACAAACAGAGGGGTGAGAAATAGATTCATAATATAACGGCGCATACGACATATATGAAGAAGTAATTCACCCCTAATCACACCAAGTTATCAATCATATCATTCAATCAATCATATTATTCAATCAATCATAATGCAATGTGACTCCAATGCACAATGCAAATGCGGTACCGACTCACAATAACGGTTCATCAATAGAACCCCGAATGCATCGTTAACGTCTCCAACAAGACACGATCATCCCTGCAACCACGATTCTCAACGAATCCCGAATAATCACATCCACGACATGATTATTCCATCAAATATATGCGCATGCAGACACAACAACGCATAACATATCACAATACACATGAACACATCATGCTTTACGATCCTCATGATCTCATCAACCAATCATTAGTGCATCTTATTCACACACAAAGCATACACATATCTCGTGTTATTTACAATTATAACAATCTACATATTCATATAATTCAATTAAGCACTTAGAATTTCTTACGCGACTAATCATCAAGTCCTATATTCATTATTAAAACATCCTCCAAGTCTTATTTCATTAATATAATCCTACATTAGAAGAACAAATAAAATCCACCTTAAAACGGACAAACACTACATTTTCAGGGGCCTGACACGGCCCCCCGTGTCCCCTGACACAGCCCGTGTCAGGTGGCCTGGGACACGGCCCTCAAAATCATCAAAAACACATTTTCCAGGAGGCTGACACGGCCGCCCGTGTTGTACAACACTGCCCGTGTCAGGGCACCTGTACCCCCAAAAATCAAATTTTTCCAAAAGTCCCAATTTCTTCCCTCTTCCTCACATGCACGAATCCCAACCATTCTAAGTCAAATTTAACACTCAAAACCAACCAATTCACATGTTTATTATCCATTTATACATATAACATCAACTAGTTTTATTAATAAACTTTCCTAGATCAATTAAGGAATCTATGAGGATTAATCCTCTCTCTGTTCATCATAACCCCCACAACCTTCATGTATCAATCTTCCCAATACCCAACACACAACACCAAATATATTTTCAAAATACATCGTATAATCATATTCATCAACAATTTCACGATATTGCTTCAATTCAATCATTGTTATCATAATCTCTTAAAATACCTAAGGGAGGAAGGAACTCCCAATTACCCTTCTATGTCCTATTACCAATCATAAACCCTTTTCTCCCCCCTTACCTTAAAATCGAAGCTTTCCTGCACAACTTTTGGGTCTTGGTGATCTACGATCCTTGACCTTGCCTTTCTTCTCCTCTTTCTCTATACCTCTCTGTTCTTCGTCAAAATACGATGAATGAGGTTTGTTTCCCTATTTCCTCTTTTTATGAAACAACAATTCCACCTTTGCCCCTTAAACCTCTAACTAACCATTTATCTTATTTTATTTAAATAATAACAACATTATAATAATACACCTTATATTATTATTATTATTCCCATAAAAATACTTTCTTCACCAAATATTCAATTATGCCATTAAATTATTTAATATTTATTTCACAAAAATAAATATAAAAATTAAGGCGTTACAACTCTCCCCCACTTAATTATTTTCGTCCTCGAAAATGTACCTGAATGGAATAACTCTGGATATGATTCCCGCATCTTGCTCTCTAGTTCCCAGGTAACACTTCCACCAGCAGCTCCTCCCCAAGCTACTCTCACAAGAGGTATCTCTTTGCCTCGAAGTTGCTTCATCTTACGATCTTCAATCCTCAACGGTAAAGTTTCCATCGTAAGATTGTCACGGATTTGCACTTCATCTCTCTGAATTACATGTGACGGATCAGACACATATTTCCTGAGTTGCGATACATGAAACACTTTGTGCAAATTCGAAAGTTCTGGCGGTAATGCCACTCTCTAAGCAACCTTGCCTACTCTATGCATAATCTGATACGGTCCAATGAACCTAGGATCCAGCTTCTTAGACTTCAACGCACGTCCAACACCGGTCATCGGGTTGACTCTCAAAAATACATGGTCACCCTCATTGAACTCTAAGTCTTTCCTTCTATTATCATGGTAACTTTTCTGCCGACTCTGAGACGCTTTCATTTTCTCCTTGATCATCTGAATAGTTTCAGTAGTCTGCTGAATAATATCAGGCCCAAGCATAACATTTTCACCTGTCTCATACCAACACAGAGGTGTTCTACATCTTCTACCATAAAGAGCTTCAAACGGCGCCATTCCAATACTCGAATAATAGCTATTATTATAAGTAAATTCAATCAGTGCCAAATGTGTATCCCACGTGTAAACACCCCAAATTTGCCCTCACCCATTCACACCATGGCTTGTGATAGTTTCATATGCATAAGGTCAATCATAGCATCTCATATTGCACTTTTGATTCACTGCATTGTTTCAAAGTCATCTGCATCTAGGGTTTGTGATATGAGCCATCCCTGAGCCATCTGAGCCACTCCAAAGGTCTTCAATAACTTCAAAGGGGTCCATGTATTTTCAATCATCATATCATATCCTCACCAAGTCAAGAAAGTCAAAGAATCACAAAAACTGAGAAAGGCATGGAAGCAGAGCCAGGTTTAACTACACAGATGACCTAAAATTAGGGTTTTGGTTTCAAAGGCCATAACTCCAAATTTTTTGGTCATTCTTGTTTCTATTGGTCTCTATAGGGTATAGGGATCATGCATATCAACTTTTATGAAGAAATTCCATGGGGAAGGCATCTGATCAAAAGTTGACTTCTTGAGCAAGTCAGTGCAAAATCAGGGCATCTGAGGCCCCCAATGACCCAACCAAAGGGTATTCTCCATAATTTTGAATATGTATGATCTTTATTTGATCATAGAAGATGTTAGAAGTTCACAAAATTGAAGAATTTCAAGCCATTTGCAAAGTTTCCTTTTTGGGAAAGTGACTTGTAATGTAAACTTGCCATTTTGGGAAAAGTTTTTCAACCTCCTCAAATTGATTCAAAAATGTTTCAAATGAGAAAACTTTGGTCATGAAAGTTGTAGAATGGATCATTTCCTTTTCAAAAAGTACAAGAACTCATTCTAATTCATTATGGATCAAAAGTTATGGCTTGTCAAAATTGGACAAAATCACATAATTTCAAGTTTTACACCAAAGAGGCAAACTTGCAAATTCTCATGACAAGCCTTTATGTGACTTCAAATTGACTTCTATGCATCACACAAACATGAACCATGACCTAAAAATCATTTTGCACCAAAGAACGTCCCATTTTCATGACTTATGCTTCAAGTAATCACAAAAGGGCCAAAAGATCACAAAGTTGCAAAACCTCACACAAACCCTAATCCACTTGCTAATTGGCCTCAAGACTAATTCTATGGCTCTCCTCAATCCTTTCTGCGCAGGACACCCCATTGTCCCTAGCCTACCAAGTGCCCATACCTCAAGTACAAAACTTTTGACTTTTTGGCAAGAAGCCCATACCAATCAGCTGTAGCCACCACCCACTCTCTGGTCTATCACAACATGTTATGTGGATCTGACCCAAGCCATAACACATAACAACTAAGCCTGAAACATCTCACAAGCCATAGTTCTCAAAAAACCTCCCTTTATGCACTTTCCTTCGAATCTGATCACACAATCAAAAAACCTCAAAACCAACTTCACCATTCATTCATAAAGGCTTCATAGAGCATAAACCACCCTTCATCTTGCCCTGAAAACCCTTGAAACTCAAACACGATTCTCTGGCCAGTTGAACACAAACTCATAAACCAGCCAAAAGAAACTCCAACCAAGCTTTGTAAACTCCTCAGGAGGTTCATTGGAGTCATTTTGAAGCAAGGAAGAAGTCAAAAAGCTCCTGGATTGAAAGCTCCATCTCAGGTAGCCATGTGAAAACATTTTTCCAGAACTCTTGTTTTAAGTTTCTAAATGATTAAGCTTGCTTCCCTGGTCACACTGAACTTTAAATTTTCGAAAATGGTTGAGAAATGAGTGTGTATGGCTTGTCTGAAATTTCTGCCATTTTTGTACCTTGCTTCGAATCTTGTTAATGGTTAAGGATAAATTGTTTTTGAGGTCAGGGATGAGTTTAGGGAGGTGAGAGGAAGTGATCTGGAGCTTTAGAGCTCCAGAAATGGCCTGGGGAGTGATTTGGGAGAATCTCAGGGGAGGTGTGGCCAGAGAAGATGACCGGAGGTCATTTCCGGCCACCTGAATGTCATTAGGGCATTAATCACATTTAGGGCAAAGTTAGAATTTGGACCATAGATTTGGCTGACTTTTGTTGACTCCCGCGCATATGAATGGCCTGGATCATTTCATTAAACCCTAATCCCATTTAATTAGATTAATTAATCAGATTTAATTTAATCCAGCCAGTTCAAACGTGGGCCGTCCAGATGCGCGCGGGTCAATTCCCCTCAATTTTGTTTGAATCTCAGCCAGTGGATGTGCATACTTTCCATTATTTTTATTTTATTTCATTTTCTTTACATTTAATTTGCACGAATTATTTAAAATAGCAAATCATGTTTAAAAATTCTGAAATTTTTTGTCAAACATTTCATTAATTTTCAGAACCCAAAAATATTTTTATTTTTATTTTTAGCATTAAAAATAATTTTTAAATCATTTAATTGTTTATTTTTAATTAGTTAATGAAAATTATTTAATTAAAAATGCATTTAGGCATTTAAAAATCACCAAAAAATTCACATTGCATTTATAAAACATTTAGAAACATTATCCAACTCTCAAAACAAATTTCTTTTTGGTTCTTGATGCCTTTTGACAATTTACCATGGAATTAAATTCATTTTAAGGCAATATTTTTGTGCAAACTTGGAAAAATCCATTCTGCCTAACCATTGAGAGTTTGATGATGGTTCTTCTTGAATTGCATTCTTCATGGCATGTAGTTTATAGGATAAAATTGGTTTGATTTGATCTTCCATTTTCAATTTGTTTTGCATTTTCCATGTTAAGGTACCCCAAAACCCTAGCCAACTTGAGAAATTCATAACTTTCACTAGGTTAAGAGTTAGATCCCCTCCTTTGGGTAGTGAACTTGTATAGGTTTAGGGTATCTTTGATTGCATTTTAAATTTTTTATCATGTCATTTGCTTATGGTTTTGGATTTTTGCATTGCATGTTGTATATAAACCCTAATTTGTGCCTTCCCTTGCATCCATCTTTCATTTGCTTGAATTCAACAACTTGCCATGACATTTTGTGCATCCACATGATTCATAATACATCTTAGGATATATTAGAATCATGTTTGATCATTGCATGATTCCTTTTCCATGTTATATATTCATTTCATCTCATAAACATTCATGAACTTCCATGGTTCAAAGCATGCCTCCTTTGCATCCTCATCCTTGTATGCTCACTCTCATATCTTGTCATGTGTTTGTATCATCTCTTAGCATCATTAACATCATGTTTATGCTTCTGACTTTGTCTTGCATCATGACATTTCATCTCATTTTGCATTGCATTTCATTTCTTTGCTAACTTTTCAGGTGGTAGGTTGTTTTGAGAAGTGAATTTGCCTTCACTTCTCATAATCTCTTCTCATCTCTCTTGCATCTTTGCAGCATTTTATCTTTGTATTAGAGTGAGCTTGCTCATTCATGTTCATGTTCATATTTCTTTCTTCAAGCAACTTGTCTTCTTAAGGGAATCAAGTTGTTTTGCTTCTCCTTGCTCCTTTCATCTGCTTCCTTCCTGGTGTTTTCTCTGAAGATCTTCTTGCAAACCTCATTAACCCTAGGAATAACCAAGCATGATAACAATTAGGGTTTGATTAGTCCCCCATTAGTTTTTACCTTTGTGTCATCTTTGAGTCTTCTCTTCTCACCTCATAATCAGGGACTAAACCCTAAAGGTTTAAGGCTTTGTGATTAAGCTTATGCCTGCATCCTACTATTAGGATGGAGTGTTTGACTTTAATCCTAAGTGTCAAACCATTAATGTGTTTAAATCCTTTAATCATTTCATTTAATAATCATCAAGACATCTAGCTTGTAACTTGGGCCTTGCATTAGGGTTCTAATTCTTCCTTAATTGGTTAAGAAGGACTAACCCTAGTGTTAATGGACAAGTCCCCCTCAAGTTGTCTTACAAACCACAAAATCCATCTATTCATCTTACCATTAACTAAAATCCACTTAATAAAGGTTTTGTTTTGTCATGAGGTTAATCCCTAATCATGGATTAAGTTGAGGAGTCTTTCTCAGCTTAAATGTTCTCATCTATTATCCTTATATTAGGATGGTGTAATGGGTCCATTAAATCCTTGAGTATGGCTAAAAATCATTACTTAACACTAAACAAAAACAACAAAAACATCTAAATAATCACAAGTAGGATAATGATCTTAATCCTACATCACGGTGATTAAGTGTGAGGTGCTTACTTCATACTTAAGGTATTCTCATTACCCCTAATCAGAGGGAGGATGTGATGAGTTTACTAACCTTTGGTTTAGGCTTAAGCTCATTAACTTATGACAAACTCCAAAAGCAATAAAAGATTGAAAACACAAAAACAAACAATAATCGTCTCCTTCGGGATTCTTTTCTCATCACACTCATTCATAAGCGAGAACTTGCTTCTTCCTTCTAATGCAAGACAGTTAGCACTCGAGCCAGACGAGTCATACACTTGAGCATAGGTAAGCAAGCAGTTCACAAGTCAATTTATCTTTCAGTCTCTTTGGGTCGAACTACGGTGTTCTGACTTCCTCATTGCACGAGAGGATACGTAGGCATAACTTAACAGTTATCGAACAAAAGTCTCTGTATGTTCCCCCTCTTCCAACCTTATTCTTTAAGCCTCATTATCTTGAGCATTTCACTCTTGTTCTTACACTGACACTTCTCTTATACACTTCACATTCCTTTTACACTGACACTTGCATTCTTTCCAGCTTTGATACACAAATTGCACTGACACTACCCCTTTTAAAACACAAATCTTTTAAGCATGGATCCCGTCGAGTACGGCGGACAATCTGGGTGCTAATACCTTCCCAGGTTGTAACCAACCCCCTTTCTCAGTTTCTCTGGTTCGCAACCGTCTTATCCATATCTTTCTAGGTTTATGCAGCATTACCTTTCCTTCGGGATAAAAATGCCTAGCTGGAGACTCTTGTCTTTTGAGTTCACCCCTATGTGTGCTCTCCTCTTTCGCCGACCGTTCGCGTCTGTACCCCTCTTGGCCCTGTGTCATTTGGTGGGAGCGACAGCTTGGCGACTCTGCTGGGGATACCTTATACTGTAACCAGGGCTTCTGGTTCTTTTGTGGGTTCCTCCTAGCGCTTGCTTGATTTGTGTTTACTGGGGTGTTATGTGCTAATTGTGTTTATATAGTTGCTTTATTTACTGCTTTATGTACAGTTATTTATTGCTTTCTTTACATTTTTTATACATCATACTGTCATACTGTTATCTTGCTGGATCTGGTTTGTTGTTTTGGTGGGTGGGGTTTCATTGAGAGTTTAAGGTCCTATACCTGGTACCTGAGTGACACCTAAGCTAGAGTGGTTCATGTTCTCACCCATTCCATTTCGGTCTGGTGCGGGAATATGAAACACGGTTCAGATGTGGGTTTCTTCTTAAGAGCTCTGTGCTACAGATTTCCTGTAGTGCTAGGGCTATCTGGGAAGCCTGCTAAGTCTGAATGACCTTTATTATGACCTTCAGAAACTGAGGTGAATTAGAGGAGGATCTTTTATGGTTATTGTAAACACTACACCTCCGGGTTAGAAGTGTTTACACTTCTCATAACTGATCCAAGTCTGAGGATCCTTGTTTTAGAACACCACCTGTGAGGGGATTGGGCTGTTTATAGGTATGCAGGTACCCTTGGCCACATCATACCCTGTTACTTGTTTTGTATAATAGTACCTCATTTTGGACAGTTCTTGTGATTAACTCTGGACATGTGACTCTTTATTTGAGTCCCCCACCTTGGTTACTGGATTTCTGAACCTCCATCTGGACTTCTTGAACATACATGGACTCTATATCAAGACAGTAATCAGATCCAGCTTGATCACAAACCCTTGCATATCATTTGCATACATCATCATTGCATCATTTAACATTTGTTTATTTGTTTTTCAGGGTATCCACATTGTATCTGGCTTGGTTTTGACCCCTTCATCTGCATAGACCTCTGTTTCATCAGTTATCTACTTCAGCTATCTTCATCAGTTGTTTGCTTCAGTTACCTTCATCATTATCAGCGTATCAGTGGCTCATCTCCAGCACCAGTCTTGATTTTCATCAGCACTTGTCCTCAGCTCTTCATCAGCAGTCATGGCTCCTCCCAGGAAAAGCAACATCTCATACCATTTCTTTGAACCTGTGTTGACTGGTATCAGGCAGGTCCAGTCACTTATCACTCCAGACCACATCCCATTATTCAGAGAGCATTATAGAGGTATCCTTGACATGGTTATGGACCTGGATCCTTCTCAGAGGAGCATGATCCACACTTGCCTACAGTTTTATGACCCTCCCTTGAGATGCTTCACATTCCCAGACTTTCAGCTAGGACCTCTTTTGGAAGAGTTTTCATCATTGATTGGAGTACCTGTCAGGGGTGGGATCCCCTTCAACCCAGAGATGACTTCTCCCAGCAATGGAGAAGTGGCAAAAGCACTGTACCTGGAGCCTACTTTAATTGAGCAGAGCATGACAACAAAGGCTGGGATCCCTGGTTTACACTTAGCCTTCTTGATTTCTCAGGCCATCCTGAAGGCCTCTTTGGGAGAATGGAGGGCAGTTTGTGCATTACTAGCTCTCAGCATATATGGGGTTGTACTGTTTGCAGATGAGCCCAAATTTATCAGCAAGAATGCCATTCATCTTTTCCTTCTGAGGAACCCAGTACCCACATTGCTGGGAGACTTCTATTACTCCATTCACCAGAGGAATGAGAAACAAAGGGGGAAGTTAGTGAGATGTTGTGCTCCTTTGTTTCACACTTGGCTGCTCAAACACCTACTTAAGACAGATGCCTTCCTGAATCCCCACCAACAGAAGAATTGGGCTAAGAGACTTATTGCTTTGTCTTCAGATGACATCAGATGGTGCACCCAGAGCGCCAAAGGCAAAGACATAATCACCAGCTGTGGGCAATACCCGAATGTACCTCTGATAGGAGTGAAGGGTTGCATCAACTACAATCCTTTGCTGTTTAAAAGACAATTGGGCTATGCTTTGGTTCACCCTCCTAGAGTGCAAGATTTAGCTGAGACCCTATATTGTGAGATAAAACCTAATCTAGCTGCTGTCAAACAAGCATCCTGGGCTTGGGAGAACATCCAGACAAAAGGGATGGCTATTCTTGGAAGGTGCAATAATGTTGCTTTAGCTCAGTACTATGATTGGTATCATGCTAGAGCTCAGATTACTGGGATGCCTTTCACCATTGAGGATACACCTGGGCCATCCACAGCGCAGCCAGCAGCAACTGTCAGCCTGGAAGAATTTGAGAAGCTGAAGGAAAGGAATGAGAATTTGTCTTAAGCTCTGAAGAAGACCCTCTGGGAGAGGAGTGATGGTCGTCTGGACATTGAGAGGTTGGAGAAGCTTAAGGTGGAGCATCTGGCCAAGATTGAGAAAACAGAGGACTACATCAAGAAAGCAAGGGCTGGGGAGCAAATATTGAAGAATGCCTGTAAAGAGGCCAAGTTCCAGCAGGCCAGGACTGAGCTTTATCTGCAGGAGAGTCAGGCTAGGTGGGTCAGGATCACTGAAGCCCGGACACAAGAAGACCAGAAAACCCAGGCCAGGATTGAACAGTTAGAGGCCAAGGAAAAGAAGCAACAGGAAGCTTTGTTGGCAGTCCAGAAGGAGATTTCAGAGTTGAAGCTTAGGGCTGGATTGAAGAGGTCAAAGAACCAGGACAGGAACAAGAAGCTGACCACTGCCATTGCCACCAGGAACCTCCTCATCAGGAACATCACAGAGCATCCAGCTGGTCCAGTGACTGAGGCACTTCTGAAGGAGGTTAAGGAGGATGAGTTTGGACTTGATGTCTGACCTTTTGATTGTTGTTGTTTTCATTTGATGTACTTTTCTTTTGTGTTGTATTTTGACCCTCCAAGGGCATGCGTTGTAAAAACAAACTATGTATTGTTCAGTATTTGTAATATATTTTAGTTTGTTTCCATTGTGGGGTTTCCTTTTTCTTTCCAACAACATCAAAAGCATCTTCCTCGGGGTCTGGAAAGGTCAAAACCAAGAACCAAGCCGGATACCTTGGAAAACAAATAAGCATACTGCATTGCATACTAACTTTTGTTTTGTTTTGTAGGTTTTGTCATTATTTTGTTTGTTTCTAACTCTGTTGTGCTTCAGGAAATATTGCTCGCCGCCGGGTGTTCCCTCTCAACCGTACGCACTGGTATCCTACTCGCAACAACCTTCCTGGTATCCAAATGGATCAAGTACAACAAGACCTGACTGAGGTCAGAACATAGATGGCTAATGAAAGAGTGGAGATGAGAAACCAAATGGCCCAATTCATGACTGTAATGACTGGCTTGGCTCAGAGTCAGGAAAGGCTAAGGGCATTGGTAGAAAGACAAAACCCCGAGGAACCTCATCCTGGGACTGGAGGGACTAGTAATAATGAGGGAGGTCAACCTCATGTTAACCCACCAGTATTTGGACCTCATCTAGACCCGGAAGTCAACATCCCAAGAAATGTACAGGGCAACACTGTTGCAGGCAGGATCTTGCAAGAAGATCCTCAAGAGGAGCAGTTTACTGTAATGGGAGTTGGGGATGAAGTCTATGATAGGAGGTTTGATGAAATTGCTGAGAAATTGAGATCTCTGGAGTCTCAAAATTCCTTAGGCTTCGATGTAATGGATATGGGGTTAGTGGATGGGGTGAGAATTCCCCACAAGTTCAAACCCCCGTGCTTCGAAAAATACAATGGAACCTCTTGTCCACGAACTCACCTACAATCCTTTAAGGGGAGACTTAAAGCATATACTATGGATGAGAAGCTGTGGATGTTCTACGTTGAAGACAGTTTGACTGGGGCTTCAAGGGAGTGGTATTCACACCTGACCAGGGCTACTATCAGATGCTGGAAAGACTTAGCTGAAGCTTTCATCAGGCAATATCAATACAATCTGGACATGGCTCCTAACAGGACCCTCCTAATGGGAATGTCTCAATCCTCCAGAGAAAGCTTCAGGGAATATGCCAAAAGGTGGAGACAGCTTGCTGCTACTGTCCAGCCACCCATGTCGGAAAGAGAAATGGACGACATGTTCATGAATACTTTGCAAGGAACATATATTGATAGGTTGGCTGCCTTTTCTTCCACCAGTTTTGCTGACGTCGTCATAGCCGGTGAAAGAATTGAGAGTTTATTAAAAATGGGCAAGATTTCTGATAACGGTGCAAGTTCATCCAGTAATCCCAGGAAACCTTTTGTGGGACCTATAAGAACCGGTGAGACAAATGCCATCCATGCTAGTAGGGGCAGACCTCAGTATGTTCACAGATCAGTAGCAGCTGTCGCTATTCCAGCTCCGATTCCTCAGCAATCAGCATATCAACAACCACAACAACCACATTATCAACAGCAAGTTCAGTATCCGCCACAGAGAACCTACAACAATAACAACAACAATCAACAACAAAGACCCTTTCAACAAAGACCATCACAGGCGAACAGGGTGATTGACCATATCCCTATGCCTTATGCCGCCTTATTGCCACAACTCCTAAAGCTTAACTTGGTTGAGTTAAGGACATTGGCCCCACCAGATCCCTCCAATCTCCCAAGAAACTATGATGTCAACGCCAGATGTGCTTTCCACTCCAATACACCTGGCCATAATACGGAAAAATGCAGGGCCTTGCAAATGAAAGTCCAAGATCTGGTGGATTCTAAAGCCCTCAACTTTGCACCCCCTCCAAATGTCAACAAGAATCCTATGCCTCATCATGGCGGGCCGAGGATTAATGTCATTGAGGAAGACAGACCATCTACCTTGATCACCAGTGTTGCACAAATTCGGACACCTCTGGTCGAGATTAAAGCTCAGCTTCTAGAGTGCCAGGTGTTTCCCGGATGTGAGCTCGGTTGTGGGTATTGCAACATTGCAATCAACGGGTATGATAACTTGAGAAGCGACATAGATGGTCTTATCAAAGATGGCATACTTCAAATCTCAACAACGGCGCCTACAAATCCAGCAATTCCTTTGACAACAATTCCTGATTCTCCTACAACTGCAGCAACAATCATTCCTACCGATTCATCAATATCATCAGCAATGGCTCCATCCATCACTTCAACAAATCAAATGTCAACAACCCTTTCTTCTACAACATCAGCATCCATTTATTCAGCCGAATCTTCTACAACACCAGCAGAAATTAATGAAGATATCTCAGCAGTCACCATCTACTATGATCCATCAAATGTTCCTCCAAACAACAACTTTCAACAACAAACAATGGCACCTCCTTCCAGATCACCAGTCACCATTTACTACGATCCGCACACCATTTTAGTACCCTCCTCTGCTGCAGTCAGTCCAGTTAATATCACGGTGCCTGGACCAGTTCCATATGAAAGCAGTAATGCCATACCTTGGCATTATGGCTCTGACCTCTACTGCAACGGGGAGAAAATCACTTTGGATTCTTCAACCTCTTCTCCACAAATTGATAATGCTGGGGGAGGCGGAGGCTTCACCAGAAGTGGACGCCTTTTTGCCTCACAAACTCAAAGACCTAATGCTGAAGCAGAAGCTGCTGCCAAGGCAAAAGGAAAGAGTGTTGTACTTGAAGAGCCGACTGTCAAAGAAACTCAGAAGACATCTTTTGAACAAGATGTAGACGAGTTTATGAGAATCATAAAGAGAAGTGATTACAAAGTGGTGGACCAGCTTCACCAAACTCCCTCAAAAATCTCCATATTATCCCTGTTGATGTGTTCTGAAGCTCAAAGGAATGCATTGTTAAGAGTCCTGCACGTAGCATACGTGCCAGAGGAGATTACCGTTAATCAGCTAGAAACTGTGGTGGCAAATGTCAACACTAGTCATGGACTGGGTTTTACCAATGCTGACTTAACAATTGAGGGACGTAACCACAACAAGGCTTTACACATCACTCTAGAGTGCAAGGGTGCTGTTTTATCTCATGTACTGGTGGACACTGGGTCGTCACTCAATGTTCTACCAAAGAAAGTCTTAGTGAAGCTGGAGTACGATGGCTTGGCACTGCGTCCGAGTAATTTGGTGGTGAGAGCATTTGATGGATCTAAAAGATCAGTGCTTGGGGAGATTGATCTGCCTGTGATGATTGGCCCGCAGATCTTCAAAATTACCTTCTATGTGATGGACATTCAGCCGGCCTATAGCTGTTTGTTGGGTAGACCCTGGATCCATGTCGTTGGCGCTGTTACGTCTACCCTTCACCAGAAGTTGAAATTCGAGTGGGAAGGCCAGATCATCACCATCTGTGGGGAAGAAGACATCTTTGTTAGCCATGTGGCTACGTACAAGTACATAGAGATGGATGGAGAAATCCATGAAACCATGAGCCAAGGATTTGAGGCCCTAAACATTAATGAAGCATCTGCTATACTGGGAACCTCCATAACGTCATATCAGCAAGCCAGGAAGGTTGTTGAAGAGGGTACTGCCCAAGGCTGGGGCAAGCTGCTGCCCATGGAGAAGAAAGAGGACAAATTTGGGTTGGGTTACAAACCAACTCAACAAGATCAATCAGAGGCTGCAAAAGAGCCCAACTTTGTCAGCGGGGGGATGCTCACCCCGGATGCTATAAATAACTTGGAAGAAGAGGAGGAAAGCGACCGCAACCTGGAGAGCTGGATACGTCCAAGGATCCCGGGGAGCCAAGTCCTTAACTGGTCTTCCCAGGAAATTATAAGGGTTACTCCTGCAGAGTAATTATTATTTCCTGTATTTTTAAGCATGCATCAAAGTCTTGCATCTTGCCCAAGATGTCAAGACTCATTTTGTAATCGGGCCATCTTGTAATTTTGTGCAAATAGATCAATCAATGAATATCGGACATCTTTTGCAAACAAGTCTCTTTTTTCGCTCACTGTCTTTTCATTTTTCTTTTTGTACAAAAAATAAAATGGCAATGTTTTTTTAAAATAAATAACTTCATTTTCACTTTTTCTAAACAAGATTAAAACTGATCACTAAAATAAACAATCTAAAACCCTTGCAGAAAGTGCCCTCCAGACTGCACCGACAACAACACTGCTATGACTTCGTATGACTTTGACAATCCAATCAATCAAGCTGATGAAGGGGTTGAAGAAGATTATGAGCTACCTGAAGAGCTAGCCAGGTTGTTGAGACAAGAGGAGAAGGTCATCACTCCTCATCAGGAGGAGGTTGAGACGGTTAATCTTGGTACGGAAGAAGATGTGAAAGAAGTTAAGATCGGGGCCTGCTTGCAAGATTCAGTGAAAGAGCAACTGATTGACATGCTTCGGGAGTATGCGGGTGTTTTTGCTTGGTCTTATCAGGATATGCCAGGGTTGGACACCGACATTATCATGCACAAGCTGCCTCTGAAAGAAGATTGCCCACCGGTAAAACAGAAACTGCGCCGTACTCGCCCAGATATGGCAATGAAGATTAAGGAAGAGGTACAAAAGCAGTGGGACGCCGGGTTCCTTGCTGTAACTAGCTATCCACCGTGGGTTGCTAATATTGTACCTGTGCCTAAGAAAGACGGCAAGGTGAGGATGTGTGTGGATTACCGGGACCTGAACAGACCAGCCCGAAAGATGACTTCCCTTTACCTCACATTGATGTATTGGTCGACAATACGGCTCAGTTCTCGGTGTTCTCCTTCATGGACATGTTCTCAGGATACAATCAGATCAAGATGTCACCTGAAGACATGGAGAAGACCACTTTCATCACACCCTGGGGCACATTCTGTTACAAGGTGATGCCATTCGGACTGAAGAATGCGGGTGCAACTTATCAACGGGCTATGGTAACATTATTCCACGACATGATCCACAAAGAAATTGAATGTTATGTGGATGACATGATTGCCAAGTCCCTCACAGAAGACGACCACCTGGTGAATCTGTTGAATCTATTCAAGCGTCTGAGGATGTACCAATTGAAGTTAAACCCCAACAAGTGCACATTCGGGGTGCGATCCGGTAAGCTGCTGGGATTTATTGTAAGTGAGAAGGGGATTGAAGTTGACCCTGATAAGGTCAAAGCCATTCAAGAAATGCCTGCACCGAAGACTGAAAAAGAAGTTCGGGGGTTTCTAGGTAGATTGAACTACATTTCACGGTTCATATCTCACCTTACAGCAACCTGTGAGCCTTTGTTCAAACTGTTAAGAAAAGAACAAACGGCCAGGTGGAACGAAGACTTCCAGAAGGCTTTTGACAAAATCAAGGAATATTTACAAGAGCCTCCAATCCTTATGCCTCCAGTTGAAGGAAGACCTCTAATCATGTACTTAACAGTGTTAGAAGAATCAATGGGGTGTGTGCTGGGCCAGCATGACAAGTCTGGTCGAAAAGAGTATGCAATATACTACCTAAGCAAAAAGTTTACCGACTGTGAACAACGTTATTCACTGCTCGAGAAAACTTGCTGTGCTTTAGCGTGGGCTGCTCGCCGACTAAGGCAGTATATGTTGACCCACACTACCTTGTTAATTTCAAAGATGGATCCAGTTAAGTACATTTTTGAGAAGCCAGCACTTACCGGACGGGTTGCAAGATGGCAAATGATTCTCACAGAATATGACATTCAGTACACATCTCAGAAAGCCATCAAGGGCAGTGTATTGTCTGATTATCTTGCAGAGCAACCCATTGATGATTACCAACCTATGAGATTTGACTTCCCTGATGAAGACATCATGTTCATAAAAGCAAAAGATCATGAAGAGCTTGATCACACTGAAGGGCCTGACCCAGAAGAAGAATGGACTATGATGTTTGATGGGGCTGTTAATATGAATGGTCGTGGTGTTGGTGCAGTACTCATTACACCTAAAGGAGTTCACATGCCTTTCTCGGCAAAACTCACCTTTAACTGCACTAACAACGAAGCTGAATACGAAGCTTGTATCATGGGCCTTGAGGAAGCCATTGACCTCAAGATCAAGACTTTGACTGTGTTCGGAGATTCAGCTCTGGTAATCAATCAAACCAACGACAAATGGTACACCCACCAAGATCATCTGATACCTTACCGGGATTATACAAGAAGGTTATTGACTTTCTTCACAACAGTCAAGTTTGAGTATATCCCTCGAGATGAAAATCAGTTTGCAGATGCTCTGGCTACCATTTCATCCATGATCAAAGTTCAAGCTTCCAACTTTGTGCCTCGGATATCATTGTCCAGACTTGACAGACCAGCATACGTGTTCTCTGAAGACCTCGCTAAAAAT
Source organism: Lathyrus aphaca (assembly GCA_963966055.1). Taxonomy (NCBI): domain Eukaryota; kingdom Viridiplantae; phylum Streptophyta; class Magnoliopsida; order Fabales; family Fabaceae; genus Lathyrus; species Lathyrus aphaca. The sequence goes on from OZ014521.1 coordinate 312,497,432, forward strand.
GATAAGCCTTGGTTTCATGATATCAAGTGCTTCTTGGAGGATCAGACATACCCACCTGGGGCATCTTCCAATGATAAGAAGACATTACGAAGGCTTGCTGGTAGTTTCTTCCTGAATACTGATGGTTCCCTTTACAAGAGAAACTTTGATATGGTACTCCTCAGATGCGTTGATAGGGCAGAAGCGGACTTGCTAATGCACGAGGTGCATGAAGGACCCTTTGGTACCCATGCTGGAGGGCATGCAATGGCTAAAAATTTGCTAAGATCAGGCTATTATTGGATCACAATGGATGCAGATTGTTGTGCTTATGCCAGAAAATGTCATAAATGCCAGATTTATGCGGATAAAGTGCATGTGCCTCCGAATCCTTTGAATGTAATGTCTTCGCCTGGCCCTTTGCCATGTGGGGCATTGACATGATTGGCAAGATTGAACCGACTGCTTCAAACGGCCACAGATTCATCCTGGTTGCTATTGACTATTTCACCAAGTGGGTCGAAGCAGCTTCTTATGCAAATGTTACAAGGCAGGTGGTAGCCCGATTTCTGAAGAAGGACATCATCTGTTGGTATGGAGTGCCCGAGCGAATCATTACTGATAATGGCTCCAATTTAAACAACAAAATGATGGCAGAACTGTGTCGGGACTTCAAGATCCAACACCACAATTCTTCTCCTTACAGGCCAAAGATTAATGGCGCTGTCGAGGCAGCTAATAAGAATATCAAGAAGATTGTGCAGAAGATGGTAGTTACGTACAAAGACTGGCATGAAATGCTACCGTTTGCCTTGCATGGGTACCGTACGTCAATCAGAACATCCACTGGGGCAACACCGTATCAGCTTGTTTATGGTATGGAGGCAGTCCTACCTGTTGAAGTTGAACTACCCTCTCTGCGGGTATTAATGGATGTTAAACTGAATGAAGCAGAATGGGTCCGATCCCAATACGAACAACTGAGTCTGATTGAAGAGAAGAGATTAGCTGCAATCTGTCATGGGCAGCTGTATCAGAAAAGAATGAAGAAAGCCTTCGATCAGAAAGTCAGGCTCCGAGAGTACCAAGTAGGAGATCTTGTGCTGAAAAGACTCCTTCCTCCTCATACAGACCACAGGGGCAAGTGGACTCCGAACTATGAAGGGCCATTCGTAGTAAAGAAAGTTTTCTCTGGTGGAGCACTGATGCTCAGTATTATGGATGGTGAAGATTTCCAGTCCCCTGTGAATTCAGATGCAGTTAAAAAATACTTCGCATAAAATGACCCGCTGGACGTAAAAACAGAATGTAAGTCCAGGCAAAAATAGGGCATCCCGGCGAGTCAAAAACAGAATAGAAGACTCGGGCAAAAATAAGGGAAAATAAATAAATATGTACACCCGCTGAGTTGAAAAGCCACATTGGACAACTCAGGCAAAAATGGGTATCCCGGTGGATTGAAAACCCGAAAGGGCGATCCACGCAAAATAAGGGAATAAGCGAACAATTGCATTCTGAATTCATCTGTATCACTTACAACCTGGCAAGTTCCGAAAGGTTCGAGCGTCGGTCAGAACCAGCCTTCTTCAGAAAGCAAGATGAGAAGAACGTCAATGTCATACGAGTCATAGCAAAAGGGGAAGATCCTTGAAGTGTCATCAACATTGCCATTGTCTTTTTGCTTCTCAATTTGTAACAATCTCCTCATTTCAGGGGATTTGTTCCTTTGACTGTATCTTGCCAATTCAGGGCACACGAATTAATAAAATCAGATTTCCAGTCATGTTTTGTCTCGTACATTTTATTTTTCATTTGCAAAATGTCCGATGTCCTTGAGATATTGATTGCATAAATACAGATGCTTCCCTTATAAAAATACGTGCTTACAGGAAATATATTTTCTCCCGGGAGTGTCTAAACTCCTATGATGGAATCCAGTAAGGGATACCTCGGGGTACTTGTATGTTTCTTTGTCTTTACAGGATTGCAGGTGTTCAAAACACAACATGGGGCATGAAAGCTTCTCCCCAGTAGGATTCCCAAATCATTGTTTCCTCAGCACACCTTCCAAACAGCACCAGAGATGCTTTCCCCATCAGAGTTGCCAGGCATCACTTCTCCAACATTTCCTTCAAAGAGCAGCACCAGAAGGTGTTCATATCTCCAGCTGAGTTGTCAAGTATCATCCTCAGCAGGATCCCCACAGAAATCCCTAGGAAGATCTTTCAGTGATCTTTCTTCTTCCCCAGCCGAGTGCTAGACAGGAAACTATCCCCCGCAGAGTTTCAGCCTCTATCCAGAAGAGCAACGCCTGAAGATCTCACAACAGAGTGAAGAAAGCTTCTACAAACCCCAGTTGGGTCCCTCATTACCAAGATAGATCTACCAGTGATCTACTTCCCCAAGCAGAGTAATATGTGTCAGATCTACCAATGATCTCATCCCCAGCTGGGAAATCCACTTCAAACAGATCAGCCAGAGATCTCCACAGCAGCGGGATCCGAATCCCGGATCGGTATCTTTGCATAATCATAGCATTCGCATGATATTTTCCCCACAGAGCGTAGCATTCCGTCTTATATGGAGCATTACGGAAAAAATCAAACATATTGCATAATCACAAGCCATGAGTCGAATTGAACACTTGTAAATACTGACAACCCATCAGACAGTATACAGAATATTTCCCCAATTCCTCACCGGAGGGCCGAAACATTTCCCTTACAGATGCATACTCCTTTTGACACTCGTTCGTGTCATCATTCTGTAAACACCCCAAATTTGCCCTAACCCATTCACACCATGGCTTGTGATCATTTCATATGCATAAATTCAATCATAGCATCTCATACCACACTTTTGATTCATTGCATTGGTTCTAAGCCATCTGCATCTATGGTTTGTGATCTGAGCAATCCAAGGGCTTCTTGAGCCACTCCAAAGGTCATCAATCACTTCAAAGGGGTCCATGTGTGTTCAAGCATCATATTATATCTCCTCAAAGTCAAGAATACCAAAGAATCACAAGAACTGAGGATGGCATGGAAGCAGAGCCAGGTTTGACTGCACAGATGACCTAGAATTAGGGTTTTGGTTTAAGAGGCCATAACTCCAAATTTTTTGGTCATTCTTGTTTCTATTGGTCTCTATATGGTATAGGGAGCATGCATATCAATTTTCATGAAGAAATTCCATGGGGAAGTCATCTGATCAAGAGTTGACTTTTTGAACAAGTCAGTGCAAAATCAGGGCATCTAAGGCCCCCAATGACACAACCAAAGGGTGTTATTCATCATTTTGATTGTGTATGATCTTTATTTGATCATATAAGATGTTATAAGTTCATAAAATTGAAGAATTTCAAGTCATTTGCAAAGTTGACTTTTTGGGAAAGTTGACTTTTAATGAAAATTGCCATTTTGGGAAACTTTTTCAACCTTTACTTTTTGATTCAAAAATGCTTCAAATGGAAAAACTTTGGTCATGAAAGTTGTAGAATGGATCATTCCCTTTTCAAAAAGTACAAGAACATGACCTAATTCATTTTGGATCAAAAGTTATGGCTTGTCAAAGTTGGCTAAAATCACAAAATTTGAAGTTTTCTACCAAAGAGGCATTTTGCAAAATGGTATGATCAAGTGTTCTAAAGGCCTCAAATGTGTACCATTTCTTCACAACATGATCACATGACCTCTAAAATTCAGAATGGGCCAAAGAACTTTGCACTTTGATGCCTTGAAACTCAAGAAATCCCAAAGGAACCAAACATGAACCAACTTGCAAAACCTATCACAAATTACAAACCACTTGCTGCATTGCCTCTAGACCTTTTTCATAGCATTCCTTGATTCAAGCTGAGCCAAAGCAAGCCAAAAAGCAAGTTGTACCATTGCCCATACCTCAAGTACACATCAAGTTGACATTTTGGCCAAAGACCCATACCAATCACCATAGGCCACCAACAACTTTCTGACCTATCCCCTTTTGATACATGGACCAAAGCCAGCATAACACACAACACAACTCATTCTGATCTTGCCCACAAACCATAGTTATCAAAATCTCTCCAACTTGCATTTTCATTCGAAACACTCTCCACAAGCTGCAAACACACAAACAAACTTCACAAACAAACTCAGCATGCTTCACTGATCAAAAACCACCCATCACCATAGCCTGAAACCCTCAAAAACCAAGATACGATTTCCACCCTCCCTTGAACAGAACTTCTGCCATCTCTCAAACCAGCCATCCTCAAAGCTTTCTAAGCCTCATTTCATCATCAAGGGGTTCAAAGGAGTGGACTTGCAGCAAAGGAAAGGCCAGAAAGCTCAGGACCAGGAGTTTCCATCTCAGGTAGCCATCTCAAACTTTTTTATAGAAACTCCATTTTAAGTTCCTAAATGATTCTATGTGCTCCCCTGATCATGGGGATATGATTATTTTTGAAAATGGTTGAGAAACCAGGATGTATGATTGCTCTGAAACGTTTCTGCCCTAAATGTGTTTTGCTTCGATTTGCATGATTAATGGATGAAAAATGATTTTTGTTTGGGGGTTTTGATTCAGTGTTGAGTGGGGATGGATTCTGGGCAATTAGATTTCATTTTCATGGCGTTTTGAGAAAGTTAGCAACTTTCAGGTGAGAGTCTCGCCGGAGAAGACGACCGAAAGTCTTCTCCGGCCACCTGAAAGTGTTTAGGGCTAATCTGTGTAATTAAATGAAGTTTGAATGTGGAGCGTTGGATGGGTTGACCAGGGCTGACCCGCGCGTGTTTGAATGGCTAGGATGCATCATTAGAAACCCTAATCCATAATTAACCTAATTAATTCAGTTTAATTAATTTAAAATGGAAATTAGGTCAGTTTGAATCTCAACCCTTGGATCTGGCGCGCAGTCTTTCCCTCCTTCCTGAGTTTGAATCCAGACCTTTAGATGCGCATACTTTTCATTTAATTCATTTTATTTTCTTTTTTATTTCATTTGTTTTGTTCAATTAATTTAAAATAGCAAAACACTTTGAAAAATTCTGAAAATTTTTATCCAAGCTTTTATTAATTTTCAGAAACCAAAAACATTTTCATTTTTATTTTTTGCATTAAAATTTATTTTTAAATCATTTAAAAGTTTATTTTTAATTAATTAATGAGAATTAATTAATTAAAAATACTTTTAGGTATTTAAAAATCACAAAAAAATTCATAAAACATTTAAAATCATTTAGAAACATTGTCCAACTCTCAAACCAAATTTCGTTTTTGATCTTGATGTCTTTTGACAATTTTCCATGGAATTAATTTCATTTCAAGGCATTATTTTGATCCAATCTTCAAAAATTCATTTCTGCCTAACCTTTAAGAGTTGGACAATGATTCTTTTTGCATTGCATTTTGTTTAGCATGAAGTTTATAGGATTAAATTGGCATGAATTGATCTTGAATTTCCTATTTGTTTGGCATTTTTCTTGATAAGGTACCTTAAAACCCTAACAATCTTGAGAAATTCATAACCCTCATTAGGTTAAGAGTTATAACCCCTCCTTTGGGCAGTGAGTTTGTATAGGTTTAAGGTTCCTTTGAATGCATTTTTAATTTTTTATCATGATGTTTGCTTCTGGTTTTGATTTTTGTTTTGTGCATTGATCATAAACCCTAATTTGGGCTTTCATTTGCATCCATCTTCCATTTGCTTGCATACCATGACTTGCCATGACATTTTGTGCATCCATTTGATTCATAATGCATCTTAAGACATATTAGAATCATGTTTGATCATTGCATCTTTCATTTGCCATGTTGTATGTCATTTGCATTTCATAACTTTTCATGTATGTTCATGGTTCTAAGCATGTTTCCCTTGCATCCATATGTTTGTATGATCATCCTCATGCCTTGTTTCATGTTTGCATCATCTCATAGCATCATTGACATCATATTCATGCTTCTGGTTTTGGTTTTCATCATCCCATTTCATCTCATTTTGCATTGCATTCCTTTCACTAACTTTTCAGGTGGTAAGGTACTTTGAGAAGTGAATTTGCCTTCACTTCTCACAATCTCTTCTCATCTCTCTTATGCATCATTGATGCATTTTGTCTTGTGTTTGATATTGAGCTTGTTCATTCTTCTTCATCTTACTTTCTTTCTTCAAGTGACTTGTCTTCTTAAATGAAGCAAGTTACTTTGCTTCTCTTTGCTCCTTTCATTTGCTTCCTGGTGGTTTCTCTGAAGATCTTTCTTGTAAACCTCACAAACCTTAGGAACAACCAAGCATGACAACAATTAGGGTTTGATTAGTCCACCCATTTAGTTTCACCTTTGTGTCATCTTTGAGTCTTATCTCCTCATCTCATAATCAGTGACTAAACCCTAAAGGCTTTAAGGCTTTGTGATTAAGCTTATGCCTGCATCCTTATATTAGGATGGAGTGTATAACTTTAATCCTAAGTGTTAAACCCTTAATGTGTTTAAATCCTTTAATCAATTCACACAATAATCACCAAGACATCAAGCTTGTAACTTGGGCCTTGCATTAGGGTTTTATTTCTTCCTTAATTGGTTAAGAAGGACTAACCCTAGTGTTAATGGACAAGTCCCCCTCAAGTTGTCTTACAAACATTAAAACTCACATCACCATCTTATCATTAACTAAAATCCACTTAATAAAGGCTTAGTTTTGTCATGACTTTAATCCCTAATCATGGATTAAGTTGAGGAGCTTTCCTCAGCTTAAACATTCTCATCTATTATCCTTCTATTAGGATGGTGTAATGAGTCTGTTTGATCTTTGATTATGGCTTAATCTCATTACTTAACACTAAACAAAAACCACAAAAACATCTAAATAATCACAAGTAGGTTAACGATCTTAACCCTACATCATGGTGATTAAGTGTGAGAAGCTGACTTCACACTTAAGGTATTCTCATTACCCCTAATCAGAGGGATGATGTGATGAGTTTACTAACCCATTGGTTTAGGCTTAAGCTCATTAACTTATGACAAACTTCAAAAAGTATTAAAAGATTGAAAACTCAAAAACAAACAATAATCGTCTCCTCCGGGATTCTTTTCTCATCTCACTCACTCATAACCGAGAACTCGCTTCTTCCGTCTAATGCAAGACAATTAGCACCTGAGCCATACAGGTCATACACTTGAGCATAGGCAAGTAAGCAGTTCACAAGTCAATTTATCTTTCAGTCTCTTTGGGTTGAACTACGGTGTTCTGACTTCCTCATTGCACGAGAGGATACGTAGGCATAACTTAACAGTTATCGAACAAAAGTCTTTGTATATTCCCCCTCCTTCTAGCATCATTCTTTTAGCCTCATGGTCTTGAGCATGTCATCCTTGTTCTTACACTGACACTTCATTTATACACTTCATACTTCTTTACACTGACACCTGTACATCCTTTTCCAGCTCTTTGATACACAAATTGCACTGACACTACCCTTTTAAAACACAAATCTTTTAAGCGTGGATCCCGTCGAGTACTGCGGACAATCTGGGTGCTAATACCTTCCCAGGTTGTAACCAACCCCCTTTCTCAGTCTCTCTGGTTCGCAACCGTCTTATCCATATCTTTCTAGGTTTATGCAGCATTACCTTTCCTTCGGGATAAAAATGCCTAGCTGGAGACTCTTTTCATTTCATTCTTTTCACCGACCGTTCGCGTCTGTACCTTATTTGAGCCAGTCTCATCTATGGGAGCGACAGCTTGGCGACTCTGCTGGGGAATAGTTATACTGTAACCAGGGCTTCTGGTTCTTTTTGTGGGTTCCTCCTAGCGCTTGTTTGATTTGTGTTTACTGGGGTGTTATGTGCTATTTGTGTTTGTATATTTATTTTGTTTATTGCTTTATGTACAGTTGTTTTATTGCTTTCTTATATAGATTTATATACATCATACTGTCATACTGTGTTTGGCTGGATCTGGTTTTGTCTTGGTGGGTGGGGTTCTACTGAGAGTTAAGGTACTATACCTGGGACCTGAGTGACACCTAGGCTAGAGTGGTTCATGTTCTTTCCCATTCCATTTCGGTCTGGTGCGGGAATATGAAACACGGTTCAGATATGGGTTTCTTCTTGAGAACTCTGTGCTACAGATCTCCTGTAGTACTAAGGCCTTGTTCACCAGCTATCTGCTTCAGCTACCTTCTTCAGCTACATTCATCAGCTACCTGCTTCAGTCACCCGCATCACCAGCATGAGCCTGTTAGTGGCCCATCTTCTAGTATCAGTCATCATCATCAGCATTTGTCTCAGCTCTTCATCAGCAGACATGGCACCCAAGAAGAGCAACATCTCCTATCATTTCTTTGAGCCTGAGCTGGCTGGCATCAGGAAGGTCCAGGCCCTTATTACTCCAGACCATATACCACTATTCAGAGAACATTATGGAGGCATCCTTGATGTGGTTATGGATTTGGACCCTTCCCAGAGGAGCTTAATTCATACTTGCCTGCAGTTCTATGATCCTCCTCTAAGGTGCTTCACCTTCCAGAATTTTCAGTTGGGACCCTTGTTGGAAGAGTATTCATCACTGATTGGTGTACCTATCAGGGGTGGTGTCCCCTTCAACCCTGAGATGGCTTTTCCCAGTAATGAAGAGGTGACAAAAGCACTGTATCTGGAACCCATACTGATTGAGCAGAACATGACAGCAAAGGCTGGAATCTCTAGTTTGCACTTGGATTTCTTGACCTCTCAGGCTATTCTGAAGGCCTCCTTAGGAGAATGGAAGAAAGTCTGTGCATTATTAGCCCTCGGCATATATGGGGTTATATTATTTGCAGATGAGCCTAAATTTATTAGCAAGAATGCCATTCATCTTTTCATTCTGAGGAACCCAGTGCCCACCTTACTGGGAGATTTCTACTACTCTGTTCACCAAAGGAATGAAAAGCAAAGAGGAAGATTGGTGAGATGCTGTGCTCCCCTGTTCCATACCTGGTTGCTCAAACACTTGCCCAAGACTGATGCCTTCTTGAATCCTCACCAACAAAAGAATTGGGCTAGGAGGCTTGTTGCTTTGACCTCAGATGACATCAGGTGGTGCACCCAGAGCACCAAGGGCAGGGACATCATTACTAGTTGTGGGCAGTTCCCCAATGTACCTCTGATAGGGGTGAAGGGTTGCATCAACTACAACCCTCTGCTATTCAAAATACAACTGGGCTATGCATTGGTCCACCCTCCTAGAGTGCAAGATCTAGCTGAGACCCTTTATTGTGAGATCAAGCCTAATCTGGCTGTTGTCAGGCAAGCATCCTGGGCTTGGGACAATGTCCAGACCAAAGGGATAGCCATTCTTGGGAGATGCAACAATGTGGCCTCAGCTCAGTACTATGAGTGGTCTCATGCCAGGGCTCAAATTTCTGGGATGCCCTTCACCATTGAGGATGCACCTGGACCATCCACAGCACCTCCTCCAGCCACTGTCAGCCTGGAAGAGTTTGAGAAACTAAAAGAGAGGAATGAGAATCTGACTCAAGCTCTGCAGAAGACCCTCTGGGAGAGGAGTGATGGTCGTCTGGACATTGAAAGGTTGGAAAAACTTAAGGTGGAGCATCTAGCCAGGATTGAGAAGTTAGAGGACTTCATCAAGAAGTCAAGGGCTGGGGAGCAGATTCTGAAGAATGCCTGTAAAGAGGCCCAGTTCCAGAAGGCTAGGACTGATCTCTATCTGAAGGAGAGTCAAGCTAGATGGGTCAGAATCACTGAAGCTTGCACTCAGGAAGATAAGAGAACTCAGGACAAGATTGAGCAGTTGGAGGCTAATGCAAAGGAGCAACAGGAAGCCCTGCTAGCAGCCCAGAAGGAGATCTCAGAATTAAAGCTTAGGGCTGATGTGATGAGGTCAAAGGACCAAAGCAGACATAAGAAGTTAAACACTGCTATCACCACCAGGAATCTTCTTATCAGGAACCTCACAGAGCATCCAGCTGACCCTGTAACTGAAGCACTTCTGAAGGAAGTTCAGGAGGATGAGTTTGGTCTTGGTGTTTGACTTTTGTTTGTTGTTACTTTCATTTCATGTACTTTTCTTTTTCTTATGTTGTATTTTGACCCCTCAGGGGCATGTTTTGTAAAAAACAAACTATGTATTATTCATCATTTGTAATATATTCATTAGTTTGTTTCATCTGAGTTCTTTCAAAGCAACATCAAAGCACCTTCCTCAAGGGTTGGGAAAGGTCAAAACCAAATGCCAAGCCGGATACCTTGGAAACAAATAAGCATACTGCATTGCATACTAACTTTTGTCTTGTTTTGTAGGTTTTGTTTTGTTTTTGTTACTAACTCTGATGTGGTTCAGGAACTATTGCTCGACGTCGGGTGTTCCCACTCAACCGTCCGCACAAATATCCTACCCGCAACAACCTTCCGGGTATACAAATGGACCAAGTATAGCAGGACCTTACAGAGGTCAGGACTCAAATGGCCAATGAGAGGCTAGAAATGAGAAACCAGATGACCCAGTTCATGGAGGTGATGAATGGTTTGGCTCAAAGCCAAGAAAGATTAAGGGCATTGGTAGAAAGGCAGACCCAGGAGGAACCCCATCTAGGGACTGGAGGAACGAGCAACAATGAGAGGGTTCAGCCTCATGTTAATCCACCTGTGTATGGGCCTCATCTTCATCCAGAGATCAACATCCCTGCTAATGTACAAGGGAATGCTACTACAGGCAGAGTATTACAAGAAGACCCCCAAGAGGATCAATTCACTGTGATGGGAGCTGGGGATGAAGCCTATGACAGAAGGCTAGATGAAATTGCTGAAAAGTTGAGATCTCTGGAGTCTCAAAATTCCCTGGGCTTTGATGTCATGGACATGGGATTAGTGGACGGGGTAAGGATTCCCCACAAGTTTAAACCTCCGTGCTTTGAGAAGTACAACGGAACTTCCTGTCCACGAACCCATTTGCAATCCTTTCTAGGGAGGCTGAAGGCATACACCATGGATGAAAAACTGTGGATGTTTTATTTTGAAGACAGTTTAACAGGAGCTTCAAGGGAATGGTACTCTCATTTGACCAGAGCAACCATCAGATGCTGGAAGGACCTAGCTGAGGCCTTCATCAGACAGTACCAGTACAACTTAGATATGGCTCCTAACAGGACCCTCCTGATGGGAATGTCTCAATCATCCAAGGAAAGCTTCCGGGAATACGCCCAGAGGTGGTGACAGCTTGCTGCTGCTGTCCAGCCACCCATGTCGGAAAGGGAAATGGCCGACATGTTCATGAACACCCTTCAAGGGACATATATTGACAGGCTAGCTGCCTTTTCTTCCACCAGCTTTGCTGACGTAGTCATAGCTGGAGAAAGAATTGAAAGCCTATTAAAGATGGGCAAAATTTCTGACAATGGTGCGAGCTCATCCAGCAACCCCAGAAAACCTTTTGTAGGTCCAAGAAGAACGGGTGAGACTAATGCTATTCAGGCCAACAGGGGCAGACCACAGTATGTACATAGGTCAGTGGTAGTTGTCACTATTCCCGCTCCAATTCCTCAGCAACCAGCATATCAACCACATCAACAATCCCATTACCAGCAACAAACTCGGTATCCGCCTCAGAGAAACTACAACAACAACAACAATCAACAAAGACCATTTCAACAGAGACCATCTCAGGCCAATAGGGTGATTGATCCAATCCCTATGCCTTATGCCGCTTTATTGCCACAGCTCCTGAAGCTCAACTTGGTTGAGTTAAGGACGTTGGCACCACCAGATCCTTCCAGTCTGCCCAGAAATTACGACGCCAACGCCAGATGTGCTTTTCACTCCAATGCACCTGGCCACAGCACAGAGAAATGCAGGGCCTTACAGATGAAGGTACAAGATCTGGTAGACTCTAAAGCTCTAAACTTTGCACCCCCGCCAAATGTTAACAAGAACCCCATGCCCAACCACGGAGGGCCCAGAATTAATGCTATTGAGGAAGATAAGCCGTCTTTCTTTATAACCAGTGTTGGGCAAATCCGGACACCCCTGGTAGAGATTAAGGCTCAACTCCTTGAATGCCAGATATTCCCCGGGTGTGAGCTCGGGTGCGGTTATTGCAACATTTTGATAAATGGGTGTGATAACTTGAGAAGCGGCATAGATGGTCTTATCCAGAGTGGCCTACTTCAAATCACAACATCAACACCTTCAAATCCAGCAAATTCTTTGACAACAATTCCCGAGTCTCCTACAACTGCAACAACAATTATTCCAAACAATTATTCAGTTTCATCAACAAATGCTTCATCTATCACTTCAGCAAACCAAATATCAACAAACATCTCTTCTACAACTTCAGCACCCCTTCATTCAGAATCTCCTACAACAACAACACCCATCCAATCAACGGAATCTTCTACAACACCAACAGATATCTCAGCAGTCACTATTTATTATGATCCGTCATATGTTCCTCCTAACAACAATTTTCAACAACAAATAGTGGCATCTCCTGCCAGGCCACCAATCACCATCTACTATGATCCACACACCATTTCAACACCCTCCTCTGCTGCAGTCAGTCCAGTTACCATCACGGTGCCTGGACCAGTTCCATATGAAAGCAGTAATGCCATCCCTTGGCATTATGGATCTGACCTTTACTGCAATGGGGAGAAAATTGCTCTTGACTCTTCAACTTCCTCTCCACAAATTGATAATGTCGGGGGAGGCGGAGGCTTCACCAGGAGCAGGCGCCTCTTTGCCTCACAATCACAAAGACCTAATGCCGAAGCAGAAGCTGCTGCCAAAGCAAAGGGAAAAAGTGTAATAGTTGAAGAACCCATTCTCAAAGAAACACAGAAGACATCTTTTGAACAAGATGTAGACGAGTTTATGAGAATTATAAAGAGGAGTGATTACAAAGTGGTGGATCAGCTTCACCAGACTCCCTCAAAAATCTCCATTCTATCCCTGCTGATGTGTTCCGAAGCTCACCGGAATGCATTACAAAAAGTCTTGCATGCAACATATGTGCCAGAGGAGATCACCGTTAATCAGCTGGAGACCGTGGTAGCAAATGTCAATACCAGCCATGGATTGGGTTTTACCAATGCTGATCTAACAACTGAGGGATGTAATCACAACAAGGCTTTACATATCACTCTTGAATGTAAGGGTGCTGTTTTATCACATGTACTGGTAGACACTGGGTCTTCACTCAATGTTTTACCAAAGAAAGCCCTGGTGAAGCTGGAATATGATGGCTTGGCATTACGCCCGAGTAACTTGGTAGTGAGAGCCTTTGACGGTTCTGTCGCTCCCGGGATTTCCATCCTGGTACAAACGCGAAAGTGGCGCGGAAAAAGGTAGAGTCGCCAGCCAGGCATTTTTATCCCGAAGAAAGGGAATGGTAATGCTGCACAAACCAGAAGAAAGAAAGAGGAAGGACACAGGTCCTGCGAACCAAAGAGACTGAGTTCGGGAGTCGGTTACGACCTGGGAAGGTATTAGCACCCAGATCGTCCGCCGTACCCGACGGGATCCACGCTTGCAAAGAGATACTGTTTCAAAGGGTGAGGGTATGAAAAATGCAGCAAAGGAATGAATATGAAAAGAAACTGGAACTGGAAAAGAACTGAATAAGAAAGCCAAAGAAAAAAAATGTAGGGAAAATAAAGATTGTGCTCGAACGGGCCCTACCCCGCTGCCTACGTACCTCATCAGGATAATGAGGATCAGAGACGCCGTAGTTCCCCTAACTAGGGGTACTAAAAGGAAATTGCTTGTGAATTAAGGCTTGAACTGCCTATGCCATTGCTCAGGTGTTGCAGGCTCGGACGACGAGTGCGTAACCGTCTTGCAAAATGACAAGTAGGAGCAAGTTCGCGTACGGAGCGAAGGAGATGAGAAAAGAATTCCCGAAGGAAAGACGCTTATTGTTTGTTTTGTGTTTTTTAGAAGCTTTTATGAGTGAAAGTTTGCATAGGTAAGTGTACCCAAGTCTTACTCAATGGGATGTGTACATCTCACATCATCCCGAAATGGAATGCGCAAGAGGCACACCTATCTATGGAGGAAATCCCCAAAGCTAGTCCCACAAGTGAAGGCTCAAGCACACTAACCTATTATCATTATTAAGTGTTTTTGTGGTTTTGATTAAGAAGTGTTTTTTAGCTTTTCTTTGTGAGGTACTCATGTTAAGACCTATCCACCACGAGTGATGACTCACACCTCGCCCCGAAATGGAACGCATGTGAGCATCTCATAGCAAAGTCTCATGTCACATGAAAGTACTCAACCTTTATTAAATGAATTGGAATTAAGTTTGAAGATGAGAAGAGAGAGCACCAAAGGATCTTAAAGGAAAAATTCTAAAGGGGGACTAAAATAATCCTAAGTATTCACATGCATGGAAGTCCTAAAGGTTAGTGAGGTTTCTATCCTAATGAAGGAAAAAAAAAAAAGAAGAAGATAGAAGAAGGGATGAGAAAGGCCTAAGCCCAACAACAAAGGGTTAGTAACATAAACATAAGAGGAAGATGAGAATTGGAGATGTGGAACTCAATTCCTACATCTCTCACTTACCATAGCCCCTGCAATGTTAGCAAAAATCCAGCAAATTGACCAACACAATCATGGAATTAGTCATGCTCAAAGGCTCTTGTGAACAAGAATCAAACATCATGCCAAACATTACAAGTGCACGACTTACGCGTCGAAAACATGAAAGCATACATCAACCAGCAAGCAAATCGCCCTAAAATCTCATGTTTAATGATCATGCAATGATCCATGGCAATTAGAACAAGCAAAGGGATCAAACAAGCTCAAAACAACACTAAAAAGCCATTCTGCTTCAGTGTTAACCGGTTAACCAAATGCGTTAACCGGTTAACCAGCTCAAAACAACACTAAAATACGCACAAAACAGGAGCGTTAACCGGTTAACCATATACGTTAACCGGTTAACACTGATAAAACAGCAACAAATCCTGCAGAAAACAGCATCTCAAAACAGCTTATTCAAATAAGCTTGCACCAGACCAGCAATCAATTATACATGGAAAATTAGATCAATTCACATTAATCCATATCATTAAGCTCATGAACAATAACATTCGGATCCGGATACAAATCAACCAATCAAATCAAGCAACACAAGCAAATACACAAGCACATGGTGGATCTAAAGCATAAGCATGCAAATAAGCTAAAAACAGAGTTAGATCTGAAATTAACCAACCTACAAAGCTGAGGTATGCTTTGGTAATTGTTGATTGAGCTGAAAACAGTAGATCTCGCGCAAAACTTTGAAGATCCGATGCTAAGCTCCACACTCCATGCAAAATAAATGCAAGAACAAGCTCTTGATGCAGAATTTTGGATCCAAAAGCACTTCTAGATCTCAAACCAGATCTGAATCTCCAATAAAACCAGCAAAAAGATGCAAAGAAGCTATGAATGGAGGTTTAGTTCCAAGATCTACACACCTCAAGGCAAGGTTGTGTGATCTTCAAAGAGGAACTTTGAGTGATTTGGAAAATTGGGAGAGAAAAGTGAGAGAATTGTGAGTGAGAGGAATGAAAATTCAGAAATGAGAGTGAAAAATGAGAGGGAGCCCCTTTGGTTTGGAGAAAAATGGAATAAATATGGTTTAGGTTTGGGGCCCAAAATTTTGGTTTGGGATCCAAAATTATGGTTTGGGTAGTGTGATTAGGATGTAGGGTTGGAATGAGGCTTGGATAAGTGCTCTAGATCCTTCTCTCAAATTCAAATTAATTCAAATGAATAAAAATCAGAAAATTGGAAAATGAAGCCAAAACACACATGCTGAAATTGCTGCTGGAAATTCAAATTTCGCAGCTGTTAACCGGTTAACCATATGCGTTAACCGGTTAACGCATGGAAAATTTGAATTTCCCTCCCTTTGGTGGGAACCTTCAAAAATAGACCTGCACCAACCGTTTCAAACAAATTTTGATCCATCTTCTCTTTCTAGGGCTCTGAACATGATACCAGGCTTGTGCAAAATGATCCTGTGAGATTCTTGCCAGATCACCATGCTCTTGATTTTGACTTGCAGATTCAGATTTTCCCAGATGACCGATCATATACCTTATGCTAGAACATGTGAGTGTTATGCTTTATTTTTTTCTATGCTAAATGATAAGGATATGGTATGCTCATGATGATTATGATATGATAACGATGCTAAACAAGAAGAGGGCAAATTTGGGGTGTTACAACTGCCCCTATTCAATCAACGGTTAATCTGAAAAGGATGAGAGCAGCGGCTATCAGACATTCGAGATAAACTGTGATTGAATACCAAGAAGACCTGAAATTTGCACTCTGACGAAGAATGCAACACTGGGAGATAAACCCAACCAGATGACGCTCTGGGGATAAGAAGGAGAGAAAAAGCAGACGAGCTTCTTCCAAGTTGAAACTGATATCTGAAATACTATCATGCTGACAGACGAGTCTTCGCATGACCTGTGACGCCAGGTGCAGAGAGCGGACGAGCCCTTAAGGATCTTCAAAGTAACCTGAGATGGACGAATCTCCTTCACTAATCCTTACGCAGATAAGTGGAATAAGACGGACGAGTCTTCTTCGGATAACCCTTACGCAGGCTCCGGGAATGCATATAAGTCTGTGGGATAGACATGCAATCAAGGTAGACGAACCTTCTTCATATATTATCCGCGGATATATGGCATAAGACAGACGAGTCTTCTGAGCAAACCTGTTACGCCAGGTGCAGCAACCATAATGATTGGTGCTTGAGACGGACGAGCCTCCCTCGGATTTACCTGTTACGCCAGGCCCGGTAACCATTTCGACATTTAATTCCCACTGTCAGGATTTTAAACCTCTTCAATACAGACGAGTATTGGATGATCATCAAGAGAACACAGACGAGTGCCAATAGTCAAAGATACAGACGAGTATCGGACGATGATCTGAGAAACACAGACGAGTGCTTCAGGCGATGATACAGACGAGTATCAGCCACTGGTATAGACGAATACCAGAAATTCAAACACAGACGAGCATTTGAAGTAGCAACAGCAATATCAGGATGAACGACAAATCTTCACATTCAGGTGCAAGCTAGCACAGACGAGTGCTGAGGATGATACAGACGAGTATCCAGGCAAAGCAGACGAGCTTCAGAACACAAACGACTTCTGGGGGGATAAAAGCAGACGACCTTCAAACACACAGACGAGTGCTGGACAGTTGCAGACGAGCAACAACAGAGAATACATATCAAGGCACAGACGAGTGCAGCGAGGGATCCAATACCAAACACAGACGAGTGTTAGAAGGTTGCAGACGAGCAACAGCAAATATCGTCTCAGAACACAGACAAGTGTTGAGGAGTTGCGGACGAGCAACAACGGAGGCATCATGACACAGACAAGTGTTGGAAATTGCAGACGAGCAAACAGCAGCACAGAGCTAACACAGACGAGTGTTGAAAGATGCAGTCGAGCAGCCATAAAGCAGTGATATGTCTTTGCTGGGGAATACTTGCTTAGGGGTAGCACATACGAGTGTTGAAGATTGCAGACGAGCAATAAACGAATGCCTGATCGGCAACAAGAGATACAACTCTGCAGGGGAGAAAAAGTCAAGAGGTCTGGATACCCACTCCGACTGAGGTGATGAATACCTGGCTGCATCATCAAATAAAACAACAATAGGGAAAATCTGCTGGGGAATATTTCACGGACGGAAGTGAAAATCAAATATGAACTCTGTGGGAACCAATCATTTTCAGACTTAGCTGGGGAAGTTTCCTGGGCGAATACTCTGACTGGGGAGAGCATCCGATGATTCAAGACTCTGAGGGGATATCAGGCCCTCAATCACGCCTACTGGGAAGGACTCTTGCTGATGATAAAATACTGTCAATTCCACCTCTGATGATGACCTGCTCTTAAGTACTTGCTAGGCACACTCCGCTGGGGAAGAATGGACTACTACTTCACTTGGGAAGAAGAGCCTGCTTGGGCTGCTGCCAAGACTTAGTTGGAGGAAAATATCTATTTAGACAAATCAGGCTTTCAGCTACCTGCTGGAGAAGAAAAATCTCTGCTTGGGGAGATACTCTACTGGGGAAGAGTAAATTGCTTGATGTGACGCCATCCTGCAACCTGCAACAACAGAAAACACACGTGTGTCCCGGGGATTTGCATGGCGTGATCTGTTCATCCATTATCACCCGACATTCAAAGAGGGTTACAGTTTCCCTGCATGTCAGTTTTCTTTTCAAGATTATCACCATGTTTAGATGCAATGCTATTTTTGCCAAAAATTCAGGACATTTTGCAAACAAAAATAAACACACACAGCTTTTTGACTGAATATTATTTTTATTGAATGGCCTCTAAATAGGCAAAGATTTACATCAGGAAGCAACCACCTGGAAAGAGGTAGCCACTATAAAAATTGAGAAAAGAAACTATCCTAATGGCAATGTACACGGCATTCCAAGGAGTTCCATTTCTGCTATGACCTGCATGTCTTCAAGACTCTCCATTCTGCTTTGGCTTTCTGAGAAGACAGGGGGACTGTTTCCTATCTTTCCGATATTGTCAAACTGTACGAAACGATGACGTGGTTCAGATAACTTGGACCACAGTTGTTCGCTTATTCCCTTATTTTGCGTGGATCGCCCTCTCGGGTTTTCAATCCACCGGGATACCCTTTTTTGCCTGAGCTGTCCAATGTGGCTTTTCAACTCAGCGGGTGTACACATTTTTTATATTTATTTCCCTAATTTTTGCCCGAGCTTTTTATTCTGTTTTTAGCTCGCCGGGATGCCCTTTTCTTGCCTGGACTTACATTCTGTTTTTGTGTCCAGCGGGTCTCTTTACGCGAAGTATTTTTTAACTGCGTCCGAGTTAACAGGGGATGGGAAGTCTTCTCCATCCATAGTGGTGAGCATCAGTGCCCCTCCTGAGAATACTTTCTTCACTATGAATGGTCCTTCGTAGTTTGGGGTCCACTTGCCCCTGTTATCTGAACCTGGAGGAACGATCCTCTTCAATACAAGCTCTCCCACTTGATACTCTCGAGTACGTACTCGTTGGTCGAATGCCCGCTTCATTCTCCTCTGATAAAGCTGACCATGACAGATAGCCGCTAATCTCTTTTCCTCAATTAGACATAGCTGGTTGTAACGAGCACGCACCCATTCAGCCTCATCCAGTTTGACGTCCATCATCACACGCAGTGAAGGAATCTCTACTTCAACAGGCAGGACTGCTTCCATGCCATACACTAGAGAGAAAGGAGTTGCCCCTATTGATGTCCTGACCGACGTTCGGTACCCATGCAAAGCAAACGGTAACATCTCATGCCAATCCTTGTAGGTGACAACCATTTTCTGCACAATCTTCTTGATATTCTTGTTAGCTGCCTCTACCGCACCATTCATCTTTGGTCGGTAAGGAGAAGAATTGTGATGCTGTATTTTGAAGTCCCGACATAAGTCTGCCATCATCTTGTTGTTGAGATTAGAACCATTATCAGTAATGATCCTTTCGGGTACTCCATATCTGCATATGATATCTCTTTTCAGAAATCTTGCCACCACTTGACGAGTGACATTGGCATAAGACGCTGCTTCTACCCACTTGGTAAAGTAATCAATCGCGACCAGGATGAAGCGATGACCGTTCGAAGCAGTTGGCTCGATCTTCCCGATCATGTCAATGCCCCACATAGAGAAAGGCCAAGGAGATGACATGATGTTGAGCGGGTTTGGAGGAACATGCACTTTATCTGCATATATTTGGCACTTGTGGCATTTACGAGCGAATGAACAACAGTCTGCATCCATTGTCATCCAGTAATACCCTGATCTCAGCAGTTTCTTTGCCATAGCATGCCCTCCTGCATGGGTACCAAAATATCCTTCATGGACTTCCTGCATCAACAGGCTTGCTTCGTGTCTATCCACGCATCTGAGCAAGACCATGTCGAAGTTCCTCTTGTACAAAACCCCGTCTGTGTTCAAGAAGAAACTAGCAGCAAGTCGTCTCAAGGTCTTCTTGTCTTTGGAAGATGCCCCTGTTGGGTATTCTTGCTTTTCCAGGAATAACTTGATATCAAAATACCAAGGTTTCTCGTCAGATACGGCGTCTACAGAGAAAGCATAAGCTGGAGAGTCAAGCCTGGAGATGTCAATTCTGGGCACAAAATTCCAACACAGGACTTTAATCGACGAAGAGAGAGTGGCCAAAGCATCGGCAAATTGATTTTCGTCACGTGGTATGTATTTGAGCTCAACTGTCGTGAAGAATGTCAACAGTTTTCTAGCATAATCCCTGTACGGAACTAGATGCTCTTGATGTGTATACCACTTGCCGGTAATTTGGTTAATGACGAGGGCTGAATCTCCGAATATATCGAGGTTCTTAATCCGAAGATCAATTGCCTCCTCTATTCCCATTATACACGCCTCGTATTCCGCTTCATTGTTGGTGCAGCCAAAAGTAATTCTGGCAGCGAAGGGTAAATGAACACCTTCAGGAGTAATAAGTACGGCACCAACTCCACGACCATTGATATTGACAGCCCCATCAAACATCAACTTCCATTTGGATTCAGGGTCAGGCCCCTCCTCCGGAAGTGGTTCCTCATAATCGTTTGTTCTGAGGTACATGATGTCCTCATCAGGGAAATCAAATCTCAACGGCTGATAGTCATCCTCAAGAGGTTGCTGAGCAAGGTATTCCGACAATACACTTCCTTTGATGGCTTTCTGAGAAGTGTACTGGATGTCGTATTCAGTTAAAATCATCTGCCATCTAGCAACCCTTCCGGTCAATGCTGGTTTCTCAAAGATGTACTTGACAGGATCCATCTTGGAAATGAGAAGTGTAGTATGGGTCAACATGTACTGCCTCAGTCGGCGAGCAGCCCATACCAAAGCGCAGCAAGTTTTCTCGAGCAGTGAGTATCGGGATTCACAGTCGGTAAACTTTTTGCTAAGGTAATAAATGGCGTACTCTTTTCGACCAGACTCGTCATGTTGGCCAAGCACACACCCCATCGACCCTTCTAGCACGGTCAAGTACATGATTAACGGTCTCCCCTCCACTGGAGGCATCAGAATTGGAGGCTCCTGCAAATATTCTTTTATTTTGTCGAAAGCCCTTTGGCAATCATCATTCCACCTGACTGTTTGCTCTTTTCTTAGCAGTTTGAATATCGGTTCGCACGTGGCAGTTAGGTGAGATATGAACCGAGAAATGTAGTTCAATCTACCTAAGAACCCGCGCACTTCTTTTTCTGTCTTTGGTGCAGGCATATCTTGAATAGCTTTCACTTTAGCAGGATCTACCTCAATTCCTCTTTGACTTACAATGAAACCCAGCAACTTTCCAGAACGCACTCCGAAAGTGCACTTGTTCGGATTCAACCTCAGTTTATACTTGATCAATCTATCAAACAACTTCTTCAAATTAACCAAATGCTCCTCTTCGTCTTTGGACTTTGCAATCATATCGTCCACATAACATTCGATCTCCTTGTGGATCATGTCATGGAACAACGTGACCATCGCCCGCTGATAAGTTGCCCCAGCGTTCTTCAAACCGAAGGGCATGACCTTGTAGCAGAATGTTCCCCACGGGGTAATGAACGTTGTCTTCTCCATGTCTTCCGGCGCCATTTTTATCTGATTATAACCGGAGAATCCATCCATGAAGGAGAATACTGAGAATTGAGCAGTACTGTCGACCAACACGTCGATGTGTGGCAACGGAAAATCATCCTTCGGACTTGCTCTGTTCAAATCTCTATAGTCAACGCACATCCGGACCTTGCCGTCCTTCTTAGGCACTGGTACAATGTTAGCTACCCAAGGTGGGTAACTAGTCACGGCAAGGAACCCGGCATCCCACTGTTTCTGCACCTCCTCTTTAATCTTCATCGCCATATCCGGGCGAGTTCTTCTCAATTTTTGCTTCACAGGAGGACAGTCTTCTCTCAGAGGTAGCTTATGCATCACGATGTCGGTATCCAACCCTGGCATATCTTGATATGACCAAGCAAAGATATCTACATACTCTCTCAGCATACTGATCAGCTCTTGTTTGACGTCGGCCTGCAGATTGGCTCCTATCTTGATTTCTTTCTTTGCATCTTCACTGCCAATGTTGATGGTCTCAATCTCCTCTTGATGAGGCTGAATAACTCGTTCCTCTTGTTTCAACAATCTGACCAACTCTTCAGGGAGGTCACAGTCTTCCTCAACCCCTTCATCAGCTTGGTAGACTGGATTATCAAAGTCATGCATAGTCATAGCAGGAACGTTATCCGTGGAATCCGGATGATCAATACTGCACAAATGATGTGCTTATTCAGAATCTGCTTATTTTGAAAAGAGACGCTAACACAAAGCAAAAAATGAAAAAAAACACATTGCCATTTTTATATTGTTTTTTGTGAAAAAGTTTAAAAAACAAAGAAAGAGAGCACAATTTGTCTGAAAATGTCCTTTTATTTCATGGCAAAAATAACGATGCAATACAAAACATGGTGGCCCAGTACAATGGATCCAAACATCTTGGGCAGAATGCTGGATTTGACAATGCAGTATGCTAATAAAAGGAAACAAAACAATTACTTTGAGAGCCAGGTGACTTGAACAATGTCCTCAGCAGACCAATTTCCTAACTCCTCGCCGGGTGCACACGGGCGGATCCAATTGTTGTCCCAGTCCCTGTCACTATCCCCGTCTTGGCTTGCCATACAGATTTGATCGCGGTCGAGCGACCCAGCACTTGTGAATGAGATAGCTTTACCACTCTGAATAGACCCCCCAGGCTGATACCCTAAGCCGAATTTATCATCCTTCTTTTCCACCTCCAACAACTTGCCCCAGCCCTGGGCATTGCCTGATTGGACGACCTCTTTTGCTTCCCGGTAGGAATGAATTGACGTGCCTTCGTTGTTTTTCTTCACCGGAGTCAGGATACTGACATCTGCCTCAAAAGCTTGGCACAAAGTCTCGTGAATTTCCCCGTCCATTTCTACATATTTAAATGTCGACAGGTGGCTGACGAAAATATCTTCTTCCCCGCAAACTGTGATGACCTGACCATCCACCACATATTTAAGCTTTTGGTGCAGGGTTGAAGTGACGGCTCCAGCTGCGTGTATCCACGGTCTGCCCAACAAGCAACTATACGCAGGCTGGATATCCATGACATAGAAGACACTCTTGAAGACTTGAGAGCCTATCTTGACAGGAAACTCAACCTCTCCGAAAACGGATCTTCTTGAACCATCGAAAGCTTTAACCACTAGATCACTCGGCGTCAGAATAACTCCATCAATGTTAAGCTTCATCAACGCCTTCTTCGGGAGCACATTCAAGGAAGAGCCTGTGTCCACAAGAACATGAGACAAGACAGCGCCCTTGCATTCCATCGTGATATGCAGTGCTTTATTGTGATTCCTTCCCTCCGAAGTAAGGTCTCGGTCAGTGAAGCCTAAACCATGGCTGGCATTAACACTTCCAACAACAGCTTCGAGTTGATTAACAGTGATTTCTTGAGGAACATAGGCCATTTGAAGTACTTTCAGTAAAGCTTCTCTATGCGCGGGAGAGCACATCAACAGTGACAAAATAGAAATCTTTGAAGGCGTTTGGTTCAGTTGATCAACCACCTTGTAGTCACTCCTTTTGATGATCTTCATGAACTCCTCTACCTCCTTTTCAAATGTCCCCTGCCCAGCCACAGGAGTATCTGACTCATCATTCGCAGTCTGCTTTCCTTTGTCTTTGGACGAAGCTTCGGCCTCGGGATCCTTTCTCAATGCAGGGGGAGCAAATAAACGGCCACTTCGAGTAAAACCTCCAACACCTCCCACATTTTCAATGGTCAAGTCAGCAACAGGTCTACTTTCCATCTTCTGTCTCGCCACATAGACATCGGAACCATAATGCCACGGAATGGCTCTATCATCATTATACGGCATTGGCCCAGGTGCAGTTATAGTCACAGGACTAATCTGAGGAGTGTAAACAGTAACTGGCTCTTGTCTGACGGGCATGTCAGCTTCATTGTAGAAGATAGTAATGGTTGACACATCATCAGCCTTTTCATTACTAATCTTGCTAAATTGTAGAGACCCAACATCAATCAACTCTTGCAAACCCGTCTTCAATTTCTCGCAGCCATTCACAACACTTATACAGTCTTCACAATCGAGAGAACAACCAGGAAATACTTGACCTTTCAACAGTCTCTCTTTCACCACCTTCAATGGCGTCTTGACTTCATCAATTCTCAGTACCAAACTCAACTTGTCATCATGCTCAACAGCATTAACTCTAGCCCCTCCATGATTAGGTATAGGGTTCGAGTTGATATTCGGTGGTGGCGCAAAGTTGATTGCCTTTGAATCCACGAGATCTTGAACTTTGTGATGTAGCGCCCTGCACTTCTCGGTTGAGTGCCCGGGTGCCCCTGAATGAAAAGCGCATCGCGCGTTGACGTCGTAACCAGCTGGAAGCTCTCCAGGAGGTGGTGGTGCCAAAGTCCTCAATTGAATAAGGTTCAAATCTAGTAGTCTCGGCAACAAAGCAGCATATGTCATCGGAATAGCTTCAATCACCCTGTTAGCAGGACGAGTCTGCCTCGGCTGATAAGGTCGTTGCTGGTAGTTGGTTCGAGGTTGTTGTTGTTGTTGTGGTTGTTGTGGTGGAGGTAGCATCTGTTGTACGGGAGCTGCAGGAATAGTGACAGCAGCCACATGTTCATAAGGTCTTCTGTAACCACGGCCCTGGCTTCGGCCGAATACAGCATTGGTCTCTCCTTCTCGCCTTCTTGGAGGTCCGCTAAAAGCTTTCCTCGCTCCATTTGAGCTACTAGCACCTGGGTCTTGTATCTTCCCCATTTTCAACAGTGTTTCAACCCTTTCTCCCGCAATGACAATATCGTTGAACTTTGTAGCAGAACTTGATGCCAATCTCTCAAGAAATACCCCCTGGAGGGTACCCATAAACATATCGGCCATCTCATTCTCTAACAAGGGTGGTTGCACCCTGGCAGCTAGCTGACGCCACCTCTGGGCGTATTCTTTAAAGCCTTCTTTTGCCGTCTGAGCCATATGTTGCAACTGGGTGCGATTCGGAGCCATATCCATGTTGTACTGGTACTGCTTCACGAAGGCCTCAGCGAGATCCTTCCAGCTCTTAACATTGACCCTGCTGAGCTTCATGTACCACTCAAGGGAAGCTCCCACCAAGCTGTCCTGAAAGTAATACATCCATAGCTTTTCATCGTCTGTATGAGCGGCGATTCTTCCCACATATGATTGCAGATGGGTCTTTGGGCAAGCAGTGCCGTTATACTTCTCAAAAGTAGGAACCTTGAATTTGTACGGGATTCTGACTCCCGGAACCAAACCCAAGTCTGTTATATCGAATCCCAAAGAACTCTGGGACTGAATAGCCTTGATTTGCTCAGCCATCTCTTCAAACCTCTTGTTCATTTCGACCCCTTGACCCTCGGTCTCATCAAGTAAAGTGAACTGGTCCTCCTGGTGGTCCACATGAATGTTATGCATCCCGTCATTGACTACGGTCGCCCCTGGTTGTATAACATGAGGTCCACCCTGACGTGCGCCCGCACCGGTATGATTATCAGCATTAGCAGCAGCAGCAGCGTTTCTGTTCTGATTCTCAACCAACTCTCGCAGCCGTTCTTGATTCTGCCCCATGCCGGTCATTAACGTCATGAAGTTATCCATCCTCTGCTTTAGATCTGCCAAATCTGCCTGCATCTGATCCATGGCTCTCTCTCTGTTAACCTTGGTTGGGTACCTGTGTACTGTTGGCTGCCCTCGAGCTTTTCGAGGAGCTATAGTGCCTGAAACACAAAATACGTTAGTAACCGAGACACTACCTGCAAAACAACAAACAGGTTATATGGATGCAATGCAGTTGTTTATGTTTCCAAACACAAGTCACTTATGCCCCGGCTCCGGTATTTAGCAAAGAAAACCAGATGGGTACTGATCCTCGACTTTCAGAAACCTTTGCGGGAAACCACATTCAAACCATAATAGCAAGCAAACCAAGAAATAGTGAGAAACATCTTAACATAGATCAGCCCATTAGGCACAATAAAAACAGAATACCTCATAGAGTACGAGTTCTTACAGAGTATAAACAAACAACTAGGACTCCTACAACATGCCCGTAGGTAATCCAAATACAAAGAAAACAAACTAAGAAGCATAACCGCCGCCTGAGGATCCTGAAACTCCATCATCAGACCTGACCTTCTTGACTCCTGCCATCAACTTGAGGTCTTCAATCTCTTTGAGTGCTTCTTCGAGGGCTTGTTGACTGTCTGCAAGCTGTTGGGTCTTCTCTCTGCGAATCTTGTGGGCCTGCTCCACCTCTTCTTTCTTGTAAGCCATCTGAGTCTCAAAGAACTCCTCTTTTTCCTTATATTGCTTCAACTCTTGCTCTCTTTGTCCCTTCAACCAGACAATAGACTGACGAGCATCTCTAAGAGTCTTTGACTTCTTCTTGCGCTCAACTTCTCTTTGGGCTTCCATCATCCCCAACCTGCGGAAATGCGCTTCTTTTCCCGCAAAATCTTTCTCCTTAGCCTCCAAAGTCGCCTGTATCTTCAGCAACTTCTCCTCAGCTTCCTTCTTGGCCCTGTTAGCTTGGTAATACAAGCTTACCATCTCAGTATTTTCAACTCTAACTGCATGTAACTGGGCTTCTAACTTCTCGAATTCCTCTAAAGGCACAGTATCAATGGACTCAGCAACTGGTGCTGAAAATGGTAACAACACTCTTCTGGCTCTGTTTTTCAACCAAGCTTCGTACCCTGGGAACGTCTGATTGTTGCACTTCCCGAAACTAGCTATTCCTTCTCCTTTGATGCTTTTCCAAGCCCCCGCAACCTTCCTCACTAAGGGCATATTATCTTTCACGGAAAAGTAGAAAATGGGGGTCAGCTTCAAATCTTCAGGCACATCTCTCAAAGCGTATCCTAATTGTCTTCTTAACAAGATTGGATTGTAATTAATCCCTCCAGTTATTCCCAACAAAGGCACACTATGATAACTTCCGCAGCTGGTAATGAAACGTGCACCTTGCAGCCTCTGAGTGAACCACCTAACATCCTTGGCAAGCAACTTTTCCAGCTTCTGAGCCCATATCAGACTATGGTCACTAAACACTCCCGTACTAGGCAAATGCCTCACGAACCACATGTGAAATAATGGAGCACAGCAACGAACCAAACCTCCCCTCTTCTTTTCAGTCTTGTAATGAACCGAGTAATACAAATCCCCGAGTAAGGTAGGCACAGGATTCTTCAGCAAAAAGAGATGTATGGCATTTATATCTATGAACTTCTCCATATCAGCAAACAAAATGGTGCCATAGATAGAAAGAGCCAAGATAGCACAGACCGCATCCCATTCTTCTTCAACAGCCAATTCTTCCGCCTTCTTTACCAGAACCTCCAAAGAAAACCCAGACACACCTCCTTTGATAATGGTCAAAGACTTCACAGTAGAAGGACTCAAATAAAGAGCCTTAGCAATAGCCTCCGGTGCTGGTCTACTCATCTCAGAGTTGAAAGGAACCTGATCTTGAACTGGCACACCCAGGATCAAAGCATACTCCTCCAGCATAGGGCCCAACTGGAAATCAGGAAAGGTGAAGCAACGGAGCTGAGGATCATAATACTGAAGCAATGTATGAATGGCACTCCTCTCTGAAGGATTTAGCTCTATCACCACATCAAGAATACTCCCATAAGCTTTTCTGAATCTCTCTACCTGGTTGGGCGTAATCAGCTTTACCATCTTCTTCAGCAAACCAATCTTGACATCAAAGAACTTGAAGTGAATATTCTGCTTGCGAGGATCTTCCATCTTTGAAGAGAATACCGGAACCGGAAGCAGAAATATGAACCTGTGAATGAAAACAAAACAATGATTAATGATGCAATGATGCAATGCAGATGCAAATGCAAAGACATATGGTCATCTGAGACTGTCTGGAATCTGGCCACTGACAAGATCCCTCTGACAAACCAAAAGTTTACTGAGTCACCCTCTCTGATAACCACAACCCTCTGAAGAAAATCTCAGGACCATAGTATCACGAATACCAGAACCAGAAAACCAGAACTCCGGAACCAAAGTAACTGCATCATAACATGAACTGCACTGATAACAAGGGTATGATGAGGTCAAGTGTTCCTGCAAACCTGTAAACCCATCCCAAATCTCACGGGTGTGCTCCGGGTCAAACATCACGGACTCTCAAAGCCGAATAGCAATAATACTTTCACCATTTCCGAAAAAATGGCTCATGACCAAATCAGGGAATCGGTTAGGCATTATGTACTACGCAGGGAGGCCTCAGCTGAGTCCAGGAAAAAACAAGCATCCCTTACAGGTTCCCAGCTTCAAGCGCTGAAATCGAGAAACAATAGTACATTCAGCCCGTAGGATACAGTACTAATGCCATACGACCAGATGCTTTGACTGAGTTCCTATAAGAGAACCAGGCCATCCTATGCGAGTTCCCAGTGGACCCTCGGGTGCGAATGGGTTTGCCACGAAATGTGGTCTGCCACTGTCACCACTGGAGAGGGTTGTTTCCACAAAGGTTCTCAATGATCGGTCCCCAGATGCACATAACCATCAAGGTCCTATCCCGAAGTGGAGGAAATCCCCACACAAGATATTTCCAAGACAGTCGCAATCTGGGCGTGAAACACATCGCCACTCATCATGCCACATGCGAGTACAATATGTCCACTCTAATCCTAGGGTGCACTCAAGCCGGGTACTTGGCTTATCTCTCAGAAACAGTATCACCCATCCCACCAAACAGAAAACCAGTCCAGACAGTCCAGTATGATATAAATGATGCGGAAAATAAATACTGAAGACTGTAAATAAAGCTGTAAATAAAGCTGTAAATAAACAACAATAAAATACAACAAGCCACATCAAACAAACATCACCCAATGAAACAACAACACACAAGCGCTAGGAGAGACTCACAGGGGAACCAGAGATTCTGGGTTCGGTCCCCAGCAGAGTCGCCAAGCTGTCGCTCCCGGGATTTCCATCCTGGTACAAACGCGAAAGTGGCGCGGAAAAAGGTAGAGTCGCCAGCCAGGCATTTTTATCCCGAAGAAAGGGAATGGTAATGCTGCACAAACCAGAAGAAAGAAAGAGGAAGGACACAGGTCCTGCGAACCAAAGAGACTGAGTTCGGGAGTCGGTTACGACCTGGGAAGGTATTAGCACCCAGATCGTCCGCCGTACCCGACGGGATCCACGCTTGCAAAGAGATACTGTTTCAAAGGGTGAGGGTATGAAAAATGCAGCAAAGGAATGAATATGAAAAGAAACTGGAACTGGAAAAGAACTGAATAAGAAAGCCAAAGAAAAAAAATGTAGGGAAAATAAAGATTGTGCTCGAACGGGCCCTACCCCGCTGCCTACGTACCTCATCAGGATAATGAGGATCAGAGACGCCGTAGTTCCCCTAACTAGGGGTACTAAAAGGAAATTGCTTGTGAATTAAGGCTTGAACTGCCTATGCCATTGCTCAGGTGTTGCAGGCTCGGACGACGAGTGCGTAACCGTCTTGCAAAATGACAAGTAGGAGCAAGTTCGCGTACGGAGCGAAGGAGATGAGAAAAGAATTCCCGAAGGAAAGACGCTTATTGTTTGTTTTGTGTTTTTTAGAAGCTTTTATGAGTGAAAGTTTGCATAGGTAAGTGTACCCAAGTCTTACTCAATGGGATGTGTACATCTCACATCATCCCGAAATGGAATGCGCAAGAGGCACACCTATCTATGGAGGAAATCCCCAAAGCTAGTCCCACAAGTGAAGGCTCAAGCACACTAACCTATTATCATTATTAAGTGTTTTTGTGGTTTTGATTAAGAAGTGTTTTTTAGCTTTTCTTTGTGAGGTACTCATGTTAAGACCTATCCACCACGAGTGATGACTCACACCTCGCCCCGAAATGGAACGCATGTGAGCATCTCATAGCAAAGTCTCATGTCACATGAAAGTACTCAACCTTTATTAAATGAATTGGAATTAAGTTTGAAGATGAGAAGAGAGAGCACCAAAGGATCTTAAAGGAAAAATTCTAAAGGGGGACTAAAATAATCCTAAGTATTCACATGCATGGAAGTCCTAAAGGTTAGTGAGGTTTCTATCCTAATGAAGGAAAAAAAAAAAGAAGAAGATAGAAGAAGGGATGAGAAAGGCCTAAGCCCAACAACAAAGGGTTAGTAACATAAACATAAGAGGAAGATGAGAATTGGAGATGTGGAACTCAATTCCTACATCTCTCACTTACCATAGCCCCTGCAATGTTAGCAAAAATCCAGCAAATTGACCAACACAATCATGGAATTAGTCATGCTCAAAGGCTCTTGTGAACAAGAATCAAACATCATGCCAAACATTACAAGTGCACGACTTACGCGTCGAAAACATGAAATCATACATCAACCAGCAAGCAAATCGCCCTAAAATCTCATGTTTAATGATCATGCAATGATCCATGGCAATTAGAACAAGCAAAGGGATCAAACAAGCTCAAAACAACACTAAAAAGCCATTCTGCTTCAGTGTTAACCGGTTAACCAAATGCGTTAACCGGTTAACCAGCTCAAAACAACACTAAAATACGCACAAAACAGGAGCGTTAACCGGTTAACCATATACGTTAACCGGTTAACACTGATAAAACAGCAACAAATCCTGCAGAAAACAGCATCTCAAAACAGCTTATTCAAATAAGCTTGCACCAGACCAGCAATCAATTATACATGGAAAATTAGATCAATTCACATTAATCCATATCATTAAGCTCATGAACAATAACATTCGGATCCGGATACAAATCAACCAATCAAATCAAGCAACACAAGCAAATACACAAGCACATGGTGGATCTAAAGCATAAGCATGCAAATAAGCTAAAAACAGAGTTAGATCTGAAATTAACCAACCTACAAAGCTGAGGTATGCTTTGGTAATTGTTGATTGAGCTGAAAACAGTAGATCTCGCGCAAAACTTTGAAGATCCGATGCTAAGCTCCACACTCCATGCAAAATAAATGCAAGAACAAGCTCTTGATGCAGAATTTTGGATCCAAAAGCACTTCTAGATCTCAAACCAGATCTGAATCTCCAATAAAACCAGCAAAAAGATGCAAAGAAGCTATGAATGGAGGTTTAGTTCCAAGATCTACACACCTCAAGGCAAGGTTGTGTGATCTTCAAAGAGGAACTTTGAGTGATTTGGAAAATTGGGAGAGAAAAGTGAGAGAATTGTGAGTGAGAGGAATGAAAATTCAGAAATGAGAGTGAAAAATGAGAGGGAGCCCCTTTGGTTTGGAGAAAAATGGAATAAATATGGTTTAGGTTTGGGGCCCAAAATTTTGGTTTGGGATCCAAAATTATGGTTTGGGTAGTGTGATTAGGATGTAGGGTTGGAATGAGGCTTGGATAAGTGCTCTAGATCCTTCTCTCAAATTCAAATTAATTCAAATGAATAAAAATCAGAAAATTGGAAAATGAAGCCAAAACACACATGCTGAAATTGCTGCTGGAAATTCAAATTTCGCAGCTGTTAACCGGTTAACCATATGCGTTAACCGGTTAACGCATGGAAAATTTGAATTTCCCTCCCTTTGGTGGGAACCTTCAAAAATAGACCTGCACCAACCGTTTCAAACAAATTTTGATCCATCTTCTCTTTCTAGGGCTCTGAACATGATACCAGGCTTGTGCAAAATGATCCTGTGAGATTCTTGCCAGATCACCATGCTCTTGATTTTGACTTGCAGATTCAGATTTTCCCAGATGACCGATCATATACCTTATGCTAGAACATGTGAGTGTTATGCTTTATTTTTTTCTATGCTAAATGATAAGGATATGGTATGCTCATGATGATTATGATATGATAACGATGCTAAACAAGAAGAGGGCAAATTTGGGGTGTTACAGGTTCTAAGAGATCAGTGTTGGGAGAGATTGATCTGCCTGTGATGATTGGCCCACAGACTTTTAAAATTACCTTCTACGTGATGGACATTCAGCCGGCCTACAGCTGTTTGTTGGGTAGACCTTGGATCCATGCCGCTGGCGCAGTTACGTCTACCCTTCACCAAAAGTTAAAATTCGAGTGGGAGGGCCAGATCATCACTATCTGTGGTGAAGAAGATATTTTTGTTAGCCATCTGGATACGTACAAATATATTGAGATGGATGGAGAGATCCATGAAACCATGAGCCAGGGATTTGAGGCCCTGAACATAAATGAAGAATCTGCTGTACTTGGAACCTCCATGACATCTTATCAACAAGCCAGGAAGGTTGTTGAAGAAGGGACTGCCCAAGGTTGGGGCAAGTTGTTACCCGTGGAAAAGAAAGAGGACAGATTTGGGTTGGGTTACAAACCAACTCAACAAGATCAATCAGAGGCTGTTAAGAAGCCCAGTTTTGTCAGTGGGGGGGTGCTCACCCCGGATGCAGTGAACAACTTGGAAGATGAGTCGGAAGATGAGCGCAACCTGGAGAGCTGGATATGTCCAAGGATCCCGGGGAGCCGTATCTCAAACTGGTCTTCCCAGGAAATTATAAGAGTTACTCCTGCAGAGTAATTATTATTTCCTGTCTCTTTAAGCATGCATCAAGTCTTGCATCTTGCCCAAGATGACAAAACTCATTTTGTAATCGGGCCATCAGTAATTTTGTGCAAACAGATCAATCAATGAATATCGGACGTCTTTTGCAAATGAGTCTTTTTCTTTTCTGCTCACTGTCTTTCATTTTTTCTTTTTGTACAAAAATAAAATGGCAATGTTTTCAAAATGATAATTTCATTTTACTTTTTTCTAAAACAAGATTAAAATCAATCACTAAAATGAACAATCTAAACCCTTGCAGAGAGTGCCTTTCAGACTGCACCGACAACAGGAGGAGAAGTTTATCACTCCACATCAGGAGGAGATCGAAACGGTTAATCTTGGTACGAATGAAGATGTGAAAGAGGTTAAGATCGGGGCCTGCTTACAAGACTCAGTGAAAGAGCAACTGATTAACCTGCTTCGTGAATATGTGGATGTGTTTTCTTGGTCGTATCAAGATATGCCAGGGTTGGACACCGATATTGTTATGCACAAGCTGCCTTTAAGAGAAGATTGCCCGCCGGTTAAACAAAAGTTGCGCCGTACTCGCCCAGATATGGCAATGAAGATCAAAGAAGAGGTGCAAAAGCAGTGGGACGCCGGGTTCCTTGCTGTAACTAGTTATCCGCCGTGGGTTGCTAATATTGTACCTGTGCCTAAGAAAGACGGCAAGGTGAGGATGTGTGTTGACTACCGGGATCTGAATAGAGTCAGCCCAAAAGATTATTTCCCATTGCCTCACATTGATGTATTGGTTGATAATACGGCTCAATTCTCGGTATTCTCATTCATGGACGGATTTTCAGGATACAATCAGATCAAGATGTCACCTGAAGACATGGAAAAAACAACTTTCATCACACCCTGGGGCACGTTCTGTTATAAGGTGATGCCATTCGGACTGAAGAATGCTGGTGCAACATATCAACGGGCTATGGTAACATTATTCCACGATATGATCCATAAAGAAATTGAATGTTATGTGGATGACATGATTGCCAAGTCCCTCACAGAAGAAGACCACCTGGTAAATCTGTTGAAACTATTCAAGCGTCTGAGGAAGTACCAATTAAAATTGAACCCCAACAAATGCACATTCGGGGTACGATCTGGTAAGCTGCTGGGATTTATTGTAAGCGAGAAAGGGATTGAAGTTGACCCTGATAAAGTCAAAGCCATTCAAGAAATGCCTGCGCCAAAGACTGAGAAAGAAGTTCGAGGGTTTCTAGGTAGATTGAACTACATTTCAAGGTTCATATCTCACCTTACAGCAACCTGTGAACCCTTGTTCAAGCTACTGAGAAAAGAACAAACGGTCAGGTGGAACGAAGACTGCCAGAGGACTTTTGACAAAATCAAGGAATACTTGCAAGAGCCTCCAATCCTTATGCCTCCAGTCGAAGGAAGACCTCTAATAATGTACTTGACAGTATTAGAAGAGTCAATGGGGTGTGTGATGGGCCAGCATGACGAGTCTGGTCGAAAAGAGTATTCAATTTACTACCTAAGCAAAAAGTTTACCGACTGTGAACAACGTTATTCACTGCTCGAGAAAACTTGATGTGCTTTAGCGTGGGCTGCTCGTCGACTGAGACAGTATATGTTAACCCACACTACTTTATTGATCTCAAAAATGGACCCGGTTAAGTACATTTTCGAGAAGCCAGCGCTTACCGGACGGGTTGCAAGATGGCAAATGATCCTCACAGAATATGACATCCAGTACACATCTCAGAAAGCCATCAAGGGCAGTGTATTGTCTGATTATCTTGCTGAGCAACCTATTGATGATTACCAGCCTATGAGATTTTACTTCCCTGATGAAGACATCATGTTCATAAGAGCCAAAGATCATGAAGAGCCTATTCACACTAAAGGGCCTGACCCAGAAGAAGAATGGACTATGATGTTTGACGGGGCTGTTAATATGAATGGTCGTGGTGTTGGTGCAGTACTCATTACACCCAAGGGAGTTCACATGCCTTTCTCGGCAAAACTCACCTTTAACTGCACTAACAACGAAGCTGAATATGAAGCTTGCATTATGGGTCTTGAGGAGGCCATTGACCTCAGGATCAAGACATTGACTGTATTTGGAGATTTAGCTCTGGTAGTTAATCAAACCAACGGCAAATGGTACACACACCAAGATCATCTGGTACCTTACAGGGATTATACAAGGAGGTTATTAACTTTCTTTACAATGGTCAAGCTTGAGTATATCCCTCGAGACGAGAATCAGTTTGCAGATGCTCTGGCTACCATTTCATCCATGATCAAAGTTCAAGCTGCCAACTTTGTGCCTCGGATTTCAGTGTCCAGACTTGACAGACCAGCATATGTATTTATAGCAGACGTTGTCAAAGATGATAAGCCTTGGTTCCATGACATTAAGCGCTTCTTGGAGGATCAAACATACCCACCTGGGGCATCTTCCAATGATAAGAAGACATTAAGAAGGCTAGTTGGTAGTTTCTTTCTGAATGCTGATGGTTCCGTGTACAAAAGAAACTTTGACATGGTACTCCTCAGATGCGTTGATAGAACAGAAGCAGACTTGTTGATGCACGAGGTGCACGAAGGATCCTTTGGTACCCATGCTGGAGGGCATGCCATGGCTAAAAAGTTGCTAAGATCAGGCTATTACTGGATCACAATGGATGCTGACTGTTGTGCCTATGCCAGAAAATGCCATAAATGCCAGATTTATGCGGATAAGGTGCATGTGCCTCCCAATCCTTTGAATGTGATGTCTTAACCTTGGCCCTTTGCTATGTGGGGCATTAATATGATTGGCAAGATTGAACCGACTGCTTCAAACGGCCACAGATTCATACTGGTAGCCATTGATTATTTTACCAAGTGGGTCGAGGCAGCTTCTTATGCAAATGTTACAAGGCAAGTAGTAGCCATATTTCTGAAGAGAGATATCATCTGTCGGTATGGAGTTCCCGAGCGAATCATTACTGATAATATTTCCAATTTAAACAACAAAATGATGGCAGAGCTATGCTGGGACTTCAAAATCCAAAACCACAATTCTTCTCCTTACAGGCCAAAGATGAACGGCGCTGTTGAGGCAGCTAATAAAAATATCAAGAAGATTGTGCAGAAGATGGTAGTCACCTACAAAGACTGGCATGAGATGCTACCGTTTGCCTTGCATGGGTACCGCACGTCGATCAGAACATCCACTGGGGCAACACCGTATCAGCTTGTGTATGGTATGGAAACAGTCTTACCAGTTGAAGTTGAACTACCCTCCCTGCGGGTACTGATGGATGTTAAGCTGAACGAAGCAGAATGGGTCCGATCCCGATACGAGCAACTGAGTCTGATTGAAGAGAAGAGATTGGCTGCAATCTGTCATTGGCAGTTATATCAGAAAAGAATGAAGAAAGCCTTCGACCAGAAAGTTAGGCTCCGAGAGTACCAAGTAGGAGATCTTGTGCTGAAAAGACTCCTCCCTCCTCATACAGACCACAGGGGCAAATGGACTCCGAACTATGAGGGACCATTCGTGGTAAAGAAAGTTTTCTCTGGTGGAGCACTGATGCTCAGCACTATGGATGGCGAAGACTTCCCGTCCCCTGTGAATTCAGATGCAGTTAAAAAATACTTCGCATAAAATATGACCCGCTGGACATAAAAACAGAATGTAAGTCCAGGCAAAAATAGGGCATCCCGGCGAGTCAAAAACAGAATAAGAGATTCGGGCAAAAATAAGGGAAAAATAAAAAAAAATGTACACCCGCTGAGTTGAAAAGCCGCATTGGACGACTCAGGCAAAAATGGGTATCCCGATGGATTGAAAACCCGAAAGGGCGATCCATGCAAAATAAGGGAATAAGCGAACAACTGCATTCTGAATTCGTCTGTATCACCTACAACTTGGTAAGCTTCGAAAGGATTAAGCTTCTTTCAGAATCAGCCTTCTTCAGAAAGCAAGACGAGAAGTGCGTCAAATGTCATACGAATCATAGAAAAGGGGAAGCTCCTCGAAGCGTCACCAGCATTGCCAGCACCTTTTTGTTTCCCAATTTATAACAATCTCCTCATTTTAGGGGATTTGTTTCTTTGATTGTATCTTGCCAATTCAGGGCATATGAATTAATAAAATCAGATTTTCAGTCATGTCTCGTCTCGTACATTTTATTTTCATTTGCAAAATGTCCGATGTCTTTAAGATACTGATTGCATAAATACAGATGCGTCTTTCTGAAACTACGTGCTTGCAGGAAATATACTTATTCCCGGGAGTGTCTGAACTCTCACGACGGAATCCAGTAAGGGATACCTCGGGATTACTTGTGCGTTTCTGTCTTTGCAGGATTGCAGGTATTCAAAAGCGCAACATGGGACATGTAAGCTTCATCCCAGCAAGTTGGCAAATCAACACTCACTCAGTCTTAGCACCCAATGTGTTTTCTCCCCAGTTGAGTTGCCACTTGTTATTTCTCCCCAGCCGAGGTGCCAACCATTCTCCCTCCTCAGCCAAGTACAAAAGCCAGGGAACCACTTCCCCACAGAGTTTCAGCCTCTATCCAGAAGAGCAACACATGAAGGAATCACAACAGAGTGACGAAAGCTTCTACAAACCCCAGCTGGGTCCTTCATTTACTGGAATAGGTCTATCATTGACCCATTTCCCCAAGCAGAATCATATGCATTAGATTTACCAATGATCTCATCCCCAACTGGGATGTCCATTTCAAGCAGATCAACCAGAGATCCTCGCAGCATCGGGATCCGAATCCCGGATCAGTATCCTTGCATAATCATAGCATTCGCATCATATTCACCCCACAGAGCGTAGCATTCTGTCTAATACGGAGCATTACGGCAAAAATCACACATATTGCATAATCATAAGCCATGTTCTGAATCAAACACTTGTGAATAATGGCAATCCATCAACAATATACAGAATGCTCACCAGATTCCCCGGCAGAGAGCCCAAACATTCCTCTCACAAAACAAATACGTCCTTGGGGCACCCGTCCGTGTCATATCCTCAGCGGAAAGCCAAAGCACCCTCTTTGCACTCACAAATACATACATACACAATTCCTTGATACTCGTCCGCGTCACTTTCCCTAGCGCAGTAACCTAAACACTTTGTATATCAGATACTTGTGTATACTATACTTTTCTCCTTTCGACACTCGTCTGTGTCATTCTCCCCAGCAGGGTAAATGCCCGTCTATACACTACTCATACTTATTACTCATATTTCACTCATACAGATACTCTCCTGTATCTTGTATACACCACTTATATCATCTCAGATTCGACACTCGTCTGTGTTCTCTGTTAACCAGTTGGTACTCGTCCGTACCATCATCTCAGAACATGCGTCAAATATTTGTTTCTACCCGATACTCGTCCGTATCGTAGTCTTAAGGATGCTCGTCCGCATCTTTAATCCATACACGTGTTAAACACTCATGTCTTCTTGAATTTAGACACTCGTCTGTGTCTAATATTCCCCAGAAGAGTCCCTAAAGAATCAACACTCGTCCGTGTTCCTTGTTAACCAGTTGACACTCGTCCGAATCATCATCTCTGAACATGTGTCAGTTTGTTGTTTCTATCCGATACTCGTCCGTATCATAGTCTTAGGGATGCTCGTCCGCATCTTTAATTTATACACAACGTCAAAACACTTATACCTTTTATTTTCTTGGATGTAAACGTTCGCCCGTGTTTACTATTCCCCAGTAGGTCGCCATCAAAGCAAAATTTCTTTGTTATCTGACATTCGTCCTATGTCGTGATAAACCTTGAGAGTAGTCGTCCCCTGCTAGGTGATCGTGTTTCACCTCTTGATGATCGTCCTTCATCATGCTCGTCCGATGGCCGTCCCCATCATTGACCTTTTATCTGAAATTCGTCCTATGCCGTGATATTTAGCAGTTGTCCCCTGCTAGGTGATCGTCCTTCACCTTTTGATGATCGTCCTTCATCATTTTATCCGATGGCCGTCCCCATCGTTGATATTGTTATCTGACATTCGTGCTATGTCGTGATAAACCTTGAGAGCAGCCGTCCCCTGCTAGGTGATCGTCCTTCACCTCTTGATGATCGTCCTTCATCATGCTCATCCGATGGTCGTCCCCATCGTTGACCTTCTATCCGACATTCGTCCTATGTCGCGATATTTTTGGAAGCCGTACCCTGCCAGGTGATCGTCCTTCACCTCAGATGACCGTCCCTCATCTTATCCCTTTCAGAGCAGCCGTCCCCTGCTAGGTGATCGTCATTCACCTTTGATGACCGTCCCTCATCATTATTTCATTTATTCTTTAACCCGATGGCCGTCCCTGTCGTGGTCCCTTTTCCTTTTCCTGATGATCGTCCTTCATCAGTTTAGCCCGATGGCCGTCCCCATCGTTGTTTACATTACTTTATGAACCTGATAGCCGTCCCCATCATTTTTCATTAATCCCCAGAGAGTCGTATAGCTTTACTTGATGGTCGTCCCCATCATAATCCCTTTTATCCCCAGCCTGTCGGTCGTCCCCGTCATTGATTTATTTCCCGCACTTTTCCCAGCGTGTCGGTCGTCCCCGTCATTGCTCTTTCCCCAGCAGTCGTCCTCTGCTCGACGGTCGTCCTCCGTCGCCCACACTTTATAATATACTTTATTTTCTTTTACAATCTATATCCCTTTTCTTCTTCATTCTGTGAGTGCAAATTTTGGATTGTCTTTGGTATTCAACCACTAGTTATCTTATTTGCCTGATAAGCCGTCGCTTACATCCTGCACAGCTAACTCATGTTTGAATAGGGGAAGCTGTAAACACCCCAAATTTGCCCTCACCCATTCACACCATGGCTTGTGATCATTTCATATGCATAAATTCAATCATAGCATCTCATACCACACTTTTGATTCATTGCATTGGTTTTAAGCCATCTGCATCTAGGGTTTGTGATCCGAGCAATCCAAGGGATTCTTGAGCCACTCCAAAGGTAATCAATCACTTCAAAGGGGTCCATGTGTGTTCAAGCATCATATTATATCTCCTCAAAGTCAAGAATACCAAAGAATCACAAGAACTGAGGATGGCATGGAAGCAGAGCCAAGTTTGACTACACAGATGACCTAGAATTAGGGTTTTGGTTTAAGAGGCCATAACTCCAAATTTTTTGGTCATTCTTGTTTCTATTGGTCTCTATATGGTATAGGGAGCATGCATATCAATTTTCATGAAGAAATTCCATGGGGAAGTCATCTGATCAAGAGTTGACTTTTTGAACAAGTCAGTGCAAAATCAGGGCATCTGAGGCCCCCAATGACCCAACCAAAGGGTGTTCTTCATCATTTTGATTGTGTATGATCTTTATTTGATCATAGAAGATGTTATAAGTTCATAAAATTGAAGAATTTCAAGTCATTTGCAAAGTTGACTTTTTGCGAAAGTTGACTTTTAATGAAAATTGCCATTTTGGGAAACTTTTTCAACCTTTACTTTTTGATTCAAAAATGCTTCAAATGGAAAAACTTTGGTCATGAAAGTTGTATAATGGATCATTCCCTTTTCAAAAAGTACAAGAACATGACCTAATTCATTTTGGATCAAAAGTTATGGCTTGTCAAAGTTGGCTAAAATCACAAAATTTGAAGTTTTCTACCAAAGAGGCATTTTGCAAAATGGTATGATCAAGTGTTCTAAAGGCCTCAAATGTGTACCATTTCTTCACAACATGATCACATGACCTCTAAAATTCAGAATGGGCCAAAGAACTTTGCACTTTGATGCCTTGAAACTCAATAAATCCCAAAGGAACCAAACATGAACCAACTTGCAAAACCTATCACAAATTACAAACCACTTGCTGCATTGCCTCTAGACCTTTTTCATAGCATTCCTTGATTCAAGCTGAGCCAAAGCAAGCCAAAAAGCAAGTTGTACCATTGCCCATACCTCAAGTACACATCAAGTTGACATTTTGGCCAAAGACCCATACCAATCACCATAGGCCACCAACAACTTTCTGACCTATCCCCTTTTGATACATGGACCAAAGCCAGCATAACACACAACACAACTCATTCTGATCTTGCCCACAAACCATAGTTATCAAAATCTCTCCAACTTGCATTTTCATTCGAAACACTCTCCACAAGCTGCAAACACACAAACAAACTTCACAAACAAACTCAGCATGCTTCACTGATCAAAAACCACCCATCACCATAGCCTGAAACCCTCAAAAACCAAGATACGATTTCCACCCTCCCTTGAACAGAACTTCTGCCATCTCTCAAACCAGCCATCCTCAAAGCTTTCTAAGCCTCATTTCATCATCAAGGGGTTCAAAGGAGTGGACTTGCAGCAAAGGAAAGGCCAGAAAGCTCAGGACCAGGAGTTTCCATCTCAGGTAGCCATCTCAAACTTTTTTATAGAAACTCCATTTTAAGTTCCTAAATGATTCTATGTGCTCCCCTGATCATGGGGATATGATTATTTTTGAAAATGGTTGAGAAACCAGGATGTATGATTGCTCTGAAACGTTTCTGCCCTAAATGTGTTTTGCTTCGATTTGCATGATTAATGGATGAAAAATGATTTTTGTTTGGGGGTTTTGATTCAGTGTTGAGTGGGGATGGATTCTGGGCAATTAGATTTCATTTTCATGGCGTTTTGAGAAAGTTAGCAACTTTCAGGTGAGAGTCTCGCCGGAGAAGACGACCGAAAGTCTTCTCCGGCCACCTGAAAGTGTTTAGGGCTAATCTGTGTAATTAAATGAAGTTTGAATGTGGAGCGTTGGATGGGTTGACCAGGGCTGACCCGCGCGTGTTTGAATGGCTAGGATGCATCATTAGAAACCCTAATCCATAATTAACCTAATTAATTCAGTTTAATTAATTTAAAATGGAAATTAGGTCAGTTTGAATCTCAACCCTTGGATCTGGCGCGCAGTCTTTCCCTCCTTCCTGAGTTTGAATCCAGACCTTTAGATGCGCATACTTTTCATTTAATTCATTTTATTTTCTTTTTTATTTCATTTGTTTTGTTCAATTAATTTAAAATAGCAAAACACTTTGAAAAATTCTGAAAATTTTTATCCAAGCTTTTATTAATTTTCAGAAACCAAAAACATTTTCATTTTTATTTTTTGCATTAAAATTTATTTTTAAATCATTTAAAAGTTTATTTTTAATTAATTAATGAGAATTAATTAATTAAAAATACTTTTAGGTATTTAAAAATCACAAAAAAATTCATGAAACATTTAAAATCATTTAGAAACATTGTCCAACTCTCAAACCAAATTTCGTTTTTGATCTTGATGTCTTTTGACAATTTTCCATGGAATTAATTTCATTTCAAGGCATTATTTTGATCCAATCTTCAAAAATTCATTTCTGCCTAACCTTTAAGAGTTGGACATTGATTCTTTTTGCATTGCATTTTGTTTAGCATGAAGTTTATAGGATTAAATTGGCATGAATTGATCTTGCATTTCCTATTTGTTTGGCATTTTTCTTGATAAGGTACCTTAAAACCCTAACAATCTTGAGAAATTCATAACCCTCATTAGGTTAAGAGTTAGAACCCCTCCTTTGGGCAGTGAGTTTGTATAGGTTTAGGGTTCCTTTGAATGCATTTTTAATTTTTTATCATGATGTTTGCTTCTGGTTTTGATTTTTGTTTTGTGCATTGATCATAAACCCTAATTTGGGCTTTCATTTGCATCCATCTTCCATTTGCTTGCATACCATGACTTGCCATGACATTTTGTGCATCCATTTGATTCATAATGCATCTTAAGACATATTAGAATCATGTTTGATCATTGCATCTTTCATTTGCCATGTTGTATGTCATTTGCATTTCATAACTTTTCATGTATGTTCATGGTTCTAAGCATGTTTCCCTTGCATCCATATGTTTGTATGATCATCCTCATGCCTTGTTTCATGTTTGCATCATCTCATAGCATCATTTACATCATATTCATGCTTCTGGTTTTGGTTTGCATCATCCCATTTCATCTCATTTTGCATTGCATTCCTTTCACTAACTTTTCAGGTGGTAAGGTACTTTGAGAAGTGAATTTGCCTTCACTTCTCACAATCTCTTCTCATCTCTCTTATGCATCATTGCTGCATTTTGTCTTGTGTTTGAGATTGAGCTTGCTCATTCTTCTTCATCTTACTTTCTTTCTTCAAGTGACTTGTCTTCTTAAATGAAGCAAGTTACTTTGCTTCTCTTTGCTCCTTTCATCTGCTTCCTGGTGGTTTCTCTGAAGATCTTTCTTGTAAACCTCACAAACCTTAGGAACAACCAAGCATGACAACAATTAGGGTTTGATTATTCCCCCCATTTAGTTTCACCTTTGTGTCATCTTTGAGTCTTCTCTCCTCATCTCATAATCAGGGACTAAACCCTAAAGGCTTTAAGGCTTTGTGATTAAGCTTATGCCTGCATCCTTCTATTAGGATGGAGTGTATAACTTTAATCCTAAGTGTTAAACCCTTAATGTGTTTAAATCCTTTAATCAATTCACTTAATAATCACCAAGACATCAAGCTTGTAACTTGGGCCTTGCATTAGGGTTCTATTTCTTCCTTAATTGGTTAAGAAGGACTAACCCTAGTATTAATGGACAAGTTCCCCTCAAGTTGTCTTACAAACATTAAACTCACTTCACCATCTTATCATTAACTAAAATCCACTTAATAAAGGCTTTGTTTTGTCATGAATTTAATCCCTAATCATGGATTAAGTTGAGGAGCTTTCCTCAACTTAAACATTCTCATCTATTATCCTTCTATTAGGATGGTGTAATGAGTCTGTTTGATCTTTGATTATGGCTTAATCTCATTACTTAACACTAAACAAAAACCACAAAAACATCTAAATAATCACAAGTAGGTTAACGATCTTAACCCTACATCATGGTGATTAAGTGTGAGAAGCTGACTTCACACTTAAGGTATTCTCATTACCCCTAATCAGAGGGAAGATGTGATGAGTTTACTAACCCATTGGTTTAGGCTTAAGCTCATTAACTTATGACAAACTTCAAAAAGTAATAAAAGATTGAAAACTCAAAAACAAACAATAATCGTCTCCTCCGGGATTCTTTTCTCATCTCACTCACTCATAACCGAGAACTCGCTTCTTCCGTCTAATGCAAGATAGTTAGCACCTGAGCCAGACAGGTCATACACTTGAGCATAGGCAAGTAAGCAGTTCACAAGTCAATTTATCTTTCAGTCTCTTTGGGTCGAACTACGGTGTTCTGACTTCCTCATTGCACGAGAGGATACGTAGGCATAACTTAACAGTTATCGAACAAAAGTCTCTGTATATTCCCCCTCCTTCTAGCATCATTCTTTTAGCCTCATGGTCTTTAGCATGTCATCCTTGTTCTTACACTGACACTTCATTTATACACTTCATACTTCTTTACACTGACACCTGTACAACCTTTTCCAGCTCTTTGATACACAAATTGCACTGACACTACCCTTTTAAAACACAAATCTTTTAAGCGTGGATCCCGTCGAGTACGGAGGACAATCTGGGTGCTAATACCTTCCTAGGTTGTAACCAACCCCCTTTCTCAGTCTCTCTGGTTCGCAACCGTCTTATCCATATCTTTCTAGGTTTATGCAGCATTACCTTTCCTTAGGGATAAAAATGCCTAGCTGGCGACTCTTTTCATTTCATTCTTTTCGCCGACTGTTCGCGTCTGTACCTTATTTGAGTCAGTCTCATCTATTGGGAGCGTCACATTTCCCAGTAAAGTCGCCCGAGCATTCCTTACAAACAAATGACTCAGATATTACAAATGCTTCTTGATACCCGTCCGTGTCATATCCCCAGCAGAAAGCCAAAGCGTCCCCTTTGCACTTGCAACACATGTGTACATATTTATACAATTTTCTGACGCCCGTCCGTGTCACTTCCCCCCAGCATAGTTACCTAAACACTTTGTAAATCAAATACTTGTTTATAATACACTGTTTCCGGCACTCGTCCGTGTCATGCTCTCCCTAGTAAGTTAAACACTCGTCTGTGTCTCACC
Organism: Lathyrus aphaca; assembly: GCA_963966055.1. NCBI lineage: Eukaryota > Viridiplantae > Streptophyta > Magnoliopsida > Fabales > Fabaceae > Lathyrus > Lathyrus aphaca. The sequence goes on from OZ014521.1 coordinate 312,542,165, forward strand.
CATATTTTTACTCATACAGATACTCGTCCGTATCTTGTATATACCACTTAAATCCCCTCAGATTCGACACTCGTCTGTGTTCTTTGTTAACTAGTTGGTACTCGTCCGTATCATCATCTCGGAACATGCGTCAAGCGTTTGTTTCTACTGATACTCGTCCGTATCATAGTCCTAAGGATGCTCGTCCGCATCTTTAATCTATACACCGTGCTAAACACTTATGTCCTCTTAAATTTAGACACTCGTCTGTGTCTACCATTCCCCAGAAGAGTCCCAGCAAATCCCATCAAATTATTTCCTTTCTATCTGACATTCGTCCTATGTCATGATACCTTTTCGGCAGCCGTACCCTGCCAGGTGATCGTCCTTCACCTTCTTGATGATCGTCCTTCATCACCCCCAGTGGAGTCTCTATTCATTAGAACCCCTTCTATCCGACATTCGTCGTATGTCGTGACTTTTTTAGCAGCCGTCCCCTGCTAGGTGATCGTCCTTCACCTCCTGATGATCGTCCTTCATCATTTTATCCGATGGTCGTCCCCATCGTTGATCTTGTTATCTGACATTCGTCCTATGTCATGATAAACCCCGGGAGCAGCCGTACCCTGCTAAGTGATCGTCCTTCACCTCTTGATGATCGTCCTCCATCATTTTATCCGATGGCCGTCCCCATTGTCGACCTTTTTATCCGGCATTCGTCCTACGTCGCGATACTTTTTGGCAACCATACCTTGCCAGGTGATCGTCCTTCACCTTAGATGACCGTCCCTCATCTTATCCCCAACAGAGCAGCTGTACCCTGCCAGGTGATCGTCCTTCACCTTTGATGACCGTTCCTCATCATTTATTTTTTCAACCCGATGGTCATCCCCATCATTTACCTTTAATCCCCAGAGAGTCTCGTTTCTTTGCCTGATGGTCGTCCCCATCAGAATCTCTCATATCCCCAGCTTGTCGGCCGTCCCCGTCATTGCTTTACTTCCCGCATCATCCCCAGCGTGTCGGTCGTCCCCGTCATTGCTTCGTCCCCAGCAGTCGTCCTCAGCTCAACGGTCATCCTCCGTCGCCCTCACCTTATAATCATACTTTATTTTCCTTTACAATCTATATCCCTTTTCTTCTTCATTCAGTGAGTGCAAATTTTGGACTGTCTTTGGTATTCAACCACAAGTTATCTTGTTTGCCTGATAAGCCGTCGCTTACATCCTGCACAGCTAACTCATGTTTGAATAGGGGCAGCTGTAAACACCCCAAATTTTCCCTCACCCATTCACACCATGGCTTGTGATAGTTTCATATGCATAAGGTCAATCATAGCATCTCATATTGCACTTTTGATTCACTGCATTGTTTCAAAGTCATCTGCATCTAGGGTTTGTGATCTGAGCCATCCCTGAGCCATCTGAGCCACTCCAAAGGTCTTAAATCACTTCAAATGGGTCCATGTATGTTCAAGCATCATATCATATCCTCACCAAGTCAAGAAAGTCAAAGAATCACAAGAACTGAGAAAGGCATGGAAGCAGAGCCAGGTTTAACTGCACAGATGACCTAAAATTAGGGTTTTGGTTTCAAAGGCCATAACTCCAAATTTTTTGGTCATTCTTGTTTCTATTGGTCTCTATAGGGTATAGGGATCATGCATATCAACTTTCATGAAGAAATTCCATGGGGAAGGCATCTGATTAAAAGTTGACTTCTTGAGCAAGTTAGTGCAAAATCAGGGCATCTGAGGCCCCCAATGACCCAACCAAAGGGTATTCTCCATCATTTTGAATATGTATGATCTTTATTTGATCATAGAAGATGTTAGAAGTTCACAAAATTGAATAATTTCAAGCCATTTGCAAAGTTGCCTTTTTGGGAAAGTGACTTGTAATGTAAACTTGCCATTTTGGGAAAAGTTTTTCAACCTCCTCAAATTGATTCAAAAATGCTTCAAATGAGAAAACTTTGGTCATGAAAGTTGTAGAATGGATCATTTCCTTTTCAAAATGTACAAGAACTCATTCTAATTCATTATGGATCAAAAGTTATGGCTTGTCAAAATTGGACAAAATCACATAATTTCAAGTTTTACACCAAAGAGGCAAACTTGCAAATTCTCATGACAAGCCTTTATGTGACTTCAAATTGACTTCTATGTATCACACAAACATGAACCATGACCTAAAAATCATTTTGCACCAAAGAACCTCCCATTTTCATGACTTATGCTTCAAGTAATCACAAAAGGGCCAAAAGATCACAAAGTTGCAAAACCTCACACAAACCCTAATCCACTTGCTAATTGGCCTCAAGATTGATTCTATGGCTCTCCTCAATCCTTGCTGCGCAGGACACCCCATTGTCCCTAGCCTACCATGTGCCCATACCTCAAGTACAAAACTTTTGACTTTTTGGCAAGAAGCCCATACCCATCAGTTGTAGCCACCACCCACTCTCTGGCCTATCACAGCATGTTATGTGGATCAGACCCAAGCCATAACACACAACAACTAAGCCTGAAACATCTCACAAGCCATAGTTCTAAAAAAACCTCCCTTTATGCACTTTCCTTCGAATCTGATCACACAATCAAAAAACCTCAAAACCAAATTCACCATTCATTCAAAAAGGCTTCATAGAGCATAAACCACCCTTCATCTTGCCCTGAAACCCCTTGAAACTCAAACACGATTCTCTGGCCAGTTGAACACAAACTCATAAACCAGCCAAAAGAAACTCCAACCAAGCTTTGCAAACTCCTCAGGAGGTTCATTGGAGTCATTTTGAAGCAAGGAAGCAGTCAAAAAGCTCCTGGATTGAAAGCTCCGTCTTAGGTAGCCATGTGAAAACATTTTTCCAGAACTCTTGTTTTAAGTTTCTAAATGATTAAGCTTGCTTCCCTGGTCACACTGAACTTTAAATTTTCGAAAATCGTTGAGAAATGAGTGTGTATGGCTTGTCTGAAATTTCTGCCATTTTTGTACCTTGCTTTGAATCTTGTTAATGGTTAAGGATAAATTGTTTTTGAGGTCAGGGATGAGTTTAGGGAGGTGATAGGAAGTGATATGGAGCTTTAGAGCTCCAGAAATGGCCTGGGGAGTGATTTGGGAGATTCTCAGGGGAGGTCATTTCCGGCCACCTGAATGTCATTAGGGCATTAATCACGTTTAGGGCAAAGTTTGAATTTAGACCACAGATCTGGCTGACTTTTGTTGACTCCCGCGCATATGAATGGCCTGGATCATTTCATTAAACCCTAATCCCATTTAATTAGATTAATTAATCAGATTTAATTTAATCCAGTCAGTTCAAACGTGGGCCGTCCAGATGCGCGCGGGTCAATTCCCCCCAATTTTGTTTGAATCTCAGCCAGTGGATGTGCATACTTTCCATTATTTTTATTTTATTTCATTTTCTTTACATTTAATTCGCACGAATTATTTAAAATAGCAAATCATGTTTAAAAATTCTGAAATTTTTTGTCAAACATTTCATTAATTTTCAGAAACATTATCCAACTCTCAAAACAAATTTCTTTTTGGTTCTTGATGCCTTTTGACAATTTACCATGGAATTAAATTCATTTTAAGGTAATATTTTTGTGCAAACTTGGAAAAATCCATTCTGCCTAACCATTGAGAGTTTGATGATGGTTCTTCTTGCATTGCATTCTTCATGGCATGTAGTTTATAGGATAAAATTGGTTTGATTTGATCTTCCATTTTCAATTTGTTTTGCATTTTCCATGTTAAGGTACCCCAAAACCCTAGCCAACTTGAGAAATTCATAACTTTCACTAGGTTAAGAGTTAGATCCCCTCCTTTGGGTAGTGAACTTGTATAGGTTTAGGGTATCTTTGATTGCATTTTCAATTTTTTATCATGTCATTTGCTTCTGGTTTTGGATTTTTTCATTGCATGTTGTATATAAACCCTAATTTGTGCCTTCCCTTGCATCCATCTTTCATTTGCTTGCATTCAACAACTTGCCATGACATTTTGTGCATCCACATGATTCATAATACATCTTAGGATATATTAGAATCATGTTTGATCATTGCATCATTCCTTTGCCATGTTATATGTTCATTTCATCTCATAAACATTCATGAACTTCCATGGTTCAAAGCATGCCTCCTTTGCATCCTCATCCTTGTATGCTCACTCTCATCTCTTGTCATGTGTTTGTATTATCTCTTAGTATCATTAACATCATGTTTATGCTTCTGACTTTGTCTTGCATCATGACATTTCATCTCATTTTGCATTGCATTTCATTTCTTTGCTAACTCTTCAGGTGGTAGGTTGTTTTGAGAAGTGAATTTGCCTTCACTTCTCATAATCTCTTCTCATCTCTCTTGCATCTTTGCTGCATTTTATCTTTGTATTAGAGTGAGCTTGCTCATTCATGTTCATGTTCATCTTTCTTTCTTCAAGCAACTTGTCTTCTTAAGGGAAGCAAGTTGTTTTGCTTCTCCTTCCTCCTTTCATCTGCTTCCTTCCTGGTGGTTGTCGCTCCCACTAGATGAAGTCGGGTCAAATAGGGTACAGACGCGAACGGTCGGTGAGAGGAGGATGTGAGAACACACAGGAGTGATCTCACAGGGAGTGAAAAGAGTCGCCAGCTAGGCATTTTTATCCCGGAGGAAAGGTAATGCTGCATAGACCTAGAAAGATATGGATAAGACGGTTGCGAACCAGAGAGACTGAGAAAGGGGGTTGGTTACAACCTGGGAAGGTATTAGCACCCAGATTGTCCGCCGAACTCGACGGGATCCACGCTTAAAAGATTTGTGTTTTAAAGGGGTAGTGTCAGTGCAATCTGTGTATAAAAGAGCTGGAAAAGGATGTACATGTGTCAGTGTAAGAGAAGTGAAGTGTATAAGTGAAGTGTCAGTGTAAGAACAAAGATGAAATGCTCATGATAATGAGGCTAAAGAATAAGGTTGGAAAGAGTGGGAATATACAGAGACTTTTGTTCGATAACTGTTAAGTTATGCCTACGTATCCTCTCGTGCAATGAGGAAGTCAGAACACCGTAGTTCGACCCAAAGAGACTGAAAGATGAATTGACTTATGAACTGCATGCTTGCCTATGCTCAAGTGTATGACCTGTCTGGCTCAGGTGCAAACTGTCTTGCATTAGACGGAAGAAGCAAGTTCTCGCTTATGAGTGAAGATGATGTGAAAAGAATCCCGGAGGAGACGATTATTGTTTGTTTTTGAGTTTTCAATCTTTTATTGCTTTTTTTTTTAATTTGTCATAAGTTGATGAGCTTAAGCCTAAACCAATGGGTTAGTAAACTCATCACATCCTCCCTCTGATTAGGGGTAATGAGGATACCTTAAGTGTGAAGTCAGCTTCTCACACTTAATCACCTTTGATGTAGGGTTAAGATCATTAACCTACTTGTGATTATTTAGATGTTTTTGGTGTTTTTGTTTAGTGTTAAGTAATGAGCTTAAGCCATAATCATGGATTAAACAGACTCATTACACCATCCTAATAAAAGGATAATAGATGAGAATGTTTAAGCTGAGGAAAGCTCCTCAACTTAATCCATGATTAGGGATTAAACTTATGACAAAACAAAGCCTTTATTAAGTGGATTTTAGTTAATGATGAGATGATGAAGTGATTTTTAGGGTTTGTAAGACAACTTGAGGGGGACTTGTCCATTAACACTAGGGTTAGTCCTTCTTAACCAATTAAGGAAGAATTAGAACCCTAATGCAAGTCCCAAGTTACAAGCTTGATGTCTTGATGGTTATTAAGTGAATTGATTAAGGGATTTAAACACATTAAGGGTTTAACACTTAGGATTAAAGTTATACACTCCATCCGAATAGAAGGATGCAGGCATAAGCTTAATCACAAAGCCTTAAAACCTTTAGGGTTTAGTCCCTGATTATGAGGTGAGAAGAGAAGACTCAATGAGACACAAAGGTAAAACTAATTGGGGAACTAATCAAAACCCTAATCATTATCATGCTTGGTTGTTCCTAAGGTTTGTGAGGTTTGACAAGAGAAATCTTCAAAGGAACCACCAGGAAGCAGATGAAAGGAGCAGAGAGAAGCAAAGTAACTTGCTTCATTTAAGAAGACAAGTCACTTGAAGAAAGAAAGTAAGAAGAAGAAGAAAGAGCAAGATCAATCTCAAACACAAAACAAAATGCAGCAAGGATGCATAAGATAGATGAAAAGAAGTTGCGAGAAGTGAAGGCAAATTCACTTCTCAAAATGACTTACCACCTGAAAAGTTAGTGAAAGGAATGCAATGCAATGCAAAATGGGATGAAATGACATGGTGCAAACCAAAACCAGAAGCATGTATGAGATGATAATGATGTTATGAGATGATACAAACATGAATCAAGGCATGAGGATGATCATATGAACATATGGATGCAAGAGAAGCATGCTTGGAACCATGAACATACATGAAAACTTATGGAATGCAAATGACATACAAAGTGGCAAATGAAAGATGTAATGATCAAACATGCTTCTAATATGTCTTAAGATGTCTAATGAATCAAATGTATGCACAAAATGCTATGGCAAGTCATGGTATGTAAGCAAATGCAAGATGAATGCAAAAGGAAGCCCAAATTAGGGTTTATGATCAATGCACCAAACAAAAACCAAAACCAGAAGCAAACATCATGATAAAAAATTGAAAATGCATTCAAGGGAACCCTAGCCCTACACAAACTCACTTCCCAAAGGAGGGGTTCTAACTCTTAGCCTAATTAGGGTTATGAATTTCCTAAGATTTCTAGGGTTTTAGGGTACCTTGACAAGAAAAATATCAAACAAATTGAAAATGCAAGATCAAATCATGCCCATTTAATCCTACAAACTACATGATATGAAAGACACAATGCAAAAAGAATCAAAGTCCAACTCTCAATGGATGGGCAGAAATGATTTTTTGAAGTTTGGATCAAAATAATGCCTTGAAATTGAATTAATTCCATGGAAAATTGTCAAAATGCATCAAGATCAAAAAAGAAATTTGGTTTGAGGGTTGGACAATGTTTCTAAATGTTTTTAAAGGTTTCATGAATTTTTTGGTGATTTTTAAATACCTAAAAGTATTTTTTATTAATTAATTCTCATTAATTAATTAAAAATAAACTTTTAAATGATTTAAAAATATTTTTAATGAAAAAAATAACAATAAAAATGTTTTTGGTTTCTGAAAATTCATAAAAGTTGTACAAAAATTTTCAGAATTTTTAAAATTGTTTTACTATTTTAAATAAATCATAGAAAAGAAATGAAATAAAATGAAAATAAAATGAATTAAAACTGAAAAATAGAAAAGTATGCAAATCAAAGGGCCAGGATTCAAACATACACGCGCGGGAGTTGACTGGCGCGCGCATCTGGACGGCCATAATTCAAATTTCGTTAATTAATGATTAAACCCTAATCCAGCCCTAATTACTTTCAGATGACCGGAACAGTGGTTCCGGTCATCTTCTCCGGCTAGCTCATCTCTCAATCTCTCTCAAAACGCCATGAAATCATGCCAAACTCTCCAGATCAACTCAACTAACCTCCCTAAACAACAATCCAGCAACAAATTCCATTTATTTCTACTCAAGAACAAGATACGAATCAAACATCAAAAACTGCCAAAATTTCAGAAACACAATACAACCTCATTTCTCAATCTTTTTCAAAAGTAAAAGGTTCAGTGAACTCAGGGAAGCATGCTTTATCATTTAGAAACAAGAAAAGAGAGTTCTGGAAAAATGAATTTCCATGGCTACCTGAATCGAAGCTTTAGTTTCTGGCACTTTCTGGATGATGTCTTGCTTGCAATCAACTCCCCTGGACCTCCTGAGAAGCTTTCAAGGCTTGTTTGAAGTTTGCAATGGCTGGTTTGAAAGATGGCTGAAGTTCTGCTCAATGAGGGGCAGAAATCGTATCTTTGATTCAGTGGCTTTCAGGCTGTTTTAAGGGTTGGTTTGTGTTCAGTGAAGCATGGTGAGATGGTTTTTGAAGTTGGTTTGTGTGTTTGAGGTTTGTGCAAGCAGTTTCGAAAGCTTTTGCAAGATGGTGTGAAAATGAGAATGTTGTGTTAAGGATGGTTTCAGGCCTGTGTTTTGTATGCTTTGGCTTGCTTTTGATTTGCATAAACAATTGTGATAGGTCAGATGAGGTGATGTGTGCTTTTGTGATAGGTATGGCTCAAGTTGCCAAAATGTCAAAGTTGTGTAAGAGAAGCATGGGCTACTTGCTAGCCAAGGACAAAAGGTGTGTCCTGCGCAGCATGATGTGGGGAGAACCCTAGGATTGATCAGCAAGTCAGCAAGCAAGTGGATTGTAACTTATGATGATTTTTTCAAGTTGGTTCACTTTTGCTTCTTATGAAAAATCTTGCTCCATAAGCCATAAAAATGTGTGATCCCTTGGCCCATTCTGAACATTAGAGGTCACATGATCATGTTGTGTGGAAATGATACACATTTGAGGCCTTTAGAACACTTGAACAAACCATTTTGCAAAATGTCCCTTTGGTAGAAAACTTCAAATTTTGTGATTTTAGCCAACTTTGACAATCCATAACTTTTGATCCAAAATGAATTAGGTCATGTTCTTGTACTTTTTGAAAAGGGAATGATCCATTCTACAACTTTCATGACCAAAGTTTTTCCATTTGAAGCATTTTTGAATCAAAAAGTAAGGGTTGAAAAAGTTTCCTAAAATGGCAATTTCATTAAAAGTCAAACTTTCCCAAAAAGTCAACTTTGCAAAAGACTTGAAATTCTTCAATTTTGTGAACTTCCAACTTCTTCTATGATCAAATAAAGATCATATACAATCAAAATGATGAAGAATACCCTTTGGTTGGGTCATTGGGGGCCTCAGATGCCCTGATTTTGCACTGACTTGCTTAGAAAGTCAACCCTTGATCAGATGACTTCCCCATTGAATTTCTTCATGAAAATTGATATGCATACTCCCTATACCATATAGAGACCAATAGAAACAAGAATGACCAAAAAATTTGGAGTTATGGCCTCTGAAACCAAAACCCTAATTCTAGGTCATCCGTGCAGTCAAACCTGGCTCTACTTCCATGCCATTCTCAGTTCTTGTGATTCTTTGACTTCTTTGACTTTGAGAGGATTCAATATGATGATTGAACACATATAGACCTCTTTGAAGTGATTGATGACCTTTGGAGTGGCTCCAGAAGCTCTTGGATTGCTCAGATCACAAACCCTAGATGCAGATGACTTAGAACCAATGCAGTGAAACAAAAATGTAATATGAGATGGTATGATTGAAAAAATGATCACAAGCCATGGTTTGAATGGGTGAGGGCAAATTTGGGGTGTCTACAGCTGCCCTTATTCAAACATGAGTTAGCTGTGCAGGATGTAAGCAACGGCTTAACAGGCAAACAAGATAACTTGTGGTTGAATACCAAAGACAGTCCAACATTTGCACTCACAGAATTAAGAAGAAAAGGGATATAGATTGTAAAGAAAAATAAAATATATTGTAAAGTGCGGGCGACGGAGGACGACCGTCGAGCAGAGGACGACTGCTGGGTAAAGAGCAATGACGGGGACGGCCGACATGCTGGAGAAGTGCGAAAAATAAAGCAATGACGGGGACGGCAGACATGCTGGGGATAAAAGGGATCATGATGGGGACGGCCATCAAGTAAAGTTATAAGCTTCTCTGGGGATTAATGAAAAAATGATGGGGACGGCCATCAAGTTCATAAAGTAACCAACGATGGGGACGGCCATCGGGCTAAACTGATGAAGGACGATCATCAGGAAAAGGAAAAGGGACCACGACGGGGACAACCATCGGGTTAAAGAATAAATGAAATAATGATGAGGGACGGTCATCAAAGGTGAAGGACGGTCACCTAGCAGGGGACGGCTGCTTTGAAAGGGGTAAGATGAGGGACGGTCATCTAAAGTGAAGGACGATCACCTGGCGGGGTACGGCTGCCGAAAGTATCGCGACATAGGACGAATGCCGGATAAAAGGTTAACGATGGGGATGGCCATCGGACGAGCATGATGGAGGACGACCATCAAGAGGTGAAGGACGATCACCTAGCAGGGGACGGCTGCTCTCAAGGTTTATCATGACATAGGACGAATGTCAGATAACAAAATCAACGATGGGGACGGCCATCAGATAAAATGATGAAGGACGATCATCAAAAGGTGAAGGACGATCACCTAGCAGGGGACGGCTGCTGAATATCATGACACAGGACGAGTGTTGGATAGAAAAAGTCAACGATGGGGACGGCCATCGGATGAGCATGATGAAGGACGATCATCAAGAGGTGAAGGACGATCACCTAGCAGGGTACGACTTCTCTCAGGGTTTATCATGACACAGGACGAATGTCAGATAGAAAAGAAATTTTGCTTTGCTGGCGATCTACTGGGGAATGGTAAACACGGACGAGTGTTTATATCCAAGAAACAAAAGGTATAAGTGTTTGGATGTTTGTGTATAGATTAAAGATGCGGGCGAGCATCCCTAAGACTACGATACGGACGAGTATCTGATAGAAACAAATACTGACACATGTTCAGAGATGATGATACAGACGAGTATCAGCTGGTTAACAAGGAACACGGACGAGTATCGAATCTGAAGGGACTCTTTTGGGGAATAGTAGACACAGACGAGTGTCTAAATTCAAGAAGACAAGAGTGTTTGACACGGTGTATGGATTAAAGATGCGGACGAGCATCCTCAAGACTATGATACGGACGAGTATCAGGTAGAAACAAATGCTTGACGCATGCTCTGAGATGATGATACGGACGAGTACCAACGGGTTAACAAAGAACACGGACGAGTGTTGAATCTGCGGGGATATAAATGGTGTATACAAGATACGGACGAGTATCTGCATAAGGGTAATAAGTTCGAGTGGTGTATAGATGAGTGTTTAACTTGCTGGAGAGAGTGACACGGACGAGTGTCAAAAGGAGAAGAGTATAGTATAAACAAGTATCTGATATACAAAGTGTTTGCTGTGCTGGGGAAAGTGACACGGACGAGTGTCAAGAAAATTATATACAAGTATCTGTGAGTGCAAACTGGACGCTTTGACTTTCTGCTGGGGATATGACACGGACGGGTGCCAAAAAGGAGTATATTCGGGTGTTCGGGAGTGTAAGGCAACTACTTTAGCTTTCTGTTGGGGAATCTGGGGGGTTTTCTGTATACTGTTGATGGATTGTCGTTATTCACAAGTGTTTGATTCAAAACATGGCTCATGATTATGCAATATGTTTGATTTTTGCCGTAATGCTCCGTTTTTAGACGGGATGCTACGCTTTGTGGGGTGAGTATGATGAGAATGCCATGATTATGCAAGGATACCAATCCGGGATTCGGATCCCGTTGCTATGAAGATCTCTGGTTGATCTGGTTTGAAATGGACATCCCAGCTGGGGATGAGATCGTTGTTAGATCTGATGAGATGTATCTGCTTGGGGAAATGGGTCAATGATAGACCTATTCCAATAAGTGAGAGACCCAGCTGGGGTTTGTAGAAGCTTTCGTCACTCTGTTGTGATTCCTTCAGGCGTTGCTCTTCTGAATAAAGGCTGAAACTCTGTGGGGAAGTGGTTCCCTGGGTTTTGTACTTGGCTGAGGAAGAAATGATTGGCACCTCGGCTGGGGAGAAACAACAAGTGGCAACTTAGCTGGGGAGAAAACACTTTTGAGTGCTAAGACTGGGTGTTGATTTTCCAGTTTGCCGGGACGAGGCTTACATGCCCCATGTTGTGCCTTGAGTACCTGCAATCCTGAAAAGACAGAGAAACGCACAAGTGATCCCGAGGTATCCCTTACCGGATTCCGTCATAGGAGTTAGACACTCCCGAGAGTAAGTATATTCCCTGCAAGCATGTATTTTTTTAGAAGAAAAGCATATGTACTTATGCAATCAGTATTTTAAGGACACCAGACATTTTTGCAAATGAAAATGAAGTGTATGGGGCGAAACATGACTGAAAATCTGATTTTATTAATTCATGTGCCCTGAATTGGCAAGATACAGTCAAAGAAACATATCCCCTGAAATGAGGAGATTGTTACAAATTGAGAAAACAAAATGCTGGCAATGTTGACGACGCTTCAAGGAGCTTCCCTTCTGCTATGACTCGTATGACATTTGACGTTCTTCTCGTCTTGCTTTCTGAAGAAGGCTGATTCTGAGTGAAGCTTGATCCCTTCAAAGTTTACCGAGCAGTAGGTGATACATACGAATTCAGAATGCAGTTGTTCTCTTATTCCCTTATTTTGCATGGATCGCCCTTTCGGGTTTTCGATCCATCGGGATACCCATTTTTGCCTGAGTTGTCCAATGCGGCTTTTCAACTCAGCGGGTGCACATTTTTGTTTATTTTCCCTTATTTTTTCCCGAGTCTTTTATTCTGTTTTTTGATTCGCCGGGATGCCCTATTTTTGCCTGGACTTACATTCTGTTTTTATGTCCAGCGGGTCATTTTTTATGCGAAATATTTTTTAACTGCATCTGAATTCACAGGGGACGGGAAATCTTCACCATCCATAGTGCTGAGCATCAGTGCTCCACCAGAGAAAACTTTCTTTACTACAAATGGTCCTTCATAGTTCAGGGTCCACTTGCCCCTGTGGTCTGTATGAGGAGGGAGGATTCTTTTCAGCACAAGATCTCCTACTTGGTATTCTCGGTGCCTGACTTTCTGATCGAAGGCTTTCTTCATTCTTTTCTGATACAGCTGCCCATGACAGATTGCAGCCAATCTCTTCTCTTCAATCAGACTCAGTTGTTCGTATCGAGATCGGACCCACTCTGCTTCGTTCAGCTTAACATCCATCATTACCCGTAGGGAGGGTAGTTCAACCTCAACTAGTAGGACTACTTCCATACCATACACAAGCTGATACGGTGTTGCCCCAGTGGATGTTCTGATTGACGTGCGGTATCCATGCAAGGCAAATGGTAGCATTTCATGCCATTCTTTATAGGTGACCACCATCTTCTGCACAATCTTCTTGATATTCTTATTAGTTGCCTCAACGGCGCCATTCATCTTTGGCCTGTAAGGAGAAGAATTGTGGTGTTGGATCTTGAAGTCCCGGCACAGTTCTGCCATCATTTTGTTATTCAAGTTGGAACCATTGTCAGTAATGATTCTCTCAGGAACTCCATATCGACAGATGATATCTCTCTTCAGAAATCTGGCTACCACTTGCCTTGTAACGTTTGCATAGGAAGCTGCTTCAACCCACTTGGTGAAATAGTCAATCGCAACCAGGATGAATCTGTGGCCATTCGAAGCAGTCGGTTCAATCTTGCCAATCATATCAATTCCCCACATAGCAAAGGGCCAGGGTGAAGACATCACATTCAGAGGATTCGGAGGCACATGCACTTTATCCGCATAAATCTGGCATTTATGGCATTTTCTGGAATATGCACAACAGTCGGCATCCATTGTGATCCAGTAATAGCCTGATCTTAGCAACTTCTTGGCCATTGCATGTTCTCCAGCATGGGTACCAAAGGATCCTTCGTGCACCTCGTGCATCAACAAGTCTGCTTCTGTTCTATCAACGCATCTGAGGAGTACCATATCAAAGTTTCTCTTGTATAGGGAACCATCAGTGTTCAGGAAGAAACTACCAGCAAGCCTTCTTAAAGTCTTCTTATCATTGGAAGATGCCCCAGGTGGGTATGTCTGATCCTCCAAGAAGCACTTAATGTCATGGAACCAAGGCTTATCATCTTTAACAACATCTGCCGCGAACACATATGCTGGTTTGTCAAGTCTGGACACTGAAATTTGAGGTACAAAGTTGGCAGCTTGAACTTTGATCATGGATGAAATGGTAGCAAGAGCATCTGCAAACTGGTTCTCGTCCCGAGGTATATACTCAAGCTTGACTGTCGTAAAGAAAGTCAGTAACCTCCTTGTATAATCCCTGTAAGTGATCACACTAAAATTCACCGTATTTCTGACTCCGATTTCGCATGCATTCTTAGCTTTTATTGTTGTTTTGCTTTGTTATTGCTTTGTTTTCTTATGTTTTCAGGTTTTTATAATAATCGGAGCTGGAATCGGGAAAAGGAGCGAAAAAGGAGTGAAAACGGACGAAAACCTAGAAATTCAGCATTTTGCACTTGCGGCACCCACCGTGGCGGGCGCCATGGGGTTAGCCATGACGTGGCCACGTCTCAAGACCACTCCTCAACCTCCAAGACCCACGTTCCCCACTCCATCATCCCCTGTAGGGACCATGGCGGGCGCCATGACCTTGTGGCGGGCGCCACAAGGCAAAATTTCATAACCTCCACTTTTTAGTGGAGGGGCGTCCCGGTCATTTCATGCTTTCAGTTTCTCCTATAAATAGGACCTTAGATTTTCGTTTTTCTTCATCCAAAATTAGATTTCTCTAGGCATATATCAGTTTCAAAGCAGTTATCATTTCACATCGGGGTGATACTGCAATCGAGTGATCGAGTCTGTATACGTCTGTGCGATCGAGTTTTGGAGCACTCTGGAGGAAGTTAATCCTGCCGCCATTTTAATTCAAGTTCGTATTTTACTTTCATTTATCTCTCGCATTGCTTTACTTTTATTTACTATCCGCACTCGCACTTTACTTTGTTTATTTCCCGCACTCGCACTTTACTTTGTTTATTTCCCGCACTCGCACTTTACTTTGTTTATTTCTCGCACTCGCTTTAAATTACTTTATTTCTCGCACTCGCTTTAAATTCATTTACTTTCCGCACTCGCACTAAATTACTTTTATGAAAAATTATAAAAAGAATCTTTACTTTATCATGTCTAACTAAATCTATAAAGGTTAGAATGTAAGGATCGTAATTAAACCAGTAATCCGTACAATTGTTCGTGGAAGCACTTAAGGGCTATTTTATCTTTCAATTTAAGTCTAATTGTTTTTAACTATTTCAAAAACAGCCAAAAGCGCTTTGTCTAGTTCATTAGGAGTTCTTAGATTAAAAAGAAAGGAGATTTTAAAACGACTTTTGAACGCGTTAAAGAAGTTTAGAGTCTGGTTCGTGAGAACCTCTTTTTGCTAAGAAATCCAGGTTAAGATACTTTTCAACTTAGTTAAGACACTATATTTCTTAAAAATAGGTTTACTACTCTAACGCAGTACGCACCTTTTTATCCGTGACAATAGGAGGGGTTGATTAGAGAGTACAACTCGGTTCTGAATACGCGAAAGCGACAGTTCCTGTTAAATTAGTTCTTTTCAAAGTAGAAAACATTGCCCATAAGTAGTTCCATTAACAAGTACCGGATTATCAATTGATTATGTGAATTACATTCGAGCCTGTCTTTGTTTATTGTTTAAAATTATTATTTTATTTACCATTGCACCCTTCTTAAAACCCCTATATTTAGTTGCCTTAGATACACACCATAACAACAAGTACGATAGATTGACACTTGGTCTCTGTGGATTCGACAATCTTTTATATTACTCTGACGCGTTCGTACACTTGCGAAAAACACGCATCAAGTTTTTGGCGCCGTTGCCGGGGACCAATTTCGTCAAATTTCGTACCCTGTAGTTATACCGTATAGACTAAGGCTTTTACAACAAATAAAAAAATAAAAAAATCACTATGTTTCACTCAAATAAATTCTACAATCATCACTCCCAGTATTTCGGGGGATCACGTGAATCACATATGTCCAACCTCGAAATACAAAGGGAGAATTTCTATGCACCACTAACTTATTCTCACCCAAATCACCACTCACAAAATTTTGAGGAACCGCTAGAATCTGTTAATTCAAGCCTCGAAAGGTTAGTGGAGGATTTCATTGAAACCACAACTAATTCTAGGATAGACTCTATGATAAGGCGCTTTATGGTAACACAAACCCTCGAGAATAAAGAGTTTATAAGACAACATCTCGATACTTATGAAACCCTTAGGCAATTAAACACTAAGGTCGATTCCCTCGTGAATAGCACTAAGGCATTGGGGACTCAAATCTTCCTTCTTGCACAAACACCTATAGGACCACCTCCTGAGGAGAATGCATATGTTATAACAACTAGTAGTGAGGAACATATCGAAAATCCTAAGGAGAAGGATAATGAGCATAACGAGAGTTGTGGTGAGAATAGAGTAGAGAAAAATCCATTGAAACCATCCGAAAGGAAAGGTGTCATAAAGGTAGAGAATGAAGCAACTATTGTTGTTACCCCTCCATGTATCCCACCATTTCCTTTCCCGCAAAGTTTTGTGGAAGATAAGGTAGAATCCCAATCCAAAACATACGTGGAAGTATTAAAATGTACCCGCACCAATGTACCCTTATTCGAGCTCCAACATAAAAAGAGAAAAATTGAGGACCATGAAACTAGGGGAATCATTAGTGCTAAGAGGGTAAGGCTAACCTTTGAGATGGTGAATGAAATGACTAAGCTCAAATTTGAAAAGCTAATACTTAGCATAGATCCAGAACCACCACCACAAGTTCAAAGGAATGAGCCAACCTACAGAAGGAAGAAAAGAAAAGGTGAAGGATATGTGAGATGGCTTGATAAATGGGCCTACATAACCGTTTTCAAAACCCCTATAGGAACAACCCCCTACCAACTAGTTTATGGGAAATCATGTCATTTACCTTTTGAGTTAGAGCATAAAGCCTATTGGGCCATCAAAACTTTGAATTTGGATTACTTAACTGCTGGTGAAAAACGTATCCTTGATATCCACAAATTAGAAGAGCTCGGACAATTTGCCTACGAAAATGCCATCATATACAAAGAAAGAACAAAAGCTTGGCATGACAAAAGAATCATAAGAAGAGACTTCAAATTAGGCGATCCTGTTCTCCTGTTCGATTCTAGGTTACGACTTTTTCCAGGTAAGCTCCGTTCGAGATGGACTGGCCCTTTCGAAGTATCAAAGATCCTAAGATCCGGTGCTATTGAAATCAAGAACCAGACATGTAAACCGTTCATCGTCAATGGACAGAGGTTGAAGCCCTACGAAGGAGGTGACATCCCAACAACATACACCTACCATACTCTGAGTGATCCACCATATCCTTCCAATGATGTTTAAAAATCGGTCGTCGAGCTAATGACGTTAAACAAGCGCTGCATGGGAGGCAACCCATGGTTTTCTTATTTATGTACTTTTTATTTATTTTTATTTTATTTCAATTAGTTTATATTATAATTATGTCAGGACTAACGATTGAATGTTTTATGTGCTTTCAGGACTTGTTTGCTAACCTTGTACAGAATGCAGAACCCTGATGACATGCACATGGCCTTTAGAGACGACGCACAGAGAGAGCGTTACTATGTCCACATGAGACTCCCTATGGCTCCTACCAGGTACCCTGACCATGACTGCATGGATGCCTTGGGGATAGAGCCAAGCGTCAGATTTTTATGCCATCAACTCCATTGGGGCCAGTTTGACTACAGGAACAACACTTATAGGAACTTGACTCTTAAGTTCCTCAGCTCGTTTCATCATGACCCTTGGGCTGGACCCGATGGACTCGCTGTTTTCAGGTTGTTCGGGATTGACTACTCATTCTCTCACAAAGAGTTTGGTGATTTGCTAGGTTTCCAGACTACTCCTGATGCTATTCCAGAGACACCGATGGGGTATTTTATGAGCAGAGAAGTGGAAAAGTTTTGGACTAAAATATCAGGTGGAGGGAGCCAAGATCCTTCTACCCAGTTTTCCCAGGTAATCCACAACCCTGCATTGAGGTACTTCCAGATGATTCTAGCACATTCTTTCCTAGGTTTGCCAGATACAGAGACCCTGCTAAGTGAAGAGGAGATTTTCCTACTGTTTTGTGCGACTCAGTCTCGCTCAGTTGCTTGCGGCAACTTTCTGTTGAAGGGCCTGGCTAGTGTTGCCAGATCATCAGTAGGCATCATCCATGTCGGTGGGATTGTTACACAGATAGCTACTGCATTGGGTCTGTCTCGCAAATTATTGCACCTCAAGACCTTCTGCTGCTACACCACCCTGGATATTGATTTTTGTCTTGATAGAGGACTGATGAGGAGGGCTTCTTTTGAGCCCAACATGTTTAGATTGCTGATCGACGGCGAAGCGATACACTATTTTACATTACCAGATCCGCTGATGACCAGTGTCCATGATCCTGAAAATTGGAGTTATGCTCTAGAGGGTTATGGAGAGACTGTCGAAGAGCCGAAATCGCCTCCCGCCGCTGAGTACACTCCTACACCTCTTACTCCCCGAATCACTGTTATGTCTAACAATATGTCTCTGCAGCCACCTGACCTACAAACACAGATTTATGAGCTCCGCAAGGAGACTGCCCTGCTCAAGCAGGAAGTGGCAGACTTGGAGTTACAGATGCAGGTTTCTGATCTCACTCATGCCTCAGAGGCCGATGCTCTATATCAGGCGATTGAAGAGCTTCGGAGGGAGATAGCTGAGATTCGTGGATCAAGCCAGGAAAAGAAGCCTACCACATGACTCATTCTACACTGACAGCACTACCCTAGTATTTAATTTCCCTTTTATATGCTTTATTTTATTTTTCGCATCTCCATGCATTATTGCATCTATTACATTTTCTTTTTCATGCACTTTGATTTCACCATATATATTATTTCATGCACTAATCTCATTTTTTCTTTTTCTTTTATTTTATACCCAATAAAAAAAATATATATATATATAATAAAAAAATAATAAAAATAAAAATAAAAAATAATAAAAATAAAAAAAGGAACAAAAATACTTTTACAGTCACACGCCGCACCATCTTCCTCTAACCCTGTTGCAGGTGCTGCTCTTGGATTCTATGTCACTGAGGAGATGTGGCGTGCTATGAAAACTAGAGAGGAAAGGCGAGATGGCCTTCTCTCCAATATTTCACAACAACTGACGGACAACATGAGCTTCATGCAACAATCGCGATTGGTTTCGGATCGTGCTTATAGCAACGTTTGCCGTACCTTGAACGATATCTCATTAGAGCAGAACCGTCAGAGAGAGTTCAACCGCCGACACTACCAGCTTGTAGAGGCCACTCAAGGTTCCATCTTAGGTAACCTTCGAGAGGTCCGGGGTGCTCAGGCTACTTTATCATCACGACTCGACCGGAGGGACCAGCATCGTAGTAGATCCCGTCGTTCCAGACCATCACAGCAGGACGACGAGGGCACCAGTATTCCTCCTCAGTAGTCTTTTCCAGGTTACCCCCCTTATCTTATTTCGAAACATTGGGGACAATGTTCGATTTAAGTGTGGGAGGGGATTTTATTGCTTTCTGTCATTTCCCTTTTTAGTTAATTTCCTTTCAGTTATTTCCTTTTCAGTAATTTAATTTTCTTAGATAATGCATGAGTCTGACGAGTCACCAGTATAGTGTCTTTTTAGTTCATCTTCATTTTTTCCCATTTCCTTAGCCTTACCAGAAATTTTAAAAAAAAAAAAAGAAAATAATGTTGTTTCACATGTTTTTTGGGCTTTGAGACAGGTTTAGATTAGGATGTGGTGACTTAGGTCAACTTTTTGAAACATCAGAACCATTTTAGCACCATAGACCTCTTGAATATAGGAATCACTCCTAAACCCCACCACCTTGGCCTTTACTATCATTTTAAAAATTGTCCTAAGTAGTTTATCTTAGCAGTCAGCTCCGGCTTAAGCATGCTCTACGTAGGGGGTCGATGAATATAAGTGAATGATCCAGTTCTAATAAAAGAAAAAAAAAAAAAAAAAAGGCAAACTCTGGTATAGGTGACCCTCACAAAGTCATTTAAACCGAAAAAAGAGAAAAAAAAAAAAATTTTGCCACAAAAAGAAAAAAATTGCAAGTCACCTATTGTTAGTTGGTTCAGAGGTATCTGGCACTGAACTTGGTAGGGCGGATTACGATCCGATCCCCCGCAGCTACATTTAGGCAAAATAAAAACAGGTTTACACATGCTTATGTGCCAGAAACCTTATGTTATGGATCAGAATCACTAACCGGTCACTCTACTATGAAGCATGTACGGATAACGGGCTTAATGTGATTGCGCCTGAATGAAAAGGACCCAAAAAGATGAGAAGATAGGCCTAGGTATCGTGGGATGATATGGAGTGGTTAATATAGGATTGAAGTTTGTGTTTGTGTTACTATGGTACCCTTGGTTCACTTAGTTAGTATCTGTCACTGCATCCTGACTTGAACTTAGAATCCCTTTAGCCCAAAGACAAGTGTTGACACCATATTTTTCTTAAGCTTTAATGTTTGCTTGAGGACAAGCAAAGGTTTAAGTGTGGGAGAATTTGATCACACTAAAATTCACCGTATTTCTGACTCCGATTTCGCATGCATTCTTAGCTTTTATTGTTGTTTTGCTTTGTTATTGCTTTGTTTTCTTATGTTTTTAGGTTTTTATAATAATCGGAGCTGGAATCGGGAAAAGGAGCGAAAAAGGAGTGAAAACGGACGAAAACCTAGAAATTCAGCATTTTGCACTTGCGGCACCCACCGTGGCGGGCGCCATGGGGTTAGCCATGACGTGGCCACGTCTCAAGACCACTCCTCAACCTCCAAGACCCACGTTCCCCACTCCATCATCCCCTGTAGGGACCATGGCGGGCGCCATGACCTTGTGGCGGGCGCCACAAGGCAAAATTTCATAACCTCCACTTTTTAGTGGAGGGGCGTCCCGGTCATTTCATGCTTTCAGTTTCTCCTATAAATAGGACCTTAGATTTTCGTTTTTCTTCATCCAAAATTAGATTTCTCTAGGCATATATCAGTTTCAAAGCAGTTATCATTCCACATCGGGGTGATACTGCAATCGAGTGATCGAGTCTGTATACGTCTGTGCGATCGAGTTTTGGAGCACTCTGGAGGAAGTTAATCCTGCCGCCATTTTAATTCAAGTTCGTATTTTACTTTCATTTATTTCTCGCATTGCTTTACTTTTATTTACTATCCGCACTCGCACTTTACTTTGTTTATTTCCCGCACTCGCACTTTACTTTGTTTATTTCCCGCACTCGCACTTTACTTTGTTTATTTCTCGCACTCGCTTTAAATTACTTTATTTCTCGCACTCGCTTTAAATTCATTTACTTTCCGCACTCGCACTAAATTACTTTTATGAAAAATTATAAAAAGAATCTTTACTTTATCATGTCTAACTAAATCTATAAAGGTTAGAATGTAAGGATCGTAATTAAACCAGTAATCCGTACAATTGTTCGTGGAAGCACTTAAGGGCTATTTTATCTTTCAATTTAAGTCTAATTGTTTTTAACTATTTCAAAAACAGCCAAAAGCGCTTTGTCTAGTTCATTAGGAGTTCTTAGATTAAAAAGAAAGGAGATTTTAAAATGACTTTTGAACGCGTTAAAGAAGTTTAGAGTCTGGTTCGTGAGAACCTCTTTTTGCTAAGAAATCCAGGTTAAGATACTTTTCAACTTAGTTAAGACACTATATTTCTTAAAAATAGGTTTACTACTCTAACGCAGTACGCACCTTTTTATCCGTGACAATAGGAGGGGTTGATTAGAGAGTACAACTCGGTTCTGAATACGCGAAAGCGACAGTTCCTGTTAAATTAGTTCTTTTCAAAGTAGAAAACATTGCCCATAAGTAGTTCCATTAACAAGTACCGGATTATCAATTGATTATGTGAATTACATTCGAGCCTGTCTTTGTTTATTGTTTAAAATTATTATTTTATTTACCATTGCACCCTTCTTAAAACCCCTATATTTAGTTGCCTTAGATACACACCATAACAACAAGTACGATAGATTGACACTTGGTCTCTGTGGATTCGACAATCTTTTATATTACTCTGACGCGTTCGTACACTTGCGAAAAACACGCATCAGTAAGGTATCAGATGATCCTGGTGCGTGCACCATTTGCCATTGGTTTGATTAACTACCAGAGCTGAATCTCCGAATACAGTCAAAGTCTTGATCCTGAGGTCAATGGCTTCCTCAAGACCCATAATGCAAGCTTCGTATTTAGCTTCGTTTTTAGTGCAGTTGAAAGTGAGTTTTGCCGAGAAAGGCATGTGAACTCCTTTAGGTGTAATGAGTACTGCACCAACACCACAACCATTCATGTTAACAGCCCCATCAAACAACATAGTCCATTCTTCTTCCGGGTCAGGCCCTTCAGTGTGAACAGGCTCTTCATGATCTTTCGCTTTTATGAACATGATGTCTTCATCAGGGAAGTCAAATCTCATAGGCTGGTAATCATCAATAGGTTGCTCAGCAAGATATTCTGACAATACACTGCCCTTGATGGCTTTCTGAGATGTGTATTGGATGTCATATTCTGTGAGGATCATTTGCCATCTTGCAACCCGTCCGGTAAGTGCTGGCTTCTCAAAGATGTACTTAACTGGATCCATCTTTGAGATCAATAAAGTAGTGTGGGTCAACATATACTGTCTCAGTCGGCGAGCAGCCCACGCTAAAGCACAGCAAGTTTTCTCGAGCAGTGAATAACGTTGTTCACAGTCGGTAAACTTTTTGCTTAGGTAGTATATTGCATACTCTTTTCGACCAGACTCGTCATGCTGGCCCAGCACACACCCCATTGACTCTTCTAATACTGTCAAGTACATGATTAGAGGTCTTCCTTCAACTGGAGGCATAAGGATTGGTGGCTCTTGTAAGTACTCCTTGATTTTGTCAAAAGCCTTCTGGCAGTCTTCGTTCCACCTGACCGTTTGTTCTTTTCTTAGCAGTTTGAACAAGGGTTCACAGGTTGCTGTAAGGTGAGATATGAACCGTGAAATGTAGTTCAATCTACCTAGGAACCCTCGAACTTCTTTTTCTGACTTTGGTGCAGGCATCTCTTGAATAGCTTTAACTTTATCAGGGTCAACTTCAATCCCTTTTTCACTTACAATAAATCCCAGCAGCTTACCGGATCGCACCCCGAATGTGCATTTGTTGGGGTTCAACTTCAGTTGGTACTTCCTCAGACATTTGAATAGCTTTAGCAGGTTTACCAGGTGGTCTTCTTCCGTGAGGGACTTGGCAATCATGTCATCCACATAACATTCGATTTCTTTATGGATCATATCGTGGAATAATGTCACCATAGCCCGTTGATATGTTGCACCAGCATTCTTCAGTCCGAATGGCATCACCTTGTAACATAACGTGCCCCAGGGTGTGATGAAGGTTGTCTTCTCCATGTCTTCAGGTGACATCTTGATCTGATTGTATCCTGAAAATCCGTCCATGAAGGAGAATACCGAGAACTGAGCCGTGTTATCCACCAATACATCAATGTGAGGTAATGGGAAGTCATCTTTTGGGCTAGCTCTGTTCAGATCCCGGTAGTCAACACACATTCTCACTTTGCTGTCTTTCTTAGGAACAGGTACTATATTAGCAACCCACGGCGGATAGCTAGTTACAGCAAGGAACCCGGCATCCCACTGCTTTTGTACCTCTTCTTTGATCTTCATTGCCATGTCCGGGCGAGTACGGCGCAGTTTCTGTTTAACTGGCGGGCAATCTTCTCTTAAAGGCAGCTTGTGCATAACAATATCGGTGTCCAACCCTGGCATATCTTGATAAGACCAAGCAAACACATCCACATATTCTTGAAGCAGGTCAATCAGTTGTCTCTTCACTGAGTCTTGTAAGCAGGCCCCGATTTTAACTTCTTTCACGTCTTCATCTGTACCAAGATTAATCGTTTCGACCTCCTCCTGATGAGGAGTGATAACCTTTTCCTCTTGTCTCAACAACCTGGCTAGCTCTTTAGGAAGCTCATACTCTTCTTCAACCCCTTCATCAGCTTGATTGATTGGATTGTCAAAGTCATACGAAGTCATAGCCGTGCTGTTGTCGGTGCGGTCTGGAAGGCACTCTCTGCAAGGGTTCAATTTGTTCATTTTAGTGATTGATTTTAATCTTGTTTAGAAAAGTGAAATAAAGTTGTCATTTTGAAAACATTGCCATTTATTTTTGTACAAAAAGAAAAATGGAAAAACAGTGAGCGGAAAAGAAAAAAGACTCATTTGCAAAAGATGTCTGATATTTCATTGATTAATCTTGTTGCACAAAATTACAGATGGCCCGATTACAAAATGAGTCTTGTCATCTTGGGCAAGATGCAAGACTTGATGCATGCTCAAAATGCAGGAAATAATAATTACTCTGCAGGAGTAACTCTTATAATTTCATGGGAAGACCAGTTTGAGATACTGCTCCCCGGGACCTTTGGACGGATCCAACTCTCCAGGTTGCGGTCGCTTTCATCCTCGTCTTCCAAGTTGTTCACGGCATCGGGGGTGAGCATCCCTCCACTGACAAAATTGGGCTTCTTAGCAGCCTCTGCTTGATCTTGTTGAGTTGGTTTGTAACCCAACCCAAATCTATCCTCCTTCTTCTCTACGGGCAGCAACTTGCCCCAGCCTCGGGCAGTCCCTTCTTCAACAACCTTCCGGGCTTGTTGATAAGATGTCATTGAGGTTCCAGGTACAGCGGACGCTTCATTTATGTTCAAGGCCTCAAACCCTTGACTCATAGTTTCGTGGATCTCCCCATCCATCTCAATGTATTTGTATGTAGCCAGATGGCTAACAAAAATATCTTCCTCTCCACAAATAGTAACGACTTGGCCCTCCCACTCGAATTTTAGCTTCTGGTGAAGGGTAGACGTAACTGCGCCAGCGGCATGAATCCAAGGTCTACCCAACAAACAGCTGTAGGCCGGCTGAATGTCCATCACGAAGAAGGTCGTTTTGAAAGTTTATGGGCCAATCGTTATAGGCAACTCAATTTCTCCCATAACTGATCTCTTAGAACTGTCAAAGGCTCTCACTACCAGGTTACTGGGGCGTAATGCCAATCCTTCATACTCCAGCTTCACAAGGGATTTTTTAGGTAGGACATTGAGGGATGACCCTATGTCTACCATTACATGGGAAAGAACTGCACCCTTACACTCCATGGTAATGTTCAAAGCCTTATTGTGATTGCGGCCTTCCGTAGTCAAATCAGTGTTGGTAAATCCTAGTCCATGACTAGCGTTGACGTTTCCAACTACAGCTTCCAACTGATTGACGGTAATCTCCTCTGGCACATAAGCTGCGTGCAAGATTTTTAGTAGTGCATTCCGATGAGCCTCGGAGCACATTAGCAATGATAAAATGGAGATCTTGGAAGGTGTCTGGTGAAGCTGGTCCACTATCTTGTAATCACTTTTCTTGATGATTCTCATGAACTCATCAACCTCTTGATCGAAAGGGGTTTTCAATGCTTCTTTGGCAACTTGTTCTTCTTGCACCAGGCTCTTCCCTTTTGCCTTGGCAGCAGCTTCTGCTTCGGCACTGGGTCTTGGAATTTGCGGGGCAAAGAGACGTCCGCTTCGAGTGAAGCCTCCGCCTCCCCCCACATTGTCTATTTATGGTGAAGAAGTTGATGATTCCAAAGTGATTTTCTGTCCTTCGCAGTATAGATCGGAGCCGTAATGCCAAGGGATGGAATTACTGCTTTCATAAGGTACTGGCCCAGGCACTGTGATAGTGACTGGACTGATAGCAGCTGCAGAAGGGACCGTGATAGTCTGTGGATCATAGTATATTGTGACTGGTGCTCTGATAGGAGTGGCATTTTGTGAGTTGTAGGCAGAATCATTTGCAGGATCATAATAAATTGTAACTGTTGAGATGCTTTCATTGTTTGCTGTTGATGTTGTAGGAGACACTGTTGAAT
This sequence comes from Lathyrus aphaca, assembly GCA_963966055.1. Classification (NCBI taxonomy): domain Eukaryota; kingdom Viridiplantae; phylum Streptophyta; class Magnoliopsida; order Fabales; family Fabaceae; genus Lathyrus; species Lathyrus aphaca. The sequence goes on from OZ014521.1 coordinate 312,567,912, forward strand.
GGATGGGTGTTGCTGTTGTAGGAGGTTCTGAATGAAGGGGTGCTGAAGTTGTAGCATGGATGTTTGCTGATATTTGGTCCGTTGAAGTAACAGATGAAGCATTTGTTGATGAGATTGAAGAGTTATTTGGAACAATTGTTGTTGCAGTTGTAGAAGACTCGGGAATCATTGTTAAGGAGATTGCTGGGTTTGGAGGTGTTGATGTTGTGATTTGAAGTAGGCCACTCTGGATGAGACCATCTATGCCATCTCTCAAGTTATCACACCCATTCACTGAAATGTTGCAATAAGCACATCCTAGCTCACATCCAGGGAACATTTGACATTCAAGGAGTTGAGCTTTAATCTCTACCAAGGGTGTCCGAATCTGCCCCACACTAGTTATCAAGTAAGACGGCTTATCTTCCTCAATAGCATTGATTCTGGGTCCTCCGTGGTTGGGCATAGGATTTTTACTGACATTTGGTGGAGGTGCAAAGTTTAGAGCTTTGGAATCCACTAGATCCTGTACTTTCATATGCAAGGCTCTGAACTTCTCTGTACTGTGGCCAGGTGCATTTGAGTGAAAAGCACATCTGGCGCTGGCATCATAATTTCTGGGTAGACTGGCAGGATCTGGAGGTGCCAATGTCCTTAGCTCAACCAGGTTGAGTTTCAAGAGTTGTGGCAATAATGTGGCATGGGGCATAGGGATCAGATCAATCACCCTATTGGCCTGAGATGGTCTCTGTTGAAAAGGTCTTTGCTGATTGTTGTTGCTGGTGTTGTTGTTGTTATAATTTCTCTGAGGTGGATATTGAGCTTGTTGCTGGTAGTGGGATTGTTGCTGTGGTTGGTATGCCGGTTGTGGATGAATTGGAGCGGGAATGGTGACAGCTGCCACAGACCTATGAACATATTGGGGTCTGCCCCTGCTGGTATGGATAGCATTAGTCTCACCAGTTCTTCTTGGGCCCACAAAAGGCTTTCTTGGATTGTTGGATGAGCTTGCACCGTTGTCAGAAATTTTGCCCATCTTTAATAGGCTTTCAATTATTTCTCCAGCTATAACTACATCCGCAAAGCTGGTAGAAGAAAAGGCAGCTAGCCTGTCAATGTATGTCCCTTGGAGGGTGTTCATAAACATGTCGGCCATCTCCCTCTCTGACATGGGTGGCTGGACAGCAGCAGCAAGCTGTCTCCACCTCTGGGCGTACTCCCGGAAGCTTTCTCTGGATGATTGTGACATTCCCATCAGGAGGGTCCTATTGGGAGCCATATCCAAATTATACTGGTATTGTCTAATGAAGGCCTCAGCCAAGTCCTTCAGACATCTGATGGTTGCTCTGGTCAAATGGGAGTACCATTCCCTTGAAGCTCCTGTTAAGCTATCTTCGAAATAAAACATCCATAGCTTTTCATCCATGGTGTATGCCTTCAGCCTCCCCAGAAAGGATTGCAAGTGGGTCCGTGGACAGGAGGTTCCGTTGTACTTCTCAAAGCACGGAGGTTTAAATTTGTGGGGAATCCTGACCCCGTCCACTAAGCCCATGTCCATAACATCAAAACCCAAGGAGTTTTGAGACTCCAAGGACCTTAATTTCTCAGCAATTTCATCTAGCCTTCTGTCATAGGCTTCCTCCCCAGCTCCCATCACAGTGAACTGATCTTCCTGGGGGTCTTCTTGCAGTACTCTACCTGTAGTAGCATTCCCTTGTACATTAGCAGGGATATTGATCTCTGGATAAAGATGAGGGCCATACACAGGTGGGTTGATATGAGGCTGAACCCTCTCATTGTTGCTTGTCCCACCAGTCCCTAGATGGGGGTCTTCCTGAGTCTGCTTCTCTACTAAAGCCCTTAATCTTTCTTGGCTCTGAGCTAAGCCATTCATCACCTCCATAAATTGTGTCATCTGATTCCTCATTTCCAGTCTCTCATTGGCCATTTGGTTCCTGACCTCTGTAAGATCCTGTTGTACCTGGTCCATCTGTATACCCGGAAGGTTGTTGCGGGTAGGATATCTGTGTGGACGGTTGAGTGGGAACACCCGACGTCGAGCAATAGTTCCTGAACCACAACAGAGTTAGTAACAAACAAAATAAAAACCTATAAAATAAAACAAAAGGTTAGTATGCAATGCAGTATGCTTATTTGATTCCAAGGTATCCGGCTTGGCACTTGGTTTTGACCTTTCCAGACCCCTGAGGAAGATGCTTTTGATGTTGCTTGAAGAACTCAAATAAAAACAAACCAACACATATATTACAAAAAGTAAATGATACATAGTTTGTTTCTTTTTACAATACATGCCCTCTGAGGGGTCCAAATACAACAAGAGAAAAGAAAAGTACAATGAAATGATAACAACAACAAGCAAAAGTCAGACACCAAGACCAAACTCATCTTCCTGAACTTCCTTTAGAAGTGCTTCAGTTACCGGATCAGCTGGACGCTCTGTAAGGTTCCTGATAAGGAGATTCCTGGTAGTAACAGCTGCAGTTAGCTTCCTGTGTCGACTCTGGTCCTTTGACCTCTTCACACCAGCTCTAATCTTCAACTTTGAGATCTCTTTCTGGGCTGCTAGCAGGGCTTCCTGTTGCTCCTTTGCATTAGCCTTCAACTGCTCAATCTTGTCCTGAGTCCTCTTATCTTCCTGAGTACGAGCTTCGGTGATCCTGACCCACCTAGCTTGACTCTCCTTCAGATACAAATCAGTCCTGGCTTTTTGGAACTAAGCCTCCTTGCAGGCATTCTTCAAAATCTGTTCTCCAGCCCTTGACTTCTTGATGTAATCCTCTGACTTCTCAATCCTGGCTAGATGCTCCACCTTTAGATTTTCTAACCTTTCGATGTCCAAACGACCATCACTCCTCTCCCAGAGGGTCTTCTGTAGAGCCTGAGTCAGATTCTCATTACTCTCTTTCAGTTTCTCAAACTCCTCTAAGCTGACAGTGGCTGGAGGTGGTGTTGTGGAGGGTCCAGGTGCATCCTCAATGGTGAAAGGCATCCCAGAAATTTGAGCCCTGGCATGAGACCACTCATAGTACTGAGTTGAGGCCACATTGTTGCATCTCCCAAGAATGGCCACTCCTTTAGTCTGAACATTGTCCCAAGCCCAGGATGCTTGCCTGACAATAGCCAGATTAGGCTTAACCTCACAATAAAGGGTTTCAGCCAAGTCTTGTGCTCTAGGAGTGTGGACCAATGCATAGCCCAATTGTCTTTTGAATAGCAGAGGGTTGTAGTTGATGCAACCCTTTACTCCTATCAGGGGTACATTGGGGAACTGCCCACAACTAGTAATGATGTCCCTGCCCTTGGTGCTCTGAGTGCACCACCTGATGTCAGCTGAGGTCAAAGCAATGAGTCTTCTAGCCCAATTCTTTTGCTGGTGAGGATTCAAGAATGCATCAGTCTTGGGCAAGTGTTTGAGCAGCCAGGTATGGAACAGGGGAGCACAGCATCTCACCAACCTTCCTCTCTGCTTTTCATTCCTTTGGTGAACAGAGTAGTAGAAATCTCCCAGCAAGGTGGGCACTAGGTTCCTCAGAATGAAAAGGTGAATGGCACTCTTGCTAACAAACTTAGGCTCATCTGCAAAAAGTATAACCCCATATATGCTGAGGGCTAACAAAGCACAGACTACCTTCCACTCTCCCAAGGAGGCCTTCAGGATGGCCTGAGAAGTCAAGAAATCCAAATGTAGACCAGAGATTCCAGCCTTGGTAGTCATGTTCTGTCCAATCAGAGAGGGTTCCAGATACAATGCTCTTGCCACTTCTTCATTACTAGGAAAAGCCATCTCAGGGTTGAAGGGGACTCCACCCCTGACAGGTACACCAATCAGTGATGAATACTCTTCCAGCAAGGGTCCCAACTGAAAATCTTGAAAGGTGAAGCACCTCAGAGGGGGATCATAGAACTGCAGGCAAGTGTGAATCAAGCTCCTCTGGGAAGGGTCCAGATCCATAACCACATCAAGGATGCCTCCATAATGTTCTCTGAATAGTGGTATATGGTCTGGAGTAATCAAGGTCTGGATCTTCCTGATGCCAGCTAACTCAGGCTCAAAGAAATGGTAGGAGATATTGCTCTTCTTGGGTGCCATGTTGCTGAAGAAAAGCTGAGACAGAGGCTGATGATGGAAAGTAACACTGAAGATGGGCCACTGACAGGCAGATGCTGGTGATAACAGTAGCTGATGCAGGTAGCTGAAGCAGATAGGTCTATGCAGATGAAGGGGTCAAAACCAAGCCAAAATATAGTATGGATACCCTGAAAAACAAATAAGCAAATGTTAAATGATGCAATGATGATGTATGCAAATGATATGCAAGGGTTTGTGATCAAGCTGGATCTGATTAACTGCCTTGATATAAGTCCATGTATGTTCAAGAAATCCAGATGGGGGTTCATAAGTCCAGTATCCAAAGTGGGGGACTCAAATAAAGAGTCACATGTCCAGGGTTAAAAATCACAAGAACTGTTCCAAAATGGAGTACTCTTAATCAAACAAAGTAACAGGGTATGCTGAGGTCAAGGGTACCTGCAAACCTGTAAACAGTCCAACCCCCTCACAGGTGGTGTTCTAAAACAAGGATCCTCAGACTTGGATCAGTTATGAGAAGTGTAAACACTTCTAACCTAGAGGTACAGTGTTTACAATAACCATAAAAGATCCTCCTCTAATTCACCTCAGTTTTTGAAGGTCAATACTAAAGGTCATCCAGACTTAGCAGGCTTCCCAGATAGCCCTAGCACTACAGGAAATCTGTAGCACAGAGTTCTCAAGAAGTAACCCATATCTGAACCGTGTTTCATATTCCCGCACCAGACCGAAATGGAATGGGAAAGAACATGAACCACTCTAGCCTAGGTGCCACTCAGGTCCCAGGTATAGGACCTTAACTCTCAATAGAACCCCACCCACCAAAGCAACAAAACCAGATCCAGCCAGAACAGCATGACAGTATGATGTATATAAAGCTATAAAGAAAGAAATAAAACAACTGTACATAAAGCAATAAACAAGATAAATATACAAACACAAATAGCACATAACACCCCAGTAAACACAAATCAAACAAGCGCTAGGAGGAACCCACAAAAGGAACCAGAAGCCCTGGTTACAATATAAGGATCCCCAGCAGAGTCGCCAAGCTGTCGCTCCCACTAGATGAAGCCGGGTCAAATAGGGTACAGACGCGAACGGTCGGCGAGAGGAGGATGTGAGAACACACAGGAGTGAACTCACAGGGAATGAAAAGAGTCGCCAGCTAGGCATTTTTATCCCGGAGGAAAGGTAATGTTGCATAGACCTAGAAAGATATGGATAAGACGGTTGCGAACCAGAGAGACTGAGAAAGGGGGTTGGTTACAACCTGGGAAGGTATTAGCACCCAGATTGTCCGCCGTACTCGACGGGATCCACGCTTAAAAGATTTGTGTTTTAAAGGGGTAGTGTCAGTGTAATCTGTGTATAAAAGAGTTGGAAAAGGATGTACAGGTGTCAGTGTAAGAGAAGTGAAGTGTATAAGTGAAGTGTCAGTGTAAGAACAAAGATGAAATGCTCATGATAATGAGGCTAAAGAATAAGGTTGGAAAGAGGGGTAATATACAGAGACTTTTGTTCGATAACTGTTAAGTTATGCCTACGTATCCTCTCGTGCAATGAGGAAGTCAGAACACCGTAGTTCGACCCAAAGAGACTGAAAGATGAATTGACTTATGAACTGCTTGCTTGCCTATGCTCAAGTGTATGACCTGTCTGGCTCAGGTGCAAACTGTCTTGCATTAGACGGAAGAAGCAAGTTCTCGCTTATGAGTGAAGATGATGTGAAAAGAATCCCGGAGGAGACGATTATTGTTTGTTTTTGAGTTTTCAATCTTTTATTGCTTTTTTTTGAATTTGTCATAAGTTGATGAGCTTAAGCCTAAACCAATGGGTTAGTAAACTCATCACATCCTCCCTCTGATTAGAGGTAATGAGGATACCTTAAGTGTGAAGTCAACTTCTCACACTTAATCACCTTTGATGTAGGGTTAAGATCATTAACCTACTTGTGATTATTTAGATGTTTTTGGTGTTTTTGTTTAGTGTTAAGTAATGAGGTTAAGCCATAATCAAGGATTAAACAGACTCATTACACCATCCTAATAGAAGGATAATAGATGAGAATGTTTAAGCTGAGGAAAGCTCCTCAACTTAATACATGATTAGGGATTAAACTTATGACAAAACAAAGCCTTTATTAAGTGGATTTTAGTTAATGATGAGATGATGAAGTGATTTTTAGGGTTTGTAATACAACTTGAGGGGGACTTGTCCATTAACACTAGGGTTAGTCCTTCTTAACCAATTAAGGAAGAATTAGAACCCTAATGCAAGGCCCAAGTTACAAGCTTGATGTCTTGATGGTTATTAAGTGAATTGATTAAGGGATTTAAACACATTAAGGGTTTAACACTTAGGATTAAAGTTATACACTCCATCTTAATAGAAGGATGCAGGCATAAGCTTAATCACAAAGCCTTAAAACCTTTAGGGTTTAGTCCCTGATTATGAGGTGAGAAGAGAAGACTCAATGAGACACAAAGGTAAAACTAAGTGGGGAACTAATCAAAACCCTAATCATTATCATTCTTGGTTGTTCCTAAGGTTTGTGAGGTTTGACAAGAGAAATCTTCAAAGGAACCACCAGGAAGCAGATGAAAGGAGCAGAGAGTAGCAAAGTAACTTGCTTCATTTAAGAAGACAAGTCACTTGAAGAAAGAAAGTAAGAAGAAGAAGAAAGAGCAAGCTCAATCTCAAACACAAAACAAAATGCAGCAAGGATGCATAAGATATATGAAAAGAAGTTGCGAGAAGTGAAGGCAAATTCACTTCTCAAAATGACTTACCACCTGAAAAGTTAGTGAAAGGAATGCAATGCAATGCAAAATGGGATGAAATGACATGGTGCAAACCAAAACCAGAAGCATGTATGAGATGATAATGATTTTACGAGATGATACAAACATGAATCAAGGCATGAGGATGATCATATGAACATATGGATGCAAGAGAAGCATGCTTGGAACCATGAACATACATGAAAACTTATGGAATGCAAATGACATACAAAGTGGCAAATGAAAGATGTAATGATCAAACATGCTTCTAATATGTCTTATGATGTCTAATGAATCAAATGTATGCACAAATTGCTATGGCAAGTCATGGTATGTAAGCAAATGCAAGATGAATGCAAAAGGAAGCCCAAATTAGGGTTTATGATCAATGCACCAAACAAAAACCAAAACCAGAAGCAAACATCATGATAAAAAATTGAAAATGCATTCAAGGGAACCCTATCCCTACACAAACTCACTGCCCAAAGGAGGGGTTCTAACTCTTAACCTAATTAGGGTTATGAATTTCCTAAGATTTCTAGGGTTTTAGGGTACCTTGACAAGAAAAATATCAAACAAATTGAAAATGAAAGATCAAATCATGCCCATTTAATCCTACAAACTACATGATATGCAAGACACAATGCAAAAAGAATCAAAGTCCAACTCTCAATGGATGGGCAGAAATGATTTTTTGAAGTTTGGATCAAAATAATGCCTTGAAATTGAATTAATTCCATGGAAAATTGTCAAAATGCATCAAGATCAAAAAAGAAATTTGGTTTGAGGGTTGGACAATGTTTCTAAATGTTTTTAAAGGTTTCATGAATTTTTTGGTGATTTTTAAATACCTAAAAGTATTTTTTATTAATTAATTCTCATTAATTAATTAAAAATAAACTTTTAAATGATTTAAAAATATTTTTAATGAAAAAAATAACAATAAAAATGTTTTTGGTTTCTGAAAATTCATAAAAGTTTGTACAAAAATTTTCAGAATTTTTAAAATTGTTTTACTATTTTAAATAAATCATAGAAAAGAAATGAAATAAAATGAAAATAAAATGAATTAAAACTGAAAAATAGAAAAGTATGCAAATCAAAGGGCCAGGATTCAAACATACACGCGCGGGAGTTGACTGGCGCGCGCATCTGGACGGCCAGAATTCAAATTTCGTTAATTAATGATTAAACCCTAATCCAGCCCTAATTACTTTCAGATGACCGGAACAGTGGTTCCGGTCATCTTCTCCGGCTAGCTCATCTCTCAATCTCTCTCAAAACGCCATGAAATCATGCCAAACTCTCCAGATCAACTCAACTAACCTCCCTAAACAACAATCCAGCAACAAATTCCATTTATTTCTACTCAAGAACAAGATATGAATCAAACATCAAAAACTGCCAAAATTTCAGAAACACAATACAACCTCATTTCTCAATCTTTTTCAAAAGTAAAAGGTTCAGTGAACTCAGGGAAGCATGCTTTATCATTTAGAAACAAGAAAAGAGAGTTCTGGAAAAATGAATTTCCATGGCTACCTGAATCGAAGCTTTAGTTTCTGGCACTTTCTGGCTGATGTCTTGCTTGCAATCAACTCCCCTGGACCTCCTGAGAAGCTTTCAAGGCTTGTTTGAAGTTTGCAATGGCTGGTTTGAAAGATGGCTGAAGTTCTGCTCAATGAGGGGCAGAAATCGTATCTTTGATTTGGTGGCTTTCAGGCTGTTTTAAGGGTTGGTTTGTGTTCAGTGAAGCATGGTGAGATGGTTTTTGAAGTTAGTTTGTGTGTTTGAGGTTTGTGCAAGCAGTTTCGAAAGCTTTTGCAAGATGGTGTGAAAATGAGAATGCTGTGTTATGGATGGTTTCAGGCCTGTGTTTTGTATGCTTTGGCTTGCTTTTGATTTGCATAAACAATTGTGATAGGTCAGATGAGGTGATGTGTGCTTTTGTGATAGGTATGGCTCAAGTTGCCAAAATGTCAAAGTTGTGTAAGAGAAGCATGGGCTACTTGCTAGCCAAGGAAAAAAGGTGTGTCCTGCGTAGCATGATGTGGGGAGAACCCTAGGATTGATCAGCAAGTCAGCAAGCAAGTGGATTGTAACTTATGATGAGTTTTGCAAGTTGGTTCACTTTTTCTTCTTATGAAAAATCTTGCTCCATAAGCCATAAAAATGTGTGATCCCTTGGCCCATTCTGAACATTAGAGGTCACATTATCATGTTGTGTGGAAATGATACACATTTGAGGCCTTTAGAACACTTGAACAAACCATTTTGCAAAATGTCCCTTTGGTAGAAAACTTCAAATTTTGTGATTTTAGCCAACTTTGACAATCCATAACTTTTGATCCAAAATGAATTAGGTCATGTTCTTGTACTTTTTGAAAATGGAATGATCCATTCTACAACTTTCATGACCAAAGTTTTTCCATTTGAAGCATTTTTGAATCAAAAAGTAAGGGTTGAAAAAGTTTCCTAAAATGGCAATTTCATTAAAAGTCAAACTTTCCCAAAAAGTCAACTTTGCAAAAGACTTGAAATTCTTCAATTTTGTGAACTTCCAACTTCTTATATGATCAAATAAAGATCATATACAATCAAAATGATGAAGAATACCCTTTGGTTGGGTCATTGGGGGCCTCAGATGCCCTGATTTTGCACTGACTTGCTTAGAAAGTCAACCCTTTATCAGATGACTTCCCCATTGAATTTCTTCATGAAAATTGATATGCATACTCCCTATACCATATAGAGACCAATAGAAACAAGAATGACCAAAAAATTTGGAGTTATGGCCTCTGAAACCAAAACCCTAATTCTAGGTCATCTGTGTAGTCAAACCTGGCTCTGCTTCCATGCCATTCTCAGTTCTTGTGATTCTTTGACTTCTTTGACTTTGAGAGGATTCAATATGATTCTTGAACACATATAGACCTCTTTGAAGTGATTGATGACCTTTGGAGTGGCTCCAGAAGCTCTTGGATTGCTCAGATCACAAACCCTAGATGCAGATGACTTAGAACCAATGCAGTGAAACAAAAATGTAATATGAGATGGTATGATTGAAAAAATGATCACAAGCCATGGTGTGAATGGGTGAGGGCAAATTTGGGGTGTCTACAGTGGTTTCTCTGAAGATCTTCTTGCAAACCTCATTAACCCTAGGAATAACCAAGCATGATAACAATTAGGGTTTGATTAGTCCCCCATTAGTTTTTACCTTTGTGTCATCTTTGAGTCTTCTCTTCTCACCTCATAATCAGGGACTAAACCCTAAAGGTTTTAAGGCTTTGTGATTAAGCTTATTCCTGCATCCTTCTATTAGGATGGAGTGTATGACTTTAATCCTAAGTGTCAAACCCTTAATGTGTTTAAATCCTTTAATCAATTCATTTAATAATCATCAAGACATCTAGCTTGTAACTTGGGCCTTGCATTAGGGTTCTAATTCTTCCTTAATTGGTTAAGAAGGACTAACCCTAGTGTTAATGGACAAGTCCCCCTCAATTTGTCTTACAAACCATAAAATCCATCTCTTCATCTTACCATTAACTAAAATCCACTTAATAAAGGTTTTGTTTTGTCATGAGGTTAATCCCTAATCATGGATTAAGTTGAGGAGTCTTTCTCGGCTTAAATGTTCTCATTTATTATCCTTCTATTAGGATGGTGTAATGAGTCCATTAAATCCTTGAGTATGGCTTAAACTCATTACTTAACACTAAACAAAAACAACAAAAACAGCTAAATAATCACAAGTAGGATAATGATCTTAATCCTACATCACGGTGATTAAGTGTGAGGTGCTTACTTCATACTTAAGGTATTCTCATTACCCCTAATCAGAGGGAGGATGTGATGAGTTTACTAACCTTTGGTTTAGGCTTAAGCTCATTAACTTATGACAAACTCCAAAAGCATTAAAAGATTGAAAACACAAAAACAAACAATAATCGTCTCCTTCGGGATTCTTTTCTCATCACACTCATTCACAAGCGAGAACTTGCTTCTTCCGTCTAATGCAAGACAGTTATCACTCGAGCCAGACGAGTCATAAACTTGTGCATAGGCAAGCAAGCAGTTCACAAGTCAATTTATCTTTCAGTCTCTTTGGGTCTAACTACGGTGTTCTGACTTCCTCATTGCACGAGAGGATACGTAGGCATAACTTAACAGTTATCGAACAAAAGTCTCTGTATGTTCCCCCTCTTCCAGCCTTATTCTTTAAGCCTCATTATCTTGAGCATTTCACTCTTGTTCTTACACTGACACTTCTCTTATACACTTCACATTCCTTTTACACTGACACTTGCATTCTTTCCAGCTTTGATACACAAATTGCACTGACACTACCCCTTTTAAAACACAAATATTTTAAGCGTGGATCCCGTCGAGTACGGCGGACAATCTGGGTGCTAATACCTTCCCAGGTTGTAACCAACCCCCTTTCTTAGTTTCTCTGGTTCGCAACCGTCTTATCCATATCTTTCTAGGTTTATGCAGCATTACCTTTCCTCCGGGATAAAAATGCCTAGCCGGCGACTCTTGTCTTCTGAGTTCACCCCTGTGTGTGCTCTCCTCTTTCTCCGACCATTCGCGTTTGTACCCCTCTTGGCCCTGTGTCATTTGGTGGGAGCGACACCACGCACCACCTTTTTCTTGCACACAAGTTCTCAACAAATCTTCTAATGACTGAATAGTCCTCTCGGATTGTCCATCTGTCTGTGGGTGGTAAGTCGAACTCAATTTCAACTTAGAACCCAAAGCCTCGTGCAAACTTTTCCAAAACTCAGAAGTAAATCGCGGATCTCTATCTGATACTATACTTGACGGTACACCGTGCAATTTCACAACAACTCGGATATAAATCTCTGCCAACTTAGTTAACGGGTAACTGATGTTTATCGGAATAAAATGCGTGGACTTAGTCAACCGGTCCACCACCACCCAAATAACATCCAGTCCTCTTGTAGTATTCGGCAAACCTGTCACAAAATCCATAGCAATACTATCCCACTTCCACTCTGGAATCTCTAAAGGTTGCATCAGCCCTGAAGGCTTCTGATGTTCTACTTTTGATTTCTGACATACTAAACAAGCATAAACAAAGTGTGCAATATCTCGTTTGATACCGTGCCACCAAAATAATTTCTTCAAGTCATGGTACATCTTTGTAGCTCCTGGGTGAATACTTAAGCTACTCCGATGACTCTCTTCTAGAATTGCTTTCTTTAGTTCAACACTATCGGGTATACAAATTCTCTCCCGAAATCTCAAAATACCATTATTATCCAAACTAAAATCACCGCCTTGATCATTTCCCTTGGTAGGCATTAAGTCCACTAATTTCACATCTTGTCGTTGGCCTTCCTTAATTGCATCAAGAAATTCATTATTTATTCGTAACATGCCCAACTTGACACTTCCAGGTGTTATCTCACACACCATACTTAAGTCTCTAAATTGCTCAATTAAATCCATCTCTTTCATCATCATAGCCGACATATGAACTGTTTTCCGGCTTAATGCGTCCGCTACTACATTTGCCTTTCCCGGATGGTAACTTAAATTAAAATCATAATCTTTCAAAAATTCTAACCATCTCCTCTGCCTCATATTAAGTTCCTTCTAATCAAATAAATATTTTAGACTCTTATGGTCACTAAAGACTTCAAATCGACACCCATAGAGATAATGCCTCCAAATTTTCAACACAAATACCACTGCAGCCAATTCTAAATCATGAGTAGGATAATTCCTCTCGTGTATCCTCAACTGTCTTGAAGCATAAGCTACTAATTTACCAACCTGCATTAACACGCCACCTAAACCCATTTTAGATGCATCACAATATACAACAAAAGCTTCATTCGGATTCGGTAAAATCAATACCGGTGCCGAAGTCAATTTCTTTTTCAATTCTTCAAAGCTTCTCTCACAAGTTACATCCCAAATAAAGGCTTGACTCTTCCTGGTCAATTGAGTTAATGGCAAAGCCAAATTAGAAAATCCTTCTATAAACCTTCGATAATAACCAGCTAAACCAAGAAAACTTCTAATTTTCGTTACCGTCTTCGGAGGTTCCCAATCAAGCACAGCACTGACCTTCGAAGGGTCTACCGCTATACCTTCACCAGATATTACATGTCCCAAAAAGCTCACTTTCTTCAACCAGAATTCACACTTGGAAAATTTAGCAAACAATTTGTTATCTTTTAACACTTGCAGCACAATTCTCAAATGTTTCTCATGCTCTTCTTCAGACTTTGAGTATATTAATATATCATCAATAAATACTACGACGAATTGATCCAAGTAAGAATGGAATATCCGATTCATATATTCCATAAACACACCCGGCGCATTAGACACTCCGAAAGTCATCACTGCATATTCGTAATGACCATATCGAGTTCTAAATGGCGTCTTCTGGATATCTTCATCTTTCACTCTGATTTGATGATATCCTGATCTCAAATCAATCTTGCTAAAAATACAAGCTCCCACAAGTTGATCCATCAAGTCATCGATCCTTGGAAGTGGATATTTGTTCTTAATAGTAATCTTATTCAGCTGTCGGTAGTCAATGCACAAGCGCATACTACCATCCTTCTTCTTAACTAATAACACTAGAGCACCCCATGGAGATACACTGGGTAGAATGAACTTCTTATCAAGTAAATCACCAATCTGTGATTTCAATTCAGCTAACTCAGTAGCAGACATCATGTACGGTGCCATAGAAATAGGCCTGGTACCAGGAATCAAGTCAAAAGTAAACGCCACTTCACGCGTCGGAGGTAAATCTGTAATATCATTGGGAAATACTTCAAGAAATTCATTCACCACTGGTAACTCTTCAACAACAACCTTTTCTTCTATAGATAATGAAGCAAACACACCAAACATTTTCGCTTCGTCTTCCAATAAGGTCCTCAATTCTTTAGTAGAAACTGAACTGGCCAAAATTTCTTCTTCTGGAGTCAGGAATAACAATCTCTTCCTAAAGTAATCAATATAAACTCGGTTGGATTCCAACCAGTTCATACCCAAGATTATATCAAGATTACTGAGTGGTAGACATATGAGATCCACTCTAAACTCTTTACCAGAAATAGCCAAAACACAATCACGACATATCAAGGTAGTAGTCACAGACCCTATAGATGGTGTATCAATAACCATTCCTCGACTTAACTGAGAAGGTTCCAATCCCAACTTTTTCACACATTCCAAAGAAATAAACGAGTGTGTTGCACCCGTATCAATAATCACAAATAAAGGAATATTATTGATAAATCAAGTACCTTTGACCAATCGATCTTCACTAGTAGGCTGAGCTCCCACTAATGCAAACACTTTACCATCAAATTTCTGCTTCTTTGGTTTCTGACAACTAGTGCTAATGTGGCCTTGCTCTCCACAATTATAGCAAATAGGCGCATTCCCTCTGCAATTGGCCATCACATGACCCGCCTTTCCACACTTAAAACACTTCTTTTCTTCGGTAGGACAATTATTGGCACGATGTCCCGCGCCGTGACATCTGTAGCATTTGAGCACACCGGGATTACTTCCTCCCCCACTTGGTCTCTTCTCATTACCAGCGTTTTGCTTCCCTTTGTCAGCTGGAGCACTGTACGGAGTACCACCAAATCTCTGGTTCCCTTTCTTATCACTCACAGCTTTGTAGTGTGAAATCCGCGCCCTGTTGTCATTATCATAAATCCTGCTTCTACTTACCAGCTCTGGATAATTCCTGATCTTCTGGCAAGCAATACCCAACTTAATCTCAGGACGCAGTCCATTCTCATACTTCAGACATTTTGAAGTCATTGCCTCTTCAGTATTGTAGTGCGTACAATATTGCACTAGTTCTTCAAACTTGGCAGCATACTCTGCCACTGTCATATTACCTTGCTTGAGTTCCAAGAACTCAACTTCCTTAGCACTGCGGATGTCTTCCGGGAAATACTTTTCCAAGAATTCTCTGCGAAATACTGCCCAAGTGATAGCCGTACCCGCGTCTTCCATCCTTTGGCGACTGTTGTCCCACCAGACTTCAGCTTCGCCCTCTAGCATGTAAGTACCAAATCTCACCTTTTAATCATCAGAGCATCCCATGGTTCTGAAGATCTTCTCAACAGCTTACAACCACCTCTGCGCAGCCTCTGGATCCAGAATTCTACCTTCATACGTCGGCGGCTTGTTATTCCGGAACTGCTCCAATGCACGAGACTGAGCATTTCCTCCACCCTGAACGACCTGAACAACGTTCTCAACCGTCTGCTCCATGGCTTGCATAGCCGCAGCAAGAGCAGCATCATTCCTTCCTGCCATACTGATACAACAAACAACTCAGGTTAGGAAACACACGACTCTTATTCTAAGGACTGACTCAATCTGGCCGGTTGGACCGACCTGCTCTGATACCAATTGTAACACCCATTTTTCCCATAAAATTATTATTATAAATCTTTAATATAATCAGTGTTACTTGTCTAAAGTGAGATGCTACATCATCATCATTCATCAAAATCGTTAATAAAAGAAAACAGCGGAATCCAAATATTTAACGTCAATAGCTCAAAGGCTAAGCAAATCACACATAAAAAGGTTCTTCAATTCAAGTTTAATCATAAAGATAAGTTTTTCTAAATAATAAAAGTAAACATGGAAAAGATCCCCGTTCCCGTTACATATCAGAGCTCCTAGGACACAGACATCACACAAACGTACTTCTCAAGTACCTGAATTGTCTGCACTTCCGAAGAAGCACAGACGCAACAAAACAAACAGAGGGGTGAGAAATAGATTCATAATATAACGGCGCATACGACATATATGAAGAAGTAATTCACCCCTAATCACACCAAGTTATCAATCATATCATTCAATCAATAATATTATTCAATCAATCATACTGCAATGTGACTCCAATGCACAATGCAAATGCGGTACCGACACCCAATAACGGTTCATCAATAGAACCCCGAATGCATCATTAACGTCTCCAACAAGACACGATCAACCCTGCAACCAGGATTCTCAACGAATCCCGAATAATCACATCCACGACATGATTATTCCATCAAATATATGCGCATGCAGACACAACAACGCATACCATATCACAATACACATGAACACATCATGCTTTACGATCCTCATGATCTCATCAACCAATCATCAGTGCATCTTATTCACACACAAATCATACACATATCTCGTGTTATTCACAATTATAACAATCTACATATTCATATAATTCAATTAAGTACTTAGAATTTCTTACGCGACTAATCATCAAGTCCTATATTCATTATTAAAACATCCTCCAAGTCTTATTTCATTAATATAATCCTACATTAGAAGAACAAATCAAATCCACCTTAAAACGGACAAAAACTAAATTTACAGGGGCCTGACACGGCCCCCGTGTCCCTTGACACGGCCCGTGTCAGGTGGCCTGGGACACGGCCCTCCAAATCATCAAAAACACATTTTCCAGGAGGCTGACACGGCCGCCCGTGTTGTACAACACTGCCCGTGTCAGGGCACCTGTAACCCCAAAAATCCAATTTTTCCAAAAGTCCCAATTTCTTCCCTCTTCCTCACATGCACGAATCCCAACCATTCTAAGTCAAATTTAACACTCAAAACCAACCAATTCACATGTTTATTATCCATTTATACATATAACATCAACTAGTTTTATTAATAAACTTTCCTAAATCAATTAAGGAATCTATGAGGATTAATCCTCTTCTCTGTTCATCATAACCCCCACAACCTTCATGTATCAATCTTCCCAATACCCAACACACAACACCAAATATGTAGATGTTTAGAATTGGAAGAATTTTTTACCAACAAGAAATGTTGAATTCAGTTCAGGATGTCCTATCAGATGTTGGGACATTATCAAACAGAGTATAAGAACTTAATTCAGGATGTCACACCAGATGTTGGGACATTGTGTTAATGATTTAAGTTCAGTTTTTCAGGATGTCCCAACAGATGTTGTGACATCTCAAACCTGCTACCAGAATTAATTAATGACTAACTGATCTGAGTAATTTAAGGAAAGTTATCTGGAATTAATTATGGATGGACAAAAACAGAATAAGGCGCATCTGTAGGGAGTGTTGTTATGAGACTTCAGCATAATCAGAAGAACTAAATCACCTAGAATCTAGGAAGTAACAAATCCTAATTCAAGGTGGAAGTTGCATGCGTTTTAGGATTAGATTAACCTACAGAAAGCCCAAAATCCAAACACCTATTTAAGCAACAAAAACTCTCAGAATAGAGTACGAATTCAAGAAGATAAAATAGGGTGTTTTGTGTTTTAATAGTAGGTTGTTTTATTGTACCACTTTATGAGCTTTTAAGAAAAAGTGTATTTGTGTCTTGATTGAAACTGTGAAGTAAGATCAAGCTGTTTTGTTTGAAGTATGACTTCAATTTTATTAAACTTGTAAACAAGATCACTGTGTGATTGAGGGGGAGTGAGTTGGTACTCATATCTAAGTTGTGTCTTAGGTAGAAATTGCATTGGGTAGATATTAAGTGAAAGATTAAACTGGGTGGTTTAAGTCTAGAATTAATATTACTTATAGTGGATTTCCTCCTGGCTTGGTAGCCTCCAGATGTAAGTGTGGTTATACACTGAACTGGGTTAACAAATTACTGTGTTGTTTAATTTTCTTGCACTTTAAGTTTTGGTTAAATTTGTCAAGTGTTGGAACATCTCATTCGACATCTCATACCTGATCACAGAATTTCAATTGGCATCAGAGCAGGCACCCTGCCTGTTTATTCTGGGTGAGATCTAGGGAATACAAATTCTGGAAACATGGACAGAGATATAGGATCAGTAAATAGACCGCCTATACTGGATGGATCTAATTATGACTACTGGAAGCCAAGAATAATTGCATTCTTAAGATCACTTGACAATAGGGCCTGGAAAGCAGTCAACAATGGATGGGAACATCCTGTCCAAGACACCAAAGATGGAGCAAAAGTGTTGAAACCTGAAGAAGAATGGAGTAAGGAGGAAGAAGATTCAGCACTTGGCAACTCCAAGGCCTTAAATGCTTTATTCAATGGCATTGATAGGAACATCTTTAGACTTGTGCATCACTGTGAGCTGGCCAAAGATGTTTGGGACACTCTCAAAACAACTCATGAAGGAACATCAAAGGTAAAGATGTCAAGACTTCAACTTCTCACCACCAAGTTTGAAAACTTGAGAATGAAGGAAGATGAGACAATTCATGAATTCTACATGAACATCTTAGAAATAGCCAATACCTCTGGAGCCTTGGGAGAAAAGATGACTGATGAAAAGCTTGTAAGAAAGATTCTCAGATCTTTGCCAAAAAGATCTGACATGAAAGTCACAGAAATAGAAGAAGCTCAAGACATATGCACAATGAAAGTTGAAGAACTCATTGGTTCCCTTCAAACATTTGAGATGGGAATGAATGACACAATTGTAAAGAAGAACAAAAGCATAGCCTTGATGTCCAATACTGATAAAGAAGAAGAAAATGATGAATCAGAAACTGATGAAAGCTTATCAGAAAACATTGCTATGCTTGGAAGACAGTTCAAAAAGATTCTCAGAAGGATGGAAGACAAGTCCAGACCAAGTGGAAGATACACAAATTCTTCTGAAAATAAAAGACCTTATGAAGCTAATAGAAGGTCAAATTATGATGAAAAGACCAGTCAAGAAAAAGGAATTAAATGCCATGGATGTGAAGGATATGGACACATCAGGAATGAATGTCCTACCTATTTAAAAAGGCAAAAGAAAGGTCTCTCTGTAACCTGGTCTGATGAAGACTCAGGAGGTGATTCAGAAGAAGAATCAGCTAAGCATATCACTGCTCTAGCTGGATTATGTGAATCTGAAAGTGAATCCAGTGATGGGGAGCTTACTTTTGAAGAACTTGAGCAATCATACAGAGAACTATTCAAAAGAAGCACTGAAATATGCAGGGAGAGTATAAAGCTAAAGAAGCAGATTGAGTCACTAAAGGATGAAAAAGCAAGTGATCTAGAGATCATTGACACCTTGAAAAGTGAAGTAAGTCTTCTCAACTCCAAGTTGGAACATATGTCCAAATCTGTTAGAATGCTGAACAGTAGCTCAAGCACACTGGATGTTATTCTCAACAACAATAAGCATTCAGGGGATAAAAGTGGACTGGGATTTAACAAAGTTCATAAGATTGAAGCCAGCTCTAGCAAAACTACTTCAAAGTCCCTACAGTCAAACAAGATGTCCCAACAGATGCTTCAACATCATGAAAAGAACACAAAGCCAAACATAATGTTCCAACAGATGTCTCAACATCCTGAAAAGAACATAATGAAGAAGAAGTATCAAAGATGGAGATGTCATCATTGTGGAAGATTTGGACATATCAAACCTCACTGCTATAAGTTGCATGGATATCCAAATCAGATGTATCAGCGACCTCCTAAGCAGAAGATAGAAGTTACCAAGAAAGTGCTGCATAGACATCAAAGAGATCAGCAACCCCCTAAGCAGAAGACAAAGGTCATCAAGAAGGCATGGAGACCAAAAGCTAGTCTTCATGCTGATCAAAGCTACATGCCCAAGAACAAGATCAACAAACAACCTTGGAGCTCTATTGATAAACATTACACAGGGCAGAGGTATCAAAAGAAATCTCAACTTAAATGGTCAAAGAAAGGTGTTGCATATATAGCTCATACATCACTAAGAGTATCAGCTAAAGAAGATTGGTACTTTGATAGTGGATGCTCAAGACACATGACTGGACTGAAGAATCTGCTAGTAGACTTAAAGTCATATTCATCCAGATATGTAACCTTTGGAGATGGAGCTAAAGGAGAAATCAAGGGAGTTGGGACCTTGGACTGTCCAGATGTACCAAGACTAGATGATGTGCTGCTAGTTAAAGGTTTAACTGCTAACCTGATCAGCATAAGTCAATTATGTGATCAAGGGTACAGTGTAAACTTTACCAAAACTGAATGCATAGTATCTAACAAAGAACAAAAGGTTGTCATGAGAGGAGCTAGATCTAAAGACAACTGTTACATGTGGGAACCTCAAGACTTCAGTCTCACTTCAACTTGCTCTTTAGCTAAAGAAGAAGAAGTGAAACTATGGCACCAAAGACTAGGTCATCTTCATTTCAGAGGCATAAAGAAAATCATATCTATGGATGCTGTGAGAGGTATTCCTAAACTGAAAATTGATGATGGCAAAATATGTGGTGAATGTCAAATAGGCAAGCAAACCAAGATGTCCCATCCAAAGCTCCAACATCTGACAACTTCCAAAGTTTTGGAACTATTGCATATGGATCTTATGGGACCTATGCAGGTTGAGAGCCTTGGTGGTAAGAGGTATGCCTATGTAGTGGTTGATGACTTTTCAAGGTATACATGGATAAATTTCATCAAAGAAAAGTCTGATGTATTTGATGTATTCAAAGACTTATGCCAAAGAATACAAAGGGAAAAAGCCAGCTGTGTTATCAGAATAAGAAGTGATCATGGAAAAGAATTTGAGAACCAAAAATTCTTAGAGTTCTGTTCTTCAGAAGGAATCAATCATGAATACTCTTCACCAATCACTCCTCAATAGAATGGGATTGTTGAGAGGAAGAATAGAACTATTCAAGAATCAGCAAGAGCTATGATCCATACCAAAAAGTTACCTTTGTACTTCTGGGCTGAAGCTATGAACACAGCTTGTTACATCCATAACAGAGTTACTCTAAGGAAAGGAACTTTGTCCACAATCTATGAAGTCTGGAAGGGCAGAAAACCCACAGTTAAGTACTTCCATGTGTTTGGAAGTAACTGTTATATTCTGGCAGATAGGGAGCAAAGAAGAAAAATGGATCCTAAAAGTGATGAAGGGATTTTTCTTGGATACTCTATAAACATCAGAGCATATAGAGTATTTAATTCTAGAACCAAGGTTATCATGGAGTCCATAAATGTGATAATTGATGATGCTCCTACAGATGTTCCAGAAGATGTTGGAACATCTGCTGATATCAAAACTGAAGCTGAAGAAAAGAGTGATCATTCTGACTTCACTCAAACTGATGCAAGGACAGAACAATCCAGCAAACCTCCCTCCATCAGAATCCAGAAGGATCATCCCAAAGATTTGATAATTGGTGATCCCAACAGAGGTGTAAGCACTAGATCAAGAGAAGTGATTTTAGGCTCCTGTTTTGTTTCAAAAATAGAACCTAAAAACATCAAGGAAGCTCTTACTGATGAATACTGGATTTGTGCTATGCAAGAGGAATTAGGTCAATTCACAAGGAATGAAGTGTGGAACCTTGTTCCTAGACCTGATGACATAAATGTGATTGGAACTAAATGGGTGTATAAGAACAAGTCAAATGAGCAAGGAGTTGTTACAAAGAACAAAGCTAGACTTGTAGCTCAAGGATACACACAAATTGAAGGAGTAAACTTTGATGAAACCTTTGCACCAGTAGCAAGGCTTGAATCAATCAGACTACTTTTGGGAATTGCTTGTATCTTAAAGTTCAAGCTATTTCAAATGGATGTGAAAAGTGCCTTTTTAAATGGATATCTTAATGAAGAGGTATATGTAGAACAACCTAAAGGATTTGTTGATCCAAGCTGTCCAAATCATGTATACAAACTAAAGAAGGCTCTTTATGGTTTGAAGCAAGCTCCAAGAGCATGGTATGAAAGGCTGACTACTTTTCTTATCAAGCAAGGGTACATGAAAGGTGGAATTGACAAAACTTTGTTTGTTAAAGATGAAGAAGGAAATGTCATGATTGCTCAAATATATGTAGATGACATTGTTTTTGGTGGGATGTCAGAAAGGATGGTAAAACATTTTGTCAATCAGATGGAATCAGAATTTGAAATGAGCCTAGTAGGAGAATTAACCTACTTTCTTGGACTGCAAATAAAGCAAATGGAGGACTCTATGTTCATTTCCCAAAGCAAATATGCTAAGAACATAGTCAAGAAATTTGGGATGGACAGTGCTACTCATAAGAGAACTCCTGCCCCCACACATTTAAAGTTGACTAAAGATGACAAGGGTGAGAATGTAGATCAAAGCCTATACAGAAGCATGATTGGAAGCTTGTTATATCTGACTGCTAGCAGACCAGACATAGCATTTGCAGTAGGTGTTTGTGCAAGATATCAAGCTGATCCAAAAGTTAGTCATCTTAACCAAGTCAAGAGAATTTTGAAATATGTTAATGGTACTTGTGACTATGGCATAATGTACTTTCATGGATGCAAACCAATTCTCACTGGCTTCTGTGATGCTGATTGGGCTAGAAGTGCTGATGATAGAAAAATCACTTCAGGAGGATGCTTCTTTCTAGGAAACAATTTGATTTCTTGGTTCAGTAAGAAACAAAATTGTGTATCCTTATCTACTGCTGAAGCTGAATATATAGCAGCTAGAAGCAGTTGTTCACAGTTGGTTTGGATGAAGCAAATGCTCACTGAGTACAATGTCCCACAAGATGTCATGACATTGTACTGTGACAACTTAAGTCCAATTAACATATCAAAGAATCCTATCCAAAATAGCAGGACCAAGCATATTGATATCAGACATCATTTCATCAGAGATCTTGTTGAAGAGAAAGTGATTTCACTGGAACATGTAGCTACAAATCTGCAGTTGGCTGATATATTTACCAAAGCCTTGGATGCTACTCAATTTGAAAACCTAAGGGGTAAATTGGGAATCTGCTTATGTGAAATTTAGCAGTTATGGAGATGTGCCAACATGTCATATGACATTATGTGGCATGAGCACCAGATGGCAACCCTAGTCTGGTCAAACACCTTGGGTATTCCACTCCTAAAAATTCTCAAAGTAACGGCTACTTATAAAATATCAGCTTGTGTTCAGCTATCCATCTTCTCATCATTCTCTCAAAAACGAATTGCTTTCTCTAACTGTTTTTCAGAACTCATCAAACCTAAAACTCTTCATCCATCTTTTTCGAAAATGTCTCAACATCAAAACCCTAACACTTCTGAAGAAATCCTCAACAAGGAAGATGTAGTGCATGCAACCCCCATCTCTGTGGTACCCATGGATTCAACTCCAATGGACGAAATCAGAGGAAGTGTTCCTCTTGCTCAAAAGCCAAGAACTCCAAAAAGAACAAAAGATCCTGTATTCAGCAAGGCCAAAGGCTTGCCTTCACCATTAAACACCACTCCAAGTGCTTCTGCATATGTGGATGATTCCATAAAGGAGTTGGTAAATAGAATCTTAACTGAGCAAAGAGTGGTAAGTGGCATATCTATCCCTCTGAACACCATGCCAGCTCCACAAGAAGATCAACAAACTCAGGCTGAAAATGACACTCCTATTCAACAGGATGTCCCAATAGATGTTGAAACATCTGAGGACCAGAAAAGGCCTCCACTGATAGTGATGAAGAAATATCTGAGGACCAGCACAAAGCCTCCACTGAAGATCAAATCTCTGTTGAACCACCAGCTGAAGAGGAGACTGCTCAACCTCCTCCTGTTGTGAACCTAGAGCATGATTCTGATACAGAAATCATTGCTTCTGTAAAACCTAGCATAGCCAAAAGGCTTAGGACTAGGAAAGAAAAGATGAATGCAGGACATGCAATTCCTGAGAAGAAGCAAGCTACACCAAAGAAGGACAAAGCTAAAGTTGTCTTTGGTCCTATAAAACAATGGAGCAAGGTGCAAACACAAAAGAGGAAAGCTGTCACTCCTCCAGATTCAGATGTTGAAGAAGATGTCCCAACATCTCCTCCAAAGAAGAAACCAGCACCTTCAAGGTCATCAACTGCTATTCCAGAAGCTCCTTTGGACAACATCTCCTTTCATCATGTCTCAAGTGTGAATAGATGGAAGTTTGTTTATCAAAGAAGGGTAGCACTTGAAAGAGAGCTGAGCAGTAATGCACTTGAGTGCACAGAGCTAATTGATCTCATTTCTTCTGCTGGCCTTTTCAAAACTGTCTCCAACTTCTCTCCTTGCTATGAGCTGCTTGTCAAGGAATTCATAGTCAACCTCCAAGAAGACTGTGCTAATGGTAAGTCTGCTGACTTTAGAAAAGTATATATAAGAGGAAGGTGTGTAGAATTCTCTCCTAGGGTTATCAACCAATACCTTGGAAGAGAATCTAATGGACCAAATGAGTTAGGGAAGACTGATAACCAAGTTTGCAAGGTTATCACTGCTAATCAGGTCAAGGCTTGGCCAGTTAAAGGGAAGCTCTCAGTTAGCATGCTGACAAGGAAATATGCCATGCTGAATAGGATTGGCACAGCAAACTGGGTCCCTACCAACCATACATCCTCAATATCAACTAGATTGGGCAGGTTCATATATGTTGTGGGCACCCAAACAAAGATGGATTATGGAGCTTATATATTTGATCAGACATTGAAGCATGCTGGATCATCTGCAACAAAGCTGCCAATTGCCTTCCCTTCCTTGCTGTGTGGAATAGTGTTGAGTCAGTACCATGGTATCCTCACTGAGAAGGACACAATTTGCAAAAGAGAAAGCCCTCTGGCCTTCCACTACAAGCTGTTCTTGAGTCATCATGCAGCTGATGTTGAAGCTCCCTCTGGGACATCTGCTGGCCCTTCAAAGGCAAAGTCTCCAATCTCCAAAGCTGCCTTGATTTCTGAGCTGAAGATCACTTGCAAAGAACTGGATGCAAGGAAGCAGAAGCTTGAGGAAATTATCCAAAGGCTGGAGAGTGAAGAAAGTGCTCAGAAAAATGCTGCTTCTGATGAGGAGACTGAGGAAGAGGAAGAAACTGATTATGAGGAATCTGAGTGAAAATTGTATGTGAGGAATATGTAATGACAGCTTCTGCATTGTAATTTTGAATGAGTAACTTTGGCCCCAAATTTATGTCTAACAAGGGGGAGAACAAGAACAACAACAACAATGTATAATGCTGTTTGGTTATTAATGAAAAATCTCTGTTTGCTTCTGAACTAAATTTGTGATGTTAATGAAAAATTTCTGTTGCAACAAGACTGAATACATGTATGTTTGAGGGGGAGTAAACTCACACATGACTCAACAGAAAAGAACTGCTATACTCTAATAAAAGAACTTCTGCCGCACTCTGAAAATCAGAAAAGAATGTTAGCCAAAAATTAGCCAAAGGGGGAGTTTGTAGATGTTTAGAATTGGCAGAATTTTTGACCAACAAGAAATGTTGAATTCAGTTCAGGATGTCCTATCAGATGTTGGGACATTATCAAACAGAGTATAAGAACTTAATTCAGGATGTCACACCAGATGTTGGGACATTGTGTTAATGATTTAAGTTTAGTTTTTCAGGATGTCCCAACAGATGTTGTGACATCTCAAACCTGCTACCAGAATTAATTAATGACTAACTGATCTGAGTAATTTAAGGAAAGTTATCTGGAATTAATTATGGATGGACAAAAACAGAATAAGGCGCATCTGTAGGGAGTGTTGTTATGAGACTTCAGCATAATCAGAAGAACTAAATCACCTAGAATCTAGGAAGTAACAAACCCTAATTCAAGGTGGAAGCTGCATGCGTTTTAGGATTGGATTAACCTACAGAAAGCCCAAAATTCAAACAACTATTTAAGCAACAGAAACTCTCAGAATAGAGTACAAATTCAAGAAGATAAAATAGGGTGTTTTGTGTTTTAATAGCAGGTTGTTTTATTGTACCACTTTATGAGCTTTTAAGCAAAAGTGTATTTGTGTCTTGATTGAAACTGTGAAGTAAGATCAAGCTGTTTTGTTTGAAGTATGACTTCAATTTTATTAAACTTGTAAACAAGATCACTGTGTGATTGAGGGGGAGTGAGTTGGTACTCATATCTAAGTTGTGTCTTAGGTAGAAATTGCATTGGGTAGATATTAAGTGAAAGATTAAACTGGGTGGTTTAAGTCTAGAATTAATATTACTTATAGTGGATTTCCTCCTGGCTTGGTAGCCTCCAGATGTAAGTGTGGTTATACACTGAACTGGGTTAACAAATTACTGTGTTGTTTAATTTTCTTGCACTTTAAGTTTTGGTTAAATTTGTCAAGTGTTGGAACATCTCATTCGACATCTCATACCTGATCACAGAATTTCAAAATATATTTTCAAAATACATCGTATAATCATATTCATCAACAATTTCACGATATTGCATCAATTCAATCATTGTTATCATAATCTCTTAAAATACCTAAGGGAGGAAGGAACTCCCAATTACCCTTCTATGTCCTATTACCAATCATAAACCCTTTTCTCCCCCCTTACCTTAAAATCGAAGCTTTCCTGCACAACTTTTGGGTCTTGGTGATCTACGATCCTTGACCTTGCCTTTCTTCTCCTCTTTCTTCAGGCCTCTCTGTTCTTCGTCAAAATACGATGAATGATGTTTGTTTCCCTATTTTCTCTTTTTATGAAACAACAATTTCACCTTTGCCCCTTAAACCTCTAACTAACCATTTATCTTATTTTATTTAAATAATAACAACATTATAATAATACACCATATATTATTATTATTATTCCCATAAAAATACTTTCTTCACCAAATATTCAATTATGCCATTAAATTATTTAATATTTATTTCACAAAAATAAATATAAAAATTAAGGCGTTACACAGTCCACCCGCCAAGGTGATTTTGCCTCTATCACTGAGGTCTTAATCCACTATTCAATAAATGAATACACACACTGACCTACTGTCAATGTCCTCTTGAGTCTTCTGACTGAAACTAGTCACTCAAGGGATTTTACTTTACTATTACAATAAAAATAATATAGTAACTATTTTGCTTCTAATAAAGCTATGATCACTAAGTGAATGTTACAATAGTTTAGCACAAATGAATAAGTCTTTTTCTCGTGAGTGTTGTTGCTCAAATCTTCAATTTGATTCCTTTTTATAGTTCTTGAATATTGTAGCCGTTGGAGACATCTTGAGCTAATTTGGGATATTAGTTAATACCATAAATTCCTTCCATAACAAGAGATACTTGTCTTCATCATTAATTAATATATTCTTTAATTAATGTCTTCATTATGAAGATCATCATCTTCTAGACATAAATCAGAGATAATAAAGTCTTGATGCGCAACTATTAAACCATGTCATTAAATGATGGATTCTTCAATAAGTGTATCTTCTATATATGGCTCAATGTATCTTCTAATAATGCACGTCTTCTTTAAATAACTTCCTCTTCTACACATATAATAAAGAGAGTCATTAGAACTTCTATTCTTGCATAATAATATTTGTTATCATCAAAAATCTTAGAGGTTTAGAACCATAATTGTTCTAACAATATCCCCCTTTTTGATGATGACAAAACATTTATTTAGATTTTAAGAATAGAGTTTAATAGGATTAGAAGAACTCCCTTTGATTTAATTAAATCAAATATTTCTATTAGAGGTTTCTTTAGAAGTTTTATCCTTCAGAAGTTTCATTAGCCTTGGCTCCCCCTGAGTTGATTACTTGACCTGTTTCTATTTTAGAATCACAACTCAAATAGTTTTATTAGAATATATATGTTAGAGGCAAATCTTGATAACTGCTATAGATCAAGATCTTCTACGTTTCTCCCCCTTTTTGTCATAGTCAAAAAGTATAAATGCAGAAAACAAATGCAAGATTGTAGAAGCAAAATAAGTTTTCATTAAACATAATCAAAAGCCAACAAGAAAATAACCAGTAGAACTTAAAATGCCATGATAAACAGAAGATAAAGCAGAAAAAGATAAGCAGAAGATAAACAGAAAATCAGGGATGCATCTTAGTAACTAAAGCCTCCAGTAGAGACTTGATCTCAGAGGATGATTCCACTTGCTTTCCAATCATTGTCTTCAACTCAGCATTGTTTTCATCTTGCTTATCCAGCCTTTGCTTAACCATCTCATTTTCCTTCTTTAATTCTTCTAAGGTCTTCAGAACAAGATTGGTTGGCAGAGGTTCTTCAGCTTCTAGAGCATCTTGATTCTCAGAAAATTCTTCATTTGCTGGTGATTGAGAAGATTCAACATCCTGACCTTCATCAGAAGGTACCAAAACCATTTGAAGTCCAGAGTTTGAATCCAGAGGTTCTCACTTTGTCCAGAGTTTGTTGTCCAGCAGAAATGGTTTATTCTTTTCAATGTTTGAAACAAATGCTTTGAGATACTCACAGAAGTTCTGATGAGCAAGGGCATAACATATGTCCTTTAGCTTTTTGGTTTCAGCATTGAACCATTTTCTGAACTTGGCCCACAGAAAGTCAGAAGCAGCTGGATCAGGAAGCTCTGAGCAAGCAGCCTTCAGATCCTCTATCCTGAATTTCATTTCTGTTTCAAAAGCAATCAGCAGTGCAGAAATGTCTGTTTTTGTGGGTTTTGGTTTTGGTGCTGGTATGGCAGTTTTATTTGAGACAGAGGATAATTTTTGTAGAGCTTCAATATTGACAGAAGTTCTAAGGGGATTTTCAGGTTCAGCGTCTTCTGGTGGTGTGTCAGGGATGGTGATGAAAGTTGGTGAATTAGGAGGGGTAGACTCATAGGAAGACATGGAGCTTTCTCTTATTGGTGAAAGGTTAAAACCAAGGCCATCAGTATTTAGTGGTTGGAAACTGCTATGGTGGTGTGTTTCAAAAGTTTGAGAAGATGGGATTTGCTCAGATTCAGGGGGTTGGAAATCATCAATTTCAGATAGAACATGTTGAAGGACAGTGTGTGTTTCAGCTGATGGTGAACGACCTATATCAGATAGAGGGGTTGTGTCAATGGGGATATCAAAGTCTGATAGGGTTTGTGGTTGATGGAGTTCATTTTCTGGTGGATAAAGTGAAGATAATATGGATGAGACAGCAGAGGTTGCAGGTATGATAGAGGGAATAGGGTTAAAAGGTGGAATAGGTTCAGAGGATGGGGTTGGTTCAGAAGGAGTTGGTGCAGAAGGAATTTGATCAGAAGGTGTTGGGGCAGAGGGTGCTTCAGACATTTCTACTGTAACTGCTTCTACTACAGAAATAAATTCAGAGTTAGAGGAAGAAGTATTACCTGTTCTTCTGGTAGTTTTAGGAGCCTTCTGAGACGTTCCTTCTCCAACCTTTCTTTTCTTGCTCCTTGCTGATGCAACATCTGGAGTTTGTTGAGTAAGTTTTGTTGCCTTGAACATTGGATCCACACCATGTTGCTTGCAGGAATCCAAGTATCTGACCACAACCTATGGAGGTGTGTCAGAAGAAAAGAGTGGGAAGTTCTGTAGAGGAATCTTCCTTGTGGTTATGACCTCTCTGGAGTAGAGGACAGGATCTTTCTTGATATAAGTTATGAACTTCATCTTCTTCAAATTCTTAGCATTTAGGGGCTTACCAACATCTGTTTCTATAAGACCTATTTGCTTGACTTCAGCCAGATAGTCCACCAATTTATTCTCATGGAGGATGTCAGAGATTAAACGCCCTAGAGGAATCCAATCCCTCTTAGTGTTCTCTCCTTCCCTTGTTTCCTTCACACTGTTTTTCAGATGAATAAATGAGGAGTGTGTAAGGTTAACCTTCTTCTGCTTAGCAATAAAGTACAGCAGGAACTACTGATCCATGTTGATATAATCTGGAGAGTTGGTTGCTTTCCTGTGGCAGATGCTTCCAAGAATGATCTTAGCCCAAATTCTAAGATGAATCTTCAGATCTTTTATCTTGTTATAAGGTTGTCCAGAAGTGAAGATTTCTTTAGCTATCAATTTGGTATCTGACAGTTTGTCCATTTCACTACACTTGATCCCATTGCCATCAGATTCAATGAGCCTAGCAATGTGGTCTTCAGAGATTATGATTCTTTTTCCGAGCACATATGAAGTAACA